>OY728121.1:996223296-997473296 GCA_963277665.1 Viscum album
CCTAATGGTTAATTTCGATTCTATATTCATAAAAATCTTTATATTAATTTAGAATATAATTTTTCATGGATGATGTCAAGAAAAATTGCACATACAATACATCATCAACATTCCTTGAATAGAGTTGTACATCTTCTCATAATCCTACTTAGTATTGGTATCAATTTGAGGTGTTTCCCATACATATAATTTCTATTTGTGACATAGTATAACATTGAATATGAAATTCCATTCATTAAAATACACTTTAGTGAAATGGTCATCCTTCTATCATATGGACAAATGTGATATTGTTAATGTTGTTTGATTTTCCATTTCTTCATATTATGATTAGAAAATTAGTACTTGTTTTATTATAAAAAGGGATTAATAAATTTAAGATTAAATTCCACTAAACATACCCTATTTATTAAAATCATAATATCCATATCCATTTTTTTAAAAAATATATTTTCACACGTATATTCTAGTTGTAATGATCTATATTCCCCGTCTCATAACCCATACAAGGGTCTGATAAGCTACTTGAAGGGTTTTAGGTAGGAATAACTTTAAAACTAAATTCACTAAAAGTTATATGATCAATAGAAGGGATTCCCCATCCCAAAATTCTCATTAAATATTTACTCAACCACTTCCTCTTAGTTACACTAATAACTACTTTGGAAGTCATCCCTTATTGTGAACAAAACTATGTCACCCCAAAACCTCATGATAAATGTTCCAATATAATTGAAAGTGTTCCAACATGTATTGGTCAATAAATTTGATCTATAATGTATATTCTATCCTAATTAGTGTAATTTCATGATGAAATAATATTTTACTTGAGGTGTTTTAATCATTCATGCGTAAATTGTTGAGTCAATAAGGTTTTCCTTATGACTTTTCCATTCCTTCTTGTTTTGAAAATCACAAACACCTTATCCTTAAGGAAAATTGCTTTCTTAAGGAAAATTGCTTTTATAAGGAAAATTGCTTTCTTAAGGAAAATTTCTTTTATAAGGAAAATTGATTTTATAAGGAAAATCAATTTTATAAGAAAAATTATCCTTATCATATTTTCATCTAGATTTTTCTTAAGTATGAGATTCAGATTCATTTCTATTTTCTCGTAATTTCTTGAATCTTTGATATGAAGTATTCTTTTTTAAGATCCGGATTCTGGATAAGAACTGTGATAAAGTTTCACTCCGAAATCCAGAATGAGAACTGTGATAATGTTTCATTCCGAATTCCGGATACAGTTTTAATCCAGATTCAGGATACGAATTCTTATGAAGTTCGTTGACGAATTCTCATTACGAATTCTGATGAGTAATTCCCATTACGAATTGTGCTGAGGAATTATCTCTACGAATTCTAATGACCAACTCCCATTCCAAACTCTCATTCCAAATTCTCTTATTAAACAAAATCTGATTATCTTTGTTTTATACACAATGAATTTATTCAGACTACGAAAATTATTTTTTTTAGACTCCGAACCTTCAATCCAATGCTTTCATTCCAGTCTTTTGAGTTAGAATTAAAACGATGTCGTACTTTCTATTACACTGGTTTTGTTATAAAATGATGTCGTCTATTTTGTTATAAACTAAACGTTGTCTAAGTGACACGTGTACAGGTCCCTCCGATCTTTAAGGAAAATATGACCGTTGGAGAAGGAGACGACCTTACCTATAAATAGGAGCTCATTTGAAAGAGCTCATAATATACAACAACGATTTTTGACATTGAGAATACATGCTGTTGAAGTGATTTCTATAGAGAGACACTCTTATCAACTCTCAAAGCTTTGTACGACTCCGAATGTTGGTGATTACATTTGAGGACTTCTGGGGATAGGAAGACAGAGGTGCTGACTACCTTGAAGTTCGAGGGCTTCCTTGCTGAGGAAGACAGAGGTTGCCAACTACCTTGAAGTTGAGGGCTTGCGGGGATAGCAAGACAGAGACACTCTGATCTTCGTATCGAGGGCTTACCCTAGTGTGGGTAAGACAGACTTGCTTGAAAGTATAAATCAAGGGACCTTTATCCAAGGTTGTTGGATACCCTTCTCTTGGGGTTAAAAGACTATTATCTTGTTGATTGTAGTTTAACTACTTGTTTAATTTCCGCTGCATTTTGTTTTATAAGGAAATTATAACTTTCTTATACTTCCTTACTTGTACTCTGTTTCATTTAGATTCTATACGGTTTAAGGTAGAATCTCATATTATAATTTTTGTTATGTTTCAATTTCCGGAACCATATTTCTGGAACCTACTATTGGAATCTCTTTCCATGTTTGCATTCGGTGTTAGAGGTGTTGTGAATTTTCTTAGTTTAACTTTGTTAGACATAGCCCTTTCCTTTGCGTAAGGAAAACATAGTTATTTGTAACTAACTTTAAAGGTTCCAAATGAATTTTTAAAGTATACAATTCACCCCCCCTCTTGTATATTGAGCATCTACATCACTATTTAGATCCTACAATTGGTATCAGCGCAGGTCTCTGAAAAACTTATACTTACAAATAAGTATTTCTCGCTCACTTTTTCATTCTGAAATTTTTCATTCCAAACATGTCTATTCCGAACTTTGTTATTACGAATCTTTTCTACTAACAAGTTTGTGTGCTGAAGGTTATTTTTAAGTATGGCAGGAATTAATGTTGGTTCGATTGATAATCTAAATCCTACAAGACCACCAATATTTGATGGTAATGATTATGAGTACTGGAGAGATCGAATGAAGACTTTTGTTATCAACACTGGAGTAGACAATTTTGTTATGCTTACTGGTGATTATAAAATTCCTGACAAGGAAGTTATAACTTTCACTAACCAGGAAAAGAAAGAATATAAACTTAATTATAAGTTACGCAATACTCTACTATGTTCAATGACTAGAAATATATATATCCAAATTTCTTCTTGTGAAGAAGCTAACTGTATCTGGAAGAAGTTATAGTTTACACACTTTGGGACTTCTAAATTGATTGAGACTAGAAGAGCTATGGTTAGAGCTGAATATCATGGCTTTTACTTTCCTTATGGAGAACCAATCTGTAAAGTTCAATAGAGATTCATGACTATATTCAACAGCCTATAATCTATGGGAGAGAAAGGTTTAGATGATGAAGCTCTTGTGGATAAAATAATTGATATTATGCCCAATGAATTGGAATCCAAAAGAACAACTATAGATGAAAACATGAAGGTCACTCAGATCTCTCTTGATGAGATTTTTGGAACTCTTCTACAACATGAGACCAGAATGAAGAGAGATGCAGTCAACATCAAGAAGAAGAATGGAAATGGTACTGTTGCTTTTACTACAACATCAAATCAGATAAAAGCTAAGACTCTTAAGAGAGTAAGCAGATCCAAGTCTAAGAAAGTTATTTTCCAATCAGAATCTAGTGAGAGTGAAGTCTCAGAAAATAAACTAGCAAATCTTGCTCGAAGGATGAACAAGATAGCTGGCCAGAGAAATTTCCAATCAAAGTATAAGAAAAAGGAAAGGAAAGATAACAAAGATGGAGATGTTACTTGTTATGAATGCAAGAGATCTGGACATATTAGACCAGATTTCCCTATGCTCAAAAAGAATGAAATAAAAGAAAGGCATTCATACAGGAACAGAAAGAAATATTATAAAGCTAAAGCTAAGAAAGTTTTGAAAGCCAATGACACATGGAGTGCAAGTGGTGGTGACTCATCAGAAGAATCTTCTGATTATGAATCTTCAGGACATAATAATCTTGGTCTTATAGCCAGATTACCTATTGATAATCATTGTTTTATGGCTAAGGTACGAAATGCTGAATCATTGACCAATGTTTCTTTAAATTCCAGTGATAGTAAGTATTATAACTCTTCAGATGAAGAATCATCTTCTGATGAAGAAAATACTTTACCTACAAATGAAGAAGTCTCTAGGTTTGCTGAACTTCTTGAAATTGAGAATTCCAAACTCAATAAGAAACTTGATAAGGAAAACTCTAGGAATTCTATTCTTACAAAAGAGATATCAGATCTTTCTAAAGATCATGATAAGAAAAATACTGATTTTGAAAGTATTTAAAAGAATCTTGAGGAAGTAAGTTCTTAGAAGAAAAAACTTTCTAAAGAATTAGAAAAAGTAATTTCTGATAAAAATGTTTTTGATCCTAGATGTAGTTCTAAAACTAATGATTTTGAGGATAAAAACATGGTTGTAAAACTCAAGTCCGAAATTTTTTCCTTAAAGAAGTGTTTATCAAACTTTACCCATGGTAAGGAAAATTTTGATAAAATGTATTCTCAAATACGACCTTTAAGAAATAAATCTGGATTTGGTTATACCCATGCAAAACCAATTTTTAGTAACAATTATTTTTTTCCTCAATGTGCCCCATTTTGTACCAAGTGTCAATGTGGTGGTCACTGGGCAAAGAATTTTTCTTAAACAAATCCCAATCTTTAGGATTTCACAAAGCATACTTATTTAAGAAGATGTGGGTACCTAAAATTTTATTATCTGGAAATCTCGGATCCAAACAATTTTGGTTTCCGAAAGTCTAATTTTCTTCTTGATTTCAGGAAAATAAAGAGAGTACCAGCAACAATACATGGTACATGGATAGTGGATGTTCCCGGCACATGACTGGTAACAAAAGATTTTTTGAAAAGATTATCAAAACGAAAGGAGGAAAGGTAACTTTCGGAGATAATGCTAAGGGAGAGATTATTGGTATTGGTAATATTGTTCTTCTTGGTAAAACCTTGATTTCAAATGTTCTTTTTGTTAAAGGTCTTAAGAACAACCTCATTAGAAAAAGTCAGTTATGTGATGAAGCTTACCTTGTGAATTTTAGGAATGATAAGTGCTTAGTTCACAATTCCAAGGAAGAATTTATTCTCTCATCCAATAGACAAGAGAATGTTTATACTCTGAACTTAGAAGACCTCAGAAGCCAAGATTTACCTTTCCTAAGTGCAATGGAAGATCATTCCTGGTTATGGAATAGAATACTAGGTCACTGTAACCTTAGAAACCTATGTAAACTCTCTAAGAAGAAACTAGTTAAGGATCTACCAGAGCTTAGATTTGATTCTTCTAAAGTTTGTGATCCTTGTCAATATGGAAATAAACATAAATCTCGTTTTAAATCAATTGGTGAAGTCCCAACAACCAATGCATTACAGTTAGTGCACATGGATCTTTTTGGACCAACACAAACTGGAAGTATTGGGGGCAAATACTATGTGTTTGTTCTTGTTGATGATTACACTAGATTTACTTGGGTTTATTTTCTAGAAAATAAATCTGAAGCTTTTTCTTATTTAAAAAGTATTAGAGCTCAAGTTAAAAATGAGAAAAACCTTCCATTGAAAACTATTCATAGTGATCATGGAGGAGAATTTCAAAATTCTTATTTTGAAACTTTTTGTAGTAAAAAAGTTATTACTCACAATTTTTCAGCACCTAGAACTCCTCAACAGAATGGTGTAGTTGAAAGAAGAAATATAATTCTTCAAGAGATAACTAGAACCATGTTGAGTGAATATTCTATAGCTATACATTTCTGGTCTTAAGCTGTAAGTACTTCTTGCTATACTATAAATCGAGTTTTAATTAGACCTTTTCTTAATAATACTCCTTATGAGTTATGGAATGGTAGAAAACCAAGATTATCCTACTTCAAGGTTTTTGGTTGCAAAGTATTCATTTTGAATACTAAAGATAACTTACATAAATTCGCACCAAAATCTGATGAAGGAATTTTCTTAGATTATTCCACAACATCTAAGGCTTATAGAGTTTTTAATAAAAACACTTATACTGTTGAAGAAACAATACATGTAAAATTTGATGAGTCAGATCCTTTTTTTTTTAAACCTCTTCAACCTACATCCACGGATGTGTTTTCAAAAACTGATTGTCAACCTTTGATAGAAGAACCTTCTGATAAGGATAATGTTCTAGAAGATATTCCTGAAACATTTACCCCTGAAGACTTTCTACCCTATTTTGATGAACTGGTTTTACAAAACCCAAATCAGGTGTTTCTTAAGAATCATCCCAGTGATAGTATCATTGGTGATGTAAATCAACCTATAAGGACTCGAAGTTCATTAAGAAATGAAGTAGAACATCTAGCATTTCTTTCCCAATTAGAACCTAAAAGCACTAATGAAGCTTTAGGTGATGATGATTGGATTAAAGCCATGCAAGATGAACTAAATGAATTCGAAAGGAATAATGTTTGGACCTTGGTTGAAAGACCTAAGGAAACTTCTGTTATTGGAGTAAAATGGGTTTTCAGAAATAAATGTGATGAAAATGGAGTCATAGTATGAAATAAACCTATACTTGTTGCTAAAGTCTATAAACAACAAGAGGGAATAGACTATGAAGAAACCTATGCTCTAGTAGCTAGACGTGAATCTATCTATATTTTACTTGCCTTTGCAGCATTCTTTAATTTCAAACTCTTCCAAATGGATGTGAAATATGATTTTCTTAACGGTTATGTTCAAGAGGATGTTTTTGTTGAACAAACTCCTGTATTTGAAGATACAAAACATCTTGATCATGTTTTTAGACTTACCCAACCTTTGTATGGTCTTAAACAAGCCCCACGAGCATGGTATGATAGACTCACTGGATTTTTGATTAAAAATAACTATGTTAAGGGAAATGCAGATCCAACCCTTTTTATAAAGAAAGATAAGAAAAATGTTTTGATTGTACAAATTTATGTTGATAACATCATATTTGGTTCAACTCAGCAATCTTTGACCGAATCTTTTTCAAGTCTAATGAAATCTGAGTTTGAAATGAGTATGATGGGTGAGTTAGCTTTTTTCCTTGGTTTTCAAATTTCTCAAAAACCAGAAGTAACCTGCATATCTCAACATAAGTATATTAAAGATCTTCTTAAAAAGTATGGTTATGACAATACTAAGAGTATAAGTACTCCTATTGGTACCTCAAACTCTTTATATCTTGATGAAGCTGGGAAACGAGTAGATCAAACAACTTTTAGAGGTATGATAGGAAGTTTACTTTACTTAACATTTAGTCGACCAGAATTAATGTTTTTAGTATGCTTATGTGCAAGATATTAATCCAATCCTAAGGAATCTCACTTAAAGTCAGTAAGAAGAATTTTTCGCTACCTTAAGGGAACCATGGATCTAGGATTGTTTTATACTTCTGAAAATGATTTTTTTCTAAAAATCTTTTCTGATGCTGACTTTGGTGGATGTAGAATGGATAGAAAAAGTACATCCGGAACTTGTCATTTTTTAGGAGATTCATTAGTTTCTTGGTCCTGCAAGAAGCAACATTCTGTAGCACTTTCCACTGCTGAAGCTGAATATGTAGCAGCTGGAAGTTGTTGTGCTCAAGTGTTGTGGATGCAACACACACTCACATACTATGGCTTGAGTTTTACCAAAACTCAAATTTTGTGTGATAACACAAGTGCCATTTCCCTTAGTAAGAACCCTGCATATCACTCCTGTGCAAAACACATAGATATTAGGCATCACTTTCTTAGGGATCACACACTTAAAAGAGATATTATTCTTCAGTTTATTGGAACACAAGATAAACTTGCTGATATTTTCACAAAATCTTTGCCTTCTGATAGATTTGAATATATTAAACAGAAGTCAGGAATGATAACTGTAAGGTAATCTTTCTTAATTAACTTTCTGTTGAAAAAGTATCCTTACAAAAATAAAAACCTTTTCATAGGGGGAGTACATTTGTTTGATAGAATAACAAAGTCTTTCAAAGTTTGTTTTCAAACTTTTCAGAACGAAAATTTCCGGAATGGAATTTCCGGAACTACAATTTTCCAGAATGGACATTTTCGTACAAAATACTTCTGGAATGGAAGTGTTCGTATTGAAAACATCCGGAATGAAAATTTCGTACTGGTATTTTCATAACAGAACTTTTGTACTGAATCACTCATAATTAGTTTTTTTTAAATTCTTGGAATTTTTTTTTCGTACTTAGTTTTCTGTAATGAGCTTTTCCGTACTGAGTTTGTTTTTCGTAGTAAGTTTTTTTTTACTTTGTCTTTTCATAATAAATTTTTTTCGTAGTCTTTTTCATATTACCCATTACGAATAATCCTCCTAAGCCAATCCGAAAGGTATGATTTCCTTACCCATGTTTTCGTAGTCATATTTTACTTGATGTCATTTTCTTATATTTGATTTTAGGATTATAGTTTTCTTAATTCGTTGTTTTAATAAAAACCTCAAAAAGATCGGATTCAATTTTATTGAGAATTCGTTTTCAACTGTCAGATCTGATCTCAGCATATCCCAACCGTTAGATCAACCGAGGAAGTTGAACCGTCGTTCCACTTCCTATATAAAGGAGACCCAAATACTCATCCCACATCGATTTCAAGCTCTCGCATCCCGAAGCTCTACCTCTCTGATTTAAGGCCGTTCCGAACTTCAGATTTCTCCGTTCCGAACTTCTTAGAGGTCATCAGATCCAAACGTCTATGGAGTTAGCTTCTCAAGAAATGTCATCCTCTAAGCCTATTTCACAATGGTTAGTCTACAGAGAAAGGTTAGTCCATCCGGATTTCTTTAACAACTATGATTCTCTTATTTCAAAGAACATTAAGTTGAATGGGTGGGAAGATATTGTTGTGTCCAAACCGGGGAATCAAGACGATGTCTTTTCGTAGTTACTTGTTGAGTTCTATGAATCGGTTTCCTTCATTAAGGAAGATGATAGGGAGAAATTTTCTTTTAAGTATTATGGTAATACTTACAAACTTTCTTATACCAAGGCAGCAATCTTGGTAGGGCTCTCCTATAAAGGAGAAGCCGAGTTTATATCTCACGTTTTTCTAGATTCTAAGGGTAGCTTCGACAAAGAAAAAGCCTTGAAAACTCTTGGACACTCAGATGAAAAAGCTCCGAAGATTGCTAGTTTGCCTATAAATTTCCGGATTCTAGAGTTGTGGGTGCAAGGTCTTATCGTACCGAGGAAAGGTGATAAAGACAGCTTGAAGAAGAGTGAGATCTATATCATAGATTTCCTGATAAATATAGTGAAGTTTAACTTCATGAGGCACATTCTTATAACTATTGAGAATCTTAAGAAAGGAAATTTTATAGCCCAGATCGTAATGTACGCAGCAATTTTATCAAAGTTGATAGTTCGGTGCCTTGAGTCCTTCAATGAAGCTTGCAGATCTAAGCCAAGGGTTTGCAAAATTTTGTTGGTCAGTGATGATACCCTTAAAGGGATGGATGTGGCTTTCAACAAGGATACTGGTGAGTTCTTCAATATGCCTAATCAAGAAGAAGCGGCTCCGAGGGCTACTGAACCCGAATCATCTAAGCTAGTAAAGAAAAGAATGTTGAAAGATGTTCCAGATGAAGTTGAGGATCCTAAATCTAAGGAAGTTCAAACCGCACCTCCCAAACCAAAGAAGAAGAAGGCCTTTCCTGATGAGGTTGTTGTGAATTGGAGAGCAGATAAAGAGAAAAGGAAAGAAGGGGATCCGTAGTTCGGATTGGACCCTGCGGAGGCTAAGGCCTTAAAGGAGAGAACTGCCGATGAGCTTGAAAAACAAGTAAAGGAAAAGAATCTCAAGAAGAAGATGACAGAAGCCGAGGCAGTCCAAACGTTGTTAAAATTTATTGAGATGGTATTCAGAAGCATTCCAGTTCCGAGATCATTCTCCTTGGAATCTCTACCTGAGACTCCAGGAAGAAACCTTGATTTTCTGGAAGTGACTAGAGTTGAGCATGTTGAGCAACTCGAGCAGATTCAGCAAGTGGGAGAGGAAGAAGTAGTTGCTGAAGGAAGTGGAGAAATAGGAGATTTGTTAAAAGATGTAGATGATTATAAGGGGTCGCCTTCGGAACATCTGTCACTCCGAACTTCAGAGGCTGAATCATCTAAGTTAGTAACTCCAGAGAAGGATATGAATGAGGAAGATGTTGTTCAAAAAGTTGTTGATGATATTATTCAAGTGTCTACTGGTGAGCAGAAAACTCCTAATCAAGAATCGATTCCGAAAAAAGACAAGGGAAAGAAACTCCTTGTTGAGACTCCGAAATTAGTGGCTAGCAAGAAAATAGAATATGGTGATTTGTCTAAAAGGAAGTTGGAGCTTATTGAGGATGAAAATCCTCCAAACAAAGTTTCAGATTCGGAGTCCTCCTCTTTGGGGAATGACTTTGATGTTCAGTCTTTAAAGAAGTTTGTGGGAACCATTCCGACCTTCTCAAGTATTGACTCAAGATGCCAGATGCTCCAACATGCTTTAAATCAGAAAACAGACTCTGCATCTATGGTTATGGACAAGTGTGTTGAAATAGAGGCTCAGTTCAAAACGTTTTTTTTTTCTACGAAGCTCATAGAAGATCCTGCAAGAGGATAACAAATTGGTCGAAGAAGACTGTTGAAAAGATGAGGTTATTTGATGAGTTTCAAGACAATGTTAAAGATGCCTTCGAGACTGAGGATAGGAAGATAAATGAACTGAATTCCTCCTTTGAAGAGAAGCTAACAGATGAAAAGAACATCCAGATCCAAGAAGTCAGAGATCTGAATGGGAAACTGAATTCCGTTTCTCAAAACTAGAAATTTGAAAGAGATCATCGGATTGATTTTGAACAGAAGATGAAGGCTCAGGAAGAAAAGATCAAATCTCAGGAAGAAAAGATGAAAGCCCAGGAAGAAAAGATTGAAGCTCAATCCGCAAGAATAGTTGTCTTAGAGAAGCAAGTTGAAGAAGATCATAAAGACCTGAAGAAGATCAAGACTATTCTTAAGGGGCTCATTTCTAAGGAAAAAGATCTGAAATAACCAAATCCAATCTTTCTATTGCATCTAGTTTTCTTTGTTGCCGAAATTTCAAAGCTAATGAAAATTGTGCTTCCCATTTCTTTTGTTGTTATTACTATTTTTTTTTCAGGTACTTTGTTATTTTTTTTCATTCCCTCGATCTCTTTTTGAAAATCACAAAGGGGGAAAAGGAAAAGATCCTTAAGAAAAAGAATAACTCTAATAAGAGTTTATCAAAGGGGGAGTTTTTTTGTTAAATAATACTTTCTCATTCGAAATAAAATGACACTCCGGAAATTTGAATATGATCCTTAGAGTTTCAAGGCCTGGGAGTTAGTCGTATTATTAAATATCCTTAAATCAAAGGGAGATAAGCTTTAATGTTTTTTTTCTTCCTAGAATTTATTTTTCGTAAGGATGTTTGTGCTTTCCAAAAAGGGGGAGATTGTTGAGTCAATAAGGTTTTCCTTATGACTTTTCCATTCCTTCTTGTTTTGAAAATCACAAACACCTTATCCTTAAGGAAAATTTCTCTCTTAAAGAAAATTGCTTTTATAAGGAAAACTTCTTTCTTAAGGAAAATTTCTTTTATAAGGAAAATTGCTTTCTTAAGGAAAATTGTTTTTATAAGGAAAATTGCTTTTATAAGGAAAATCACTTTTATAAGAAAAATTATCCTTATCATATTTTCATCTAGAGTTTTCTTATGTATGAGATTCAGATTCATTTCTATTTTCTAGAAATTGCTTGAAACTTTGATATGAAGTATTCTATTTTAAGATCCGGATTCTGGATAAGAACTGTGATAAAGTTTCACTCCGAAATCCAGAATGAGAACTGTGATAAAGTTTCATTCTGAATTCCGGATACAGTTTTAATCCAGATTCAAGATATGAATTCTTATGAAGTTCGATGACGAATTCTCATTATGAATTCTGATGAGTAATTCACATTACGAATTCTGATGAGGAATTTTCACTACGAATTCTAATGACCAAATCCCATTCCAAACTCTCATTCCGAATTCTCTTATTAAACAGAATCTGATTATCTTTGTTTTATACACTCTGAATTTATTCAGACTCTGAAAATTATTTTTGTTAGACTCCGAACCTTCAATCCGAAGCTTTCATTCCGGTCTTTTGAGTTAGAATTAAAACGATGTCGTACATTCTGTTACACTTGTTTTGTTATAAAACGATGTCGTCTATTTTGTTATAAACTAACCATTGTCTAAGTGACACGTGTACAGGTCCCTCCGATCTTTAAGGAAAATATGACCATTGGAGAAGGAGCTGACCTTACCTATAAATAGGAGCTCATTTGAAAGAGCTCATAATATACAAAAACGATTTTTGACATTGAGCATACATGCTGTTGAAGTGATTTCTAGAGAGAGAGGCTCTTATCAACTCTCAAAGCTTCGTGCGACTCCGAATGTTGGTGTTACATTCGAGGACTTCCAGGGATAGGAAGACAGAGGGGTCGACTAACTTGATGTTTGAGGGCTTCCTTGCTGAGGAGGACAGAGGTTGCCAACTACCTTGAAGATGAGGGCTTGTGGGGATAGCAAGACAGAGACACTCTGATCTTCGTATCGAGGGCTTACCCTGGTGTGGGTAAGACAGACTTGCTTGAATGTATAAATCAAGGGACCTTTATCCAAGGTTGTTGGATACCCTTCTCTTTGGGTTAAAAGACTATTATCTTGTTACTTGTAGTTTAACTACTTGTTTAATTTCCGGTGCATTTTGTTTTATAAGGAAAGTATAACATTCTTATACTTCCTTACTTGTACTCTGTTTCATTTAGATTCTATACTCTTTAAGGTAGAATCTCATATTGTAATTTTTGTTAAGTTTCAATTTCCAGAACCATATCTCCGGAACCTACATTTGGAATCTCTTTCCAAGTTTGAATTCGGTGTTAGAGGTGTTGTGAATTTTCTTAGTTTAACTTTTTTAAACATAGCCCTTTCCTTTTCTTAAGGAAAACATAGTTATTTGTAACTAACATTAATGGTTCCAAAGGAATTTTTAAAGTATACAATTCACCCCCCTCTAGTATATTGAGCATCTACATCACTATTTCGATCCTACATAAATCCCACTTTTATCGTTTCAAATGCCTTGTTAATTTTAGTTTTATTTTACTTTAATGATTAACCATTTATAATAAAACATTAACACGTCATTCAGATATTTTTCTTCCATATCTCATGGTTGTTAATAAACTTAATAGGTGAACATGTACCATCGACAAAAATAAATTATTAACTTTTCAAGAGAAAAAATAAAATATATGTGGAATGATCATGATATTCTCCAGTGGATAGTTTATCTAAAAGATGATAAACTATCCCTCGACCCTAGGAAAAAACACCTTGAACCATTGCTTGGATTGTGATGAATTATTCCACCATGGATCTGATGTATCACCTGGATTGGTTTCACCTCAAATACTGGATTTAGAACACTTCCTCTAACATGGGTTCTCTATTTTTAATGAAATATTTCACTAACATATAGGTGAGGGGATCCAATGGATTTGATAAAGGGGGTTTAAATAAGAGAAAATATAATTGCAATGGATTATAAATAATATGGAGGAGGGGATTAATCACAATACATTAAATTTAATTTGTTAATAATAAACTAAATGAAACTAATAGCATATAAAATGATATTATATTCTCATGATCATCCGTTAAAATGTAATTAAAATACATTTTCAATTTTAGTTTAAATTATATTTATTTGTTCATTTATTAAGATAATGTGCCATGAATTAATCCAATCATTTCAATTTATCTTAATTCTATCCAAACATCGTTATCTCTTCATATTTTATAATTTTAAATAAAATTAATTTCATTTAATATTGATGAAGCGTAAATGTTATATTGGATGAAAATGCATGTACTTAACCAAACGTTTAATATTTAATTGACATAATATAAAATTATCAATCCTAATACATGTAATGTACTATCAAATAGATGACACACATAACACATGTGAATAGGATTAAATATATTTAATATTTCTCCTCCTGAAAAATTGGGCACACTGTCTGTGGTTTTCTAAATTCTGCATACTTTAGTACATGGTGTGAACTGTATTCTTCTTGTGTTTGTTGTACATGCCTAGGGACTAGTCGAGTTTCCTACCACAGATGGGATTCAGGTTAATGTTATGTTTGTTCAATACATGGTGTGTGGTCTCATAATTACATGGTTCATTAGTCCTTGTGTTTTCAGATCATATATCAACTTACCTTAGGTTGACCAATATTTATCAAGAGATATTGAAGTGAAAACACTAGCTCACAGTATGTATTTAAGAATTACTAGTAGTGTACTCTTTTTCTTCAATTAATATTCTTTGGCATCTCCAGATGGTGTTCACTAAATTGTTATTCATTTTAAATCTTAACCATTTACTTGTTATGTTATAGAGTATGAGGAATAGAATAGAAGATGAAATCAACCCTTAAAATGAATTTATATGAGTAAATGATAATTAAAATTCATATAATCAATCAATGAATGATAAATAATTATTAATTAAACAGGTGACAGCTCTGGTACCATTTTAAGGTTATGGGCATAGTAGAGGCACCATGTATTTTAGGAACAACAAAACTTTTAGTCTTAATTAAAGAATAATAATTTCTTTTCCAGAAAATAATGTCTTCTATAATGAATACGAAGAGTTACATAATGGGAGAAGAAAATTAGAAACAAAAAATAGGATCTTCACATGTAAATAATAATTAATTGATGAGTAGATATATAATTTCTTAAACATGTAACTATAAATTAATTGATGATATAGTTGAACACATAAACTCATGACATCATTATTCTATAGGTTCCAAGTGTGGAATCTCACTATTGGTGACCCACACATGCACCAAAATCTCTGAATACTGTCATAAAATTGTCATATTCTTGAATGGATGATTTTGATCAATTTTATTATTCATGGTTCATCACAACATAATTATTATTACATGAGGAAGTACTATATGTTTTCTATATATGTATTGATATAGAAGTGAGATAGATAATGTTTTTTATCTCTATATATCTCACTATGTATTAATAGAGTCTTTGCCCTTCTATTTTTTACACCATGAGTTGTTATAGATTGTTTTCTAAGTAGATATTTATTTTTGAAGGTTTAGGGTTTGAATATGGAACAAAGTCCCTTTACCAACATTAAAAATCATAGTGGACCCCATTTATGATAATAATAATAATATTAGTAGTAACTAGACATTAACAACACTTTATGGATAAAAATAAATATAATTTATACCATTTCTATATAGAAAATTAAGCTCGGTTCACTTTCCTATATCGATATATAATTATATTCAGATAATTACTATTTAATTAATTATTTAATGTCACAAAATTATTCATTGATAAAATATAATAAATATTATATTATCTAATCCATAAAAAAAATACTTTTTCGTTATTATTTTAACTCACTTATTCATTTAAATAACTTGTGATTTAATCATGTTGATCAACCAAATCTAAATAAATATTATTTATTAAATCCTATGAGATTCCATATATAAATTTAACACATATTATGAATACACTTTGTGTGTTACTCTTTCGGAATTATTCTCAATGGAATTAGGCATAACTGCTTAATTTCCAAGGTTTGCATCTAGACACATGTCAAGGTACCCATAAAGAAAAAGATCAATGTCAGTAATGACTCCATCTCCATATTCATTCTTATCGTGTAATATAATCCATTTATTGAGATATAACAAATCAAGAAATTTTCATGCTTGTTCCATCAACATATATACTCAATGCCTCATTCTCTAACTTTGTTGAAATGAACTCACCTTTGTAACGCCATCTCCATGGATTTACCTATGAATTTCTATTCACATAAATGGGCATGAGATATAAATGTCCATTAAGGTACAAGATGGATAAATCCTTTCTCACATTATCCGTTAATGTAATACCACGTGTGACACACCCAACTTATCATTCCTTATTGTGAGCATATTTCATCACAGTATTCATCAATATGTCAATGTACATGATTAATGATAATAATAAACGATAATATTAAATGATAAGGATAAATATATACATCCATGGATAGGAACATCCCATAAAAAAAATATAAATATGGATTTAATATTTAATAGTTCTATTATCATAACCTTCTAACTTGGAGAATATCATGGGTGAACACCATGGGAATGTGTCTTAACTTCCCATGAGGATCCTACCCTTTATATTTTTAATGTCCTATGTCTAATCAGTCAATATCATATAGATACATAACTATATTCAAGAATACTATCTAGAAACATCCATGGTATCATCATAGAAGGTAACAACATTGACCTCTTAGTGTGTCATGTATTCTTAAAAAATTATCACAAAAATTGTTATGCATAGGAACAATCATTATGTGATGATAAAACATTTTAAATAAAAAATTTTATGATATTACTAAGGATGTTGGTTCCAGGGAACCAACTCAAACACCTTCTATATGCTGAATATTTAGGGGGGTTTTATCTAATATATTTTTGTGAAAATATGAATAAACCCTCCCATTAACTCTTTAGAGAGTAAATTATATGGAAAAAAGTAATTTTTAATCATGGTATGACATGGGAATCGTATTCCTAATGTTCAACTCTATAAAAATATTCAAATATATTAAATTCACTACATCGTATGATCCGATTTAATGTTTTATTTTGTAATTAGATCCCCCTGTAAGAATATCATCATCTTCCTTGGAAAAATATTACTTAATTTTTTTTCTAAAAATAATGTAACTACTTAAATTGTTGTTTATGAGTATATATTAATCACTTTTAAGATAAAGTGATGTTCATTTTTTTATGATAACTAATGTATCCTTATACATATCTCTATACCATAATACCCTAAAATAATTTAGGATATTAAATCTAATTTAATTTTTAATTTTACTAGTACAATACTTTCTCAAATAGTGACATTCACGTGTAATGGTTACTAAATGTAACACAATGTATTTTCTATTTATAATCACACGTCTAATACACTTTTTGAAACATTTAAAAATAATAATATAATAAATTTTACAAATGATGGATGGAGGGATAAAATTAAAATAAATTTTCTTGATCACATTATACTAGATAAATAATTTTTACCCAAATATTCTCCACAATATATTCAATGGAATCCTGAAAAATCATAAACCACGTTTTTGTATTTAGTCATATAATGTGTTTTATAACAACAGTATGATAACTACCAAAATATCTTATTTTATAAGATAAATGTGATGAGTACACACATGCTTTAACTTATATTCATATGAGGTGGAAAAATTCTATTAAATTATAATATCTAATGTAACAACTTTTTCATCACATGAAAGTAAGAGAGAACCTTAATAAAAAAAATTGGAATTTCAATTCTTTTATATTCACAAAACTTTTACAATATACATATGGTATCACTCCCAATTCTAAAAAAAATTAATTAATTTATATAACTTCTATACTTAAAACCGATATTCAATTGAGTTTCATAAACTACTTTAGGTATTTTGAATAATCCTATAATATAGTATTATTATTCATCCTTCATGTCAACCTGAGGTTTCTATATGATTGATTAAAATATTAAAGAAACATTGTTGAACTATTAAACTACGTTTTTTTCTTATGTTTTGAACTTTAACCCACTTATACTATCTCTAAAATACCTTAGAACATAGAAATCAAAAGTTTTGTTTATATATATTCCCAAAATTCTGAGAACATTATGTCAACATTCCTTGAATTCAATCACATTATAAAAAAATTTACATAAATTAAAATAGGATAAATACCATAACCAGAATGAGCTATTTTTAGTCCCCTTTAGATCATGTTATCTAACATATCAAACCATGAACAATTAAAAATAAAAAACCCCATCTCATTTCTTTAAACAAAAATTTATTACATGTTCTACACTAGATAAAAATTAAAAAAAACACATGTAATAACATATTCTACTAAGAATTATGTATCCATGTCTCTAATGAAGCAACTCCTTTGCTACAATACTTCTAAAAACTCAATGATTTAATCATTAATCCTAATTCATCTTATGACCTCTTTTATATTTACAAGTTTAGTAAAAGATATATTTGATATAACATATCTATCCAAATAATATGAATGAATTATGTAACATTTATACCTTATGTGGATGATCCATATGGATTCTTGTATCCTTTATGGTAATCTAGTAATTTTATTCTCTAGTGTATAGTTTTTCCTAAGTGGAAACATTTTTTTGTCTTTCATTTTTTTTCATCTTATATAGGGTTGTGAAATTTCCATGACCTCTTTTCTTATAATTTCGGAAAAGATCTGAACCTTAATCCATTTATAGTATCAAAGTAGAACCTAGTCTGAGATTGACCATATTCTAGTCAATAATCCTCAATATATTTAGGAGGTTCGATTAATGATTACTGACTTCATTCATATTATAATTCACAACAGACAGTCATTACCTTTCGAAAACTAATTGTAAAATGAAATCAATGGCTAACTAAAGCATAAGAGGTGACTCTATACTCTCCAATTTGTTTGAATTCCTAATAATATTGAGTGAATTTTTAGAGAATAAGGTTCCTTCCATCATAATGCATTGAAAATGAGTTTTAGACACCTCATACATTTCTTAAATAGAGTTATCATGAATGGAAAATTTAGACCTATCTTAAATTTAATAATATTCTAGGGACTTATATAGCTTTCTTAAAATTTGACCCAATAGTATCAAAGATGAATGTAGGTATTTCCCATGAAAATTTTATATCATTATCACAGTAACCTAAATATTTTTTTGGAAAAACTTCACCAATTGGTTTCTTAGGAAGTGGTTTTTCAAACACACATAAATTCACTTATCATTTTATAACTATTCAAAAATTCTAGTACAAGTTGATAAATTCTCCAACATTTAGTTTCTCTTTATCAAATAATAATATCAAAGTTATTATTGATGATGATTAAAATAAACTAAAATAGAATCATATATCACATAAGTATCATGTTATACTATTTAATAATTCCTTTTTCTAAAGTAGATCCCACTAAAATAATGACCCATTTTAAAATACATCATATATATATGTTAATGGGATAAGATCCATATTTTTTTAATCAATGAGTTCCCATTGTAATTCCTTTCAGAAATTAATTATTTATACAGGTAATCATGCAAGTAATATCATATACGACTCTTGGATGGTTGAGTGAACAAATAATTATAAAATCTGTCATATGGATAAACTCAACAGTATTCTATTGGTATCCTTCCTAAGGGTTTCCCATATAAGTGTAACCCAATGAAAACACAAAGAATATGCTAAAAGATATTAAAGAGAAACAGAGATACGATAAAACCTACCCAAGGATGATACAATGTCATCCATTACATTCATTCCTTACATTGTATAATCTTCGGGAACCTTCCTTTGTATGAACCTACATTGTTGGATGACTGAGGTCTTCAACAGTTACTCTTGGGATTAATTTTACTATTAATATTTTAAGGGTATTTTATATCACCATCTTATATTATGATATTATCATTATGTATTTATTCATCCAATGATTTAGATTGGAATCTTATTCCCTCTACCCAATCAATATGTTCACACTATATTGATGTCTAGCTCTTTACAAAACCCATTTGTTTGTCTTTATATCCAAACAATAAAGACATTTATATGTATACATATACGAATATATCATATTAAAAAGGTACCTGAACAATAATCTAAATAATTACAGTTATATGAGATTGAAAATATGAACATGAGTACACCTAGGATGACAGATAACCAACTCCATTAACCTTTCTAGATAAGGAAAATGTCTCTAGAGTGGTAGGTACTCTTACCCCAATTCCCTTTACTTGGGTAGAATTTCAAAAAGATATAATTAAATTCATCATAAGTTTTACATGTAATATGCATAAAATATATCAAATAAAAAAAATTCAATTTCATCACTGCAATTACAAACTCATGTCATGTTTGATGAAAAAAATTCATTATCATACCAAGAATATCCTATAGGGAATTATTTCCTTAAATCAGTTTGAAAATAAATGTAAAGAATACATGATTCATAGTATGAATAGTTTATAAATATTAATAAAACTAGGAATAATCATTAAATAAATGAACATTTCAAATACTTAAACATAATATAACCATTTTTGATAAATTCATAATGAAAATCATTGTATAAATATTTTATAATTTTATCATTATATTATAGATATTCCTTAATCTTGAGTATAAACATTTTGTACTCATTCCAATTTTAACTCTTTCATATTCGTCGCTATATTAATTTTTTTAATAATATTTATACATATTATTATCTTAATTATAATATAATTTTTATATAATTTTTATTATGTAAACAATTTACAAGTTTTAAATATTACATATTTAATGATTACTTAAACCTTAATCATATAAATCATCAAAACGCCTCTTGATGTGGTTTAAATAGTATCCATAATAAGGCCATTTGATTTGAACAATTAAAATTGTGTTATCATGAAAAATTCATAAATTAAATACTTGTTTTATATATTTTATCCAAAATTTTGTAATTTATAAACAAATTATAAACTACTCTTGTGATATATAGATAAAAATATTTTTCTTAGATCATAATTCATTACACATAATTCTTTGAAAAGTTTTTTAAAATATTAACTCTTAATATTTATGAAATAATTGATAACATATGTTTCATAAACATTTAGTAATTAATTATAAACACTTTATAATTAATTAATTAATTTAAATTATATTAATTAATACACAACCATATAAATTCACTTATTTATAATTCATAAACAATGTATAATGTATAAGAAAAAAATAAAACACATAAAATTTATGTTTTTGTTTACATTTATAGAGTGGAAGTGATTTGTATAGAGGTAAAATAATTTTCCGTTATACAAGTTGATTTCATAATGGTATGTAGTGACGACGATTACATTGTCATCTCTACATAAGGGTAAGCACAGATGACCCTTATGTATACATATCTACATACGTATAAGTCTGAAAACCCCTTACATATAGATCTAGGTAAGGGTAAATCATGATGACCCTAACGTAGTTTGCACTATATAAGGGTAAATCCAAATGGCCCATGTAGAGAAGGCATTATGTAAGTGTAATCCAAGATTTTCGTTACCAAGAAGTTATCTGTGTTAGGAAAATCAATGATGGAATTTGTGAAGAACATGTATATATAAGGGTAATTTATGAGAAATAATATATAGAATACTTTTATGTAAGGTTAATCGAGGATGACCCTTACCCATAACACTTGTGTGTATCTTAAATATGTTTTTATAGAAAATATCTGCAACTGAATTTTGATGATATGTTTTAATATATTTTTTCATTTCCCTCATTATATAAAAATCTAAAAAAAATTATTTCATTGATACTAATAATCTGATCTAAAAAATTCTCATAACAGCTATTAGATGATACATATGAATATAAAATCCATTACCAAAGGATCTCAATGCCATAAATTTGAATCTTTTGAATAAACTGAAATGAATAATATTGTAAATGTTTATACCATACACTAAATAATCTTTTACAATATCCTATATCATTGTTCAATTCATTTTATAAAGATCAAAGAGTGTAACAAAAAGTATCCTACCTATGTGGCGTACTGATGGGTGGACCGAATCACTCAATCATCAAGAGAGATTACTATTCACTCATAGTGATCTGACAATTAAACAAGAAAAGGATGATGAATATGTGTTTCAACATTAATTAGATTTCGGCCAATCCTAAACACAGTTACATATCCATTGCATGACTATGTATTTATATAGATTATGTGGATTTACGATGGATGCTACCATACCGACTCATGCATTGCAACATATGAATTAATTCCATTCTAGTTTATGCATCACATACATGAATTCAACACCCTCTTAATGTTTCATTTATTAAAATATATTATTAAATAATATCATAAATGAGATATAAACTAAGGTATATACTGTATGTATTAACTCTCAATTCATACAAGATAACAAGTGAAACTAGTAACATAAAAATCATATTTTCATCTTCCTTTCAACACGCCATAGTACATATCTATATTTCCTACTGCATAATATACAATATTTAGTTTTGGTATGCCAACTCTTTTATCATATTGGTCAGATCTCCCATAGATCTCTTTTAAGCAATCAAACTTATTATCTGTAGATAATCTTATTATATTTTTTATCAAAACCTGATTTCTTTGTGTATCACTTCTCAACCTCTCAAAATTTCTCCCCTTGTATACATGCCACATTCATGGTAGTAACATTTTGTACCATAAAAATAGGATTTGTTCCAAAAACACTCCAGAACACTAGCAGTATCTTTTGAACCTTAATATCCATATTTATACTAGTTCTATATAGAATACTGTTGTTGTTGTCGTCTTACCATAGGTTGTTATTTTATTTTTCATGGAGGGTGGGGAAGGGTCTTCTTGAGATATTATTATCTTAAATTGATGTAGAAGTTGATTTATCATCATTATTATTAACCCACATTAGTCAAAAATTGGAATTTGATCATATAACTATTTGAGATACCTTATTTAATTTCAATTTTAATTGGAGAAGTTTTAACTTTCTCACTGCGGATTTATTCTCACCCAATATTGATGATCTATATTTTAATTCCACAATCGTAGGGTAATATTTAATCATCTTATTAGAGTTCTCTAATATTTAATGAACCTTTGTTAATTTTTTTAGCTATTCACCTTTAAAACCAATTTTCCATCATGATATTTAACTATTTTGTTTTACTCAGCACATTAACCTTGACATTTGTAATTTATCCAATGTTATGAGATTACCCTTTAGTAAATTATTTCTTTAATTCACTCTTCTTATCACTCACATTCTTCAATAAATTGAGATCCTTTTTTATTTTACTTTTCCTCTCAAGATATATAAATTTTTTATCCTTTATTAGATTCCCCATATATGATACTTCACCTTCTTCCCAAATACTACTTGAGGAGTCTTTTTGCTTGTCAACATGATCCATGATGCTTGTGTATTTATTAACTAGTTTTACATATAATTGGGTGATTTATATACATTCATATATTTATTCATTGATCATAATTATTTTTATTTTACTACTTGAAATTATATATTTCATTTTATCATATTTATTAACTTTTTTTACCATTTATCCCACTTCTCTTTCTAAGGTTTCTTATCATTTTCAACATCCATATAAAATACATTTTTTTATAAAAGCGGTGATATGAATTGGTCTCCCAATTCATTCCTCAATGAAATTTATTACAATTAGTAGTAAAAAAATAGGTATGAGTTGTAAATAGATTACACTATTAGGTATTGAGGGGAATAAAAACCAATATTTCAAAGAAAAAACATGAGAAAGGACAATTTTGTCTGTGGACACCATCAAGGATAATCACTAAAGTTGCAGGGATGCTGATACTCCTATGAATGAACTGTTACAGTGGACATATGAACACCTAGATTTGGTTAGCATCAATAGGTCCATCAAAATAAAAAGAAATTGCAACCAATGACCCAACCAAACCATCATTCCTAGTAGAAAAAGAAACAATAGCTTTAAAACCCTTATGGCCTTTCACAGTATTTTTTTCTTCACTTATATCAAGTATGGTCAGTACTCGTTCTTAAAAACATCTTCATGTAAAACCTCTCTTCATTGATAATCACATAAATCCTTCAATGGATTGACCATAACCTACATAATGAGTAGTTCAAGGCACCAGAAATTGTAGAGAGGGGTTAATGAAAGAAATTATAAAAAAACATCCCATTAATGAGTTTCCAGCTGAGCCATCTTTCATCCCCGCAAAAATCATGAAACTAAAGTAACTTCACAACAAAGTGGAATAAAAATTATTTGAAAAATTAAAAAATACACATGAAAATTGATCAGACTTGGGAATATTGGAAAAAAAATCCACAACATTAAAGCTATGAACACTCAAGTCTAGAGTAGAAGAACTCAGTAAACTAGAGAAGCCATATCATGCAGTTAATATCAAAGACAAACAAATGAAACAAGTGAGTGAAAAATCCAGCACCAAACACACCAAAACATTAAGACTTGGATCAGAGAACCCAAATTGGATCAATATATATCCATCCCAAAAGGAGGAACCAAATAGTGAAAGACCTTCAACTTTAAGGGATCCAAGGAAACAGAACAAAAAACAAGCATAAAAAAAGAAAGGAACCAAAAATCAAAATGTTAAATTGGAAAAATAATTTTCATGGTATGTCTCTAAAGGTGAAATAAGAATTCTTCTTGTATTCATCAACCATCTTTATGAACATAAATTTTTAGGATTCATGTTACGTGTTTGTAGAAATATCACCATTATTGTATTTTTGATGTGTAATTTCATCTTGTTCATCAATCTGTGCTTGAATTTCATCACTCATATTATCCTAAATCATATAGGTATCCTGGTACATTATATCATTCTCCCAACCATATTACTTCTCTTATAAATCAGGGGTTTCAATAGGTTCTCTCAGTTGTTTCGGAAGCTGGGAATCCTTCCTAGAAGCTTGATGGGATCTTGTGAATATTTTTAATTAAATGTCAAAATAGTCTCTACATTTCCTAGTTTTCATGGGATTTTGGGTAATGTATCCATCAATATCAATAATTGGTTTTTTCCTTTCCTATCATGTGATTTGTGATATGATTCCTCAATATTATTAGATTGTTCATCATCCTCCAGAAATTATTCATTAGAATTAGTGAGTTCTCCTTGTTCCTTTTCCCTTGTGTCATGTGAATCAAGTTGTTTCACAAGATCCTCCCCTACGGAAACAGGGACAGTGCTGGAAATTTTGATAGAATGAATGGAATAAATAAATCCTAACATTCCATTAGTTTTGGATTTTGTTTTGTATAAAAGAATGTTTCCTTATTCACATCAGTCTTTTTTCAATTTTATGAAGATCCAGATGGGCTAGCATTAGTCCTCTTACTATCACTATCCCCATGTAATCAAAGATTCTTCTTTCCTTTTTCAACCCAAGTGCCTTTCTTGGCCTCAGAACGAGTAGTCTTATGGCCAAAAACACTAAAATCATGTCCCATCTTAAAGAAAAGGTGATAGTAATCTTGAATCCTTTTATAAACTAACTCCATAGAGAATCCATATTCACCATTATAGATATAAATGTGGCCAAGAATGGTCTTGAGATACAACAATTTCAGAGTAAATTCTAGTAAGAGAAGTCCATGAAGGTGTCCTTTTCACCAAATATAGATTCAAAGTATTAACAGTGAGCTTATATATAAAAAATAATAATATTGTTTAAAAAATGTAAGGTTAGCCAAGGAAAATAAATCCATATTGGATCTAATGGAGACTTGGAGAAGTGATCAAAGTCTAGGGTCCATTTGAGAAATTTCATTGAACAACCCCCAAAATACCATGAACATTTCTCCCAAATTCGATAACAGTCCCCCTTGGAAGATAGGAAAAACAAAACATTGAAGGAATTTAGTTTTCTGATATGAAAACCAAAAATACATATGGATTCAATGAATGTCGTTTGGAATTTCAAAAAAGGTATGAAATTCAATAATTTCCCAACAAGAACAACATGAAGATCTAAAGAAATAATTTTTACCTCATCTATTGAGAAATAAATCACCAGTTGACCATGGTGGAGAAATAGATTAGGGTTAACACAAAGATCAGAATCTGCAACAACATTTGGGCAAGGTCCCATATACTCAGTCATTCTCCCAATGAACACATCTCTGAAGGTTTAAGGATTTGAATTAGGGATTACAACATTGTGAATCAGGTATTCCACTTGTTCATCTATATTCATCCTCTCTATCAATCTCATATAATGTAGATTCTAGAAAATTTTCATATAATAATTACTTTTGTTATTTTATTAGTATAATATCAATTACCCCATTCCACCACAAATGTAGCACCATTTATGTATTTTTCTTTATACATTCCCTTTCCATATCTATATTTCATTGAAATAAGTTCCATAATTCTCTTATAATCAATAACATTTTCCCCATCTTTTTATTCTCATAAATCATTACCTTCTTCTTCTTTTATTTTTATTTTTCTCATACATCAAATGCTATTTAATAATTAATAATATATTTAAATGAATAAATATTTCACATTAAATTACTGATGAAAATATTATGTAATTAATTATGATATATATTCTCTCTATCATCTAATGGTTAAATTTTAGGAGAAAATTGTTTTGGAATGTTACATATTAACTTTTTCACAATTATGGTGTTATCTAGATTTTCTCCAATGCCCTTGATATATTCTGTAACACCCCAAGATTTTATAGTGTGTTATTTCTTCAAAATAATTCAATAACATTCACTACACGCAACACCGAGTTCAATCGCACCATGACTTACCAAACAAGATGTTCAAAAGAGGTTATGAATACTGTTAACTAAATTTTAAACTTTATATAATCCTTATAATTTTAGAATCCATATTATGAGTTTCTTAGAGATAATGTAAGAACAAATTCATTTTCAGTATTTCACTTTTACCAAATTTGAATAGTGAACCCTTTTTAGATACTATATTTTAAACTTTTTGACTAAATGGGGACATCAAAAATTTAAAATGAAACATCCCAAGCTTCCACGGTACGCTAGCGTGTGTTGTACGCAACACCGAGTTCTAACAAACCGTAACCAATCAAACTAGCCGTTATGAATAGTAATACATACTTTTTAAAATTATATATATTTTATATTTCAAAATGGACTTCATTTTTGGATTCGGAATATCTAATTTAGCCTAAGGTGAAATTTTGGTACTTTTCGGATAACTTTCATATTTTGATGAGTAGTGAAAATTACTAAATTTTAATTAAAAACAACTTTTTTAATCAAAATAATTAATTGTGATAAATTATGAATTTTAGTAGTTTTAAAGTATATTTATAATATAATTTTACCATTTAATATAATGTTGGTCATTGGACATAATTTTACAATTAAACCGAACATAAACAAGTGTCAATCTTTTGATAGTTATTATCTCTTAAAAACACGCTTATTTGTTTTGACAGCGAAAATTAATTTTAAATTAATTTCTGCCACTTATTTGTTTTGAATTTAAGAAAATGGATTCCATATTTGGAATCAGGATGTTCAAATTGTGTAAATAGGTAACTTTTATTTTTGGACATTTTGAATAATTACTGCGGTAAATATTTTATTTACCATGGTTAAGGGTAAATCCGGTAAATAAGGGTTAAAAAATAATATTATAATAATACTAAATTACCCTAAAACGTGTCTTAACCCTATTGGTTGATACATGGTCGACCATGGGCATCTTTGGGTCGATTTTGGGACCCCATGGATCCACTTGTAAGTGATAATGACACTTTATTTTAATTAAGTTAAAATGAATACAAAAATGACACAAGCATATATCTTTTAGAAAAACAATTGTTACATAGGGTTATATATGTTGTATTTTAGATTATAAATATTAATTAGAAAGATAAAAAAGATTTCCTACCTAATGATATTTTATTTATAATTTTTAGACATTAAATAATTTATTTTATTTATGACACAATGATGATGCAGTAATTACTATAATAGTGAAAAATTAAAATAATTGATATTATAAATACCCAAAAAAATATAATATGAAACTTTTAATGAATTAAACTAATTTTATAGGATAATATGATATATTAGGATTGATTTAATAGACTTTTTTCGAAGTAATCAATATGTTATGAGTTTCACAAAAATCAACTATTGAATATTGTCAAAATTGACATAAAAGAGTTCTTAAAAAAAATATTATATTATTAATTGATATTAAATTACTAAAAATCTAAGGTTCGGCCAAGATATTTATATCATGATAGGTTCATCATTAATGGACCACTTGGGGGTCGTTTGGATGTATATAGTAAGTTTATTAACCATATTATATAAAAATACAAAGAGACATTGTAAAAGTGAAACTAATTAACTTAAAGTTAATACTTAAAGATAAGGTTAATATAAGTACACAAACCTGTCTATATTCTATTGGTTGAGTTGTTTTCGACCCATACCCACCTTAACCTTTGAATAGTCAACTTTGGAGCCATTGGAAACCGAATATGAATTTATTATAAATTAATATTTCTAGCTTTTCCAAAGGTGCCCCTCACCCCTCTTATAAAAGGGCACTCTTCCTTCTCATTTATTCACACCTTCAAAGCATTTTGGTTTGGCCAAACTCTGCCCAAATACACTCCCAACATCCCTAACTAAAACCAAGAGGCCTTAGTTTGATCAGAAAGCCAACCTAAGGAGCCCTTTTGATCAAATCAAAAGGAAGAACCCGAAGAAGAGGTAATGATTTCACCACCCATTTCTAAGTTCATTTCTTCTTCCACTTCTTCTTCCTTTGTTCTTACCATTCTAAAATAATAACTCCAGTATCTCACATATACTGTGATGTTATTATAAGTATGGTACAACCATATTCAGTATTCTATCCACCCTTTGAATAACATGTCACCATACGTGCGTACGTACGGCTTACCGTCTCCACGTCGTGGTGTAATTGTTATTTAATATAATATTATTTGGATGGGTATAATAATGATGTGTAACTCATGTAAATAATAAATATAACATGTTAATGATTCTGTATATATGATATACCATCCATTTATATATTATTTTAATATCAAAAGAATGATGTTGTCGCTCGTGCGTACGTACGGACTACCGTCTCCACGAACGCGATGAGATTCATTCTCCATCGTATCCATTCAAGTATAATTATCATTTTATGATTTAAAAATGATGTTTAAGGACTTGATATCATTCTGGATATGAATAATATACATCAAAAATGGCTTATGAAACAAAACATATAAAAGAAAATGAGTAAGTTAACACCCGAAACAACGATAATTCTAAGATATTATTAACAAATCAATGTTAAAAGATCATATATGATATCATATTAATACATATGATTCTTGTATAATTTAATAACAATTATTTCACCATTATACATGAGTTTAACCTACCCCAACCAAGGAAAAGTACAAGGTAAGGGTTATTTCACAATCTCTTCATTATCCGAGGTTGTTTATATGTAATAATCTACTGGGATCTCTTTATCATCCACATCCATGTTTCTTAAAAATGTATTTCAAAACATTTTTACTATTTACTAGAATATGAGTTAAATTCATTTATACCCTTTTTGACTTTTATAAGTGGTTTATAAAGGAATCTTTCCGTAGTTTTAAAAACAATGTCCCTTTTAACCTTTTCGACAGAATTAAGTTAAGAATGTTTTTTTAACTTATACCGTGGGTGCGGATATTTTCCGCCGTTATAAAATCTTCAAAGCTTCATTTACAAGCTTATAAGATTATTTTCAAAGAAAATTTTTAATTTTATATGGATCTTAAATGATTTCAAAATAAAAGGAGATATTTCTTTAAAAAGAATTTTGATTTCAACTATGTCAACATCCTTTGATGGATTTTAAGATTATTTGAAGTTGATTTATTATGATACCAAACTTCTATATTGTATTTATGGTTTTGTGATATGTTTGACTACGGATGTGCTATTTTTATACCATTCATAGTTTATGGTGAAAGTATTCACATTTCGTATGCTAGTTTTAATACGAATGTTTATGTTATATTTAAACCTTTTCATATGGGAATGCATTGGACTTAATATGTGACGGGTGGAGCCCGCTATAGCTCCTCGATGCATCGGTAGGTCTCATGAGACAAACTAGTGTCTTGGCACAAGGCCTTGACAAAATCTTATTTGTAGTCTTGGCACGAGGCTTTGACTATGTGGTTATGATAGTCTGGCATTATGCATTCCAACATTATGAAAGTGGTTATTGATTTTTGCATGTGATTATTCGATTAGTAGAATATCCATGTGAATAAGTAAATGGAATTATTTCATTTTATTTATGCCATACCATGTTGAAAGTTCATGTTTGAAAGGCTTTTGTTTTAGTTATACATTTCCTTAAAAATTTATTCTTATTTATGAAAGTTTCCGCTATATTGTTGTCCTTACTGGGCATTTGAGCTCACCCCTTTTCTATGTTTTATTTTTCCCAGGAAGTGAAGAAGTAAGGTATGAATGTCCTGCATGGATATTATGTGGGGATATGAGTGTGGTTTATGGAGACATTATGTTGTTGTAGTAGTTTTTCGTTTAATGATGTAATGTAAAACTTATGAACATATCTAGTGTTTCCAAGGCTACTAAACCAATCGGTCTTTCGAGATTTGATCTTTCTTGTGATCATGCCAATGTTATGTAATAATGCACCGACTCTGGGTAACTGGGGTCGGGGCGTTACAGTTGGTATCAGAGGATGTTTAGTACAAACCTTGGAAGCTAGATTTAGATAAACTCTGATTAGAGCACGTAGACCTAAGATGAACTTTGAGGATTAGTATAGAAGAACTTCCTAGAATTTTGGTATTGTAGAGATTTTGTGAGTTTTCCGAGCAATACATCCATGTCTGGATACGAGCATGTAGAGGCGGCTCTGGCCCAGATGTACCTAGGGGTAAAACCCGAAAACACCGCTTTGAGCTAGACTCCAACGGGAACTGGTGCACGACAACGGTCCTTGCTGCACTCTTGGTTACGACACTCCCGGGGGATATGCTTAGGATAACTCTCTTTTTCTTTACAAATCATTATAAAGGGGTTATTAGTATATACTTCCTCAAAGAAAACATTTTTATGATTATGGATTATATCCATAAATAGTTCAATTTATGTTAAGTGTTTTATAAGTATGGGATTATGTATTTTGATTCATAAATTGATCTAGTGTATGCCATAGATTAGAAATGGTGCCCAGTAGAAGGAATGAGAACTCCAGAAATGCACATGATCCAAATATAAGGAAGGATCATATCTTTCATGGTCTTAAGCTATAATTTATAAGAGAAATAGTCTCCCATGTATTATCATCATATGAAGAAATAATATCATGTGTTGATAAGATAAGTAAAGAGCTTACTGAGTCCTATGGTTTTGAAGAGAAGCAAGAGAAGAAAAGGATGGAAGAGAGAAAGATGGATAAAGGGAAGAGGGAAAAGAAGAATTTTCCCATATGTGGTAACTCTGGAAAGAAACACCCTGGAACTTTCCTGAAAGGAATGGGAGTTTGTTATAAGTGTGGAGGAAAAGGGCACAAAGTATGTGACTGCAAGGGTAAGAAAATGGTTTCAAATGTACAATGATTCATTTGCAAGGAGTTTGGACACTACGCGAACCTATGTCCCAGTCATCAGACTATGACGCAAATGATGTTATTGGATAATAATCAAGTTATGATACTACCACAGATGAAGAGGAATGATTAGAGTTCTTATGTTGATTATGTCAATTGAGTGTTGTATCAACAATGTACTTGTTATAATAATTATGTAGTATATAAGGATTGTACTACAGTACTATTTCATTAAGGACTTGAGATTGTGTGGAACAATGAAAAGTGACTCAATAGCAGGATAAATTTTTGGAACATATATGGTTGAGATAATGATAAATCATAATATAGTTCTGATACTGAGGTAGTGATTTTAGAATAATATGTGATTGTTTTGGATAAATTATATTCGATATTCTTGACTACCTTGGAACTGATTAATGATTTTTATATTCCATCATTGTGGGGGTTTAAAACATTTTTGGAATAATGAAGTATATCCATCATTCTATATGGAATAAGGTAGCATGAACGTAATCAATAAGGAATATGGTAATACATGATGAAGGTATTCATATGCTATTACGGGGTAAAAAGGATCTATATTATGTTTACCTTCCTTATAAATATTGTACTGTGAGTTTGGACAGAAGTATTTTGGATAGTTCTAGTTTGGATTATTTTGGATTTCCATAAAAGGACAACCCCGAGGTCGGGCAGCAACCCGTCGCGACCGGCAAGGCCGCAAGACTTGAACCCACAACCGAAGGGCGGCAAGGGTGTATCACCTACCACTATCCCATGAGATGTCCTGGATTAAATAAAGTAGTTTTTTAAAAGATCTGGTAGATGAATTATAAATTCGTTGATTTTGGAACCCTCTATGAATAGTATAAATAGAATTTTTTTTACGAGTGAATGATGAGTTTTTGGTAGAAATTTATTAATGGATAAAACTCTAATTATAAAGTAAGTATATCTCCTTATGATATTAGCCAATCTAATAACTAAATTCCGCATCATTAAGAAAAGGAACGTAGAAGAAAAATGTTGTCCTAGATGGTACCTTAAATCATCACTAATTTATGGCTTTGGGATTGTTGGCCTTTTCATAGCCATGTTCTATACCACTCTCCATCAGATAATTGATGGTTAGATTTTTCTTCCATATCCATATTTTCCTACATGGAACCCTAGTATGTGTTATTTTTGGTAATCTTCATACTTTCCACTCTTTATTTAAAATAGAGGCCTCATTAATTCATTTTTCGATGTGGGATTTCAACTAAGATATTTTGAAACGTCAAAAATGTGTTACCCCAATACCCTATGTTTTGTTGAACCGATGGTATTTCAAATCATCATAGATTTATGATTTTAAGGACCTCAATTTTATACTTTTTTGTGATTGATGACCTCAATCACTACCTATAAATATTTAGGTTTTTCCTCCAATTATATGTCTCTAATCGCCACCAATGTTCTCCTAATAGAGATCATAATTTGGTGGTGATCCTTTCATTTCTCTTTTCCTCATATTAAGACTAAATTTTAGTAACCCAATTTCCGATGTGGGTTTTCCGACAAAGATATTTTCTATTTTCAACCTTTTATTTTCGAAGAACAATTTCAAATTGCGAGGACGCAATTTATTGAAGGAGGGGAGAATGTAACACCCCAAGATTTTATAGTGTGTTATTTCTTCAAAATAATTCAATAAATTTCACTACACGCAACACCAAGTTCAATCGCACCATCACATACCAAACAAGCTGTTCAAAAGAGGTTATGAATAGTGTTAACTAAATTTTAAACTTTATATAATCCTTATAATTTTAGAATCCATATTATGAGTTTCTTAGACATAATGTAAGAACAAATTCATTTTTAGTATGGCACTTTTACCAAATTTTAATAGTGAAACCTTTTTAGATACTATATTCTAAACTTTTTGACTAAATGGGGACATCAAAAATTTAAAATGAAACATCCCAAGCTTCCACGGTACGCTAGCGTGTGTTGTACGCAACACCGAGTTCTAACACACCGTAACCAATCAAACTAGCCGTTATGAATAGTAATACCTACTTTTTAAAATAATATATATTTTATATTTCAAAATGGTCTTCATTTTTGGATTCGTAATATCTAATTTAGCCTAAGGTGAAATTTTCGTACTTTTCGGATAACTTTCATATTTTGATGAATAGTGAAAATTACTAAATTTTAATTAAAAACAACTTTTTTAATCAAAATAATTAATAGTGATAAATTATGAATTTTAGTAGTTTTAAATTATATTTAGAATATATTTTTACCATTTAATATAATGTTGGTCATTGGACATAATTTTACAATTAAACCGAACATAACCAAGTGTCAATCTTTTGATAGTTATTATCTCTTAAAAACACGCTTTTTGTTTTGACAGCGGGAATTAATTTTAAATTAATTTCTACCACTTAAGTGTTTTGAATTTAGGAAAATGTATTCCATATTTGGAATCAGGATGTTAAAATTGTGTAAATAGGTAACTTTTATTTTTAGAAATTTGAATAATTACTGCGGTAAATATTTTATTTACCATGGTTAAGGGTAAATGCGGTAAATAAGGGTTAAAAAATAATATTATAATAATAATAAATTACCCTAAAACGTGTCTTAACCCTATTGGTTGATACATGGTCGACCATGGGCATCTTTGGGTCGATTTTGGGACCCCATGGATCCACTTGTAAGTGATAATGGCCCTTTATTTTAATTATGTTAAAATGAATACAAAAATGACACAAGCATATATCTTTTAGAAAAACAATTGTTACATAGGGTTATATATGTTGGATTTTAGATTATAAATATTCATTAGAAGGATAAAAAGATTTCCTACATAATGCTATTTTATTTATAATTTTTAGACATTAAATAATTTATTTTATTTATGACACAATGATGATGTAGTAATTACTATAATAGTGAAAAATTAAAATAATTGATATTATAAATACCCAAATAAATATAATATGAAACTTTTAATGAATTAAACTAATTTTCTAGGATAATATGATATATTAGGATTTATTTAATTGACTTTTTTCGAAGTAATCAATCTGTTATGAGTTTCAAAAAAATCAAGTATTGAATAGTGTCAAAATTGACATAAAAGAGTTCTTAAAATAAATATTATATTATTAATTGATATTAAATTCCTAAAAATCTAATGTTTGGCCAAGAGACTTATATCATGATATTTTCATCATTAATGGACCACTTGGGGGTCTTTTGGATGTATATAGTAAGTTTATTAACAATATTATATAAAAATACAAAGAGACATTGTAAAAGTGAAACTAATTAACTTAAAGTTAATACTTAAAGATATGGTTAATATAAGTACACAAACCTGTCTAAATTCTATTGGTTGAGTTGTTTTCGACCCATCCCCACCTTAACCTTGGAATAGTCAACTTTGGAGCCATTGGAAACCATTATGAATTTATTATAAATTAATATTTCTAGCTTTTCCAAAGGTGCCCCTCACCCCTCTTATAAAAGGGAACTCCTCCTTCTCATTTCTTCACACCTTCAAAGCCTTTTGGTTCGGCCAAACTCTGACCAAATACTCTCCCAACATCCCTCACTACAACCTTGAGGCCTTAGTTTGATCAGAATGCCAACCTAAGGAGCCATTTTGATCAAATCAAAAGGAAGAACCCGAAGAAGAGGTAATGATTTCACCACCCTTTTCCAAGTTCATTTCTTCTTCCACTTCTTCTTCCTTTGTTGTTACTATTCTAAAATAATAACTTCAGTATCATATATATACTATGATTTTATTATAAATATGGTACAACCATATTCAGTATTCTATCCACCCTTTGAATAACATGTCACCATACGTGCGTACGTACGGCTTACCGTCTCCACGTCGTGGTGTAATTGTTATTCAATATATTATTATTTGGATGGGTATAATAATGATGTGTAACTCATGTAAATAATAAATATAACATGTTAATGATTCTGTATATATGATATACCATCCATTTAATATTATTTTAATATCAAAAGAATGATATTGTCGCTCGTGCGTACGTACGGACTACCGTCTCCACGAACGCGATGAGATTCATTCTCCATCGTATCCATTCAAGTATAATTATCATTTTATGATTTAAAAATGATGTTTAAGGACTTGATATCATTCTTTATATGAATAAGATACAACAAAAATGGCTTATGTAACAAAACATATAAATGAAAATGAGTAAGTTAACACCCGAAACAACGATAATTCTAAGATATTATTAACAAATCAGTGTTAAAAGATCATATATGATATCATATTAATACATATGATTCTTGTATAATTTAATAACAATAATTTCACCATTATACAGGAGGTTAACCTACCCCAACCAAGGAAAAGTACAAGGTAAGGTTTATTTCACAATCTCTTCATTATCCGAGGTTGTTTTTATGTAATAATCTACTGGGATCTCTTTATCATCCACATCCATGTTCCTTAAAAATGTATTTCAAAACATTTTTACTATTTACTAGAATATGAGTTAAAGTAATTTATACCCTTTTTTACTATTATAAGTGGTTTATAAAGGAATCTTTCCATCGTTTTCAAAACAAGGTCCCTTTTAACCTTTTCGACAGAATTAAGGCAAGAATGTTTTTTTAACTTATACGGCGGGTGTGGCTATTTTCCGCCGTTATAAAATCTTCAAAGCTTCCCTTACAAGCTTATACGATTATTTTCAAAGAAAATCTTTTATTTTATATGGATCTTAAATGATTTCAAAATAAAAGGAGATATTTCTTTAAAAAGAATTTTGATTTCATCTATGTCAACATCCTTTGATGGATTTTAAGATTATTTGAAGTTGATTTATTATGATACAAAACTTCTATATTGTATTGAAGGTTTTGTGATATGTTTGACTGTGGATGTGCTATTTTTATACCATTCATAGTTTATGGTGAAAGTATTCACATTTCGTATGCTAGTTTTAATACGAATGTTTATGTTATATTTAAACCTTTTCATATGGGAATGCATTGGACTTAATATGTGACGGGTGGAGCCCGCTACAGCTCCTCGATGCATCGGTAGGTCTCATGAGACAAACTAGTGTCTTGGCACAAGGCCTTGACAAAATCTTATTTGCAGTCTTGGCACGAGGCCTTGACTATGTGGTTATGATATTCTGGCATTATGCATTCCAACATTATGAAAGTGGTTATTGATTTTTGCATGTGATTATTCGATTAGTAGAATATCCATGTGAATAAGTAAATGGAATTATTTCATTTTATTTATGCCATACCATGTTGAAAGTTCATGTTTGAAAGGATTTTGTTTTAGTTATACATTGCCTTAAAAGTTTATTCTTATTTATGAAATTTTCCGCTATATTGTTATCCTTACTGGGCATTTGAGCTCACCCCTTTTCTATGTTTTATTTTTCCCAGGAAGTGAAGAAGTAAGTTATGAATAACCTGCAGGGATATTATGTGGGGATATGAGTGTGGTTTATGGAGACAATATGTTGTTTTATTAGTTTTTCGTTTAATGATGTAATGTAAAACATATGAACATATCTAGTGTTTCCAAGGCTACTAAACCAATCGGTCTTTCGAGATTTGATCTTTCTTGTGATCATGCCAATGTTATGTAACAATGCACCGACTCTGGGTAACTGGGGTCGGGGCGTTACATATTCAAAATTATCATTTACACCTATAAAGTATCTAATAATGTTTTCTTCATCATCAATATTTAAATCATTAAACTCACATCTGCATATTTTTTCCTTGGCCTCTTTAACAATCAAATTTCCTTCATATATACATTCATGGTTATCGTAGATTTTGTTAGTTTTTTACAATAACAAAACTATTCTATAAACCTTTTTAAATAGATGTATAATAATATAATTTTTTTATTTTCCATAAAATCTTTAATTACTATTATAAATAAATTTCATTGGATTATTTCCTTAAATTGGTGGTAATCCCACTATTTCCACATATTTATCTTCTGGTGCAAGAGATAGAAGATACAATAACATCATATTCTTCCATCTATGATAATATTTTCCATCCAAAGAGTTTAAAATATTACTATTAACTATATTTATATTATCTATTTTTTTGTAATTATTTGGTCTCGAAGATATAACTTGATTGCTTAGTACTAGTTTAAGTGAACCAAGATAGGGTTTTACCATTGAGGGGTGTTTGAATCAATTTGGGTTTAATTTTTTGATTTTATCATTTAAAATCGTCATTTTCATTATATTAAAATAATATTCAATTAAATTAAAATATCTATATTAACCAATGTAATATAAATAAAATAAACAAAAGTAACTTTAAATTTTTAAATGGTTTGGACCCTTCAAATGAAAACTACTCTATTGGGATAAGTTATTTGGTCAAATCACATATTTTACACTATAATCACAAGTGATTACAATGGGTATCTTCCCAATCTAAAAGTTTATCCCACATCCTTAAAAAACATTTCAATGTGTTTTATACCCTCTCATTCACAATTAAAAAATAATTTGGGATCGATGAGAGAGATCATAAAAGGATTCTTATTACTTTAATAACTAGTGATGTAGATCTTCTTCATCAAGAATTCAATATAATCTGATAAAAATATGATCACTTTTTTAAGAAAATAATTATTTTATATTCATAAATAAACAATGTTCTGTAATCCATTATCATTTCATTTAGAATTATTATTTTTATTTCTTATTAGTCTAATTCTCATTCTTGACTCGCTGAATTCTAAGGATCAACTATTTTTTCCTCTCTGTTAAACTCTATTTCTCTTAATGTTTTTTAATATCAGTGATTATCACTTCATACCTCTCTTATACCACTCTCTTTATTTGATCATTCTCAATATTCCATAATTTATTTAATATTAAAATTTTCTTCCAACATAGATTCAATATAATTTTAATAACTAAACAGTATAGGGAGATCCCTTATGTTTTCTTCAATTATATTTTCACGTGATAAAATTCCCACAAACGTATAATATTACCATCATCATATAATCATTGTATTTAGTGTAATTATTGAATTATTAGTATTCTATTTTATTCATTATTTCATCTAGTAAAAATTCTTGAGAAAATATTCCTCATTTATCTCTGATAAAAATATGTAAAATATGTATACTTTTTCGAATTCATCGAGATTCATTTAGTGATTTATTCTTATTATCTCACTGGATCATCTTCGGTTGAGCTATTATTTTTACTTGTTATGATGAGAATCAATTAATTAGGTAATAATAACACTTGATAACTCTTCTTGAATAACATTAATATTACATTCATGTGATTAATTAAATACGGATCAACACAGCATCGCCTCACGTGAAATTCAGAATTATTATTTTTAATCACAATCAATCATTTCCATTCATTATGTGATCTTATTCTTCCTGAAATACATATAAAAATTTGATAATTTATTGTGAATAAAAATTCCTTTGTGATATTTTAGTCAATGTGGATCCAAACTAGCAATCAGGTAGATTTTTTAAGAGTTAAAATAATCTTATGAAGTTCCCTGATGATCCTTGGAATTTCCATTTTTCACTTCAAAAAGATATTCTATAATGGTAAATTATTCTTACTAAATTTTAATTTATCATTTTATCTCATTAAGGAAAACTTCATAATAGTGAAATGAATCATGTAATGCCTCGACCCTAGTTACCCAGTGTCAGTGCATTATTACATAACATTGGTATGATCACAAAAGATCAAGTCTTGAAAGACCGATTAGTTTAGTAGCCTTGGAAACACTAGTTACATTCATAAGTTTTACATTAAATTATAAAATGAAAAACTACAACAATATTTTCTCCATATACTAAACTCATATCCCCTTATACTATCCTTGTATGTCAGTCATAAAATACTTCTTCACATCCTTGAAAAAATAAAACATAGAAATGGGTGAGCTCAGATTCTCAGTAAGGATAACAATATAGGGGAAACTTTCATAAATAAGTATAAACATTTAAGGAAATGTATAAGACTAAAACAAAAGCCTTTTAAACTTGAAATTTAGCATAATATGGAAATGATAAAATCAAATAATTCCATTTAATTATTCACATGGATATTCTACTAGTCTAATTATCACATGCATTATCAAATAGCCAAATTCATAATGATGGAATGAATAATTCCAGACATTCATAACCACATAGTCAAGGCCATGTGCCAGGACTAAAAATAAGATTTTGTCATGAACTTGTGCCAAGGAACTAGTTTGTCTCATGAGACCTACTGATGCATCAAGGATCTATACCACACTCCACTCGTCACTTACTAAGTCCAATGCATTCCTCATATGAAAAGGATTAAACTAAGATAAAGATTCGTATTAAAAATAGCATACTAAATGTCAATACTTTATCTACAAACCATTAATGGTGTAAAAATAACACATCCACAGTCAAACATATCACAAAACCTTCAATACAATATGGAAGTTTTGTATCATAATAAATCAACTTCAAAAAATCTTAAAAGCCATCAAAGGATGTTGACATAGATGAAATCAAATCTATTTGAGAGAAACATCTCTTTCTATTTTGAAAACATTTAAAAGTAATATAATTTAAGAAGAAAACATTTATTTTGAAAATATTATTATAATCTTGTAAGGGAAGCTTCGACAATGTTATAATGGTGGAAAATAGCTACACCTATTATATAATTTAAAAAACATTCTTACCTTAATTCTATCAAAAAGGTCGTAAAGTACATTGTTTGGAAAATGAAGGAAAGATTAATTTCAAAACATATAAGGTCAAATAAGTGTATAAATGACTTTAACCCATTGTCTAGTAAATAGTAAAAATGTTTTGAAATTCATTTTTAAGAAACATGGATGTGGATTATAAAGAGGTCCCAGTAGATAATTATGTATAAACAACCTAGGATAATGAAGAGATTGTGAAATAAACTCTTACCTTGTACTTTTCCTTGGTCTAGGGTATGTTAAAATCTTGTATACTAGTTAAATATTTTTTATTAAATTATAAAAAATTCATATACATAAATATGATATCATATATGATCTTCTAATATTTCTTTGTTAATAACATTTTAGTGTTATCGTCATTTCGGGTGTTAACTTACTCGTTTTCTTTTATATGTTTTGTTACATAAACCATGTTTATTATTGATAGGTTTCATATTATTCATATCCATAATGATATCAATTCCTTAAACATTATTTTTAATCATCAAATTAAAATTATTCTTGAATGGTTACGATGGGGAAACGAATATTATTGCGTTCGTGGAGACGATATTCCGTAGGCACCCTCGAGTGACAATATCATTATTTTTATATTAAAATAGTATATAATTGGATGGTAAATTATATATACAGATCATTATAATGTTATATTTATTATTTACATTATTTATAATCAATATTATACCCATCCAAATGATTAAATGTTTCAATAACAAACGACACTACGACGTGGAGACGGTAAGCCATACGTACGCACGTGTAGTGAATTTTTCATTCATAGGATGGATAATATAAAGAATATGGTTGTACCATTTTTATAATAAAATAAAATTATATAGATGACACTGGAGTTATTATTTTAGAATGTAAACAACAAATAAAGAGGAAGTGGAAGAAGAAAATAACTTGAATGAGGTGATGAAATATTTACTTCTTCTTTGGGTTCTTCCTTTTGATTTGATAAAAATGGCTCCTTAAGTTGGATTTAGGACTAAAGTAAGGCATCTAGGATTAATTGAGGTAAGTTTAGAGGATATTTGGGCAGGGGTTGGCCGATCCAAAAGGCTTGGATGGTGTAAATTTTAGAGAAGGAGAGGTTTTATTTTATAAGAGGGGTGAGGGGAACCTTAGGAAAAACATAAAATATTATTTTAAAATAAATTCATATTCAGTTTATAATGGCTCCAAAGTGACATATTTAGATTTTATGGTGGGTATGGGTCGAAATTAATTCAAAAAATAGATTTTAGATAGGTTTATGTCTCCATATTAGCCTTATCATTTATATTTATCTCTTAGTTAAATAGATTGACATTTACCATGTCTCTTTGTATTTTTATATTATATGGATAATGAACATACTATAACAAGCCAAGTGAACCCCAAGTGGTTCATTCTTAATATATATAACCTTATCTAAGTCATTTGGCCAAACCTTATATTTTTAGGAATATAATATCAATTAATAATATAATATTTTTTTTAAAAACACTTTTATGTCAATTTTGAAACTATTTTGTAATTGATTTCTGTGAAAATTATAACAGCATGATTACTTCAAAAAAACTTAATTAAATCAATAATAAAATGTCATATTAACCTATAAAATTCTTGGAATTCATCAAAAGTATTAATTTTACATTTATTTGTGTATTTATAATATCAATTATTTTAATATTTCATTAATAAGGTAATTATTGTATCATCATTATGTCGTAAATAAATTAAATTATTCAATGTCTAAAAATTATAAATAAAATTCCATTATGTATAAAATCTTTTTATATTTCTAATGAATATTTATAGTAGAATTTATCTTATGTATAACCCTATATTAAATATGGTTTAGTTTTTAAACATTGATTTTAACTGTTTTAACTCTTCTTTTAATAAAATAATAATAAATGTTCTATTCTAATCCAAGTGGACCTAAATGATAATATTTTATTCCTAAGGTTATTTTTGGTCGAGATACACTTATCCAATAGAATTAGGACATGTGTTAGGGTAAAAATAATATCATTTTTACCTTTAATTACCCTATTTACTTTTAATCATGGTAAATAAAAATAAAATATTACTATTCAACAAAAAATTGTTTCATCCCATTGAAACAAATTTTACTTATTTATATCAATCGTGTCTCTCGAATATTTGAAATTTAATTCACATAAGCGGTAAAATTATGTTTTATATGAATTTTCCAATGCACCTAGGAGGTGGGTAGAAGACGGTAAAAAGTTCAATAAAATTTTATATATCTAAACTTATTAGAAAATGACTTCAATTAATTAAATTGAAATTATATAGGTATTATGTATCTATTTTTAGCTAATATAAATTTAAATAAAATAACTAATTATTTAAATAAAAATTCGGTTTTAACCAATAACCGAGTGTTTTCACTATTCATCAAAAATTGAAAGTTTTCAGAAAAATACCAAAAATTCACCCTAAGCTAATTTCAATAATACAAATTAAAAATTGAAGTTAATTTTGAAAAATAAAATTTATAAAATTTCAAAAATTGGATATTACTATTCATAATGGCTAGTTTGATTTGTCGCAGTGTGTTAGAATCCCGACGTTGCGTACAATGCAAGCTATTGCATTATTCAAAGGGAAACATACTGTGGAAACTTGGGTTGTTATATTCTCCCCTCCTTCAAATAATTTCATCCTCGAAATTTCTAGAATACTACTGTACAAAAAGATTCGAGTGGTTCTTCATCACAAGTTCCTCGGGATCCTATGTTGCATCTTCCATCCTATGGTTTCTCCATAGAACTTTTACCAGACGAGTCGTCCGGTTTCTCAGAACTCATTCTCTGGTATCAAGAATTCTGATAGGATCTTTGCAAAAAGATAGATCAGGTTCCAATTCGGATTCTTCATAGGTGAGTACAAGTGTTGGGTCAGACATGTATTTTCTCAACAGTGATACGTGGAACACATCATGAACTTTGGAGAGACTTGATGGCATTGCCAAACGATAAGCTAAAGCCCCAATTTGTTCTGGAATTTCGAAAGGTCTAATGTACCTCGGACTCAATTTACCTTTCATACTAAAACGTATAACTCCCTTCAATGGAGATACATTCAAGAAAAAATAATCTCCTACTGGAAATTCCAAATACTTCCTTCAGTTATCGGCATAGCACTTTTGTCTACTTTGGGCTGCTTTCATGTGGGTTTGGATAACCTTTACCTTTTCCATTGTTTCCTCAACATTCTCTCAGCCAACGAGTTTTCTTTCACCAACATCATCCCAAAAAGTTGGTGTGCGAAATCTCTTTCCATATAATGCTCCATATGGTGCCATCTGAATACTTAAATGGAAGCTATTATTATAGGAAACTTTAACCAAAGGTAAATATTGATCCCACATACCCTAAAAGTCAAGTGATAAAGATATCAACATATCTTCTAAGGTTTGAATAGTTCGTTCTGATTTTCCATCTATTTGAGGGTGGTAGGCAGTGCTCAAATGAAGTTTAGTATCCCGATACTTCTGAAGACTTTTCCAGAATCTTGATGTAAAATGGGGATCACGATTAGAAACAATCGATAGGGCTACACCATGGAGTCTTACAGCTTCATTAATATATAGTCTTGCAAGTCATTCAAATGGTAAATCTTCTCTTATAGTAAGAAAATGTGTTGTCTTGGTAAGAAGATTAACAATCAACCATATTGCATCATTCCTTCTAGGAGTCTTTGGTAGCCCAATGAAAAATTCCATCAAAATATTATCCCATTTCCACTCAAGTATGGGAAGAGGTTGCATGAATCCCTTAGGTCATTGCCTTCCAGCTTTCACTTGATGACAAACCATAAATCTTGACACATAATCAGAAATCTCCCTCTTCATGTTGTTCCACCAAAAATGTTACTTCAAATATCTATATATCTTCGTGCTCCTGGGGTGTATAGAGAAACTGGAGATATGAACATCATCCAACAATTCTCTTTTTAGATCAGGTGTGTTAGGAACTCAAAGTCTCTTCCCAAATTTCAAAATTACATCTTCATATACGAAGTCACTCAATATTCCATCATTCACTGCTTTAATCTTATTTTGAAATTCCTCATCATTGTCTGAGAACTATTTATCCTTTCTAGTAAGGATGGTTTGGAAACCATCTGAAAAGGTATCGATGTTTCACCATCATGGTAACTCCCATATCCATCTTCACTATATCTATGAAAATAGGGTCCCTTTCAACCCTCATCTTGTTCAAAACTCCATGATCCTTTCTGTTCAAATCATCTTCCACCTTATTTTCCTTCCATGGGTGGTAGTGTATAGTGAAATCATTATCCTTGAATAATTCAAGCTATCTTCTTTGCATCATGTTGAGTTCTTTCTGTAGGAAAATATACTTCAAACTCTTGTGATCGGTATATATATAATATTTTTCACCATAGAGATAGTGTCTCCAAATCTTCAAAGAAAATATTACAGCTGCTAACTCAAGATCATGAGTAGGATAGTTTTGTTCATGAATTTTTAGCTATCGTGATGCATAGGTAATAAATCTATCATTCTGCCTAAGGACACAACCAATTTCTTTATTTGAATCATCATTATAAATAACAAACCCATCATTCCCCGATGGTAGAGTCAATATAGGATCATAGACTAATATTCTATTCAGTTCTTCATAACATTCTTCACACTCTTTTTTCCAAACAAATTTAACCACTTTACGTGTGATCTTTGTTAATGGGTTAGCCAATCGGGAAACATTTTGGACGAAACGTCGATAATAACCTACTAAACCAATAAAACTGTGTACCTCAGTTATTCTCGTCGGTGATGGCCATTCTTGGATTGATCTTGTTTTATAAGGATCAGCAGAGATTTCATCCTTAGAGACAATATGTCCAAGAAAAGAAATCTCTTGAATCCATAATTCACACTTGATAAACTTCCCATATAATTCATTTCTTCAAAGAATCTTTAGGATAATGTGCAAGTGATTTTCATGATCTTTGATGATTTTGGAGTATTTCAAGATATCATCAATAAATACCACTACAAGGTCACCAAGATATTCCTTGAAAACTCTGTTCATTAGATCCATGAAAACAGAGGGTGCATTAGCCAGCCCAAAAGACATTACTGTAAACTCGTAATGCCCATACCTGGTTCAAAATTCTGTTTTCGGAATTTCTTCATTCTTTACACACAACTGATGATAACCAAATCGAAGGATAATCTTTGAAAAATATATAGCTCCATGAAGTTGGTCGAATAAATCATCAATGCGAGGTAGGGGATACTTTTTATTTATTGTTATTGCTTTGATGTCCTTGTAGTCCACGCACAATCTCATAGATCCATATTTCTTTTTAACAAAAAGAAAATGGGCTCCCAATAGAGAAACAATAGGGAGAATAAATCCTTTTTTACTCAATTACTCTAGTTGTTTCTTTAGTTCCACTAATTCCACAGTGTCCATTGTATAAGGGGTCTTCGATATGGGCCTTGAACTAGGAATTAAATCAATGGAAAACTCAATTTCTCATTCTAGAGGATGTCTAGGTAAATCCTCTGCAAAAACATCAGTATATTATTGTACAATAGGTACATATTCTATTCGAACATTCCTTTCCTCACACACAATTATTTCATTCTCTTCCTCCCCAATAATTTAATTTAGTTGAGCTACTAGGGGTGGATCTAGATAAGAATCAGGTGGTGACGTTTCTGCTCTAATGATAAGGTACTCCTTATCATCATTGAAAATTGTAACCTCCTTCTTCTTACAATAAATTTTCACATCATGGTATTAAAACCAATCCATAATGAGGATTATATCAAATTTAATCGTTGGTATAACAATGAGATTAGTAGATAAAGAACATTTACATGCTCTAATGGGAACTGATTCATAAAACTTTGTTGCAATGATACTTCCCTTAAGAGTTTTGACTAAAAACTCCCTTGTTAAATAAAATTGGAAATATCTAATTTTCTTAGCAAACTGGGAAGATATGAAACAATGTGATGATATAGAATTAAATAATGCATTGGATAATGTTGAGGAAACTATTAAATTACCTGCCACCACATCTTTAGGAGCCTCAACCTCAATAGTAGTGATAGCATAATCTTGTCCTTGATCCCTTGGCCTTTTCTGAGGTAAGTTTCCTTGGTGCTTAGGACATTAATTTTCATATTGTCCCATTTCCCTGCAATTTTAGCATTGAACATCAGTAGCTTCTTTCTTCCCCTTGCAATCACGAGCTTGGTGGCCTTTTTCACCACACTTGTAACAGACTCCCATTCCATTCAAGAAAGTACTGGGGTGTTTCTTCCCACATTTACTACAGGATGGATATTCAACATTTTCCTTCTTCCCCTTATTTAAATTTCCAGAGTGATCAGCATATCTCTTCTTCTCTTTCTTTTCTTTAAGGTCGTAAGACAGATAATTCCTTTTCTATCTTGATAGCACATAAGACAATATCTTCATATGACGAGAAGGATTTTGAGACTAATTCTTAATAGATAAATGGTTTTAACCCATCAATGAATTGATCAATCTTACTTCTCAGGTTACGTATATAATCTACATCATGCCTTGCTAACCTTGTAATGTTAGCTTCATATTTTGTGACATTTTCATCCTCTTTTTTCATCAGAATCAGAAATTGTCTTTCTATATCCGCTCGATGGTGACGAGGAAAGTATTTTTCTAATAAAATCTCTATAAACTCCCCCTTTCTATATTTGATACTTATTAATCTTCCTTTTTATTTTGAATCAATGACCACCATTGATGTGTATCTGTTATGAGGCGATAAACTACCATGACAACATTTTCCCTTTCATTACTCCCCAAAGCATGAAATATTTTATCTAAAGAACTTATCCATTGCATAGATACAAATGGATTTGTAGTACCATTGAACTTTGGTGGTTTTTTCCTCATGAAGAAGTATAACATTGATCCTCCGCATTGTGGGTCAGGGTTCTCCATACAGGTAAGGTTATTATTCATAACCTGAGTGAGTTGTCCCAGTATGGTGATAGACTGATTAGCACCAGTTGCATCACCAGCTCCACTATAATTATCTTGAGTAGGAGTTCAATCTCTTCATTTTTTATGTGAGTAGATACGGTTTCCATTTATTCCACTAGGCTCCATTTCTAAACAATGTCATACACTAGATTAGTTTATGAATTGCAATACATAATTCCAAACTTGTAAAACACTTAACAAAAATTGAACAGTTTATGGATATAACCCATAATCATTAAATTGTTTTCTTTGAGGAAGTATATTCTCATAAAACCTTCATAATGGTTTTTAAAGAAAATTATAATTATCCAAATCATATCCCCTGGGAGTGTCGTAACTAAGAGTGCATCAGGGCCCATTTTCATGCACCAGTTCCCGTTAGAGTCTAGCTCAAAGCGGTATTTTCAGGTTTTACCCCTCGGTACATCTGTGCTAGATCCGCCTCTACCTACTCATATCCAGACAGGGATGTAGTTATTGGAAAACTCACAAAATCTCTATATTACCAAAATTCTAGGAAGTTCTTATATACTAATCATCAAAGTCTATCTTAGGGTAATGTGCTCTAATCAGAGTTTATCTAAATCTAGTTTCCAAGGTTTTTACTAAACTTCCTCTGATACCAACTGTAATGCACCGACCCTTGTTACCCAGAGTCGGTGCATTATTACATAAGATTGGCATGATCACAAAAGATCAAGTCTCGAAATACCAATTAGTTTAGTATCCTTGGAAACACTAGATACACTAATAAGTTTTACATTACATTTTAAAATGAAAAACTACGAAAAAATTGTCTCCATAGACCACACTCGTTTCCCCTCAGACTATCCTTGTAGGTCAGTCATAAAATACTTCTTCACATCCTGGGAAAAATAAAACATGGAAAGGGGTGAGCTCAGATGCTCAGTAAGGATAACAATATAGCGGAAACTTTCATAAATAAGTATAAACATTTAAGGAAATGTATAAGACTAAAACAAAAGCCTTTTAAACTTGAACCTTATCATAATATGGAAAATATAAAATCAAATAATTCTATTTAGTTATTCACATAGATATTCTACTAGTCGAATAATCAAATACAAATCAAATAGCCACATTCATAATGATGGAATGCATAATTCCAAACTTTTATAACCACATAGTCAAGGCCTTGTGCCAAGACTACAAATATGATTTTTTCAGGGCCTTGTTCCAAGACACTAGTTTGTCTCATGAGACCTACCAAGGCATCGAGGAGCTATAGCGGGCTCCACCATTCACTTACTAAGTCCAATTCATTCCACATATGAAATGTTTTAAACATAACATAAATATTCATATTAAAACTAGCATACTAAATGACAATACTTTATCCATAAACCATGAATGGTGTAAAAATAACACATCCACATTCAAACATATCACAAAACCTTCAATACAATATGGAAGTTTTGTATCATAATAAATCAACTTCAAATAATCTTAAAATCCATCAAAGGATGTTGACATAGATGAAATCAAAAATCTTTGAGAGAAACATCTAATTCTAGTTTGAAATCATTTAAAAGTCCCATAATTTTAGAAGAAAACATTTATTTTGAAAATATTCTTATAATATTATAAGGGAAGCTTTGATGATATTATAATGGTGGAAAATAGCTTCCCCCACCGTATAAGTTAAAAAAACATTCTTACCTTAATTTTGTCGAAAAGGTCCTAAAGTACATTGTTTGGAAAGCGATGAAAATATTACTTTAAAAAAATATAAGTTCAAATAAGTGTATAAATGACTTTAACCCATTATCTAGTAAATAGTAAAAATGTTTTGAAATTCATTTTTAAGAAACTTGGATGTGGATGATAAAGAGGTCCCAGTAGATAATTACGTATAAACAACCTCGAATAATGAAGAGATTGTGAAATAAACCCTTACCTTGTACTTTTCCTTGGTCGAGTATACATTAAACTCCTGTAAAATAGTTAAATAATTTTTATTAAATTATACAAGAATCGTATACATAAATATTATATCATATATGATCTTCTAATATTGGTTTGTTAATAATATTTTAGTATTATCGTCGTTTCGGGTGTTAACATACTCGTTTTATTTTATAGGTTTTGTTAAATAAGTCATGTTTTTTATGGATAGGTTGTATCTTATTTATATCCAGAATGATATCATGTCCTTAAAACATTATTTTTAATCATCAAATTAAAATTATTCTTGAATGGTTACGATGGGGAAACGAATCTTATCGCCTTCGTGGAGACGATATTCTGTACGTACGCACGAGCGACAATATCATTCTTTTGATATTAAAATCGTATATAAATGGACGGTATATCATATATAAAGAATAATTTTAAAGTTATATTTATTATTTACATAATTTATACTCATTATTATACCCATCCAAATGATGAAATGTTTGAATAACAAACTACACCACGACTTGGAGACGGCAAGCCGTACGTACGCACATGTGGTGAATTTTTCATTCATAGGATGGATAAAATAATGAATATGGTTGTAAAATTTTTATAATAACATCACGGTATATAAAATATACTGGGCTTATTATTTTATAATGGAAACAACAAAGAAAGAGGATGTTGAAGAAGAAAAGAACTTGAAAGAGGTGATGAAATATTTACCTCTTCTTTGGGTTCTTCCTTTTGATTTGAGAAAAATGGATCTGTAGGCTTGCTTTCTTACTAAAGGAAGGCCTCTAGGATGAAGTGGGGGAATTTTAGAGAATATTTGGGCACGGTTTGGCCGATACAAAAGACTTTGAAGGTGTGAATTTGAGAGAAGGGGAAGTGCCCTTTTATAAGAGGGGTGAGGGGAACCTTAGAAAAAACTTAAAATATTATTTTATAATAAATTCATATTCGGTTTATAATGGATCCAAAGTTAATTATTTCGAGGATAGGGTAGGTATGGGTCTAAATCCTTTCAACAAATAGATTTTAGACAGGTTTAGGTCACCATATGGACCTTATCATTTATATTTAACTCTTAGTTAAATAGTTTGACATTTACCATGTCTCTTTGTATTTTTATATTATATGTTTAATAAACGTACAATAACAAGCCAAGATCACCCCAAGTGGTTAATTATTGATATATATAACCTTATCTAAGTAATTTTTCCAAACCATAGATTTTTAGAAATATAATATAAATTAATAATATAATATTTGTTTTAAAAACACTTTTATATCAATTTTGACACTATTTGGTAATTGATTTTTGTGAAACTCATAACAGCATGATTACTTCAAAAACGGTTAATTAAATCAATCCTAACATGTCATATTAACCTATAATATTCATGAAATTCGTCAAAAGTCTTAATTTTACATTTATTTGGGTATTTATAATATCAATTATTTTAATATTTCATTAATAAGGTAATTACTGCATCATAATTGTGTCAGAAATAAATTAAATTATTTAATGTATAAAAATTATAAATAAAATACCATTATGTATAAAATATTTTCATCTTTCTAATGAATATTTTTAGTTGAATTTATATTATGTAAAACCCTATATTAAAAATGGTTTAGTTTTTAAACATTGATTTTAACTCTTTTAACTCTTCTTTTAATAAAATACTAATAAATGTCATATTCTAATCCAAGTGCACCTAAATGATAATATTTTTTTCCTAAGGTTTTTTTTGGTCGAGATACACTTATCCAATAGAATTAGGACATGTTTTAGGGTAAAAATAATATCATTTTTACATTTAATTACCCTATTTACTTTTAACCATGGTAAATAAAAGTAAAAAAGTTATTATTCACCAAAAAATTATTTTCATCTCATTGAAACACATTTTACTTACTGATATCAACCGTGTCTCATGTATTTTTTATATTCAATTCACAGAAGTGGTAAAATTAAGTCTTATGCAAATTTTCAAATGCTCTTAGGAGGTGGGTAAAAGATAGTAAAAAAGGTCAATAAAATTTTATATATCCAAACTTATTATAAAATGACTCCAATGAATTAAATTAAACATAGATAGGTATTATTTATATATTTTTAACAAATATAAATTTAAATAAAAAGTTGGTTTTTACCAATAACGCAGTGTTTTTCACTATTCATCAAAAATTGAATGTTTTCAAAAAAATACAAAAAATTCACCCTAAGCTAATTTCAGTATTCTGAATTCAAAAATGAATTCCATTTTGAAAAATAAAATTTATAAAATTTCAAAAAGTGGTTATTACTATTCATAACGGCTAGTTTGACTGGTCATCGTGTCTTAGAATCTCGAAGTTGCGTACAACACAAGCTATTGCATTATTCAAAGGGAAACGTACTGTGGAAGCTTGGGGTGTTACAAATCATATGAAAATATACAATTGAGGTATAAAATATTCTCAAATAAATTATATGGATTATTAAGTGAAATATGAATCTTATAAATTGTAACGTGATCCTTTTGAAGATATAGAATCATATGTAAAGAGTAATAATTGATCCATATAAATATTGACATTATCCTTATGAAGTTATGGATTATCCTTATTGAAATTAATTAAACTTTATGAAATATTCACTCCTTTATTAATTTTCAACTATATTGATGAAATGACCATTACAAAATCAATGATCCTTATAGAGCTCTCCCATTCCTAGAATTGTATATCAATATTTTTCTATGGATGAAAAACTAATAAAAACCCAATAATTTGTTATGTTTTCCCTAATAATTCTCAATATATATATATATATTTAATTCACATAACAACATATATAACTCATCTCAACTAATTTTTAAATCAACTCATAATCCTAATAAATTTATTTAATAACTTCTCAGTAGCCTCAAATGATTCTCAAACATAGTTGAAATCAAATAAAACCCTTAAAAAAATCCATTGGTTTATTTATACTCCCTAGATCTCATAGATCAGTGATAAAATTATTGAAAATAAATATCATGTTCTTTAACAAAACTAACTCAGAACAACTTCAATAAATCTTTAATTCACAGTGATATGACAAAAAGAAAGTATACCACCATTGGGTGGGGGATGTGAATTAGTGGTTGAATAAAAAAAACTCTCAAAGAATAATTTCACATTATTGGTAAAAATATATAGATCTTGAGGGGGATGATTTTATGATTATTGAATAATCAAGAAAGAGTACACAGAACATAAGGGTGAATATAAGATTCACGGGCTCTTATTTTACCGTGTCTTATCCCTAATGTGTGATAGTTATGATCAAACTACACATATTATGATTTTATTATTAATAATAATAGTAAAATGAGTAAATGAATTTATATAAAATCCCATGTACAAGAATGATTGATAAGAATCAGTAGGTTGGTGGAACTCTACTTTTATTTTCATTAAGTTCCTCTGAAATTTAGATTTTATACTTACCCTTGATCTTATTCTCAAATCCTAAACAAACACTCCTTGGAATTGTCTCTATAATTAATGGAAGGATAAAAAAATAGTTTAATTAAAATTTATTACAACTTGGATCAGGTAATAAAAAATTATATTTATAGATTAGACATGTGTTATGGAATGACTACTTCCTTTATGGAATAACTCCCAGATCCAAACGAAATAGAGGTTTAATCCCATATATCCTTGAACTTCATTTTGGAAAGGTGCAATTCATTATAGTGTGAAGTCTATATATACTCATATCCACTAATATATATGGAATATAAGCTATATGGTGATTCATTACTTCATAGTGAAATATTTTGTTTTCTTTGTATGACATGAAGAATAGAATTTCCTTATATTTCCCATTGTAGAGTGACTAAATACATCATGGAATGAGAAGTTATATTATAACATGAGTAAATTTTGATTCCAAACTACACAACCCCAAAATCTCATGGCCACCATATCACAACATAACCACTCACCACAAATCCTAATGTAAAATCATCACAGTGCAATGTGTTTCCCTATAGTGTGCCTCTTCTTCACCTCAAATCCCTCATGGTGAAACATACCAAATAACCTGATGAGGTCATCTATTATAGTGAAAATTTTATTCCGAAATAGTCCCCATCATTATGTAATTGAATATTTTAGGCTATGATATACTTCTGATTAATAATACAATATGTCGTTTCATCTTCACCCAACTCTAAAGAGCCTCAAACTCACCCAGAATCATGTTTTAAATTAATAAAACATGAAAAAATATCAAATTAATGAATCATTTATCTCAATAAACTAGTCATAACATGTCGTCAATGAGAAAATTATCTATGCACTACACCACAAGATATAATGGTGCTAGTTGGATTTCTCCAACACTTGATATAAACAAATTCCATTTTGTTCATTTATCAATTAAGATGCCCTCATATCTTCCCTTACTAAATTTACTTCCTTAAGATATTCTCTAAAATACAATACTCATCAGCTATCTCCACTCATATAGGGACCTTTATAGGATTGGTCCCTATATCCTTTAATGATTAAATTGGAATTGAATACTAACACTAATATGGATGATATATATATAACAGGATAAAAAACTCAAGGTAAGTAAAATCATTATCTCTACAACACAAATAACTTTAGGAAAGAAATCCTATAAATATCAAGTATTATAAAAATATACTTCTCAAGGTCCTAATTCCTTTGACATCACATAACATTAATATTCAATAACACCACCTCAATCATACTACCCATTGATTACTAGCATTAGTGAAAAAAGAAAAACTATAACCAAAATCATAAATTGATATAAAAACAATATATCATGACTATAAGACCAAAACCATAGTAATTTAATGTATAAGACTATACAATTATGACCATAATAATTTTCCCATATAACTACAACCATAACAACATCATATCTATCCTCAAGAACATCAGCTATACCACATAATCATTTTAAATAAATATAATCCTAGTTTTAATTAAAAAAACTATATAATGACAAAATGAGTCATTTTTTAAAAAAAATATCAACACCTATCGATAAAAAAACATACCATTACCTAATTAAGTATCAACATAATTCCATGATTGGATTTCTAAACACCCCAAAATAATATTATATTGGTCACATCCTAAATATCTGAAAATAAAATCCTCTATAATGTTCTTCAATCAAGATTTTCCTTATGTTTTAACATTACACTTATGGTATTCAGAGAGGAAAATTGAAGAATAATTTAATGTAATTATCATTTAATTATCTGATCCTTTTATTATCATACTTTTAATCAATATCCACTATTGTAATCATAATACCCTTGAGGAATAAGTAACATTAAATATGATATAATTAATAAAGATTTATCATCCATTATTCTAAAAATTATCATGTCATAAATTAATCATTTTTAAATTTTTTACTTATAAAATATAAACAATTATATTCTCCAACATATTTAATCATATCACATTATTTTTATTGAATATCATTTTTATTCTTGGTCTTAACATTATTATTATAATTTTTAAATTATATTGAATTTTATAATCATCATAAATACAAATCCATAATTTAAATACAATGAATTACTACATGAAGATTCATAACCACCTACCTCAAATCCATGATGGGACACATGATTCCTCTTTTCATTATAATTCATCATCTCTTGTTCAACGATATTAATTCACCACTATTGATCCATTAAATTCTACTATGTAATAGATATAATAAGAGAATGGTATATTATAAATTCCTAAATTGAATATTTATTCAGTCGTAAACCATTATTTCCAATAATGGTCCCATACTTCCTAATATTAGGTCCACATGCCAATCATCAGATCCCTATATCTCTTTATCTAAAAATTTATTATATAAATTAAATAAGAGGGAATGAAAATATGGAGAATATGAATGAAGAATGTAGAAGATCAATAGTAAATTACTATATATTCATTGTATGATCAACAAAGATACCAGAGAGATTCAATAAAAAAATATGAAAATGAACCACAATAACTCATTATCAACCCTTACGATTAACCAAGATATTTGAGAATTTTTAAAAGGTTTTTAGGAGGAATATATAATAATTTTTGAAAATAGAGATATTTCCATAATATGAATAGTCAGAATTAATGGTTTATTGACTACACACTCCACTATATCCAATATTCAGGGTTTATAGTCTGATTAGTAAACCTTTTATCAAACAACACATATATGAGGATTCATTATTAGCATTTATTATTATCTCAAAAATATATAGAAATCAAATGAAAATTAAACAATACTTTTATGTTATTAAAATCCCTCTATTTGAATTTTTTTATCACCCATAACAATGAATATATTAATAGAAAAATAAAATTTTAAAATCCCATTAATATTCAACAAATATCCATTAATTAATTCCTTCTATAAATCAAATTTAAAGGTTATCACCTCATTTTAAGACATAAATTTCACTTAAATTTTATTCTAAGTACGTTCACAATTTAAAAATTACTATTTTATAATTTATTTCAAAAAAATATAAAATAATTGAATTTATGGATCATTTCAATGAAAAACTCTTAGAAACATTATATACTAAAAAATCATGAATCATACAATATCTCAATGAATGAATTATAATAACACTAACTAATAAGAAAACTCATTTTCTAACATCAACATTAAAACATCAGTATTATAAATCATATTATAAATATATAATTATACATAAAGAAATTTCAAAATCATCCATGATATATTGAAAAAGATATGGTATTAAAAAAATTTAATTGATTCATTATAACATTTTTAAAAGTTATAAATTTGTAGGAAAATACCCACATTAATTTTATACCATAAAGAAATAATGATTCTTTCTTATAACATAACACTCCCATCAAATATGTGTTATCTTTTCTTAAATAATATTAGAGAAACACACACTCCAACAACCAAAAATACTAGGTTCCATATATTTAATACATATAAATCAATTATGTGACAAAACATATATATCCCTAAACATTGAAATCATTTATAGTATAAAAAAATCATTATCTTAAAAACATATAATATTTAATATTCAATGAAAAACCTCTCATATGGGAGTTAGTTCCCTTAAACCTGTTGACATTGTAATTTAAATTTCCATAATTTTAATAAAAAAAAAATTCACATGTTTATTATTATTCTATATAACATAAATGAGACAACATCCTTAGAGTGTTTTTCATATATAATGGTTATAAGAGTTCCCTTATATAATGTGACCCTATAAATGTTATGATAATATTCATAAGCATAATCTATATGGTGTCAAGAAAATGTGTTTGGAGGGTAACTGATGATGTTTGAATATCTATTGTTGGGGTTCATCAGACATTGATATTTTTTATCATGAGGATCACCTTTGTTAATCTCAAAAAACAGTGTTTATGAGGGAAACCCCACCAATAAAATTATATATGCTATATGTGTCATCAAATATTCATTTTCTCAAATGAGTTTAATGGTCCTTAAAGTTTATGTTATTGCTAATATATAATAGGAATCCAAAAATTGATTTATTTATGAAATCTATGATAATATATGCTCATGGTGATGTATCATAAATTGGGTGCATCATAAATGATATGATAATAATTTAGTAAGTAAAGGATTTCCCCCATTTAAGTTATTGCAAGGAGATATATTTTTTCAATCGATTAGAATGGTACTATTTGATTAAATTCTGGCACATTGATGTTTATTAATGGGTTCATTTTGGAAACACGAAGAAAGTTAAATCAAGCATATGGGGTTATGGTACAAGTATGTATCATTATTGATATGATATAGATACAAAGGTATATTACTATGTGGTAGCATTAGTATGAAGGATATAATTGTTGAATTATTAACTTCTTTCTTTATTGATTCTCTAACATATTAGTAGATCCTAATCTTATACTTTAAGAAATACACTTAATTCCTCTAAAAAATAGACCATGATGGTGACACACTAAGTGTATCTAGAATATCAATAAATTCTATTGAATTCAATATTAAGAATAAATATTAGTATCAATTTGGAAAATAGTAATAACTGAAGATAAGTTGATCACATAAATTTAATCACTATATATTTGTGTTTTGAATATACTATTTGAATCTTATCCCTTGTTTACTATTCTCTATGTAATATATATATATATATTTATATATTATTTATTCAATAGATTTTTGAATAAATTAATAAAAAATTTATTTTAAAAAATAAAAATTATGATAAATATTTATCCATAAGTTGTTGAATCTAATATTTATTTTATAATATAATTAGTAATATTAATGTATCTAAGAAATTATTTTATTATTCGTGGTATTATAAATTTTGAGTAAGTTTAGTGGGACAAGTTAACGTATAATATATGATGATATATTTATCTTTGGGTTTAACTTTATTCATGAGATAAATAATAATAATAACACTATTATTTCACATGGGGATTACATCGAATCAAAACCTATATATGGGGGACTTGGGAAATCAATTATTTCTTTAACCTTAAGTATAAAAACGAAATTATATCATTTTAGAATATTAGTTGGTGTGCACAATGTTGAGACTCAAGAAATCCCTCAGGTATAGAGATAATATACCTCCCTCCCTCTCAATAACTAGAGTTAACAAGAGAAATTATTTATTGTGATCAATGATGAAAAATGAAATTCACTAGGTTCCTCCATGATAAAACCTAGAATACTAAAATTATTTTTATAAATTTCTTGATCATGTGTGGTTGAAATTTGTGGAATCCTTACATTGTCTCTCCATCACAATGATTGTGTGATATGATCAAATAAAAAATTGATCACGGAGAATTATCACATTTGAGGTAATTATAGTTTATAAAATAATTCAATAGAAAATATTAAAGATTATTTATTCAATATTTCATGACTTATTAAACAAAATTCATTGAGTATTATCCATTGAAAGTGATTAAAACCCATTACAACGTATCATCTGGATTATTATATTACACCCTAGAACACTCAAGTCATATTAAAGTGGAAGAATTATAATTTATAATTATTTATTTATTTTTAATAAATTTCAATTATTATTTGTTATTTTCCATTTCCAATTTTTCATTTCTAATATGAATGATGAGATAAAAAAAGTCATTTATATTTATTTCAAATTGAATGGGAAAAGAACACATAAAAAATGCTCAAATATCCCATCCAGAAGATCCATAAGAGATGGATACATGATAAAGAAACCAAACATGACATGGGGATCAAAATTCAGCGTCATTATATACTAAATATAGACCGCTTGTTGGAATTCAACTATACATGGAGTACATGGATTGTAACACCCCTAAAATTTCATGGAGTGTTATGTTTAAATTTATTTTTATTTATAATATTCATGAATATTTTTCACTTATTATTGTGATTTTAATGGATTATGAGTGAATTTTGGTGTTGGAAAAGGCATTTTGTTGTGGTTCTATAGACTGAAAGTGGTTGCAATGAAACACATAGAAATTGCACCGTGATAGCTATATTATAAGGGTAATCCCTCTATCTATATCCAGTCAAGTCATGATCCCATATGGATTTGTCAAAACTATATTAGTATAGGGAAAAGATGCTCTCTAGAGGTAGTCTTTCCACAACACCATATTTCATTCAATAAATTTATCACATGGTTTTTTCTAAAGAGGGAAATTAGTTAATTTTTAACAACAAATATTAAATTACAGTAAGGAATCTTTTCATCCTAAAAAATAATAGTATATTGCACATGGATTTATTAATTAATGTGATTAATAACGAAGTACTAAAATGTAATAAATTTAATTTGAATAAAAAAATTTGGTTTTGATTTAAGCGTGTAAATATTTTCTTATGATGAATTTTTTTCTATTTTCTAAAATAGTTTATTTTTAGTTTACTAGTGAAAAATACAGAATTTTTGAAACTATCACTTTAATTATATTATAATTATATAATAATAACCTAAATTTTTATTAAATATTAGTGGTAGAACAAATATAATTTCAAAGAGAAAAATAGATTAATTAAAAATAAAACATTCAACAAAGAAATACATGCTTATATTTTTCTGAATTCGATGTATGGTTTTTGTTCAAAGAAATGTTTTTTTATTCACTCGTAATAGGGTATATACAATATTCATTTATGTTTTAGTCTAGTTTTAAATAAAAATAAGCGTCCTGTTATTAAAAATAATCCAATTAATTCCATTTTAATCAACATTATAAAGTATTTTTAAAAAAATCATTTTTTACACATAAAATGTCATTTTAATGGAACCATATTTATCATCATGCTTTGTGGGATTTATTTAAATGTATTTTATAACACATTTTTAAATTAAATTGGATAAAATTGAATGAAAATCAATAATCTTATTTTATATATTTTTTAAAGAGTCCATCTTTATTTTAGATTATTATTAATAGTAACTTTGGTAAGAATCTAGTTACCATAGTTAGAGTTAAAACAAGTTAAAATAGTTAAAAAAAAATGATAATGGTTTTAATATCATAAAACATTATGTAAATAAAATTTTAAGGTCTCATTTTGAACCTTTAACATATACACTATGATGAATATAAATTCTTGAGATATTTTTATTTAGTAGGAAATTAATATATTAAATATTTTGAAACATATAATGTGTGTCCTCTCCCTCACTATAAAAGGACACCACATATCCTCTCTTCTCCACATGTGAAGAGATTCTTAACCTCACAGTGATCTAATCAATATCTTTCATAACATCGATAAGACATCCTAGAAGCAATAGTTTAAACATAATATCATCCTAATAAGGCATTAAGTATAAAACTAAAGAGGTTTTCTAAAAATATATATTGTTTTTAACTGAGTGTTTTATTTTTATTTATAATTTTAAATAATTCAAACCCATAATATAAATTTTGATATAATTACACAAATATCTAAAATAAATTTTATTTTTATCATGATTATGGTATAAATATTTTTTATTTACTTATATGTCTAATGGATAATGAAATCATATTTCTTGAGTATGTATGGACTTCCACCTCATGAAGACGATTTATTTTATTTTTCATCATTTCAACTTACGGTATGTCATAATAATGGATCCAAATAGAATAATTTCACATAAATTATATTTTTAATAATAATTATGCCTCTATAAATATATGATATAATTTTTTTCATACATTTACTCTCATTAAAAAATGACAATGTCTCTTGTGCATACATGTGGAGTATCCCCTCCACGAAGTGATGTGATCCATTTTTCATTCCTCATTTCAATGATGATTATAAATTTGGATGTAATTAATATATTTGGTATTATTATAATGAATAAGATATTATATATGATGGTACCATGAGAAATATGCAATAATAAAAAGTGTTAAAGTGAAACATAGATGAAAAATGAAATTTTCATCACTATGAATTCGGGAATTAATAAATAATTTTTAATAAGAAGGTGTATAAATGATATAAGTGGATCATATATGATATTATAAGAATCTATACGGTTCTGGTGTATGGTTATACAATATTAAAACATACTATACTTGAAGTTAAATTAACATTCCACTAAATTATGACCTAAGGATAGGGTTTATCACAATTTTAGAATTATTCAGGATTGTTTATGTTTATGTTTAATTTTGGGGAATTATAAGGTAACTATATCGTAAAACAAATCCATTTTCATATCCTATTATTATATCTAAAAACTAGAATTTTTTCATTCATATTCTACTCTCTAAGTACTCAAAATCTGAATGAATGTTTCTAAGGAAAACTGATATTGGTTTTTTATTTTTAAAAGAATATTATTCTTTCATGTCCATATTCTAATTAAAAAAAATCACTTATTTTTAAAATATTCTCAAATGAATGATTAAATTCATTTTTACTCATGTTTTAAATTTTATAACATGTTTTAAAATAGTTAATTTGTTCATTCTTTTAATGAGGAACATTTTTCCAAATGTGTGAATGAAATATTTTTTTAACCCCGTACCATTTTTGAGTTGATAGACCCCTTTCTACTGTTAATTTTGAAACTAAAAATTCACTATTTAAACTTTTCTACCAAAAAAATTTATTTCATTTAATTTATTAAAAAAATAAGTTTGACCAGATGTAAAAATCCAATTCTATTTGATGGACATATAAAATGTATTTCAAGACAATTATTCAAAAGTAGGTTATATGTACGTGTAGAACCTACATTAGATATAAATTTAAAAGTACATTTAATATATTCATAAAAATTATATTGCATGGAGGATTATAAAGTTATCCACATTGAGAATATAATAATTAATGTATAATGATTCACTATTTGTACCCAATGAAACTCTTCAAAGAATTATAATAATGTCAAATAAAATAACCATAAGATTGAATACATATATGCTAAAAATTAAGATTATGTTTCCAATTCAATTCAAATCAATCATATGATGCTTTTAATCCAACCATTGGAATATTTTCTATAAATCGGTCTAGATCCATGATCAGATGAAGTGACGCACTCTATAAGATCTAAATATTTCTATTGAATTTTATGAAATGTATTATTACTGAGTTTTCATGGTATTATAATCATTAGAGAGTATTCATTAAATAATATATTTTCAAGGTTTTCCTTTTAATTGTTTTTTGGTTTTCCCATTTTTATTTATTTTCTTTTTTAAACTAGTGGATTAAGGTATCTTGATAATAGAATGATAGATGGTTATTCGACCAAGTAGATCAAGGGATCCCAGTGTTATAGATGAAGAACATTATCTAGTCAAGACGATTGAGGGTTTCCATGTTTTGTAATATAAACCATCTGATAGGTTTAAAATCATTGATACATAATGTAAAAATCATAAAAAATCCTTATCATATTGATTAAATTTTAATACCTTTTTTATAAATGGTTGTGTAATTTTTGTTACCATAATTTATAAAAAAATACATTGTTTTTTATTTTGTTATTATTAGTTTTTATATTTTCATGGTGCATTCCATAAAAAGTTTATATTGTGCATAATTTACTTTTTTATTACAATAAATTTATCTTTTATATTGGAACAATTATTTTTTTATTTAAATTATTATAAATATAAATATCATAAATTTTATGTCTAAAATTTTATAAACTACAATTCACCCCATTATTATAGTGTTTTAATACTTTTAGAACTCTAATTTTTGTATCAAATAATGTCTCTACATATACTTTATCATGCTAATAATATTGGTACAGAAAATTATTATATTATTTTTCAAAATTTATTTGTTGGAACTTTAGAAAAACTCAATCCTAATGGACTACCAATTTTTAATAGTGATGACTTTGAATACTGATGAGATTGATTAAATACATTTTTTATAAACAATGGGGTTGATTAATTTATCATGATGATTGGAAATTATAAATTTCAGGGTATAGAAAAAAATATTCACGAGAGAAGTGATGATTGAATATCCAATGAATTATAGGGTTTTAAACACTTTTTATGTTCTATAACAAGGAATATATATAGTCAAATATCCTATCAGGAGATTTAAAATAATGTTTATTTAAATCTTCAATTTAGTAACTTTTTAAATTCTAATGCGTTTTAAATTTGAATAAAAATACATCCTAAGGACTATAATGATTTTGATTTTTATAGGTTTAATGACTTATTCAAATACATCTTATATTAATGACTATTGTAAATAGTTTAGGATCACAGGTAATTAAAGAGTTGACATATGAACATATTTTCAAAAATATCATAGATATCATGCCTAACGGATGAGAATCTAAAAGGAAAATAATTGATGATATGAAACATATAAAAAATATTAGTTTGGATATTCTCATTAAAAATACTATAAAAAATGGTATTAGATTAAAACTATATTTTTAGAATAAAATGAAAAATTATTAGTGTAGATGTTTCCTCCACATATGGATTAGTAACACCCAAAAAAACTAATTATAGTGAAAATTATTCTAAATCATCAAATTCATAGAATAAATTCAATTTTGAATATGATTATATTTCTTTTTAAGAAATTTAATATTAACATTATTAGTTAGTGAAGATAATTAAGAATATAGCTAGTGAGAAATATTTTTCTTATACGTATAAGGTGAATAAAAAAAGTTGGAAGTGAAAAGAAACATACATCAGAGCTAATTTATAATTAATTTAAAAAATCAAGACACATACGACCTATTGTTCATCTTTAAACGAAAAAGACAAATTCTTAAATAAATTTTATAAGGGAAAATGGGAGAAATGTCTAAAATCTATAGACACATGGATTTTCAGTAGTGGATGTTCATTTTCCTAAATTTGTTTAGAGGAAAGTAGTGATAGTTATAATTTTTTGGGATTTAAGCTATAATTACAAATAAAAATAAATTCTACTTGGAAAAGGTATACAATAAATCTCTTATGAACTAAAAATTAAATTATAATTAACCTGATTATATTGATGAATATTTTTCAACTTATCAGGAATAAGAAAAAATGAGTACATCTGAAGATGAGGAATGTATACATACATTTGAAGAAATGACTAGATATGTATCTTTTTAGGGGGTAGTATAATTATAAATATATGAAATAATATTATTGTTACAACAATGTGCATTTTAAATCAAATAATATAATTTCTAAACATAATATATATATATATAATCTTTTATCAACGTTAGATAGAAAAATATAATTCTACCTTAACTAATGATGAAAAGAAATTATTTATAAAACTAAATACTAAAATAATTTTTCTAAAAGGTATTTTATCAAATATTAAGGTAAATTTTGATAATCTATGATGATAGTTGATACCTCACAAAAATTCTTCTAGAATTGGTTTTACTTTATAAGAACATAATTTTCTATCAAACTATTTTGATCCAAAATATATTCCTTTTATTGAAATTTAAAAGAGGAGAGAATTGTAAAAAAATATTTAAATCATATTTCTTTTTTTTTTCTAAATTATATTTCTAATTAATTGGATTATATTAGAAATTATAAAGATATAGAGATATGGATTCTGAACTTCTTTTTTCCTAATAATTATAAACCAAAGTAAGTTTGGGTACCAAAACCATAGTTCTCTTTATTTTACAGAGAATGTTTGAGCACTAACACCCAAAATATATTGAACAAGGATATAAGTTTTTTAGAAAATATGACTGGAAAAAGAACATATACTAGAATATTATATGGATGTAAGGTGTAAAGTGAGTTTTGGATATAAAACTGAAGGATGAATCAAGGGAATCAATTATATTGAATTTTATCACATGGAATTAATTTGTAATGTATTATATGTTTTAGTACATAATAATATTCTCATCATTATATTTCAATTATGTAATCAAGGTTATATTTTGATCTTACAGAACGATATATGTAATGTTCAAGGTTTTAAAGGTCAGTTCATTCTTTCTACTGATAAGGATGATAAAATTTGCACCTTAATCTTATAATAAATAGAAAACTATGATCTACCTTGAATAATTGTAATATAAGATTAATATTGGTGGTTAAATATAATCTTAGGACATTGTAACGTTATAAATGTTGTTAAACATTTTAAAATGTAATTATGAGGGATTTACCATAGCTTATGTTTATTTATTCTAAAGAATGTGTCACTTTTCAATAAGATAATCAACATAAGTCAGTATATAAAAATAATAGTGAAATATAAACTTTTTATTCTTTAAATTTATTTCACATTGATTTATTTGTTTTAATAAAACATGATGTATTGAAGGAAAACATTATGTATATGTCATCATTGATGATTACACTAGATATACATGGGTTTATTTTCTATTTAAATAGTTAGAAGATATTTTTTTAAACAATTTTTTATCTCTTTATAATTATCATAAAAACTAATATTTTATTACTATTCAAAATGGTCATGGTGGTTAGTTCGTGTACACATTGATTTTGAAAATTTTTATAGTAAAAAAGGAATCACATACAATTTTTAAGATCCTAGAACACCTATGAAAAATATTGTAGCTGAATAAAAAATTTAAATTCTCTAGATAATTATGGGAATCATGTTCAGTGAGTACTCAGTTACTAAAAAAATTCAGTGGAAGATATATTTAATTCCTGGTATACTATAAAATTTTATTTACATCGACAATTTATTAATAAAATCCCTTTTGAGTTTTCGACTGAAATAAATCCAACATAATCGTACTTTATAATTTTTTATATAAAGTGTTCATTGTGATTACAAAAGCTAATTTATAAAAATATGATCCAAAATATTATTTGGGTGTATTTTTTTCTCTTATGTAATAATTAAGTCTTATCATTTTTTAAATAAATGTAAAATACTATTTCGGGAATAGTGTAATTTATGTTTAATGAATCTAAATGATTTATTTATAATCATCTAGAAGAAATATATTTGGATTGTGTTTTGAAAATAAGTTTTCAACCCATAATAAATAATTAATCACATGAAAGAGAAAATGAAGAAATAATTTCATAAGTTCTACCTTCAACAAATGTTCAACATGTTGCTGAAGAAAATATTTTTACATATCAAGTAAATAATTTTATCATAAAAATCATCCAACTGATAATATCCCTAGAGATGTAGATCAACCAGTCAAAACTCATATATCCTTAGAAAATAAATTTGAATATTGTGCATTATTATCCCATTTTGAACCTAAATAACCTAATATGGCTTTTTTACTTGATGATTGGATAAGGTAAATATAGGTTGAGCTCATTGAATTTGAGAGAAAAAATGTTTTCATGTGGGTAGAATGACCTAAAATGTTTCAATGATTAGAATAAATTTATTTTTCTTAATGAAATAGGAAACAAAATGAAATTATTATTATAAATAATGAAATTATTGGTTATAAGTGTTATAATAAACAATAAGGGATAAATTATATGGGATATGTTTCACTAGTAACAAACCTTGAATCAATTCATATACATCAATCCATTATAGAATACATAAATTTAGCTATTTATAAAATAAATATGAAGTAATTATTTCATTATAGATTTTCATAGGTGGAATTTTATATATAAAAACCATATGTTTTTGGAGATAAAATTTTTATGAAACGTCTGATTAAACATAAAAATCCACAATATAGACCATTGAATATTTTCTTCTTTTAGAAATTATTATAAAGTAAAAATATTTTCAAATATGAAATTTTGTAGATGAAAAATGAATAGTAAAAGTACATATTGAACTTTATACTTCATATGATAGGATTTAGTGTCTTTTTTCTTCTTAAAACAAGACTCGGTTTCACTTTCCACTAATGAAGTGAAATATAATGCAACTTGGGGTTTTTATGTTAATTTGTTGGGGATGTAACACACACTCACTTGTATTGGAATGAATTTTAGTAAAACTATAGTTTTCTATGATAATAATTGTTTTGAATCCTTGTTTATGCACCCAGAACATCATAGATTTGAAAATAACATGAATAAAGGACACTATTTCTATATATATCAAATACAAAAGGGATTTATTATTCATAAAAACATCAAAAATCAAGATAATATAACTAATAATTTTTAAAAAACAACTTCATTTCGAAATATTTTAATACATTAAATGGTATCTTTGTTTTATCAATAAAAAAGTGTCATTAATGTTTATATTATTTTACCTATCTCCTTACATTTTAAAACCCATCACGAATGGGGGAGGGAATATATTTTTTTCTTTATTTTTGTATATTTTTTAACATTTTTATAAAATCTATAGAAATATATTTTTTTATATAATCTTCTTATTTTCATTAAAATTAGGTTCCTATAATGTATTATTGGAATTACACTATTTGTTTAACTCATCTTTTGTAACTATTTTTTTCAAATTTTCGAATAATCATTCTTATAAAATTAAATTTATAAAATCTTTATGATTTACACTTTTTATTCATTTTATAACTTTTATGGAGGAAATTTTATAAACTAATTTTATAATTTTTGATGATCTATCGAAATGAGGCTTGTCTGATACCCTCAAAATATTAAAAATATCTTCATAATAATACATAGATACAAATATATACTTTTTGTAACATTTTTATGTCATCATCATTCAATATCCAATATCAGTAATTAGGTATTCTATAATTCCATTTTTAACTCATATTTACTTTATATAGTATATGTTTCTCAGTTTCATTTTCCTTACCAATTGTTCAAGAGAAGATCTATCACAGCTTTTATTCTCTTCTATCTATTTTTATTCAAGTATTTTCCATTAGTTGTCACAAATCAACATTTTTTCTATTAAGATCCATGGTATCATTCGGAGATTTTTCAACCTGAAATGTTTTAACTTTTAAACTTATCATCCATGTATCGTTAAAAAGTTATGATTACTTATTAAAACCGGCTATACCTTTTCAAGTATGGGAAATTGGTTTTGTAAAAAAATATTCTTTTGACTTTTTTTATCCAATTATAGTCTGATTGTTTTATATTAGATTAGTTTTTGACAAAGTGGATGGAATAAATATTGTTATATTCAATATTTTTAGAAAATTATATAGTATGCATATAAAGATAATGGATGAGATTGTCGGTATACCCCTTGAAAGAGAATCATCCTTTATCACATATTAACATTAACGCAATGTATGTTCCTCTAAAATAACTTTTACTAAAAACAACTTTTTTTCTAAAAATAAGAAGGTTATAAATATTTTTCATTAATCATTAGATGAAATAATACAATTTATTTATATTCAAAACTACTTACATTCATGAAAAAAAGACTAATATGCATTGTATTTTCAAGATGCATAGGTTCCCAATATTCTATATATTATAAGGAAATTCAACTATGGGATGTTATTTTGGAAATATTATAGTTCCATTAGAATTTTAATAGTGAAGTGAAAGATCCTTTTGTTCCCAAAGATACTTAAAAATTTCCTTGTAATGTTTTTGTAAGTTGAGAAAATAAATAATAATGTATCCCCAATTAGAGATATATAATTATATTTCAATGATGTATCCATTTTGAAAATTGATATTAGTTTATTTTCATGATAAAATAATTTTTATTTATATGGAATAAAAATATTCTTTGGAATAGGAAGTTGAAACTCCCAAAAGAAATGTTCGATAAAAGAATAAAACTCCTAAAACTTCTCAAAATTCACTTGGTAATCTAAGGAAGAAATTGAAGGATGTGTTCAATGAATACTTTCATGAGTTGATAATGAAGAATAATTAAAAGAATTATTTTGAAACATTCTTAGTGAACTACCATGGAGAATACAAATCTATAAAAGAATAGTTTATTCATATAATGAAGGATGTGTAATAGTGGAATACAATAGTTGCTAAAGAGAAGAAATAAATGTTGCATAATATTTCTTATGAGAAATTGAAAAATCTGATGAAGATGTTGGGAATTATGATGAATATTTTTACATTACTACTCAAACCAGTTCTTATTCAATTCCATAGAATTACTCTCAGTGCATTCAAATAGAGGAAGAAAAAGAAATCCCTTTGTCCATTTCTGTAGATAATGAAATGTAGTTTGTAAAAGAAGATGGTCAATCTGTATTGAATGAAATTCCAAAATAGTATTTTAAATTTTTTGATAACTATTATACTTCCAAAGAGATACCACAAGGATTGGGGAAAATAATATTTTCTAAAAATCAAATGGAGATAAAGAATTTATTAAAAAAATAATTTTTTTTTGGTGGATTATTTTCCAAAGGAATCCTAATTGAATGCCTTAATTTCTCTAAACACTCACTCTAAGGTGAAAAAATAATTTCATAATTAATTCAAAGAGGATTATTCATATTGTTATACAAAATCATCAAATGATCAAGCATAAAAACAAAGACAGTTCGGTAATATTATGGATATTCAAGAAATATATATGTCATGATTTATTGAAAATGAGAAAACTCCACCTCAATGGGTCTGGGAATCCATTTTACGACATATTTATAACAAATCAAAAAATTATCCTATGAGAACATGATCAACAATTATAGAGACAAAAATGGCTTCTTTAATGTAGTGATCAAATGTGTTGAAGGTATCAGGGATATCTTTTTGAGAATTTATTCATTATTTTCCCTATGATTCAAAAGCTTCCAAAATATATTTAGGAGACTTTACCAAAAAAATATACCCAAGGGGCAGTCCTCAACCATGGTCCTAAAAGTAAAATTTCCAGTCCCAATAGATCCCAAAAGATCAAGCAGGACGCTAGGAAGGCCTACCCATGAGGTGGTCTCACATAGAGATTCAGGCCTATGTAGGGTCTCATGATGATGAAATCCATAAGTCAAATCGGTATGTTGTAACCTGAGCACACTAGCATCAGTGTTCAAACCCACATGGTTATGGGATAAGTAGTTCACTGGGTTGGTATAGTCCAAGGTGGCAGGGAGACTCCTCCAGCTCCTAAAAAACATTGTTGGTCAGATGATCCCGCGACTATTTTTACAAATAATCACCCGAACATCAGTCATTTCGATGTGGGATTGAGGCTCCACCATGCTTTGGTGTTCCACCTATACTCTCCACCTAGCGTCGTCAAGTCTCCATCAACTGACATCACCAGCCTCCAATTACCATTAGGAAGATCCATTGCAACCACCGCTCGAGCTCAATTATAATTCCCCAGACCCTATCATCATAGATCGTGTGCTTTATTTTATTACATTAGAATTGATACAAGATTTAAATCCCAAAGGACTGATCAATTTATTAGTTTTGGAAATCCTATTATATACATGAAACTTACATAAAATTTTTAATATAAAAAATAAAACATATATAATCCTTTTGGAACACCATTATTCTACTAGATTAACTCTGAAAATTGGTCATAATAATATTCATGGAACCCTAGGGAAATATAAAACATAAGAAAGGGGTGAAATCAGGTTCTCAGTAAGGGTAAGCATACATTGGAATCTATCCTAAATAAACATAAATATTAATCCAAGGTGAATAACTAAAAAAAATTCCATTAAAACATAATCATGAGGAAAATATGGTAGGAATATAAGCTAATCAAATAAAACCATACAAATAATCACATGAGAATTATACATTACAATAGATATTCTTTTAGACATTTAATCCAATGGAATATCCATAACTAATCTCATAAATATGTAATTCATAATTTCGGACATCATAAACATACCATCAAGGATTTATCCAAGACACCATACATAAATGGGTAAGACATTAGTCAAAACCCAAACTAGTATGTCCTATGAGACCTACCGATGAATCAAGAGGATACAGGAAGCCCTTCCCATCACTTACTATGTCCAAATAATTTTTCATATGAAAATTATGGATCATAAATAACATAAACATTTTTATTGAATAACTAGTAAACAAAATGTGAATAGTTTTACCATAAACCAAGAATGGTATCAAAATAGAAAATCTATAGTCAAACTGATCATACACCCTTCAATAAAATTTGGTAGATATTTTCACAAGAGGTCATCTTAAATTAAGCATAAAATCTATCAAAGGATATTGACATGGATTAAAATAGTCTAATATAATCATTAAAATTTTCTTTAGAGAAATACCCATCATTACTTCGAAATCATTACCTTAAAAAGTTGTGCAATTATAAAAGAAATTTTTTTATTTTAATAGAATCTTGTAAACATATAATGTCTATTTAAAAACATTAATGCATCATGAAATCGGTAAAATTATCTAATGTTTTATAAGATAAAAAAACATTCCTTCCATATTTTTTCCGAAAAGGTCAAAATGTACCTTGTTTGGGAAATAATAAAATAGATTCCTTTCAGACATTTTTATATAAATTCAAACATAGGTTAAAAGATTATAAATGCTTTTTCTATAACAGTAAAAATATTTTTGAAAACATTTTTAGAAAACATGGAATTGGAAGATAAATATTCCCCAGAAATACTTTCATATAAACAATCTTGGGTAAGAATGATATTGTGAAATTAACTTATACCTTATACTTTAATTTAGTAAAATGTGATTTAACATTATTTATAATGGTTTAGATATTGTAATTAATTTATACTAGAACCATATCCATATTTATGATATCATATATGGTCTTCTAATATCATTTTGTTAATAATATTTCATTATGACCCATGTTTCAGGTGTTAATTGCTTCAGTTTTATATATATGTTTGGTCATGTAATTCCTATTTAATATACATAGGATATATTTATTGTATCTTCATAATGATATTAAGTTCATATATATAATATTTACTCATTGTATACATTTTTATAATCACTCTTTAATTTTTGACATTGAAAATGAATCCCATCATATCGTGGAGACGATAGGTCATACGTACACACGAGTGATGGTATTATTCCCTTAAGGGTGTCATGGTATTGAATTGTATGGTATTTCAATAATATATATTCAATATCATTTCATATTTATAATTTATATCCATTATATCTATCATTATACCCATCTAAATAATGTGGTGATGGAAAACAGATACACTATGGCGTGGAGATGGTAAGTCATACGTACCCACGTGTGATGCTTTTATTTTTCATATGATGGATAAAATGTGGAATATGGTCATCCCATTATAATAATAAAATCTCATCATATATATTATACTGTATTTATTACATTAGTATGTAAAAAATACATGAAGAGGATGTAGAAGAAGAAATTAACTTGAAAGAGTTGGAAAAACAATTACCTCTTCTTTGCTGAACTTCCTTTAAATATATTATCAAGGGATCTGGAGTTGGTCTTTTTGGATGACCAAGACCTATAAAACATGTATGAAGATGTTGGGTGGAGAAATTGGAATACTTTGGTCTTAATATAAGGTACAATGTTGTGTGAGGAAGTGAGGGAGGAGGTGCCCTATTATAATTGAGGTGAGGGTCACTTTTGGTAACATTCAAAATATTAAATTAATATAAACTAATTTCCAATAAAAAATGGATCCAAAATGAGTAATTTAAAATCTATTAATATGATAGGTATAAATTCTCTTAAACAATAATTTTTATACATGTTTAGATCACATTTAAACCCTTATCGTTTGGTTTTAACCGTTATTTAAACCCTTTTAACTCTTACCTTGACAACTTGAGATTTTACTCTTTGGAGGTTAATATAGTTACTATAAAATGTCAAACGAATCATAAATAAGTAATTTATGTCATTTCCAAATTTATACTAATAAATCGTCCAATTTTTGTATTTTTATGGATTTTATATCATTTAATAAATTTTTATTTATTTTAATATAACATTAATGACACTTTTGATATTATTCATTACTTTTTATATTATAAAAATCAATAAAATAATATATATTCAAAAAAAACATCTAATATATAAATTATTTTTCATTATTTTCTATAAAATTCGTGGATTTAATTATTTATGTAAAATTATGTTTATTTGTATATTTTTAATATCATTTATTTGATATTTTTATTGATTAAACAATTGATGCATCATTATTTTATATGACTTTAAGGTAATTATGTATTTTTTGAAGATTAAAAATAAAATAATATGATCAATATAAACATATTGGATTTAAAATTAATATTTATTGCTGAATTTATCTTGTGTATAACCCTGTATTATAAATTATATAGTTATTAAAAATATTAGTATGAAATCTTTAACTTTCCATTAAATAACATATAATTAATGTCATACTCTCATCCAAGTGGCTTAAAAAAGTTTTAATCTCTATTCAAGGATGATTTTGGTTGAAAAAAAACTCATATTGTAAAATTTTTACAAGTTTTAGTGTAATTTTCAAATATTTATAATATTATTTTTTACCCCAAATTAAATGATTTACCTTTAACCAAGTTAATAAAAAATTACTAAATTTACTATTCATAATGCCCAAAAATAAATGAAATGTATTTACATAATTTGGAACGAGTGATTCTAAATATAAAATCCATTTTTAAAAATTAAAAACATAAAAGTTATAGTAATAATTTTAAAATTAATCTTTTTTATGGAATGAGGAAATGTGATTTTAAAAAGGAAAACTTTCAAAAGATTTAAATGTTTTTATATCAAAATTCATTGTGAAATCTAATCTAATGATATAAATTCTATTAACTGATAAAATTTTTATTTAATTATAGTTTAAAACCAATCAAAAATATAATTTAACACTATAACTTATTTATATAAAAAATCTTTTTTCCATTACAATACTACATTTTATTACTTTTCATAAAAACATGAATGTTATTTGAAAAATACCAAAAATTCAACCAAGGTAAATTTCCATATTCTAAATTAAAATAATTAGTTTATTTTATTCAAAAAAAATGTAAAAATTTCCAAAAAATGGATTTAAAATAGGTTCACTATTAAAAGGCGGTGAAACTTCCTTTAAAAACATATGTTTTTATGCATTCAACTGGGTTTTTTCTTATCTTATTACTATAAAATCTATATGATGAATATTATATATATTCTGTTGAATATATAACATATATATTTCATTAATTTAATTTAATATTTTTAATTAATTTAATTTATTAAGACAAAATTCCTTTGGAAGTATAAAAATTAAAAAAATCCATGACAATCAATTGGTATATATTTTCTTTTCAAATTAATTGGAAACCAATGAATTTATATATTATTTTTATAAACCATATATTTCCATAATTTAGTTACTAATATTAATAAATTCTATTTTAATGGATATGTTAATAGACTGTGGTGTACTTGATGTTAGTGATGTGTGTAATGCAAGCAATTAAATTTAATTAAAAGAAAAACGTACCATGAAATCTTTGGGAGTTAAATTATCTCCACATTAATTAAATTGAATCCTCGCAATTAAAATTTGATCTTCATAATCTAGGGTTTGATATTTGAAAATACTATTGTTGAAAACCCCGCATCGTAAGAAGAGTTTCTAAAATACCCACATAATAAAAGATAATGAGAAGTACAGAGTTTACATGGAATAACATATAACTAGAACTCTAAGTAATAGAAAATTAGAGGTAAGTAGAGATTTTTAAAGGGAATAAAAACATAAATATTCAAAGGTATTGATTGAGTTCATCAATCACAAACAAGTTAATGATCAATGGAAATTTGTGGGCCTAAAATCCATAAATCTATGATGATTTAAAATACCATTTGTTCAAAGAAAATTTAAAAAAAATATCCTTTTCCTAAAGATGAGGAATTATTTAACTCTATAGGAATGTAAGGAAATATAATTAATTTTTAGTTGTCGTGAGCTTCCCCTTTCTGATGACCAAGATCCATGCCGTTGGGAGTTGCTCCCCCCTCCCATCGTAGGTGGGAGGTTTGAGCTTGTTGGTGCCTAGGAGGGAGGATCCTTCATCATGCCATGGTCTATTGCAGCCTTTTCCCAAGATCTTGATCTCCCCGAAAGTGTGGGGTCTCTTCCAGGAGGCACCCCAACTATCTCTTCTTCCATCATAGCTAATCAGTGCTACGGATATGTGCAGGTTCACATTGGAGGCTCGCTTTCATCCTCAAAGACCCTCTGTGGAAGCTTTCGCTCAGTTCGTTTCTAAATCTTGGGAGCTTCGTGAGAGGGTGATCGTTGGGATGCTTGATAGGAGACATTTAATGGTTCATTTTGGTTTGGAGGAGGAGATGATTGTTTCTTGGTCTAGGACTCCAGGAAGGTGTGGGGGTCCTCTTTTTATTTTTCCCACTAGAATGTTTAATTTCATATGCAGTGTGATCCTTATTCGATCACGACATGGGTAAGTCTCCCCGGTCTCCCTCTTTCCTTTCAAAATCCCTTGATTCTCTATGAAATTGGTAATATGATTGGCCGATATCTTTGTTATGATCAATGGATTGGGTATGTTTATCATCCAATCTACCCTCGAATATGTGTCGAGTTTGACATCGCGAAGCCCCTGGTGTGTCGTGTTTGGATTACTGATGAGAAGGAGTTACGATGGATGCAAGAGGTTGTATTCCAATCATGGAAGAAATTCTGTGTGAAATGTAAACGGTTTTGGCATCTGGAGGTTGTTTTCCGCAATGGAGGGATGAGTGGTAGATTGAAGATGATCGAAAGAAATTCTGGAGAGGGTTGTGTTGTTCGTAATGATGTGAGTCCGGCTCCGGAGGTTGTGAATGATGGTTGTGTGGATTTAGTCACGAGTGCACATGCTGCATCTACTGGCTGTATTTGAACTAAAGGTTCAGATGGGCAGGGAGGCTGGCTGGGCTCCTCTTGCACTGAAGTGGGTGGCTTGGTTGCTGATGTACCGGGCCATACATGTGGTGAGAAGGTAGTTTAGGCATCTCTAAATCCATCGGTGAAGCAATTATTTGACAGGCTGAAGTGTGATCTTGAAGTGGAGTCCTGGTCAACTGTGGAGGGGAGTTCATGTCACTTGTAGATGGTTCCTTCCTCTAAGGAGCAGTTGGATACTGTGGCTGGTGATCATAGGGATATGAACAAAGGTAATGCAGGTGCTGTGGAGGAGGAAATAGGGAATTTTTTTTGTCGTTGTCTATGCATGATCTTCTGAGGAGATGTTGGGCTTTTAAGTGGGAGGTACTGGCTGTACAATGGTAGAGCAGCACTCGGCTCTAGTCTTTTTGCAGGGGTTGAACCTTGATGCTTCTATTTTGGTGAACTCTGGACAGGCTGTGGCTGAGGATGCGGGGCATATTGTCTATGATTTTAAATTGTAGGATATGGATTGCAACTCCATGCAGTCTGAGCCTGTGTTTGATACTATTTTGGACTCGGTTGTTCCTATCTCGAGTGATGTGGGGGCTTCTGCTCCAGAAGGGTAGGATTATGATGGTGGGGGATTGGAGATCATGATCTCTACTAGAAATAGTTTTCGTGAACTGGAGAATGAGGAAGAACTGAATGATGAGGAGATTGTTGTGAGGTATGAAGGTGGCCTCTTGCAGATTGAGATTCACCCAATGGATGCTGGAACTGGGGATGGTGTGGTGACAATGATGGATCAGCCACAATGCCTTTCTATAGTTGATGGCGACAATAAATCCAAACAATATTGTGGAATTAAGGATTTATATCAATAGGAGAAAATCTTGGGAATGTGGGATGACATCTTAGATAGTGACAAGGAAAAGGATATTGGCATGGTACGGCCTTCCTACAGTGATGTTGTTCAGGGAGAAAGGATGAAGGTGCATGGGGAAGAATGTACTAGGACTGCCCCACCACGATGAAGGGAGAATAAATATTATTCTTATCTTCCAAGTCCAATGTCTACTATATCTTCTATTGGGAAGGAGAGTTGGGTTATGCAGTCCTCGAAGGAATTTCCGGCCTTGGAGAAGCTGAATCTTAGAAGGAAATAATCAAAGGTTATTAACCACTATGAAAGCTCAGAGTGGGAGACATATAATGTAGAGGACATAATTGCTAAAGGGGATAGTGATGAGTATGATTTATATGATATGTAGTTTTTATGGACTTGTTGTATCTGCTTTATTCCTTATCTTTTATTAATAAATAGTCAGAGGCTTTGCTCTAACTGAGCGTTACTAGTATAATTACTTGATTCATTTCTATAAAAATAATCTTATCTTTTAGTTGTGCCACGAACTATTTCTATTTCATTTCTTGTCACAAGTTTCATCATAGAGTGATGTAATACATTAAACTCTAAAACCATTTCCAAAGATCATCTTAAAACATTTCATAAATGGTTAAATTTTTCGAAAATGAAATTATCATTAATCATTCCACAACAAGAAGATTTTCTTATTTTTATCATTCCAAATATGTGAATAACTTCATTATGTATTTCAAAGATGGTAATAACTTTAATTACAATAAAACATTACATAAAAAATATATCCTTCCTTATTCCTTAAATATAATATAGGTTATTGGATATACTCCTTAAATCCAAAAATATTGTAAACTCTATCAATGATGGTAGAAAACACTTTTTCAAAAAATACATTAATTAGTTCCAAGAAATTCAATACTATCCAATTTACATTATCCCAATTAATAATCTCTTTATTCCGACATTATTATCTCAGTATGAGGAATATGTTAAGGGTTATCTTTCCCTTAACCATATGTCTTTCAAAAAAATTAACATTTTACTGAGTCATTTTTCATGGTCATTGGTACCACTAAACATATGATCTCAAATCTATAATGAAATAATATTGTAATACAATCCTTATGTATCTTTTTACTCTTATAAACTTAATATCATAACATTATTCTTGAATCCAAAAACAAAAATACATTAATTATTCCAGTTTGACTATAGTAACATCATAATCTTCACCTTGATCCCTATTCTTTTCCTAGGCAATATTTCCTTCAAGAATGGGAAATTTATTTGTGTAGTGACCCATCTCCTTACAGTTGAAACATTCAAAATTTATAGATTCTTTTATTCCCATACATTCATGAGACTGGGGACCTTTCTCTCCACACTTGTTATGAACTCCTATTACCTTCAGTCAAGGAATGTAGTGTTTCTTCCCACAATTATCACATGTAGTAAAATCCTTCTTTAACTTTTTCCTTTTATCAATATCTTGCTCTACCATTCTATTCTTTAATTGTATTCCCATTATGCTATAAGATTGTGAGAATTCATTCAATGTATTGATATCACATGATATAATATCTTTGTATAATGATAATGTTTGGGAGACCAAATATTTTCAGACAAATGGATTTAACCCATCAATTAAGCAATCGATCATATTCCTTGGGTTACATATGTAGGTTGTAGAATTTCTTGATAAACTAGTAATGTTTTACTAAATCATTACAACATTTTTTTACTCCATTTTCCTCATACTCAATAATTACCTCTCTAAATCCGCTCTCTGTTTGTGAGGTAAATATTTTACTAGGAAAAATTCCATAAAATCCTTCCATTCCATGTGTTCTATTTCCTCCTCCAACTTTGTGTTTCGAATCGATGGCCAGAATTGATCCCTATCTCCTAAGTGGTGATAAAAATCTATAATAACCTTCTTCCTTTCATTATATCCCAAAGTAATAAATATCATCTCTAAGGAACTTATCCATTACTCAATTAAAAATGGATTTATAGTCCCATTGAATGATGGAGGAGGTTGTCTCAAGAAGATCTCTAATATTATTCTTCCAGGTTGTGGATCATATTTCTCTATATGGGTATGGTTATTTCTCATAACCTAAGTTAGTTTTCCCAGTAGAGTTATAAGTTGTTCAGAACCATTTCCAGCTCCAGTTCCAACATCATTATCATGCATAGGAGAGAAATCCCTACATGGATTACATGCATTGATATGATTTCTATTCCTTATAATGGGTTACATTTTTAAACAATTGAATAAACTAGATTAGATCATAATATTATGAAACATAATGTATAATATCACAACTACTGATTCACATAACATAAATTGAAAATTTAAGTATGAATAATCTCTATATCACAATATTAGTTTATTTTGATATAATTCCAAATTCTATCAAATGGTTTCATTATCTAATATTTATTTTTATAATTATATTTTCCAAGGATGTTGTCAAACATGCTATCATACCATATATAAAGACCGAGACCCTAGTATCTTAGATTTTGTGCCTTACATTATTACATTGGTATAAATAAAAGATTTGACTCCCAAAGGACCAATCATTTTAGCAGTATTGGAAACTGGATTACTTATACGAAACATAAATTACATATTATAATATAAAAATACAACATAGATAATCAATTGATAACACTATTATTCTACTATCTTAAATCTACAAATAAATCATAATAAACTTCCTGGAAACCTAGGTAAAAATAAAACAAGATAAAGGGGTTATCTAAGATACTCTGTAAGGGTAATCATAAATCTAAATCTATCATAAATAAACATAAACAGTAATGAAAGTTGAATCACTAAAAACGCATGCAATTAAAAGATAATCATGATCACAATATGGTGGGAATATAAGCTGATCAAATAACACCATATAAATAATCACATGAGTAAGCTACTTAACCATTAATACTATACAAGTCAAATAATCAAATGGGATATCAATAGCTAATCTCATAAAGAGAGAATGAATAATTTCATACATCATAAACACACCATCAAGGCTTCATCCAGGACACCATACATAAATTAGTAAGACATTAGTCAAAACCCAAAAAAGTTGTTCTCGTGAGACCCATTGATGCATTTATGGGATATAGAAAGTCATTCCCATCACTTACTAAGTCTAATGCATTACTCATATAAAAAGTCCGAAATATAAATAACATAAAAAAATTTATTGAAAAACTAGCATATTAAATGTGAATACCTAAACCAAAAACCATGAATAGTATCAAAATAGCACATCCATAGTCAAACGGATCAAAATACCTTTAATTAAATTTGGTAAATAGTATCATAAAAATAAAACTCAATTAATCATAAAATCTCACAATGGATGTTTACATATATGAAAATAGTCTAATATAATTATTAAAATTTTCTAAACAGAAATACGCATTTTAACATTGAAATCATTTATTTAAAAAGTTATGATGTTATGAAAAATGTTTTCTTTAAAAACTATATTTTAATATTATAATGGAATATTCATAACATTAATGTGTCATAATGGTTGTAAAATATCATCCTGCCATATAAGTTAAAAAACATCCCTTCTGTAATTTTTTCAAAAAGGTCATAAAGTACCTCATTTGGGTAATAAAAAGATTCCTTTCAAACCATTTTATAAAAAATCAAACATGGGTAAGAAGTCGTTAAATATTCCTAGGATAATAGTAACAATATGTTCGAAAACATTTTTAGAAAACATGATATGTAGATAATTATTCCCCCAATAAATACTTACTTATAAACAATCTTGGATAAGAATGAGTTTGTGAAATCAACCCTTACCATGTACTTTCCTTTAGTTGAATGTTCATTAACCTCCTGTATAATGGTTTAAAGAATTTTGTTAATTTATACTATAACTATATCCATTTTTATGAAATCGTATATTATCTTATTATATCATTTTGTTGATAATATTCCGTTATTACCCTTGTTTTGGGTGTTAAATTCTTTATTTTACTATGAATGTTTGGTCAATTAAGTCTCATTTATTATGAATAGTATGTATTTGTTTTATATTCATAATAATATTGAGTTCTTAGATAATATATTTACTCGTTATATACATTTCTATACTCACTCGTGAATTTTTAACAAGGAAAAAGAATCACATCATGTCTTGGAGACGATAGGTTGTACATACGCACAAGTAACAATATCATTCCCTTAATGGTGACAGGATAAGGAACATGATGTTATATTAATTATAAAGAGTTGATATCATGTCATATTTATTATTTATGTCCATTATATCCATCATTATACCCATCTAATTAATGTGGTGATGAAGAAACTATTATACAACGGCATGGAGATCGTAAGTCGTATGTACGTACACGCAGTGCTATTGTTTTTCATAGGATGTATAAAATTTGGGATATGGTTATCCCATAATAATAATGACATATTAAAATATAAATGATACTTTATTTATTACTTTAGTATGGAACCAACAAATAAAGAGTAAGTAGAAGAAGAAATGATCTTTAATGAGTAGGTAAAACAATTACCTCTCCTTTAATGGACTTCCTTTAGATATCATCTAAGAGGATCTGGAATTGGTCTTCTTGGAAGAAAAAGACATCCAGAACGTTTCTATGGATGTTGTAAGTGAGGGTGTAGGTACCCTTTTATTATTGATGTTAGGTTCACTTTTGTAAAATCTAAAAATATTAAATTAATATAAACTAATTTCCACTTCTAATTGGATCCAAAATGATTTATTTAAAATATAAGATGAGTATGGGTCAAAATACCTTCAACCAATCTTTTTTACACAATTTTAGGGCACATTCATACCCTTATATTTTGATTTTAACCCTTATTTATACCATTTGACTCTTACCATAAAAACATTTGTTTTTACTCTTTGATGATTAATATAGTTCCTATATAATTATAAAACAACCATAAATAATACATACATTACATTTTAAAACTTATCGTAATCATTTGGAAGATGTTTATATTTTTATGATTTTTATATCATTAAATAAAATATTACTCTTTTTAATATAACATAAATGGAAATTTTGATACTATTTATTATATTGACAATTAAAAAAATCAATAAAATAAGAAATCTTTGAACAAACACTTAAAATATATCACTAATATTTCAAATTTTTCTACAAATTTTTTTTATCATTAATTATGTAAAAATATATTTATTTTATTATTTTCAATATCATTTATTTGATATTTTTACTAATTTAACAAATATTACATCATTATTGTCTAATTAATTAAGGAAATTATTTATTTACTAAAGATTACAAATGAATTACTATGATGAATATTAAAATTTTGGATTTAAAATGAAAATTTATAGTCAAATTTACCTTCTTTATAACCCTATATTAAAAATTATAAAGTTTTTAAAAATATGAGTATTACATCTTTAACATTTCTTTTAACAAAAAATAATAAAAGTCATACTCTCATCCAAGTGGCGTAAAAAGGTTTTAATCTTAGCCCAAAGTTAAATTTGTTGACACATACTCATCCAAAATTTTTTTGACAAGTTTTAGGTTAATTTTATAATATTTATAATATTATTTATTACCCTTAATAACTGATTTACCTTTAACTATGTAAATAAAAAATTATTAAAGTTACTATTCATAATGCCCAAAAAATAAAAGAAACTTATTTACATAATTTTGATCCACTGATTCCAGATATGGAATTAATTTTTAAAAATTCAAAACAAAGAAGTTTCAATAATTAATTTAAAATTAATCCCATTGACATAATGAGAAAATTGTTTTTTAAAAGTGAAAACGTTCAAAAGATTGAAATGTTTTTATATCACAATTAACAGTGAAATTAATTCTAATGATCTAAATTAGATAAAATGATAAAAATTTGACCAAATTATAATTTAAAACCAATCAAAAATATAATTTAAAACTATAAATTTTGTAGATGAAAAATATGTATTCTATTAAAATAGAATATTTTATTACTATTCATAAAACCCAAAAGTTATCGGAAAAATACAAAAAAATCATCCAAAGTAAATATTTATATCCCACTTTAAAATAAGAAGTTTATTTTGTCAAATAAAATATAAAAAACTTCCTAAATTGGATTTATAATAGGTTAACCATCAAAAGGCGGTGAAACTGCCTTTAGAATAATATATATTTTTATTCAAACAATTGATTTTTTTCTTATCTTATTCCTATAAAATCTATTGGATGAATAATAAAAGTATTTTATTAAATATATAACATATATATTCAATTAATATCATATATTAATGTAAAATAATTTAATTTATTAAGACAAAATTCATTTAGGGTTATAAAAATGAAAATATTCTGTATGAATTCAATTGGTATATATTTTATTTTCTAATTAAATGGTAATCAATGATTTCATATTATATTTTTATAAACCATATATTTTCATATTTTAGTTAACACTATTCATAACTTCTATTTTAATGTCTATTTCAATAGATCATTGTGCACTCGATCTCAGTATTGCATTCAATGCAAGCTATTAAATTTATTTAATATGAAAAAATATGGTGAAATATTTAGGTGTTACATAGAGCCCAATCCCTTCTATACTATTGAAGGCTGAAACATCCACTAATTTCCTATTAATCCTTGGATGACCTCCATGAGTATCAACTCAAGTTTATCCATCCACTTCGAATTCTAGATTGAGAATCCACCTTGAATACCTCTGCTGCCACACAGAGGCACTCCATGCAACCCACATCGATATCTTGTACCAACCAACACCTCAGGTATAAGGAGAAGAGGTTGAAGCCATGCCATTACATGTGTGTATTTATTCTACGTGGAATCTTCAGTCACCCAAGATCCTCGGTTATATCTTTTAAAGGTATCTTGATTCTTAGAGAGCCTAGAATGCTGAGGAGGTTTGGGCTACCTCATCCTCAATACCTTTAAAAACTAGGATAGTCCCCAACTAAATGGATCGAGCATCCCACGGAGGGAACCCACTAAAGGTATAAGAAGGCCGATGATAAATTTCTCCCACTATTATTTTTCTTATTCATTTTCTTCATTTATTTAATTTTTTTATATTTTATTTTAATATTTTATTTTAATTTTTTATTTTTTATTTTATTTTATTAAATAAATCAATTTAGGATTGTTTTTATTTTATATATTCACCCATTCCACACCTCTTATTATTATTTCCTTTTAATTCATCTTCTTTTAATTATTATTATTATTATTATTATTATTAACATTCTTATTTTTTATTTAATTTTCCTAATTTATTTTTTATTATATTTTTTTTATCTCTCTCATCCCAATTATTTTTATTTTTTTCTTTTTATTTTATTTTTTGCATCATTATTCTTTTTATTTTATATTCTTTTTTTATATTATTTTCATATTCTCTTATCTTCCCATCCTTCCACCAAAATGATATCTTACTCCCTATATTGGGAGGATGACCTAAGGCTTGGCCTGAGAGAGGACATGGTGTTCTTGAATTTTTCATAATGTTTATTTAATATTTGTGGTAGATATGAGTATCATTCTTGATTGAGGTGAATGAACCCAATGTAGTGACTATCCCCTGGGATATGAAACTCAATCTATTTCTATTCTTTTGTTTAATATATTTTCCCTCACTCAATTGGTTGTCTCATCACATGATTCAGTTGAGAAAATTAATGGATGGAACAACATCAATAAAGTTAGTTCCTAGAAGATGGAACACCATAGACCAAGGTGTGTCATCAACATTGATCACAGGAAGAGTTTGAATTGATATTTCTTATGCATTCAATGATTCTACAATTTAAAGATTAATAGTATAGTATTTTATCATGAGATTTAATTTTCATATTATCAAACTAAAATCAAACATATAAATGAGAATAATGATTAAACCAAAAACCAAGTTCTTCCTTTCTGAACTCACCCTGTTTATAATTTCATGTTATTTTAAGTTAGAATTTCTTATCTGTATTTCATTTAAATATATTAAAAAATTAATCAAAAACCCAAAAATATTTATTATTGTTTCATAAAATAATAAAAAAACAAAAGTAAATAGTTTAGGTTATTTTGATAATGTATGTGAATAAACTAAGAAGATCTTCAAGTGATACGACCCTGGTATGCCATTGTGCTACACTAGGAAAATAATTTTCTGATAGCACCCTACGATAGGTGTGTGTCAAAACTAGTGTTGTTTTTGGGATTCAAATCAATAGTTCATTCATATTATTTATTTTTACAATTTAGATAGATTTTATTTCATTAAAAAACAATAAAACCATAAATAAATTATTTTTCCTTGATGTATTCAAATTAAAATTATTTTTCATGGACTGATGTTTACTCACAAGTGCATCAACCCATGGTTGAACATACATGGTCTATTGAATAAAGAGTTTTTGTATGGTCTAAATATATTTGGGGAGCCCGGATCCAAATTTTCCTAGAGGATGACTTCAAGGACCTCATCCATCATCTCAAAGTGACCCCCAAGAAACCAATGGTTGAAGGATTGTCTAGAGAGTTAACTAAATTATTGGAGTACCTCATATAATTTTATCAAGATGTGTCCAAGAAACAATATGAGTGTTCCTTGATTTCTCCCATCACATTTGAAGAATTTCCACCAGAATAGTTCCAAGATAATGTGGTTAAACACAAAATAAAATATGATATTTGAGATCTTCAAGAGATGGTGAAAGATCTATAAGTAAAAATGTATTGGATAATTGTATCTTTCTAAGCATCATTAGAGAAAATAGAACCTAAACCGAATGATGTGCCACTTTTCTTCCCTGGTTTACCTGATGAGGCCAAAGAGGAAGACCTTCTTGCTGAGCTACATGTGTGAGATCAACAAGAGTTGGATGAATTTGTGAAAAAATATAAGGATCTTTTTGATCTCCCCATACTATAAAAATAATAAGATCCAACACCATTAAATTAAATCACCACCCAAGTGGTGGAATTTGATGTAATGATGGAGGAGCATGATTTCCTACCATTACATACCACTATCTGACTCCAACAGGAACTCACCACTAAAGAATTGATTCAAATAGAACAATCTATGGGATAAATTACATATTAAAAATTAGAATTTAAATTTTATTCAATTAAAAATACCCATTGACTTTACCTTTTATTAGTGAATTCATTTACCATACATGAATTGTGCACTAGAAGGGAAATTGGGGTTCAAAAAGTAGCCACAAAGAAATAGGATGATCAATACATCATCATAACCCTTCCATGAAAGCTATAAATAATTTTTATGGGGGGTATCTTGTATACTCTATCCATGGATCATTCCTCACCAAGAAATAAGAAGTTCATGTTTGGATAATCAACATGTGGTGGTTTAGGAAAAATAAAATTCATCCCCCATCAGACTTTGGATAATAGCTAGGACTTTCGTATGGAGGTAGTAAAATTTTAGGTCCCACTTTTGAGATCATACCAAGACTAATACATTTCAATTTATTTATAGGAATAGATTTCAATTTCATTTTTAAGAATTAGTTTTGCTTTTAGCCTCACTATCTCTTATCTATTTGAGATTTAATGACATGATCCTTATTCATAATTGAGTAATTCTCATTTATAGTCTTGTGGTAGAAGAAGGAAACCCCCAAATAGTGGAGTTAATAGGACTATTTATTATGGGGATTGGAGTTCAATTTTATTGATTATCTTTTAAACTCTTTACAATTTTTTCAACAACCGTTTTTTGAGATTTAAACTAAAATCGTATTCTCGTGCTTGAATTATGGATTACATTACTTATCTAGGAGAAATTAGTTTATTAGGAATCTTATGATTCCATGTTTTTTATTTCAATGATAAATTATATTAATAAATAAAATGGATAATTTTATGATTAAATCAAAGCATGGATATTAAAAAGACGACTCATTACTTAAGGAAATCGATTGATTTGGGTAAATGAAATTTATTTAAAAAAATCTCATGTTATGAATTTTTGAACATCATGTTAATTGATTTATTATTACTAATCATGCATTAAGTGATTTTATAATATCATATTTCTATTCAATATAATATTTATAGACCAAGTACTTATTATTTATTCTTGATCATATTCGTTGTGTAATCTTAGGACATGTCACTGACCAGAACTTTCATCTGAACCTATCATAGCTATGACTATGAAAAAACACATTTAAAATTATTGAGGTATATTTGGATAAGCTGTTATCCTAAAATGACCACTATTACATCAATTCGTGTTCAACCCATAAAATCCAGTAATGACTTTCTTAGGAATGAGCAACATTGAAATCAATTTTTCATACATTCCTACCATCATCTTTTTATTTTAATCATAATATAAAGTTGATTTGTGGGGGTGAACGTAGTCATGGTGGTTCATATTGTAGGTATTGAGTAAGTTTGTTGATTCATTCATGATTCTTCATTGTTTTCCCCTCTTGAATTTAAAAAAGGGGAAAACATAAAAAAGAACCAAAAAATGACAGAAATTGGTTCTGATTTTAGAAATGAAAAATTCACCATTATTAGACCTATTATTTTTATAATATATTTTTAGGTGGTGCATATGAAATTTATTCAAAGAATAACTTTCCAAAAAATGAAAGGGTTGTTTAAAAAAGAAAAAAGAGAATAAAAGTAGGTCAAATTTCAATAGGGTGAATAAATCATTCATTATTCTTAAATTGATCATGATCATTACATTGAGTATTGGAGAAGTGGGAGTTTCTACACTGAATAAGATAATTCCATTGATCATTGATTTTTTATATCATGGATTATATTTAATTGGAAAGCTCTACCTTGGGACTTAATTTTGGAACATCAATTCCCATCAACCTTATGCCTCATAATTATTTGAACATTAATTAAATGCCCTCATGATTTCATGTTTCTTTTTTTATTACAAAGTGAAAAAAGTTTTCCATTTACAAGCTTATGGATAAGGAGCATATATTCATGATATGAGTATAAATATAAATGAATTTTATCATGAGTGATGAGTGAAAAGATTATAAGTAAGGTAAATAATTATATGTCAATCTTAAATAATAATTAATTGAGGAATAATAATGAATGAGAATATAATTTCCATCATTTTTAGAATGAAAAAAAGTAAAATTCTTTAATTGATTATTTATTTGAGAATTGAGAAATTAAATGTAAATTTTATGTGGAATATTAAAATGTTATTTAACAGTGAAAATAATTTAATTTTATTAAATTGAAATTTGAATACTGATAACATTGGTTCGATATATACTTCTTTGTTGAGATTTTATACTTGAGGATAAGAATGGTTTGAGTGTTTGGGTATTTGATAGATTAATTTTATGTGAATATATTTAATCATTTTTAACTTATTTTTGATGGGTTTTAAAATATTATCCCTTATTTTTAATGTTTTAATTAAATGTGGGAATTTATAATAGATGTAATAAAAATTCATTTAGAAGGATAAAATAATGATTATTTTATATAATTAATAAAATTAAATAGTTTTTTATTCTATTTTTTTATTAAAAATATTCTTATCTCTTTTCATTAGTGTTTACCTAAAGAAATAGGCCCAAAGTCTATCCCCCAATAAAAGTATCACAAGTCACATATCAAGGACCAAGAGGGCCCTTAGGACCATGCAGGACCCTAGGAAGGCTTTCTCATGAAAAGGTCCCACATAAGGAGTCATGCTTTTACAGGTCCATGAGGTGATGAAATCCATAGGCTAAATAGGTAGGCTATAGCCTAAGTTCATGGTCATGTAGTGGTCAAGCCACATCTCCATGGGAAGAGCATCTTATCGGGACTGTATAGCCAATGTCTAAAGTAGGAGTCCTCCAACTGCTAATAGACTTTTTTGATTGGATCATCCCACACCATTATTTATAAAGGCTCACCCAAACATTGGGTGTTTCAATGTAGGATCAATGCTTCACTTCTCCTCCTCCACTCAACGGCTAACGCCACTATGGATTTTCTTCTAGATTCCATTGTCTACCTCTGTTCATCAAAAAAATACTTTTCATCCACAACTCAATCTCAATCTTGACCCCTTCCCCATGCTTATGGCCAGAACCTCCGTTGATCTCCTTAGAATTCTTAGACAACCTCAATTAGTATCACCCAAAGTTTCATCCAGCTACTTCAAAGGACTAATGAAGAATCCACCTTGAATGCATCCACATTCACACCAAGGCACCCCAGGAAACCTACGTTAAGCTCCTGCTATAGCGGCCTTACTTTTTCTTACATGACTATTACATCATTTTAAATATAAACAACATAATAGTATTACAAAACCAACATATAAAGGTTTAGTGTATTGTGAAAATTATGTCTATACATAAAATTTACAAAATAAAACATAAAAATTATTTAATTCATTATTCTATAGATTCTTAGTGGTCCTTGTGTTCTAAATATTCTAGGAAATCACCTGAGGATATACATCAAGAAAGGGGTGAGTTAAAAACCTAGTGGGAGGATAGATATCAACATGAATCAATATAAAATGGTTGATCATAATTATAATATTCATAACATAATCATAGGATCAAAATCACAATCTTGAGAGGAAACACTAGATAGATTCATCGAATGTGTAAGTCTATAAAAATGAAACATAATGTCTTAGTGGTCAAATACCACACATAGTTGTGAATAAAGACAGCATCATGTTCAAGAAAAACATATGTGAATCATCATAAAATTATCATTTTGAAAACATATGCAATCATTTTCATGAAATATAACCTTATCTAATTAGATACATCACATTTCCCAATGCATTGGAGTGATTTATAATTCTGGGTGTACCCATAACATCATAACATTTACATTATCATGCATGCCACATAGAACATACATCAATCATGGACATAGAATAACCCATGGAAAGGAATGAGTTTCATTTCATAAATCATAATTTATTTAATAAACTTTGGGGTTACTAATATATGAATGGAACAACATACTTGGTATAACAATCGTTAATCTTTTTTTAAGAAGAAATAACTCAAGAGGAGTCAAAATGTTTTTTTTTGAAAAGAATAGGTATATTGGAAAAATCATTGTATTTTTCATTAAACACGATTAGAAACCATAATATAAAAAAAATGAAAGGTAATAATAATTAAATAATATTTTAATAACATCCATACTAAAAATATGGCATGAAAATGGAATAATCTAAAGAAATGAAATTAGTTTTGAGATATCTCATTACCTTCTATATGAAATTCTCCTTCACTTCACTATCCTATATAATCAAATTAGATTCATTAATTATTGTATCCATAACATATTTTATACGTATTTGATTTTTCATAATTTTTTCAAGTTCATTTATGGCCTTATAGATGAGTTGTAGAGTTTAATTCCATCAATCGGGAGTGTTCATTTTCTTGGTTTCCATGATCAGTTCACTTGAATATGAGTATCGAAGTTTATGTAGATTTGGTATAATTATACAGAATTGAAATTTCATGCTATTAATGAACTTAAATATGTTTAAATGTTTATATATATAATTTTTTAAAATTTCATGAGGATGAATCGTTAGAGAAAATATTAGTGATAATCATTCAGATTATTTTATTGGTTCTTCGAACATCACAAACTAGTTTCGTTCCATTATATATTATTGTGTATATAAGATAGTTTCATAACATAAAAATGTTTATTACATAAATTTTACATTATTTACCAACCATTATAGTGGTTTTATGAACATCTTTTAAGGTGTTAAAGTAAAATGAAAATACATCGTCCACGGTGTCGATAAATTGACACATCACGGGCAATAATTTCATTTTTAGAATAAGAGAGAGAGAATGTTAGATGATGGATATTCCATTAACAATATATAATTATAGTATATAAATGATACTGGATTTATCATTCCACTAAGATAAGTTTAGGTGAGGATAGGATAATAAAAGGAAAAAATTAAAATAAGTTGAAAGGGATCAAAAGAGGGTTTTACCTCTTGAATTATCCTCTTTGAGAACCTCCTTAAAGAACATAGTCATGGTATTTCTTTGAGACCATAACCTCTTGGATGTGGATAAAATTATAGGTATGGGAATTGGGAAGAGTTTATACATGCTTCAAGGCTTTTCAAATGTGAAGAGAAGAGGTGGTGAGGAGTGGAATTTATAGGGGAGGAGAGGGGGGTTTCATTTCATTATTCAGTAGTTTACTATATGGATCAAGACTATGAATATTTTTATTTAACATGAATAAATAAATTAACAATGCATTAAGAGTTTCAGATAATGGGATTAAATCAATCATACATCATCGATGACTCAATAATTCATGTATTTATTAAATATTGTAAATTATCACATATGACTTTTAAAAAAAATATCAACTTTTTTAGAAAAAACCCCAAAAATTACCCTAAACTTTTTTCGACAAGTAGAATTTAAAAATGAACTCTATTTTATTAAAATAATTTTCTAAATAGTAGATATTTAATTTTTAATTAAAATCATCATTTATTCGAAAAATACCAATTCTAAAATTATAACTTCTTTTATGTCACTTTAGAAAAATTATTATAGTATTATAAAAAAAATTATAATCACAAGACCACAAAGTATTAATTTAGGAAATTATTTGATGAAAATTAAATTTTGTTTTAAATCATTATAGTAATCATAAAATTTAAAATAAAATTTTATGTTATAAAAAAATACTGACACTTAATTTATTATTTTTAAAAAAATTATTTACTTGTATTATGATATAATTATATCACATTTTCACATTTAAGATCAAAAAAATTATTTATACTTTTATAGGTTAGGTTACTATTATATTGGCTGAATCATTATTCCTAATTATCATGTTATTATTCATAATGTCAACTTACTATTCCATTGATATAGGTTCTTTAATTTATAAAAATACCTTTTATTATATTTATTCCTCATTTATAAACTTTTTATTATGTTTTCTATGTGATTTCATATGATTTATACTATATTAAATAATTATAAGAAGGGAATTTTATTTGATAAAAGTTTGGTTCACACACCTGTACCTACCAACACCTCATGTGTATGGATAAGAGGTCGAAGCCACATTGTAAACCACATTGATTTATTCCATGCTGAATATTCAATCACCCAAGATCCTCGAGTATAAAATTTAATGAAATCTCAGGTCAAGGGGATCCTTGAAGGCTAAGGAGGCGAGGGCTCACTCCTCCTCTCTGCCTATAAAAAGGAGGTTACTCCCCTTCCAAATGGAATGATAATCCCATCTAGGGAACACAAAAAAAGGAGAAGGAAGCCAATGTTTCACTCCCCCCTCTTATTCTTCTTATTCTTAATTTTTTTTTTATTTTTTTTTATTTTTTTGTATTTTGTATTTGAAATTTCAATTTTATCGTTATTTTATTAACTAAATTAATTTATGAATGTTTTTATTTTGTGTATTCCCCCATTCCACACCTCTTCTTATTCATTTCTTTAAATTATTATTCTTTTAGTTATTACTACTATTCTTGTTGTTGTTTTTTTATCAAATTCTTATTTTTTATTTTATTTTCATTATTTATTATCTTATTCTATTCTTTATCTCTTTCTCTCTTCCCAATTATTTTTATTTTCTTATTTTTATTTTATATTTATCATCCTTGTTCATTTTTTTCTCTTCATTTTTTTTACATTTTACTTATTGTCTTCTCTTATCATCTTTCCACCAATGTGATCTCTTACTCCTGATAATGAGAGGTGGAACTGATGTCTGTCCTCATGGAGGTCAAGGTGTTATTGAATTTTTCTTAATTTTTATTCAATGTTTGTGGTAGATATGAGTAGCATGCATGGTTGAGGTGAATGTCCCCAATGTGTTAAATATCCCCCCTAACATGGAACTCAATCGATTTATATTCTTTTGTTTAATATCTTTTCCCTCTAACCATTGGTTGGATCTTCACACAATGTAGTTGAGAGATTCATTGGATAAAACTGCATCGATAGAGTCGAGTCTTAGAAGATGGAATGCCCTAGACCAATGTATGTCATCAACCTTGAGTACATGAGGATGTGGAATTGATATTTATTAGTCATTCAATAATTCTACAATTTATAAATAAAAAGAATATTAATTCATCATGGGATTTCATGTTTGGATTATCAAACTAAATTCAAACAAATAAAGGATAATTGTGATTGAACCCAAAACTAATCCCAAAACCAAGTACTTCCTTCCTTAACTCAATTTTTTTTGAATTACATGTTATTTTAAGTTATAATATCCACTATTCATGTCATTTAAATAAATTAATAAAAAACCAAAAAATATTTATTATTTTTTTATAATATAATTAAAAAAATAAATATTTTAGCTGATTTATATAATGTGGGGGAACAAACTAAGAAGGTCCTAAAGTGAGAAGACACTGGTCATGCACTATGTTGTTCTTGGAATATAGTTTCTTTTATCACACCCTATGATAGGAGTGATTCAATACTAATTATAAGAGTTTTAAGTATATATTAACATCAATATAGTTTAACATGAAACTGAGAATATAGTTGGAGCTGAATAGAGATAATGAGTAATCAATACATTATCACCCTAGGCAAGAATAAAATGTTGATGATTCTTTCAGTTGAAAGGATTAATATAGATTATCTATGATAATGATCATAAAAGCTCAAGTATTTATGAATTTTAAAAGGATGGATCTAGAAATTCTAAAGGGGGAAACTCTTATCATTATCAAATATGAGTACAAACATTAATCAAAAAGAAGATTAAAGTGTTGTAGAAGGAAGATGTGGAGCAACAGAAGCTGGGTGAGAAACGATCCTATGTTTATCAATAACTATAATGGAATGATAAGGTTCAGTAACTATGTACATGTATCATCCATACTATATTTGATAAAGGATTTATTAGAGGGATATCATAGTTCTTCATTATCAATTCATCATATAATAAAAAAGATGTATAGATATTTAAAAGAGTATTTCTTGTGGGATGACATGAAGAGATATATTGTAGATTTTGTATCTCAGTTCTTGGTATGTTATTATGTTAATACTGATAGAAAAAATTATAAGGGAATGTTAAAACCATTACCCATATGAGAATAGAAATGAGAAAAAATGACTTTGTATTTTTTTCATTGGACTCCCTAAAATGTATAAAGTGAATAATGTTATATGGATTGTATTCAATCACCATAAATATTCAGGACACTTATTTACAATAAGACACAATTTCTCTCTTGATAATATTCCCATGATATACATTTAGTATGTTTTAAGGTTTCATGGAGTTCCACATTCTATTTTATCTGATCTAGATCTAAGGTTTTCCTTGATATTCTTAGGATAGATTTAGAAAGATCTTGATATGGAATTTATTTTCAATACTGGGTATTATCCTTAGACAGATGGGCAGTCTGAGAGATAAATTTAGACTATACAAGATACTTTGAGATCCTGTTATTTAAATTTTAAAGTTGATTAGGATCAAATACTTCTTCTAGTAAAGCCTTCATAAAATAATAGACTTCACTCAAGAGTTTAGATTTATCTTTATTAAGAACTCTATGTAAAGAAGTGTAAAAACCTAATATGTTGGTATGATGTTGGATAAATAAATATATTGGGACTATAGCTATATGAGGAAATAATAGATATGGTTAGAACTATTCTGTAACACGTAAGGGAAGAACAAAGTTAGTAGAAAATATATTTTAATACTCATTGACATAATCTAGAGTTTGAACCTACTGAGAAGGTTTTTCTTAAAATTTCATAATGTAATAAGGTTATTATATTTAGAAAAAAAATGAAAGACGAACCCTAGGAATATTGACCCCTTCTTTATTCTTGATAAAATAGGGATAATGTCTTACCACTTGGATCATCTATCGAAACTCTCTCAAGTACAATGTATGTTCCATGTATCTCTCCAAATTATTTACACTACGAATCCATCTTATGTGATGAAATTAGATATTATATTGTTGTATCATGATATTACATATATAGGACAACATTTGTAGTTTTTTATAATATAGTGAATACTCTATGAAACAAGTATACTCACCTCATTATAGTTTTATAGAGAAACAAAAAACATGAGGAAGCTATCTGGGAACCTAAGGATATGATGAGGTATAAGTATCCCCATTTTTTGTATCATAGCTACAAAATATTGAGGTTGAAATTCATTTTATAGGGGGTATAAAGTAATAACCTGATATTTTATGAAATATTTTTTTCAAATAGATTTAATTTTCTTCATATCTTGAACTACATGCAAGATCATTCTTTAAAAAACAAAATATATTATTGATATTATGATTGTTTTAAACTAGCCGTTAAAAAGGGAGGTATTAATAGGAATATAAATTTTTTTAAAAATTATAAATATCGTTTTTATATTAATAAATTATATTTTTAAATTATAGTATAATTTTAGTAAAGTCATTATATGATTCAAAAATACATTTTCTAAAAAAATAAATTTGTTCCTTTCTGTGAACAAATAATAAAATTAATTTCTAACACATATAAAATTTACATGAAAAGAGTAAATTTATTATTGGAGTCATCATGTCAAAATTAGCTTCAGGATAATTTTTGAGAATTTTTTGAATAGATTATTTTTTCAAAGAATAGTGTAAAATATTGATTTTTATTAAGATTTAAATTTTCTTTATATAAATTTTCCAAAATACATCATGTTTAAAAACGTTTTTAAGTAAACATAGTTAAAATATGTTATTACTAATAAAATTAAGTTCATTTTAAGCAAATTAATTTTGATTTATTATATTAAATATTTTTAAGCTTTTGAAAATTATATCTTTGGAAAAGATCATTTTCATCGCATCTATGGTTTTAATTTTAAAATAAAATTTTCAACTTATGTTAGTATAATATTGAAAATTGGATTCCATTTTTGAAATAAGAATAACTAATATTATTAAATTATTCTAGATTAATTTTTTTCCATACAAAAAATTAAAAAAATGTAAAAATTACTTACTATGGTTATTGTTAAAATGATTTTCCCAACGTATTAAATAATATACGACTGTTAAATTAACCTATAAAATTTTCCAATTATAATTTTATGTCCATATTTACACTTTTTCTTATATATGGTTCTATAATGGTCTATTTTAGATCCTTTTTTCATTTTTAAAACATCGATATAAGTTTCTCTTTTCAAAAATTCCTTCTGTGTCTTCTCCCACACTTATAAAAGGGACCCCCTCTTCTATCCTGATCAAAATTCCACATCATTATGGTTCACCCAATACCTAGTAATAAATTTTCCTTACTTCCCTACCAACATCATAAAATAGTTATTTTAATTATTAATCCATCGTATGAATTATTTTGGTTATAACCAAAGGAGTTTGTCTCAAGAAGAGATATCGTTCTAAACCGATAATTTTTATTTTATTTCTTATTTCACTTCCTCAAAATATTCCCCAACAAATAATATATGATAGAAATATGTTCCATATAATATTATTTTATTATATTAAGGTAATAAATTAAATCCAACTAATCTTTTATCAAATGGGAAACAAAATCACTGATCGTGTATATTTTGGATTATCACCTCCCGAACCAATGTTATTCATTTTCCATCACTACCTCTCACAAGATCATATATTAATGGATTTATATAATATATATGATAATTGTGACATAAATTTTCTTATTTACTTATTATATCACATATACATCCTTAGCTTCTAATTCGTTGGAAAACGATAACATTGTGCATGTGTATGTGTGGACTCCAACCTCCATGAAGCAATGTGACACGTATTTCGTTTTATTTTGAAATGGTTGTTAATGAATATATATTTAATGAATATTATATATATATATATATATTGAATTTTAAATTAATATTTACCATTATTTCATTCAATACATCGAGAAAGTGTAAACAACATTCATGTGTATGTATGGCCTAACATCTCCATGAAATGTGTAATTCATTTTCTATCTTTTGATTGAATTGATTAAACTAAATAAATGTATATTGAATATATATTATATTTATTTCATAATAAAATAATCATATATTATAGAACCCTGATCAATGAAAAGGGACTGAAATAATAAAATAAAATAATACATGAAAAATAAAGCATTTATTATCCAAAATGTTATATTTAACAAAGAATTATTTATAAAATAGAAATAAAAGGATTTATATAAATCATATATAGTAAGATATATGTGAGTATGGTTCTTTAATAAAATATCATAAACTTATATTTATTATACATGATGATTTAATGTGTACGATGATATTCAAGACTTATGAAAATTGATTTTTGTATAAATTTTATTTCCATGGGACAATAAAAATATTCACCACTTGTTTTTTGGGGTGTATATACTACCATTGAATATATTTTATTATTATTATCATTATAATTATGGGATACAAATATCTACGTGAATTTATTTCCTAATGGTGAGTAATTTTCAAAAGTTTCCAAGTGTTAAAATATTTATGTTACAATATTATTATCTATCTACATTATTTGAAATTTTGTTTCCAATGATGAAATATTATGATCTACATCTCAAGAAAATAATTTAATATATTGCTTCTTTTTATTTATTAATAATCAATTTTTTCCATTATTTTTAATCTCTTAATTTATTAGAGTGACCAAAATAGTTTTTTTTATGAAAAAACAACCTTATTACTCTCTTTAGCCTAATATCAGTTTAATTCAATTCCCATGCTTCCTAAAAAAAATTTAAAGATATTTTTTATTAATAAAAAATGATTTATTAAAGACATTATTAACCATGATTGAAAATTTAAAAAATGGTTTAAATGGAATCTTATTATTGTTTTCCAAATTATTTTCGTTTGACTTTTATACCAATAACCTTAATGGAATATTTATTTTATCATAAACAATTTTCATCCATCAATACCACTAAATTATCTTATTATTCCATAACATGTTTCCAATTAAAATATAATTGATTTTTATTTCCATAATATTTGGGAATATTTTATATTTTAAATTTTTTATTTTAGATAGAGAATGATATTTTCACCTTGAAATAATAATTGTGATCTTTGAAAATCATTTTCCATCTATGATGGCATCCTAAGATGTTATTTAAGTATTATTGGAGATATGATCCAATGATACCATACTTATTATTTATCCATATGGTTTTAGTTTATAATGAAATTATATTTATTAATCTCATCCTTTTTACTTAGGTTATTCTATAATGAAGAGACGAAATTTTTATGAAACATGTTTCATTTATTTGGGTTATTCCATGATGAAATTTTTAAGAAATCCATTTCTTTTTGTGGGTTCTGATTTAATGAATATTTTATAATCTTATGGCATACATATAATTATTTTCATTATGTGATGGGTGGTACCTTTATCTCCCTATAATTAATTTTGAAAAAAATTATATCTCATGGGATAAACAGAACTATAATATGAAGATAACCTAGTTTAGTAAGGGAATTTGTTTGCTATAATAGTCATGGAAATTAAAAATGACTACTATAGTGGTTTGTAATGTGAACCCATTCATTTATGATATCTTTTTAAATGAGACTTTAATACTATATTAATGACTTTATATGATTATGTGTTTTAGAAAAATCTATGTATTATGCTTATATTATTCTCTTTTCTATCATTTTCTTTTACTCATTTACGATACATGTCTTATGAACTTCCATTCTTTATTCCATGACTCAATTTTCTGATCTTTGATATGAAGGTTATGGTTTTAAAATTTTATGCACATGTTTACATAACCTTACTCTTATTTTAGGCTTATGTGATCATTGATATCTCCCTTATTTACCCTTACAAATTATTAGATCTCGCCCATTCTTATATTTCCTTTCCACAGGGTTAGTTGAATGGTTTTAGGAATTATATGTCTGATAAGGGTGATATATATGAAATAATAAATGGGATATGATGTAGATGTAGGTTCCGAGCGTAGTGGAAGTGAATTGGTGGGTGTACCCAACTTTAATTTTAGCATTAAACAACATTCAATATGAGATCTGTCACTATAATAAAACGTTGAATCTTCATAATAGAACAATGAATGAAAAAGAAAGAGGAGGGTCCCGAAACAATTGAGAGGATCATCATATGTTTGTTATAATTAATTTAATTAATTAACAAGAATTACCTTGATGGAATTCTATCTTCGTTGATGTCTCCGGTCACGATCTGATGTGATCTATCATTGCATCATAGAATCCAAGTGTAGGATTCCTTTAGTGGTGATCCACATGTGCTCCACATATCTCTGGACGTCGCTGAAGGGATCTCCGGGTGCTATCATGGAAGAACCTTTTCTTACGATGTCTGCCTTCGATAACCTTGATCCGGTGGAGGTGGATCTCCCTCTTATAGCTTGAGAACGTTCTTGGTGGAAAAGGAATTATCTCTTGTCTTGAGATCTTTTTCAAATCTTTTGTACACAACAACAAAAATGGCAAGGCTAAATGAGAATAATGTAATTGGTATTTATAATATATAGAATAATAAAATGAATTAATTACCTGAAAGTATTAATTCATTTCATTTAATTATTAGTAAGACCCCACGTCTAATAATAATAATAGACTATTATTATTACTTGACATGCACCCAGCGAATTACACCTAATATTATTTAATTAAATATATAATATTATTTCTCAAAAATCCTGAAAAAAACTACACGACATGTATATATTAATATACACATCATGTACTTTTATTTTTCAATTTTATTTATGTCTCCACCACATTTATTAGACCTTGAATAATGGATATTTATTTCTTAAATAAATGTAACTGCATTACTGGCTAATAAATATATTATTTCTCCCACGATATATATTCTCTCGAATAACTAGTGATGAAATAAATGTGATCATGCATCCTTGAATAATTATTAAACCACAATCAAGAATAATCGTTATTCAACTTGTTAAATTAATATTTAACTGATATACATGGACACACTTAGTGTATGACCCTCTAGGCCTTTTTCTCAGTGGCATTATGCGGAGCCTTCCTAAAGTCCAAGGTTAGCATCTAGCACCATGCCAAGGCACCCATAGAGAAAGAATTTGATGCGGGAATGACGTGTCACCTCCTACGAACGCTTACCGTGTAATGAAATACCTTTGTCTCGATATCTCTAATCAAGCGGGGTTCATGCTAGTGTCATCAACCCATGTGCTCGATTATTCTTTATTTGACTTCCCGGAATTGAACTCGCCCATATCTTACAACGGACAGGGATTTATTTAGGCTATATCTATTCCATCAAAGGGCCTGAGATATCTAATTCTGTTATGGAACATAAGGTAAACATCCTTTCTCACATTTTCTATTAATGCAGTATTACTCAGGACGCACCCAACATATTCTACCACACTGTGAACAGTTTTTTGTAACAGTTTTCATCAATAAATCTAATTGTGTGAGTTTTAATACCCATTAATAATAATCGTAAAGTCTAAGGACCAATACACACATCCATAGATAGAAACATCCAATGACACTATGAAATGTGGATTTCCTATTGGCAGGTCTCGTTCTCATGATATCCTCCTGGATATTACCAAGGGCGCACACCATGAGAAGGTGCCTCAAGGTTTTATGAGTCCTCACCCCTAATGGCATGTATCATTTGTCTCCCTCAAATAACATCATCCAGCCATAGAATTTATATTCAAGAACAGTGTTATGGAACATCTGGGTTCACATCATAGCAGGGATCCGCTATGACCCTTTATTGCAACAGTTGTCCTTAGGACATCATCACATGCATTTTCATGCAGAAGAACAATCAAGATGTGATAAGGAATTTATTAATGAATAAAGTAAAAAGTAGTTGGTTCTAGGCCAACAAATCCAACAGACTCCCACATAAACTAGAGCCAACTGCTAACAACCTTTAACCCACTAGCTCTCAAATTATATTCATGCTTCTACTGAGATAGGACTTTAGTCATGGGGTCTACCATGTTTTCTTCCGTGGACACTCTACTCACTACAACTTCACCCCTTTCATAGAAATCCCTCAATATGTGATACTTCCGAAGTATGTACTTTGTCTGTTGATGTGACCATGGTTTTTTTTCAAGATCCACTGCTACAATATTATCACAATACAAAATAATGGTATCTTTACTTCTAGGAACCACATCAAGCTCCTGAAAAAATTTCTGAATCCAGACGGCTTCCTTGGCTGCATCAAAATCCGCTATATATTCAGACTCTTCTTTAGAATCGGCGGCAACTGGCTGCTTTGAACTCTTCCAGCTCACGACTCATCTATTGAGATAGAAAACATATCCATATTGTGACTTCAGATCATTCTGAACTGTCTGAAAACCAGAATTAGCATACCCTCTGATAAAAATCTCCTTGTCTCCTCCATACACCAGGAACTTATCCTTAGTTCTTCTCAGATACTTAAGGATAGTCTTAACCGCAATCCAATGGTGTTATCTTGAATCTTCATGATATATACCTACCATGCTCAGTGCATAGGCAATATCAAGTCTGGTACATAACATGGCATACATGATGGATCCTATAGCCGAAGAGTATGGGATCTTACTCATTATATATTTCTCTTGTTGTGTCTGAGGACACATTTTCTTTGAAAGATGTAGTCCATGTGACATTGGAACAAATACCCTCTTGTATTGTTCCATACTAAATATCTTTAGTATCTGGTCAATGTATATACCCTGACTTAGTCCAAGTAGCCTCTTGGATCTATCACAAATGATCTTCATCCATAGAATGTAGGCTGCTTCACCTAAGTCCTTCGTGGAGAAACACTTGTTCAAGTAGTCCTTAACTGACTGTAAGACTGATATATCGTTTCCAATAAGCAATATGTCATCAACATATACTACTAGGATAACTATAGAATTCCCATTAAACCACTTATAAAAACATGTCTCACATTCATTCTTAATGAAACCAAATTACTTTATGGATTCATAAAATCGAATTTTTCATGACCGGGATGATTGCTTCTATCAATAAATGGATTTCTGCAACTTGAAAACCTGTTTGGCCTCACCCGGTGTCATAAACCCTTCAGGTTGTGTCACATAGACATCTTCCTAAAGGTTCCCGTTAAGGAATGTTGTTTTGACATCCATGTTCCAAATCTCATAGTCATGGTAAGCTTCTATGGCATGTATGATTCTTATGGATTTAAATGTTGAAAATGGAGAGAAGGTTTCATCAAAGTCAATTCCTTGATGCTGTCTGAATCCTTTAGCCACAAGCCTTGCTTTATAGGTGCTGACATGACCTTCCATGTCCAGTTTTCTCTTAAATACCCAGTTTCATCCAACATTCTTTACATCAACTGGCTCGTTGACCAGAACCCAGACTTGGTTCTTATACATGGAATCCATCTCAAAATTCATAGCTTCTAGCCATCGCACATCTTTTGAGCTTTCTACTGCTTCCTTTTAGGAGAGAGGTTCATCATTGTCCAACAATAATGATTCACCATCCTTGGTGACAAGAAAACCAAATCTCTCTGGTTCCCTTACATCTGTTGAGCTCCTACGCAGTACATGTCTTTCTGGAGCCTCTTCCAAGGGGACCTGTGTAAGTTGTTCCTATACCAACTCTTGTGTATCTTGATCATCAAATTTTTCAAAGTCAATATTTCTCCCACTATCATTTTGAGTATGTGCTCCATATCAAGAAATACGGCTTTTCTGGAAACAGACACTTTCTTGTCTTGAGGGTTATATAGGTAATATCCTTTCGTTTCCATGGGATATCCTATAAAGATACACCTTGTGCCCCAGGGTTCTAGTTTGTATCCTGAGATGGTCTTAACAAATGCCTCGCATCCCCATACACATGTATGCAAAAAATGGGTTTCTTTCCATTCCATAGCTCAGAGGGAATTCCATTTTTTGTCTTAGTTGGAACTCGGTTTAATGTGTATGCTACAGTTTGTAATGCATATCCCCAAAAAGATAATGTAAGATCTGTATGACTCATCATTGACCTCACCATGTTCAACAAGGTGTGGTTCCTCCTATCACTAACACCATTCCACTATAGTGTATAAGGAGGAGTGAGCTGAGATAGAATCCCACACTCCCGTAGAAGATCTATGAACTCTTGGTTCAGATATTATCCACCTCAATCCGATCAAAGATTCTTTATCTTCTTAACAAGATGATTCTTTACTTCATTCTTGAATTCCTTAAATTTATTTAATGAATCTGACTTATACCTCATTAAGAAGACATATCCATATCTACTCAAATCATAAGTAAAATTAATGAAGTAATAATATCCACCTCTAACTTGTACTAGAAATGGTCCACAAACATCCGTGTGCACCAATCCTAGAAACTGTGTGGCCCTTTCCCCATGTCCACCAAAAAGAGGCTTGGTCATTTTACCATGTAAAAAAATGTGACATCTATCAAGTGGTTTTAGCTCAGTAGAGTCTAAATAGCCATCTTGGTAGAGCTTTTTCAAGCGCTTCCCATTTACCTGACTGAGACGGTGATTCCACAACTGGGTGATGTATGAGTCATGTGAGTTTGTTTCGTTATCAATTGTCAACACTTGGTTTTGGTAATTTAATACATACAAACCATTATTTAAATGTTCCATACCATAACATATGTTGTTCTTATAAAGGAGACAACCCTTATTTCCAAACATGTAAATAAATTCATCTGTATCCAACCAAGATACAGAAATTATGTTCTTGGTAACACTAGGTACATAATAACAGTTATGTAAAACCAAAATCATGCCAGTCAGCAATGAGAGGTGGTAATCACCAATATCCAATGAATCCAGCCTTGCGCCATTGGCATCTCGAATATCCACCTCTCCTCTAGTAATCTTTCTAAATCTACATGGATCCTATATTTGAATACATATGTGAGCCCCACAAGATGTATCTAATAACCAATGTGTAGAAATATAAATATTACACTTGATAACGAAGGCACCTTTAGCATCCCCAAGCTTCTGGGTTCAATTCCTCTTCCAGTGGCCTTGCTTGCCACATGAAAAATATACTGCCTCATGTTCCTTGCCGTGACTATGGATCTTCCCCTTGTTGGAGGGATAGTGTTCGAGGAATTAAGACCATTTATAAGTCTTTGGCCCCTTTTCCATGTACTTCCTTTTCTTATTCACCATAAGGACTGCAGGTTTTTCATGCCCCATGTCCTTATCTACCTGGAAAATCAAGGTCAGAAGTTCTGATAGACTCTTCTCATTGTTTCTCATGTTATAATTTAAAATGAAGCTAGAGAAGGTCTTGGGAAGTGAAGATAAGATGATATCTATAATAAAATCATTCATGAATTTAATCCCTAATATGTTCAGGCATTCAATTTTGTCAATAAGCTTGACTACATGAGGACCAGCTGGTGCAGACCCTCTAAGCTTAGTTGTGAAAAATCATTGAAGATATCATATCTCTCTTGTCTCGCATTTTCTTTGTAGTGATCCTTATTGTGAGACATCATGCTATACACGCCCATGTTTTCATGTTGCTTCAAGATCTCATTAGACATGGCCGATAGCATGAAACATTGGATATCTTTGGCATCATCTATAGGTTTCTCATAGAGAGATATATCCTCATCATTGGACTCTTTTCCAGGAACAACTAGAACATGATCTTCTATCACATACAATTTCTTCTCGTGGTGAAGGATGACGCATAAACTCCTCTGCCACTCCTGGAAATTGGTGCTGGTGAGAAGGTTTTCCTTCTCTAGTATGGTTTGAAATGATATGTTTGAAGACATTTTTCTTGTCATTTCTACAAATTAAGATGAGAAAAGGTTTAGTACTTTATTATAAAATAGTTGCAAATAAATAAATTAATACTAATTAGTCTCCAACTATTTTATCGAAGTCCAATATCCCTCACCATTGACTTTGGAATATTTTGTTTCCTGAATATTCTAGTGTAAAGGATCCACAAACAACTTGAAGGGTTTTTGGTAGGCATTATAAAAGACAACTGCATTAACTCACACCTCCTTGATCCGCTAAGTGGACTCCCTATTCCTGAAATCCTTTTATTTTGGATTTTCTCAACCTTTTCCACTTGGTCACACCATGTCCTGCTATGGCAGTCAACCCTTGATGCGAACCAATTAAAGTCAACCCAAAACCTTGTATTTGAATTCCTCGATAATTGAAATCACTCCAACTAGGGTTGGTCAAGCACTTTGAACTATAGTTCCATTCTAACCATGATTTTGGAAGGCTATACTGACTTAATATTTCTTTGATGTATTTTATCCTTATACATAAATTTCCAATTTATTATCTTTGATTACATGCATGTTAATATTAAGTGGGATAAAATTGAGTGATTAACCTTGTCTAAGATAATATTTACACATAAGCCGGTCTTATTTTAGTTCCATCTAGCATTCTTGTTTAATTCATTAATTGTGTGATCATGACAACACACCCACAATAAATAAACCATGCAACTGAAAGAAATATAATAAATGGTATTATCATGAGCTTGTGTTATTTTTTAGTTTATCTAGTAGTTGATAAAATAACCCAAGACCTACTGGAGAAACAGCTTGAACCTTGCAGGTTCGTGTTTACAGCTTTCCACTTTTCCACCTTTGTATCTCCTTGGATTTGTTTCACCTTGGCTCCTGAATTGGGCCACCTACACTAGCTTGGGAGATCCATCCATTACATATGCATTTATCTCACACGCAAGTGAGGGGTAAAAGGGTTTTTACTTAAAAGAAACCTTGTATGCGCGGGCCCTACATATTAATGAGGAGAAGGCTTGTAGGCCAACAAATTTAATTTAAATAAATTAATTAAAAAGAAACCATTCACATACAAAGGTCTTGGTCTAGATCATGATCATCCATACATGCAATGATATTTATGCATAAATAAAACTAGAATTCAATTCATTAATCGCTCTTGTTTAAGATAAACCACGCTCAAATCAATTAATTATCTTTAATTAATCAATCCTTTTATCTTAAACCCTTATCGGAATTTCCTTGAGATTCTCATCCATCTTAATTTTAAACAAATAAATTCATTTAAAATTATCTTTGTATGTAACTTTTACCTTGGAGGCAACCTGGTGAATTCCCGTTCATAACTACCCAATGAGTAGAAAATGAACATTACGCAGATTGTTAAATTAAACACATATATATAAAACACCTATCACGTGTTTTGACTCATCTTTACGCCTGAACTATGGTACACAAATCAATGGCTTATATAATATAATAATAAATATTAATAAATCTGTGTAATTTGGATTAGTACACGGCGTGTAGTTCTGACTACACGGCATGTACTTTTGTTCACTGTCCATTTGAAGTACTCGCCCGGGGACGTGGTGTGTAGACGCACATTGGAAATTTTTAGATTATATGGCGTGTTCAGGGGGACACACACCATGCAGTATCCATGTTACATGGTTTCCATCTAGGAAAGCTATGTACAGAGTACACAGCCCAACCCTTACCAGAAAGAACCACACGCCGTGCTTAATGGACCACACAGCGTGTAATCTGGAAACTGTGTGCCACCTATTCCTAGTCAACAAACGGTTTCATAAATGAATTAGATATACTCAAATACACGTCCTGGTTTGGAAAACCAGTCTGAGGAATTGAACCTAGAATACACAGTGTGTACTTCTGAATACACACTGTGTATTCTGGTGTTGTATGAATAGGAATGTTTGGAACCTCTGGATGAGATACTCTATTTTATTTTAATCAAAATTAAAAGAAAAATTCATTTCTATAAGGTGAACGAGAAATGATATAGGAGGAACAGATCTCGAGATTCAGATTTAAAGAATGATTAGCTTGAATTGAAACAAATAAACTATTAAATTCATAAATCATCAACAAAAAACTAAATATTTATAATCAACGATATGACCGCTCTGATACAACTCCTAGGTTCTAGGTGTAGCAGAAGCGCATTGGTGGGTGTACCCAACTTTAATTTTAGAAATAAACAATGTTCAATCTGAGATCCGTCACGATAATAAAACATCGGATCTTAGGAATAGAATTAAGAAGAAAAAAGAAAATAGAGGGTCCTGAAACCATTTATAGGATCATCATGTGTTGGTTATAATTAATTTAATTAATTGAAAAGAATTGCCTTGATTGAATTTTTTCTTTATTGATGTCTCCGGTCACGATCTGATGTGATCCATCGTTGCGTCATAGAATCCAAGTGTAGGATTCCTATTGTGGTGATCGACACGTGCTCCATGTATCTCTGGATGACGTTGAAGGGATCTCCGAGTTCTAGTGTAGAAGAACCTTCTCTTGCGATGTCCGCCTTCGATCGCCTTGATTCGGTGGAGGTGGATCTCTCTCTCTTAGCTTGAGAGAGTACTTGGTGGAAAAGGAATTCTCTCTTGGCTTGAGAGCATTTCCAAATCCATTGTGCACAACCAAAAAAATGGATAGGCTAAATGAGAATAATGTAATTGGGATTTATAACACTTAGAATAATAAAATCAATTAATTACCCGAAAGCATTTATTTATTTCATTTAATTCTTAGTAAGACCCCCTTTCTTATAATAACTGTTGACTATTATTATTACTTGACATGCGCCCATCGAATTACACCTAATATTATTTAATTAAATAAGTAAAATTATTTCTCACAAATCCCAAAAAAACTACACGACGTGTATATATTAATATACACGGCGTGTACTTTTATTTTTCCATTTTATTTATTTCCTCCACCACATTTATTAGACCTTGAATAATGGATATTTATTTCTTAAATAAATTTAACTGCATTAATCGCTAATAAATATATTATTTCGCCCACAATATATATTCTATCGAATAATTAGTGTCGAAATAAATGCGATCAGGCATCCTTGAATAATTATTAACCCAAAATATGGAATAATATTTATTCAACTTGTTAAATTAATATTTTACTGAGATACATGGACACACTTAGTGTGTGACCCTCTAGGCCCCTTTTTCAATGGCATTAGGCGGAGCCTACATAAAGTCCAAGGTTAGCATCTAACAGCATGCCAAGGAACCCATAGAGAAAGAACTTGACACTGCAATGTTGTGTAACCTCCTACAAATGCTTACAGTGTAATGTAATCCCTTTGTCTCGATATATCTAATCAAGTGTGTTTCATGCTAGTGCCATCTACCCATGTGCTCGATTATTATTTCTTTGACTTCCTGAAATTGAACTCGCCCATATCTTACCATGTCCATGGATTTATTTAGGCTATATCAATTCCATCAAAGGGTCTGAGATATCTACTTCTGTTATGGAGTATAAGGGACAAATCCTTTCTCGCATTATCTATTAATGCAGTATTACTCGTGACTCACCCAGTATATCCTACCTCGCTGTGAATAGTGTGTCATCACAGTTTTCGTCAATAATTATAAGTGTGTGAGTTTTAATACCCATTAATAATAATTTTAAAGTCTAAGGACCAATACACATGTCCGCAGATAGGAACATCAAATGACACTATGAAATGTGGATTTCCTATTGGCGGGTCTCGTTCTCTAAAATATCCTGTTGGATATTACCAAGGGTGCACACCATGAGAAGGTGCCTCAAAGTTTTATGAGTCCTCGCCCCTAATGGACTTTATTATTTGGGTCCCTCAAATAACATCATCCGGCCATAGAACATATATTCAATAACTGTGTTATGGCACTTCGGGGTTCTCATCATAGCAGGGATCCACTATGACCTTTTAATGCAACAGTTGTCCTTAGGACATCATCACATACATTGTCACACAGAAGAACAATCAATATTTGATAAGACATTTATTAATGAATAAATTACAAAGTAGTTGGTTCTAGGCCACCAACTGCAACAGTAGACTCGTATGAACTGGATGTTTATGTTTCCATGTTTCCAAAGACACTAGACCCATTCAATTTTCTGATGGATCATTTTGTTATGCATTGAATATTCATCAGTTAATATTTGATATCTGTATATAAATTTTATGGTATCCAATACATCATGTAATATATATCATTCTAAATCCATGCAATCTGGAAAAAACCATCATATAAGCTATATCAAGCTCATCGGAGGTTATCTCATTACACATATCATATAATCTGTGTTAGGCTCACTTGGGTTCATCAATAATATCTAACTACCATTCATGAACAAATAAAAAAGAATCCCTTTACTTTTTATATTAAAACAATAAATATTCTTTCATTACTTGATTCACCCATTGAAAACAAAATAGATCCTTTTAAATCTAATAATCTATCCGTAGAAAGAAACAAGATTGTATCAATACCACATATAACCATCGTAGTTTCACTAACATAAAGGGTTTTTTTATGTTGATGATGGTAATTACCATTAAATGGGTCATTAAAAAATTTGTAAGGAAAAAACCTTTTTACTTTGAAAATCATCTTAAAAACAAAAAAAATTGAATATCCTCTTCAATGAAGAAAAAATGGAAACTAATGAAGGAATATTCATATAAAATAATATACATGATGGTGTGAAAATCCATTCTTGTTTTAAGCATTAAAAATAAACATCCATTTCAATAATTTTGTAAAGAGTCAAAAGTGACACATTTGGAAAAAGTTAAGAAATATCCTTTTTAAATATTTTGAAATGTGGTTAGAAATCATGTGAACACTTATTTGGAAATAAATTGTTTTTATAAAATAAATTATAAGAAAACATTTTACAAAATATTGATATAGTGGATAAAGATTCATGGTCTTAAAGAAGATAAAATATTGATATCACATACAAACAACATTCTTGAAGTTTCATTAATCAATAAGGGAGGATATTTAAATGAATTATTTAAACCTAATTCATAACCATAGGAGCATTATATATATGTGGTTCATGAAAATAAGAGCACATTATTTTTTCTAAAGGTACCCCAAACATATTAAATCTAAAAAATAATGGAGATTGTAACATAATGCCTTTAACACATTATTAAGAATTATTTTATAATCCACGTGAAAGAATAACATCAAATAAAAAAACAAATATCATGAAAATTAGGTGATTCAAGATATACCATTTCAAAGGGGTGTTATATACACCTCAAAAAAGGATATGTGTATATATCATAAATGTATATCCCAAAAGAACATGATTTGAGACAAATAACCCTTACAGAGATCATAACCTAGGTTTCATAATTGATCAATAGATAGATTATATGTAAAATATATATATCGATATAAAAAAGTGAAAAAATGTAATAAAAATTTAAATATAAATTCATATATAATCATTTCATAACTGATTCAATGGAATGATTTATAACCTAATGAATTTAAATTGAGTTATGAAACCGTTTACCACTTAGAAACATTCAATTAAAATCCCCATGGTTGAAATAATTAAAATTCTAAACTAAAATAAAATTACATATGAATTATTCATGATATAATACATAAGATGTAATTATATAAATATAATAAAAGAAATTAGGTTCATAACATTAACATATGTCTCAATGTTACGAAATTGAGACAGAATCCCTTACCCCGAGTCCATATTATCCACGTACGTCCTATAACTCCTATATAATAAGAATATATAAAATATTTAATTTCATCAAAACCTTTAAAATTTTTAATATCTCATACATAAATAATTCATTTATTTATTTAATAATATATTTAGATATTTATTCAGTTATTTCCATGTCAGGTGTTTTGAGGACGTTCAATCAAAATTGTCAAAATGTTTTCAGTTTTTTGACCACGGTAAAATGTGTAGTACCCCAGTTTGAGTTATATAACATTTTTTATGTATTTTTATATATATAAATTGGTTTGGTAATATTTGGTATGGTTTGGGAGATTTTTGGGAATGTTTGGAGGATTTTTAAGGGTGCACGAGTTTTGCGTGGTTTGGGGAAACCATACAACAAAACTAGTTAGCTATGAAAATGAAGTGAGAGGATAGGGATATAGAACCTGGCTAAGGCACATGGTTTTACAAACCCTGTGTTCACCACATTTAACCATGTATCTCAAGACAATGGTATTTCTCATGGTCGGCACACAGTTTGTCTAACCGTGCAGGCCAACCATGTGGGGTCCCTTTGGGGAAGTAGCAGTCGCATAGTTAGCACACAGTTTGTCTAAACATGAAATCTATTCATATTTAGAAATAATAATGGGGGTCTTAAAAATAGGATCACTTACGATTAACCCTTAAACACCCATTACTCCTCCCATCCGAACCCCACTCGGTATTTTCTCTTCTCAGGGGTTAGGGAACCTCGTCCACTCATTTTGGAAGTAAATATAAGGGTTTTCTTTGTGGTTTGTAGGTGATTATTCTCTATAAAGTCTTCTATCTTGGTATTTTCTTGGTTTTTCATAGATCTAGTTCCCTCTCTCTCCCAATTCTCCTTGATCAACATTTTTTTCATGTAGATATAGGGTTTTTGTTTCCTAAAATGATGAGAGTTGGGCTTGTTGATGTTAGGAAAAGAGATCTAAGGGGATTTTGTATAGATTTCTCCTAGATTTGTGGTTCGGTTGTGCGTTGGTCATTTTCACCGAAACCCTATGGTAGTTATCTTCTCTCTTGAAACCATTTTGATATAACTTGAAGGATAAAATTTAATATTGATTATTGTTTCTGAAAATTTATTGTGATATTAACGTACGAAGCCTGATAGAAACCCATTTTTTGATTGTTTGTGTAATTTATGGAAAATGGGGTTTTATTGTGAAATGTGATTTGTGTTGGATTTTAAAATGTTGATTTTAAAATCGGTGGGTTGATTTTTTAATGGAAAATTGGTTCCAAAAATGGTTTTCAATAAAATGTGGGGTTTATTGGAATGAGTTTTGGAATAGAAATGGAATAATGTTGTTTTCAATAAATGTTTTTTTATTGAAATTGTTTTTTAATGTCATTGAAATTATGGTTTGTCTTAAAGGGTTATTTGGTTGGAAATTGTTGTCTTTGCATGTTGAATGGAAAATGTAGATATGATTTTGGAAATTTCTAATTGGAATGTTGATGTGACTTGGAAAATTTTATTGGCATTGTTTCTTTCTTAAGTGGTTAATAATGAGTTGGATGGGATGGATCATGGTCATTATGTACCACCATCAAGTGTTCATAAAGTATCATTATAAAAAGGGGTCGGGTTATGGACATGAAGCTCCATAGTCAATGAACAATGAACTCGTGTGGTTGGTTTGTGGACATGTTCATGTTATGTGTGCGGTCATGCAAGATGAATTGGGTTATGGAAATATGTGTTTATAAAAGTTTTTAAATATGTGTTTGCTTTCTTTCTGTGGAATGGTGTTGATTTGGGCACATATGATTTGATAAGGGCGTGTTTGGATTTCTTGAACATGTTTCATTGTTTATTGACTTTATATAAATTGTGTTATATAAATGTGATAATGGTTCTATCCTAGTGGTGTGTGTAGGGAAGTCATTTTGTGAAAACCAGCTGAGAATTATTAATCACCCCCTTCTTCGGCACTTTGGTGCTTTTGCATATGTTTACTCTGAGACATAATTAAAGGAAAAGCATATCATTTCTTTAGTGGTTCATAATGATTATTGGGTGATCTTGTGGTACATGGATCTGGGAGCTTGGTGTGGATCAATACACTTATATCATAGCGTCTTTGGGTTTTATTATTTAGTCTTTCATTTGGTACTCTAATTATGGTTTATTATGGTTTGGTTTTATTGGTCTTATGCTAATTTTTTATTATGGTGTAGTTCCTAGACATGTACCATGTAGTTGGTAAGTGGGTTTCCTTAAATACATGTTTGGTTGTTTAATTTCATTCATAGAGAAAATAATTCCCCAAATTATCTTGAAGCCCATGGTATTTATTTCAAGCCCTTAGCACCTTGAGAAAATCACTTAGGTCCAAGTATCTCCTTTGTCTCAACTCAAGCCAATGAGGAGGGGAGGGATGTTATAAATGGTATCAGTTTGTTTAGTTCTTGACTTTCAAGTGAAGGTAGTTTTGTTCGGTTCTTTGGTGTTGATTGTTGGTCTTAGAGTTGGTACTCATTCTTGTTTTATTCGTCGAGTTGTGATGGTATCAATGAGTAATATTTTTGGAACTAGAAATGTATAGCATAAAAGGATTTAGCCAACCCATGTATGTTGAACTTCATGTTACTAGGGAGTTGGGTACATAAGTGTTTTGGAGACACTTATCGGAGTGTGTTCTCATTTTTGTGGGTATAACCAAGGATAATATCCTGGCATACATGGTATAAATAAATTCCATCTAGGATTACATATTTAATTTGGCATAATTATTTATGTGTGGTATGAATTGTTAATTTTTAAAAATTTGGAAATTGTTTTCAAATGGATGATTTTGAAAAGGTAATCATTATGGTATTTTGAAAAGGGGTTGATTTTCAAAACATAGTGGATTTTTTTCAAAAAATAGTTGAACATGGAAAAATAGAAATTTTTTAAATTATGGTTGCAATGCTTTCAATGTAATTTAATTTGAAATTATAAGTCTTCAATTTCTAGGGAGTGAGACTTATGGTGATTATTGTGTTGATAGAAATGGCACTGGGTAGACACCATTGAGACCAACTGAAGGATGTTGTGGAAAATTTGGTTGCACCTGAGCCTCTGGTGAACTAAAAGCTAGTGTAGAGCATAGTGAGAGCTTTCCAATATATGAGAAGTGGGAATAGACATGATGAGATAAGGAATGTGTATCACTCGACTCAATTTAAAAAGTATAATCCACCCATATTTAGGGGTGATTCAGAACCGGAAAGGGAGGAATCCTGGATAAAGTGTATGAATCGAATTGTAGATTTATTAGGCATTGTGGGGGATTTAAAAGTGAATTTGGAGACATATATATTGAAAGGTCTTGCATATCAGTGGTGGGAGTTGGTGGTCCAGGCTCGAACGGACCAAGGTATAACATGGGAGGGTTTTGAGGGATTGGTTAACAAACAATTTTACCTGCACATGTTCAAGATTCAGCAAATAGTGTATTTCTTATACCTGAAGTAGGAGAACATGTCGGTAGTAGGATATGAGGACAATTATTTAATTTAGTCCATTTTTATACTGATATTGTGGCTAGTGTTTCTTTGAAAGTGCACAAATTTGAATTAGGATTGAGGAAATAAATTTGTTCAAAAATAGTGGGGATTTGTATAAGTGATTATAAGGAAATGGTGAATAGAGAAATGTGGATAAAAGGGACATCATGGTGGCTTCGAACAGGGAAATCATGTTAATAACCATGGGATAAAATGGGAACTCTAACCCAGGGAGCAAGTGGAAGAGGGAGACTTATTTCCATGGTGGCAGTTTGTCTTATAATCTGACGGTAGGATCAGTGAACCTTCCTCCAAATCCTCAAACCAAAGAAGGATGCTTCCAGTGTGGCTATCTAACCCAAATGAAGTGGGATTGTATGGAACAACCTCAATAATGTGATAATTGAAAGAATATGGGGAATCTTTAGCGCTATTCTCGCGGTGTTCTAAGGTTGGGTGTTCATGACACTCTTGATTCATTGTAGGCGTCGTATACCTCGAAGGGACGGGGTCAGCAGCACACCCCTCTTTAGGAGGGTAGAATTAGATAAAGTGATTCTAGGAACATGAGGACTCCTCAACAGTAGTATTTTTACCATGGGAACCATGAGTAGAGTGTGGCCTGTAAGTAGGGGTTTGGAGTTGAGCAGGTTGTGGTGGATGACTAGTCCAGAAAATCCATAGTCAGATGTACGAATCTTTTGAATGCTACATTTATTCAAGGGTTGTTTGATACTGGTGTGTCTCACTCTTTTATTTCTTATCTTGACATTGATTCTTTGGGTTGATTTGTGGAAATTATTCCTTTGGTTCTAAAACTTCAAACTCCTCTAGGTGAAAAATAGTTTTGAGCCTTCCTTTATAGAGCATGATGTTTAGCTATTGATGGGGTTGAGTTGAAGTGGGAATTCTCAGTCCTTCATATGTATGTTTATGATATAATATTGGGTATGGATTATTTGATGATGTTTAGGTCCCACATTCACTGTTATGTATGAACGGTGAGTTTCATGATGGAGGATGGCATCGAGCATCTCTTTAGAGAAGAAAAGAGAAGAAGGGTGTGTGCAATGTATTTGTTAGCACTAGCAGCTAGGAAGATCTCATACTAGTTGTTAGATTTTTCATTGGTATCAATTAAAGAGGTTAAGAAAAGAAGTTGTATATTCATGGTTGATCAGATTCTGAATGTCTTTCTTGAAGAATTTTTAGGGTTTCCAACCATGAGAGAAAGGGAGTTTTCAATTGATCTCCTTCTGAGGACAGGTCTGATCTCACTTCCATCATACCGGATGGCACTAGCAGAATTGAGGGAATTAAAATTTTAGTTGGAGGAGTTGGAAAACAATAGTTTCATCTGACATTGCACATCCCCATGGCTCATGCTATTCAAAAAGGTGGATGGAACTCTTCGATTTTGTGTTTACTATCGTAAGTTTAACAAAGTTATAATAAATAACCAATATCCACTCTCATTCATCGATGACATGTTCTATTATTTTAGGGTTGCTCAGTGGTTTTCCAAGATTGACAAGCAATCACGATATCATCAGTTTTAGGTGTGGAAGGAGGATATTCCCAAAATGGGCTTCAATAGTATATATGGACAATATAATTATTTGGTTATTCCCTTTGGTCTTACGAATGAACCAGCAGTGTTCATGGCATTGATAAATCAGATATTTTACAAATATCATGATTCATTCATGGTGGTATTCATGGATGATATATTGGTGTATTTTAGGATAAGGGTTGAGAATTAGAAACATTTGGTAGTATTGTTGGGAATCTCGAGAGACCATCGAATGTATACAAAATTGTCAAAATATGAATTTTGGATAAAGGAGGTATGTTTTATGTTCCATGTTATTTCTGCCAATGGTGTTTCAGTGGATCTGGAAAAGAAAGAGGCTTTTATCTCTTAGAAACCACTAAATAATGCTTTTGAGATACAAATCTTCCTTGGCCTAGCTGGGTATTATCGATGCTTTTCTCATGACTTCTCATGATTAGCTTCACCGATGAAAACTCTAAAAATAAATAATTTTCTATTTCAATGGAATGAGAAGTGACAGAAATCCTTTGAAGAGATTAATGATTGTCTTACATCAACACCAATCTTGGTTTTTTTAGAACCAAGGAAGGGTACGTGGTGTATTATGATGCATTAGGATCAGGGTTAGGTTTTGTTCTCCAGTAATGGGATCATGTGGTTGTGTATGACTTACAATAGTAGAGGCTACATGAGAAGAACTACCCAACAAATGATTTGGAGTTGGAGGCAGTGGTTCATGCTTCGAAAACTTGGTGTCTCTATCTCTTCAGTGAAAATTTATGGTGTATTCCGACTATAAGATCTTGAATCATATTTTCTTATATAGAAATTTGAATGTGAGGCAATAGAGATGGATGGAGTATCTACAGATGTTTGACATTGACTTCATGTACACACTGGTTAAGGGAGATTTAGTAGAGGATGCATTATGTATAAATTCATACAGTCAAGTGGTGAAATAGGCATTAGATCAGTGGAAATTGATGTCGGTTATAGGTGAAATGTGGTTGGAATGTGAAGATTGAGATGGTGTAGTGGTTTTCCTTCCAATCCCCTTGGTTCCTTATTAGTTGGTTTGGTTAAATAGCAATAGATGTTTGATTTAGATTGTGTGGCTATGAGGCCAAAAATCAATGGTGGGGAGACCATAGAGGGCTTAAAACTAGATGGAAATTCAATGTTTTGGTTTCAGAATTATATGGTTATACTACTGTCTTGTCCAGATAAACCTCATGGTTCATTTCATCATTCAAGGTGGGTTGTTTATCATGAAATTCAGAAAATGTATAACGTGTTGAAATCACTATTTTGGTGGGATGGTATGAAAAGGAAAGTGGTCAACTTTGTTTCTAAATACTGGACTTCTCAACACGTCATGTCAAAAAATCAGCGGCTAGTAGGTATGTTGATGTTTTTACCTATACTTCTGTGGAAATTGGAGAATATAGCAATGGATTTTGTTACAAGACTCCCATGAATAGTTTGGAAACATGATTCCATATGGGTGATTGTGGATCGGCTCACAAATTCAGCCTATTTTGTCCCTATTCGTGAATCCCATATGGTGGAGGATCAATCCGAAATATATATCTATGAGGTGGTAGAGAGTCATGGTGTTCCAATTTTGATTGTATCAGATAGAGATTTGAGGTTCAAGTCTCATTTTAGGAAATCCTTACAGCAATCCCTTGGGACGTGGATGGCGATGAGTATGGCGTATCATCTTTAGATGGATGGGAAATCCAAGAGTATGATATAAATGTTGGAAGATATATCATGGTCTTTTTTGATGTATTTTAGTGGATCATGAGAGGAGAACATTTCATTGGTGGAGTTTTAATAGAATAACAATTATCATGCCTCATACATATGCCCCCATTTGAGGAATTGTATGGGTTTCAATGTCGTTCTCTATTTTTTTGGTGGAAACAAGTGAGACTCTGATGGTTGGGTTGTGCCTTTTCCAATAGACTATGAAGAATATTAAGTTGATCAGGAAGATAATAGAGATGGTGCATATTCTTTAGAAATCATATATGGATCACCATTGATAATCATTTTCATTCAAGAAGGGAGATCATGTGTTCTTGGTAATCTCTCCGTGGTTGGGACATCATAGTTTCAGAAATAAATATAAGTTGTCTTTGAGGTATATTGGGCCTTTTGAGATACTTGATCAACTTGGAGAGGTGGAATATTATTTGTCCATGCCACCATGGTTTATTGTGGCGCAAAATGTGTTTCATGTGTCACAGTTGAAAAGTATCATCTGAATCCTAACCATGCGATTTGATGGGATGTTGTTGATCTAGATCCAGATGCTTCTTCGGTACATGTACCAGTGATGATTTTGGATAGGAAAGAGATATTCTTACATCGAAAAATAATTAATTTAGTTTGGGTGGTTTGGAAACATGGTCATATTTATGAGGAGACTTGGGAGTGTGAGAAAGACATGCTTGAGCAATGATATGTGCTCTTTTAGAAGAATAATGTTTTTCTACTTTCTGAGGACAAAAAAAAATGGTGTGGAGAATGTAGTACCCCTGGTTTGAGTTATGTAACCCTTGTTTATGTATTTTTATGTTTATAAAGTGTTTGGGTAATGTTTGGGATGGTTTGGGATGTTTTGGGAGAGTTTTGGGAAATTTTGGAGGATTTTCTAAGGGCGCACGGGATGAGAAAAGATAGGGGAGACTGTGCAACAAACCTAGGTAACCATGAAAATGATGGTAGAGGTAATGGAGATGGTGTACAATTAATGCGCATGGTTTTCCAACACATGTTGCCACCCCGGTAACTATTCATCTCGAGACAGTGGGCTTTCGTACGGTCGAAACACGGTATGTCTAACTGTGTGGTCCAACCATGTGGGATCCTTTTTTCGTAGTATCAGTTGCACGGTTAATGAACGGTTTGTCTAACCATTCATTTCACCATGTGTGGCTTTAAAAAGTGTTTTTTTTAAAATGGGATCACTCGAGATTAACCCTAAAACACTCATTCCTGCACCCAGTCAAACCCCACTAGGGATTTTATCTTCTCTGAAATTAGGGAACCTATTTCACTAATTTTTTAATCTAATCAAATGTTTTTCTTGCTAGGTTGAAGGCGATTCTTCTCCAGTAAGTCTCATATCTTCGTGTTTTCTTGGTTTTTCTTAGATCTAGTTACCACTCTCTCTCAGTTTTCCTAGATTTGATTTCATCGCATGTCGATATAGGGTTTTTTTCTAAAATAATGTGAGTTGTGATTTTTTATGTTAGTAAAGGCGATCTAAGGTGTTTTGTGTAGATTTCACATGGATTTGTGGTGTGGTTGTGAGTTGGTCATTTTCATTGAAACCCTAAGTTAGGTTTCTTCTCTCTTGACTCCATTATGATAGAAAATGAAGGCTTAAATTTCAAATTGATGGTTGTTTCTTGAAATTGATTGTGATATTGAAATTTGATGATTTATAGAAACCAGTTTTGTCAAAAAAAATTGGAATTTAGGGAAAATGGGTTTTTTTTTGTGCAACCTACTTTGCGTTGGATTTTAAAATAGTGATTTTAAAATTGGCGTGGAAACACCCCGACCCCAAAATCCTGGAGCTGGTGCATTATTTTAATACATTGGAATGATTAGAAAGAATCAAGTCCCGAATGACCTATGAGTTTAGTAGTCTTGAAAAATAGATTACATATATGAACGTTTCATTATGCATTCAAACATAAAACATAACAAAAATAATTTTTTTAGAACGCCATTATTCCCTAGCTTAACCCTGCATATCAATCATAATACACTTCTTGGAATCATGGGAATACAAAACATAAGAAATGGGTGAGTTCAGATGCTCATTAAGTGTAAATAATTTAGAGGAAGCTGTAAAATTTTAAGGCAAGATGTGTAATAAAAACAACAGCCTTTTAAACATAAACTTGAAAATATTAAGGCAATAATAAATCAAAAATTACCATATAAACATGCACATGGATATTCTATTAGTCAAATAATCATATGTAATAACTAATTTCATAATGAGGGAATGCATAATGTCGTACAGCATAACCATATAGTCAATGCCTCATGCCAAGACTACAAATAAAAAAAATTTGAAACCCTTGTGACAAGACACTAGTTTTTCTCATGAGACCTACCGATGCATCTAGGAGCTATATAGGCCTCCACCCATCACTTACTAAGTCCAATGAATTCATCATATGAAAATTTTAAAACTTAACATAAACATTCACATTAAAACTAGCATATGAAATATCAATTATTTAAATATAATCCATGAAAGGTGTAAAAATAGCACATCCATTGGCAAAAATATCATAACTCATTCAATAAAATATGGAATATTGTATTATAAAAAATCAACCTCAATCAAGAATAATATCCAGTAAAGGATGTTGACATAGTTGAAAATGAACAGTAAAAATATTTGAGAGAAATATCCATTTTTCATGAAACCATTTAAAAGTTACACAATTTATAAATGAATACATTTAAAAGATATTTTTGAATCAAAGTGTCCCATACCACTTTGAAACTTCTTAAGGGAATTAAAATTTTAAAAAATTCATTTCCATATAAATAAATCCTTAAAATCATGTTTAAAACATGGACATTAATTAAAAATATTTATAAATATAAATCATTAAAACATTTAAAACATTGATCATTCTAAAACTTTACTTCCAAAAAAACCTTAAAATATTCATTTTGAAAACAGTTTTATGAAACATGGACATGGATGATAAAAATTTCCCAGTAAATACTTACACATAAAAAATCTCGGATAATAATGAGATTGAGGAATTAACCCTTACCTTTTACTTTCTTTTAGTCGAGGGTACATTTAACCTCCTGTATAGTGAAAATAGTATGTTATTAAATTACACCAAAACCATATTAATATTCATGATATCATATATGATTAATTTATTACATTATACTACACAAATAATAATTTCCATGTTAAAGTAACATTTCGGGTAATAATTGCTTTCTTTATTGTATGTTTTTTAGCTTGTTATTCTTGATCGCATCACTTAGATAATTATTTACATAGTTATAGAATATAAAACAAGATTTACATACCATATATATTCAGAATATAAATGTAACACCCCACCCCTACCTCATTGGCATGAGGAGTCGGTGAGGGTTACTTGGCCTTAAGTGACATTCCCAAGGCACCATTGCCTAGAAATAAATGCCAAGGTCTTCGAGAAAAAATAGGGGAACTATTTTCTCTTAAGTAAAAACCTACCAAACAATCCACTAAAAACCATTATATGATGCATTTCAATAAAAAATTCAATCATGTATTCCCAAAATACAACCATGTTGATCCAAAATACAACCCAAAACCAATACAACCCAACACAATATCAGAGTACTATACGGAAGACCCAAAAAAACCAAGACACACTCCACGACTCCACCCCAAGCTCCTTTCTCCAAGCACCACCACATCTCCCAAGCATCACCATGAACCACTAGCAATGAGATGCCTTACCTTTACCTGTGTCTCGGAATACGACATCTACAAGAGCACCAAAGTTCCAAAGCAGGGGGTGAGTACTAATACTCAGTAGGTTTTCCCCAAATGACTTCCCTACACACGCCACTAGGATAAAACTATTATCACATTTTTATAAAGTAGTTTATATAAAACAAAACCAAGCTACCAATTATTTTTAACCCAAACATGCCACACAAGGATGCCAAATCAACCATTCCATAAGACGATTACCATTTTCATATATCAGTCAAAAGCCCCATCTACAAACATCACCAACAAAGCAGACAACAAACCATGGTGGCACTTCCCATCCAACCCATTCATCACCAATCCACTCAAGTGGTACTTCTCGACCACTTGCTATTGACGATGGCCCTTCCATCCACTATCCATCCCTTTTTTATAGTGGTACTTCCCACCCACTTCCACACAATCAACACTTGTCATAACACTCAACCAACAAATAAGCACAAAGCACCAAGGTCGTACAATAAGCGCACAACCATTTTCAACACATGCCAATTCACTACAACAAATCACCCATTATTTGAAAACCCCCTTTAATTATTTCACATGCCAAACAACATTTCAATTAAACATATTTATTGAAAACCATATTTCATAAACCATTTTTTTGATAATTAGCCACTAATGATTTTAAAATCAACATTTTAAAATCACATAATAATGCCCCTTTAGTAATAGTAACCCATTTTCACCAAAATCCCCCAAATCATCACCAAATGGATTTCCAAAAAGTTATGAACATCATTATCAAAATTAATTTCAAGAAACAAATTTAATTGTAACCAAAAACCACTCGTTCTAACCAAGTGGAGTCTAGAGAGAAGCCACCTACCTTTAGGGTTCTGGAGAAAATGACCCACAAGCAACTGCACCCCAATTCGGGAAGACACTTCACAAAAACCACTCTAGATCTACATCCCTATCATACACAAGCCATAATATCCACACCCAAGGAAACCCCAACACTAGATCTACATGCAACGGATGTAGATCTAGAAAATAGAGAGAGAGAGAGAGAGAGAGATGAAGATCTAGAGGAATCCTCAAAAAAACCAAGAGAAGAGACTTACCCGGGAGAAACCACCTACAAAGCACCAAGAAACCCCTTTGAAATGCTTCCAAAACGAGTGGGAGAGAACATTCAACCTCTGAGAACCCAAAATCACGAGTGGGGCTCTAGTGGGAGAAGAGTGGGAGTGAAATAGGTCAAGCCTAAAGGAGCCCGAATTTAAAAACCCTTCCTTTAAGTGGTCACACGGTTAGTCTGCACGGTTTTACAAACCGTGCGCTAACCTTGCGCACACCACTGTCTCGAGAGGAGGGTTCCACATAGTAGCCTCGCACGGTTTGGAAAACTGTGCGCAGTCCCTGCGAAGCCTACTGCCTCCCCCTGCATGGTTTCCTTGAGAACCCGCACGGTTTCCCCCAACCGTGCTCAAACAGTGCTCCCTAATAAATGCATCCAACTTATTCAAAACCATTCCAAACTCTCCCATCCTCTTCTCAACTCATCCCATACACCTTAAACACATAAAAAACATATATAAAGGCTAAATACCTCAAAACAGGGGTGCTACATTCTCCCCACCATTGGAATTTCCATCCTCAAAAAGTAGTGAACCCACCCTTTGCTGAAAGAGCTCGGGCCATTGCTCGACCATCTCTTTCTCCCACTCCCAAGTCTCCTCTAAGATCTGGCCATGCTACCACAAAACCTGAACCAAACTGATGCTTTTACCCCGCAAGACTTTCTCTTGCCTATCCACAACCCGCACTGTCACGTGTACCAATGAACCATCCTGCTCTTGCTCAACTTGATCCCATCGAATAACATGTCCCAGATCCGGCTGATACTTTTTAAACTGCGACACATGAAACACATTGTGAACCGCACTGAACCTAGGTGGAAAAGACAAATGATAAGTCACCTCACCAACCAGCTCAAGAATCACTAAAGGTCCAATATACCTCGGAGATAACATTCCATACTTCCCAAACTGTTGATCTCCCAACCTAGGAGAGATCCTCAAGAAAACATGATAACCCAAAGCGAATGACAACGATCTTCTACGGTGACCTGCATAAGATTTCTGACGACTCTAAGTCATCTCCATCCTCTTTCTGATCAACTGGATGTTTTCCCTAGTCTCCTGGACAAGGCTCGGTCCAACCATAGAGGACTCACCCATTTCCACCCAACATAGTGAAGAAAGACACGACCGCCCATACAACGCTTCAAACGGAGCCATATGTATGGATTCTTGATAACTATTATTGTAATAGAACTCGACCAATGACAAGTGATCCTCCCACGAGCCACCAAAATCCATCACACAAGCCCGCAACATATCCTCCACTGTTTGTTTCGTCCTCTCGGATTGACCATCCGTCTGTGGGTGATACACCATACTCATGGTCAACATAGATCCAAGGGTTTACTATAAGTATTTCCAGAAAAGAGATGTAAACCTCGGATATCTATCGGATACAATCGAAACTAGAACATCATGCCTCCTTAACACCTCCCAGATATAGATTTTGGATAAATCCTCCACCGTTGGAGATTCACGAATTGGAATGGAATGGGCCGACTTCGTTACCCAGTCCACTATCACCCAAATGGAATTTTTCTTTCTGACCGTTCTTGGGAGACCTGTGAAAAAATCCACCGCTATTTTCTCCCACTTCCAAACAGGGATTGGTAAAGACTACAACATTCCCGCTATCCTCTGATGCTCTAGCTTGGCCTTCTGGCAATTCAAGCATCTCGTAACAAAATCAACCACTCTTCTTTTCATACCAGCCCACCAGAACAGCACTTTCAACACATTATACATTTTCTGAATTCTAGGATGAACATCCCACCTGGAATGATGATGCGCCTTGAGAATATCCTCTTGATAAGAAACTAGTACAACCATCCGATTCTGAAAACACAAAACTGAATATCCATTCAGTTTCCAACCCTCAATGGTCTCCCCACCATTGAGTTTTGACATCATGGTCACACACTCAGAATCAGATATATGTGCCTCTTTAACCAGACCAACCAAGTCAAGAATCAACAAAACCATTAATAAGACTGCTCTATCGCCTTGGTACTCACATTCCAACCGCATGTCAGCCATAACCGACATCAACTACCACTGGTCTGATGCCTGTTTCACCCCCTGAGCATATGATTTTCTACTTAATGCATCCACCACCGAATTTCCCTTACCCGGTGTGTACATAAAGTCAAAATAAAACATCTGTAAATATTCCATCCATCTCCTTTGACTCAAGTTAAAATCCCTTTTTCATAAAATGTGCTTCAAGATCATATGATCTATATATACCATGAATTTCTTACCGAAGAGAAAATGACACCACAGTTTCAAATCATGGACCACTACTGCCAATTCCTAATCATTATTTGGGCATTTCTTCTCATGCACCCTCAACTGTCATGATCCATTCACAACCACATAATTCCCTTTCATGATAACACACCCCAACCCTGATCCTGATGCATGGAAATACACCACGTACCCTTTTCCTAGTTCTGGAACACCAAGATTGGTTTTGATGTAAGGCGACCCTTTAGCTCTTCGAAACACTGCTGACAATGTTCATTCCACTAGAATGGAACATTCTTTCTTGTCAAAATTGTCATCAGTGAAGCCAAACGTGAAAACTCATGAACAAAACGATAATAATACCCAGCAAGACCGAGGAAAATCCATACCTCAAACACATTATTTGGTGGTTTCCATGAGATAATAGCCTCTATCTTTTTTGGATCCAGTGAAACACCCATTTCAGAAATCACATGGCCAAGATAACGGAATTACTGTATCCAAATGTCACACTCTGACAATTTGGAATACAACTGATGATCCCTCAAGATCCCCAGCACTGTCTCCAAGTGCTTCTCATGCTCCACCCTTGTTTTTTAATACTCCATAATATCATCTATAAACACCACCACAAATTAATACAAATATCTATGAAATATCTGTTTCATCAATGCCTTGAACACCACTGGAACATTCGTTAGACCAAATGGAATAACCACATATTCATAGTTTCCATATCTACTTCTAAAAGTTGTTTTAGGAATATCGTCCTTCCTCACCCAAAATTGAAGATATCCCGACCTCAAGATGATCTTGTAGAACCACTGGGCTCCCCTCAACTGGTCGAACAAATCATCAATTCGTGGAAGTGTATATCTATTCTTTATCGTAACTTGGTTAATTCTACTATAATCAACACAAAGCCTCAAAGTTCCATCTGCCTTTTTCACAAACAACATTGGTGCTGCCCTTAGAGATGTGCTAGGCAAGATAAACCCATTGGTTTCTAACTCTTCCAACTAGATTTTCAATTCCCTTAATTCAGTAGGTTCCATTCGGTATGACAGAAGAGAAATAGTACTAGTACCCTGAAAGAGATCAATCGTAAACTCCACTTATCATACGGGAGGTAACCCAGAGAATTATTTGGGAAAAACACCCATGAACTGATCCACCACTGCCGGAAGAACACTCTGCTCAACACCCTCTACCAATTCCAACGACAACACCACCATCTGATATGATAACATTCCCACTGCTGGTACCAAAAAATCTGGTGTACCATGCCTTTCATTCCTCTCTCCTCTAAAGAGAAGTCTAACGCAATCATGTGTCGTAAAATCCATTGTTCGCACATTACGGTCGATGTGGGCTTTAAACGTCACCAGCCAATCCATTCCAAGTATTACATCATACCCATCCATCTCAAGCACTGAGATATTACACATTAGCTCAACCTCACCCACAACGATACAACATGCTCTACACAAGAAGTCTTGACACTCTCTTCGACCCAGAGGAGTTTGATGTTTCAAAACTGAAGGCATCATTTATACCCTTAAACCCAGCAACTCAACCACACGTGAAACAATAAAAGAGTGCGAATCACCCGTATCAAATAGCACTTGCATCAAGGTAAAATTTAAAAAAATTGTATCGCTCACCATGTATGGTTCCGACTGATCATCCACTACAACCTGCTCAGCTCTGAACAAAGCCTTGGTTTCCACACACTTCACTTTATTTCCCTACTAAGGATTTTTGGTGTTCTAAGAATCACCATGACTAACTTTTCTCTACTGACGATGGGTATGTTGTTGTCCTCGTCTCGTCGAAGCATAAGACATCTGCGATCCTTGAGGAGTTTCACGCGCACCCTACCTTAAAGCATTCCTATAATAGCATTGAATATGCCCCATTTTCTTGCAATTGTGATATGATCGAGGTTGTGTTGTACAGTCCTGCTTGATGTGTGCCATAGAGCCACACTGAAAACATCTTGTTTTTCTCTGGGGCTTCAGAGGAAGATTTACTGATCCTACCATCGGATTATGTGCCATACTCCAGCCCTGGGAATAAGTGTCCATCCTCTGCCTGAACCCAGCTTTAGATTTCCCACTATTCTTCATGGGTACCACCATGCTTCCTCTGCTCGCAGCTCCCAACAGATCCCGCTCAGCCACCGATTCTCAATTCACCATCTCTGTGTAATCACCGATACATAGCACTGCTATTTTTAAATGGATCTCTTTCCTTAACCCCACTTCGAAAATCCTTTCCTTCAATGACTTCATACCCACCACCTCAGGTGCAGACCACACTAAGCTCATACACATAGATTCATACTCTATCACAGACATATTCTCTTGCTTCAGACTGAATAAATCAGTTGTGCGCTGAATTCTGAACATATGTGGGTAGAATTTTTTATTAAACAATTCTTCAAAGCCTTCCCTCATCATACCATGGTCCTTTCCCACTTGGAATACCAACTCCCACCACTTAAGAGCATGATCTTCTAGATTATACGTTTTTATCTTAGATTTCTGCTCTACTGGCGTCCCCAAGAATTCGAAAATTTTGTTCATTCTGGACATCCACGTCTCTACCCTTTCTGGGTCTAAATCACCCCTAAAGTCAGATGGATCCTACCTTTGAAATTGAGCCACATAATCAACATGATTTGTCTCATCCACTCTATTCACACTTCCCATATCATGGAAATCTTTCACTATCCTCTAGACTAACTACCGGTTCACCTAGGGCTTAGGTGCAACCACATTCTCATTGGCTACATCCGATTTGTCTCTACGACGCCTACCCGGTGCCATTTCTATAAACAAAAAACAAAAAACCATGAGTCTCACTTCCGTAGACATCAAGAATTCCCATTTCAAATTGTAGTACACAACACTATCACAATGAGGCTTTCCACATTTCCACATTTTCTATGTTTCACCACTTTTGAAAACCAAACCATTTTCAAAATACCAAATTTATTCACATTACAATTTCACACATCTGAAAAAAAATTCTCAATTCATCCCATAAATCATTATGCCTAGTAAAATATTCATCCTAGAGGGAAGTCATTTCTACCATATATTCCATGAACATCTCATTGGCTACACCCACAACAATGATATTGCCAATGCCTATAAGTTTCTCCAAAACACTTATGTACCCAAATCCCAGGTAACTTGAATTTCAGCATAAAAGGGTTATCTACGTCCTTTTATGCTACACATTCCATGTTCTGACAATCCTACGCCTTTCTACCATCCCAACTGAAGGAATATACCACAACGAATGTCAACTCCAAATCTGAGAATCAACTCCAAAGGACCGAACAAGCTGATACCACTTGTAACACCCCACCCATACATCATTGTCTTGAGGAGGTAGTGAGGGATACTTGGCCTTAAGCGACATTCCTAAGGCACCAAAGGCTAGCAATAAATGCCAAGGTCTTCGAGAAAAAATTGGGGAACTATTTTCCCTTAAGAAAAAACCAACCAAACAATCCATTAACAACCATTATATGATGCATGTCAAAAAATATTCAAGCATGTATTCCAAAAATACAACCATGTTGATCCACAATACAACCCAAAACCAATACAACCCAACATGATATCAGAGTATATACGGAAGACCCAAAGAAATCCAAGACACAACTCCACCCCAAGCTCCTTGCTCCAAGAACCACCACATCACCCAAGCATCACCATGAACCACTAGCAATGAGATTCCTTACCTTTACCTGTCTCTCGGAATATGAAATCTGCAAGAGCACAAAAGTTATAAAGCAGGGGGTGAGTACTAATACTCAGTAGGTTTTCCCAAATGACTTCCCTACACATGCCACTAGGATAAAACTGTTAGCACATTTATATAAAGCAGTTTATATAAAACAAAACCAAGCTACCAATTGTTTATAAGCCAAACATCCCACACAAGGAATCCAAATCAACCATTCCACAAGCTAATAACCACTTTCATATATCACTCACAAGACCCATCTAAAAACATCACCAACAAATCACACAAAAAACTATGGTGGCACTTCCCATCCAACCCATTCATTACCAATCCACTCAAGTGGTACTTTCCGACCCCTTTCTATTGATGGTGGACCTTCCGTCCACTATCCATACCATTTTTATGGTGAGACTTCCCACCCACCTCCACACAACCAACACAATCCATAACACTCAACCAACCAATAAGCACAAAGCACCAAGCCCGTACAATAAGCATACAACCATTTTCAACACATGCCAATTCACTTCAACAAATCACCAATTATTTGAAAACCCCCTTTAATTATTTTCCATGCCAAACAACATTTCAATTAAACATATTTATTGAAACCCATTTTTCATCAACCATTTCTTTGATAATCAGCCACTAATGATTTTAAAATCAACATTTTAAAATCACATAATAAATCCCCTTTAGCAACAATAAATCATTTTCCCCCAAATCCCCCAATTCATCACCAAATAGATTTCCAACAAGTTTTTCACATCATTATAACATTTAATTTCAAGAAAAAAATTTAATTGTAACAAAAAACCACTCCTTCTAACCAAGTGGAGTCGAGAGAGAAGCCACCTACCTTTAGGGTTCCGGCAAAAATGAACCACAAGCAACCGCACCCCAATTCGGGCAGACACTTCACGAAAATAACTCTAGATCTCCTTCACTATCATACACAAGCCTTAAAATCAACACCCAAGGAAACCCCAACACTAGATCTACATGAAAATGATGTAGATCTAGAAAACCGATAGAGAGAGTGGGTGATGAAGATCTAGAGGAAACCACAAACAAACCAATATGGGAGACTTACCCCGGATAAACCACCTTCAAAACACCAAGAAACCCCTTTCAAATGCTTCCAAAATGGGTGGGAGAGCACCTTCAACCTCTGAGAACCCAAAATACCGAGTGAGGCTCCAGTGGGAGAATATTGGGAGTGAAATACATCAAGCCTGAAGGAGATCGAATTTAAAAAACCTTCCTTTAAGTGGTCGCACGGTTAGTCTGCACGGTTTGAAAAACCGTGCGCTCACCATGCGCACGCCATTGTCTCGAGAGGAGGGGTCCACAGAGTTGCCTCGCACAGTTTGGAAAACTGTGCGCAGGCCGTGCGAAGCCTACTACCTCCCCCTGCACGGTTTCCTTGAGAACCCGCATGGTTTCCCCCAACCGTGCTCAAACTGTGCTCCCTAAGAAAAGCCTCCAAACATATTCAAAACCATTCCAAACTCTCCCATCCTCTTCTCAACTAATCCCATACACTTTAAACACATAAAAACATAAATAAAGGCTAAATACCACAAAACGGGGGTGCTACATTCTCCCCACCATTGGAATTTCCATCCTCGAAAAGTAGTGAACCCACCCTTTTTTGAAAGAGTTCGGGCCATTGTTCGGCCATCTCTTCCTCACACTCCCAAGTCTCCTATTGGATCTGGCCATGCTACCACAAAACCGGAACCAGACCAATGCGTTTAACCCAAAAGACATTATCTTGCCTATCCACAACCCGCACTGGCATGTGCACCAACGAAGCATCCGATTCTAGCTCAACATGATCCCATCGAATAACATGTCCCAGATAGCGGATACTTTTACAACTGTGACACATGAAACACATTATGCACCACACTGAACCAAGGTGGAAAATCCAAATGATAGGTCACCTCACCAACCAGCTCAAAATCTCAAAAGCTCCAATATAACTCGAAGATAACTTTCCTTACTTCCCAAACCGACGATGTCCCAACCTAGGAGAGATCCTCAATAAAACATGATCACCCGCAGCGAACGAAAACGGTCTTCTACGGTGATCTGCATAATATTTCTGATGACTCTGAGTCATCTCCATCCTCTTTTCGATCAACAGGATCTTTTCCCTAGTCTCATGGAAAAGCCTCGGTCCAACCATTGAGGACTCACCCGTTTCCACCCATCAGAGTGGAGAAAGACAAGGCCGCCCATACAACGCTTCAAACGGATCCATATGTATGGATGCCTGATAACATTTATTTTATGAGAACTCAACCAACGCAAAATGCTCTTCCCACAAGCCACCAAAATCCATCACACAATCCCACAATATATCCTCCAATGTTTGTATCATCCTCTCGGATTGACCATCTGTCTGCGGGTGATAAGCTATACTCATGGTAAACTTAGTTCCAAGGGTTTTCTATAAGGATTTATAGAAATGATATGTAATCCTCAGATCTCTATCGGATACAATCGAAACTAGAACACCATATGCCTCTTTACCACCTCCCAGATATAGATTTTGGATAGATCTTCCACCGTATGAGATTCACGAATAGGAATGAAATGGGCTGACTTCGTTAGCCAATCCACTATCACCCAAATGGCATCGTTCTTTCTGACCGTTCTTGGGAGACCTGCGAAAAAATCCACTGGTATTTTCTCCCACTTCCAAACAAGGATTTGTAAAGACTACAACATTCCTGCTAGCCTCTGATGCTCTTCCTTGACTTGCTGTCAAGTTAAGCATCTCGTAACAAACTCAGCCACTCTTCTTTTCATACCATCCCACCAGAACTGTGCTTTCAACACCTTATACATTTTCTAAATTCTAGGATGAACAGACCACTTTGAATGATGATACGACTTGAGAATATCCTCTTGACAAGCAATTGGTACAACAATCTGATTAAAAAAAACACAAAACTAAATCTCTATTCAGTTTCCAACCCTCAATGGTCTCCCCACCATTGAGTTTCGACATCATGGTCACACACTCAGAATCAGATATTGGTGCCTCTTTAACCAGACCAACCAAGTCATGAATCAACAAAACCGGAAATAAGACTGCTCGATCACCATGGTCCTCACATTCCAACCGCATGTCAGCTATAACCGACATCATCTACCACTAGTCTGATGCCTATTTCACCACCTGAGCATATGATTTTCTACTTAATTCATCCACCACTGAATTTCTTTTACCCGGTGTGTACATAAAGTCAAAATAAAACATCTGTAGATATTTCATCCATCTCCTTTGTCTCAAGTTAAAATCCCTTTGTGAGAAAATGTGATTCAAGCTCTTATGATCTGTATATACCGTGAATTTCTCAACGAAGAGATAATGACACCACAGTTTCAAATAATGGACCACTGCTGCCAATTCCTAATCATGAGTTGGGCAGTTCTTCTCATGCACCCTCAACTATCATCATCCATTCGCAACCACATGATTCCCTTGCATGAGAACGCACCCCAACCCTTATCCCGATGCATGGCAATATACCACGTACCCTTTTCCTAGTTCTGGAAAAACCAATATTGGTGCTAATGTAAGGCGACCCTTTAGCTCTTTGAAACACTGTTGACACTATTCATTCCACTATAATTGAACATTATTTCTTGTCAAAGCTGTCATCGGTGAATCCAAATGTGAAAAATCACGAACAAAATGCCAATAAAACCCAGCTAGACCGAGGAAATTTCGTACCTCAAACACATTCTATGGCGGTTTCCACGAGATAATAGACTCTATCTTTTCTGGATCCAGTAAAACACCCATTTCAGAAATAAAATTTCCATGATAATGGACTTACTGTATCCAAATGTCACACTTTGACAATTTGGAATACAAATGATGATCCCTCAAGATCCCCATCACTGTCGCCAAGTGCTGCTCATGCTCCACCCTTGTCTTTGAATACACCAGAATACCATCTATAAACACCACCACAAATGAGTCCCAATATCTATGAAATATCTGATTCATCAATTCCATGAACACCAATGGAACATTCGTTAGACCAAAGGGCATAACCACATATTCATAATGGCCATATCTACTTCTGAAAGTTGTATTAGGAATATCCTCCTTCCTCACACAAAATTGATGATATCACGGCCTTAGGTCGATCTTGGAGAACAACTGGGCTCCCCAAACTAGTTGAAAAAATCATCAACTATTGGAAGTGGATAACTATTCTTTATCGTAACTTGGTTAAGTCTACTATAATCAACACATATCCTCAATGTTCCATCCGCATTTTTCACAAACAACATCGTCGCTGCCCATAGATATGTGTTAGGCTGGATAAACCCTTTGTTTTCTAACTCTTCCAACTAGATTTTCAATTCCCAAAATTTAGTAGGTTCCATTCGGTAAGATGGAAGTGAGATAGGACTGGTCCCCTGAAGGAGATCAATCGTAAACTCCACTTCTCTTACAGGAGGTAACCTAGAGAATTATTTGGGAAAAACATCCATGAACTGATCCACCACTATCAGAAGAACACTCTTCTCAACACCCTCTACCAATTCCAACTACAACATCGCCAACTGATACGATAACATTCCCACTGCCGGCGCCAAAAAATCTGTTGTACCCTGCCTTTCATGCCTCTCTCCTCTAAAGAGATGTCTAACACCAGCATGTGTCGTAAAATCCATTTATCGCGCATTACGGTCTATGTGGGCCTTAAATGTCACCAGCCAATCCATTCCTAGGATTAAATCATACCCATCTATCTCAAGCACTGAGAAATTACACATTAGCTCAACCTCACCCACAAAGATACAACATGCTCGACACAAGAAGTCTCGACACTCTCTTTGACCCAGAGGAGTTTGATGTTTCAAAACTGAAGGCAGGATTTCTACCCCTAAACCCAGCAACTCAACCACACATGAAACAATAAAAGAGTGCGAGTCACTCGTATCAAATATCACTTGCATCAAGGTAAAATTTAAAAGAATATTACCCCGCACCATGGATGGTCCCGACTGGTCATCCACTACAACCTGCTCGGATCTGAACAACACCTTGGATTCCACACTCTTCTCTTTATTTCCCTACTGAGGAGTTGTGGTGTTCTGAGAATCACCATGACTAACTTTTCTCTGCTGACGATGGGTATGTTGTTGTCCCTGTCTCGTCGAAGCATAAGACCTCTGCGATCCCTGAGGAGTGTCACTCACACCCGGCCTCAGATCATTCCTATAATAGCGTTTAATATACCCCATTTCCTTGCAATTGTGACATGCTTGAGGTTGTGTTGTACAGTCCCGCTTGATGTGTGCTATAGAGCCACACTAAAAACATCTTGGTTTGATCTGGGGATTCAGAGGAAGATTTACCGATCCTACCATCAGATTGTGTTCCATACTCCAGCCCTGGGAATAAGTGTCCCTCCTCCGCTTGAACCCATATTTAGATTTCCCACTATTCCCCATGGGTACCACCATGATTCCTCTGCTCGGAGCTCCCAATAGATCCCACTCAGCCACCGATTCTCGATTCACAATCTCTGTGTAATCACCGATACACACCACTACTATTTTTGAATGGATCTATTTCCTTAACCCCGCTTCGAAAATGCTTTCCTTCAACAACTTCCTACCCACCACCTCAGGTGCAAACCACACATAGCTCATACACTTAGCTGCATACTCCATCATAGACATATGCTCTTACTTCAAACTGATGAAATCAGTTGTGTGCTGAATTCTGAATGTATGCAGGTAGAATTTTTTATTAAACAATTCGTCAAATCCTTCCCACATCATACCATGGTCTGTTCCCACTTAGAATACCAACTCCAACCACTTAAGAGCAAGATCCTCTAGATTATACGTTGTTATCTTTACTTTCTGCTCTACTGGTATCCCCAAGAATTCAAAAATTCTGTTCATTCTGGACATCCACGTCCCTGCCCTTTCTGGGTCTAAATCACCCCTAAAATCTGATGGATCCTACCTTTGAAACTAAGCTTCATAATCAACATGCTTTTTCTCTTTCTCTCTATTCGCACTTCCCATAACTTGGAAATCTTTCACTATGCTCTGGACTAACTACTGGTTCACTTGGGGCTTAGGTGCAACCACATTCTCATTGGCCACTTCTGTTTGGTCTCTACGACGCCTACCCGGTGTCATTTCTATAAACATAAAACAAACAACCATGAGTCTCACTTCTATAGACATCTAGAATTTCCATTTCAAATCACATTACACAACACTATCACAACGAGGCTTTCCACCTTTCCACATTTTCCATGATTCACCACTTTTGAAAACCAAACCATTTTCAAAATACCAAATTTATTCACATTACAATTTCACACATCTGAAAAACAATTTTTAAATTCATCCCATAAATCATTATGCCTAATGAAATATGCATCCTAGAGGGAAGTCATTTCAACCATATATTCCATGCACATCTCATTGGCTAAACCCACGAAAATGAGATTTCCAATTCCTATAAGTTTATCCAAAACACTTATGTACCCATTTCCCTAGTAACTTGAAGTTCAGCATAAAAGGGTTATCTACATCCTCTTATGATACACATTCCAAGTTCCAACAATCATACGCCTTGATACCATCCCAATTGATGGAATATACCACAACAAATGTCAACTCCAAATCCGACAATCAACTCCAAAGGACTGAACAAGCTGATACCACTTGTAACACCCCACCCCTACCTCATTGTATTGAGGAAGAGGTGGGGGTTACATGTCCTTAAGCGATGTTCCCAAGGTTCCAAAGGCTGGTAATAAATGTCGAGGGCTTTGAGAACAAATTGGGGAATGAGTTTCCCTTAAGACAAAAACAACCAAACAATCCACTAACAACCACTATATGATGCATGTCAATAAAACATTCAAGTATGTATTCCCAAAATACAACCAAGTTGATCCACAATAAAACCCAAAACCAATATAATCCAACACGATATCAATGTACAATGAGGAAGATCCAAAAAAACCAAGACACACTCCACGACTCCACCCCAAGCTCCTTGTTCCAAGCACCACCACATCTCCTAAGAATCATTATGAACCACTAGCAATGAGATGCCTTACATTTACTTATGTCTCGTAATACGACATCTGCAAAAGCACCAAAGTGACAAAGAAGGGGGTGATTACTAATACTCAGTAGGTTTTCCCCAAATAACTTCCCTACACACACCACTAGGATTAAACCGTTAGAAAATTTATATAAAGTGGTTTATATAAAAAAACCAAGCTACAAATTGTTTATAAGCCAATCATCCCATAAGACCAACTTCCCACACAAGGAACCCAAATAAACCATTCCACAAGATGATTACCATTTTCATATATCACTCAAAATCACCAACTACAAACATCACTAACAAAGCACACAACAAACCATGTTGTCACTTCTCGTCCAACCCATTCATTACCAATCCACTAAAGTGGTACATCCCGACCACTTTCTATTGATGGTTGACCTTCCATCCACTATCCATCCCCTTTTTATACTGGGACATTCCTCCCACTTCCACACAACCAACACAATCCATAACACTCAACCAACCAACAAGAACAAAGCACCAAGGTCGTACAATAAGCACACAACGATTTTCAACACATGCCAATTCACTTCAATAAATCACCCATTATTTGAAAACCCCCTTTAATTGTTTTACATGCCAAACAACATTTCAATTAAAAATATTTATTGAAAACCATTTTTCATCAACCATTTTTTTATAATCATCCACTAATGATTTTAAAATCAACATTTTAAAATCACATAATAAATCCCCTTTAGCAAAAATAACCCATTTTCCCCAAAATCCCCAAAATCATCACCAAATGGAATTACAACAAGTTTTTCACATCATTATCACAATTAATTTCAAGAAAAAAATTTAATTGTAACCAAAAACCACTCATTCTAACTAAGTGGAGTCGAGAGAGAAGCCACTTACCTTTAGGGTTTCAGTGAAATCGACCCACAAGAAACTGTACCCCAATTGGGGCAGATGCTTCACAAAAACTGCTCTAGATCTCCTTCCCTATCATCCACAAGCATTAAAATCTTGACCCAAGGCAACCCCAATACTATATCTACATGAAACAGATATAGATCTAGAAAACCGAGAGATAGAGGGAGATGGAGATCTAGAGGAAACCACAAATAAACCAAGAGGAGAGACTTTCCCAAGAGAAACCACCTTCAAAACACCAAGAAACCCCTTTGAAATGCTTCCAAAATGAGTGGGAGAGCACCTTAAACATCTGAGAACCCAAAATCCTGAGTGAGGCTTGAGTGGGAGAAGATTGGGAGTGAAATTGGTCAAGATCGAAGGAGTCCAAATTTAAAAACCCTTCCTTTAAGTGGTTGCATGGTTAGTCTGCACAGTTTGACAAACCGTGCGCTAACCGTGTGCACGCCACTATCTCGATAGGAGGGGTCTTCAAGGTTTCCTTTAAAGGTTTGAAAAACCATGTGTAGGATATGAGAAGGCTACTACCTCCCCCTTCACGGTTTCCTAGAGATTCCTCATGGTTTCCCCCAACCGTGCTCAAACCGTGCTCCCTAACAAATGCCTCCAAACTTATTCAAAACCATTCCAAACTCTCCCAACCTCTTATATACTCATCCCATTCACTTTAAACATTTGAAAAATCATAAAAAAGTCTACATACCTCAAACTAGGGGTTCTACAATAAATATGTATAATATATAGATATAAGAAATGGAAACACCGTTCATGGAGACGGTAGTCCGTACGTACGCATGAACGTTGTTTCCGTTTTCTTATCATCTATTATGGAATTAATTAAAGAACATATATTTATCTAAATAAATATATATTATTACTGTAGCTATATTATTTCATATAACTCATAATTAATCAATTTATTTATTTTTATAAAAATTCTTCAAGGGTGATCGTTGAAGATGAATCTCATCGCGTCGTGGAGACGGAAGTTGTACGTACGCACGAGTGATAATATCATTCTATAGATGGTGAAATGGTGTTTAATTGGATGTTATATCACATATAAAGAATCATTAACATGTTATATTAACTATTTAAATTAATTATACTCATTTTTATACCCATCCGAATAATGTAGTGTTGAATAACAAACTACACCACGACGGAGAAACGGTAAGCCGTACGTACGCATGTATAGTGAGTTTTTCATTCATAGGAAAGATACAATAATGAATATAGTTGTACCATATTTGTAATAATATCAAAGTATTTATATGGTACTTAATTTATTATTTTGGTATGGAAACAACAAATAAATAGGATGTGGAAGACGAAAAGAACCTTGGAAGAGGTGAATAAATAATTACCTCTTCTTTGGGTGTTTCCTTTTTATTTGAACATAAGGGCTCTTTAGTTTGGATTTATGATAAAATTAAGGCCTATAGGTTTAAGTGAGGTTATTTGGGAGAATATTTTATCAGGTTTTGGCCATGACAAATAGCTTTGGAGGTGTGAAATTTATAGAAGGGGATGCACCCTTTTATAAGATAGGTGAGGGTCACTTTTGGAAAAGCTTGAAATATTAGTTTATTATAAAATAATTTTCGGTTTATAATGGCTCAAAATTAATTTATTTAGAGGATAAGGTGGTTATGGGCCTAAATCCTCTCAACCGATAGGTTTTAGACATGTTTAGGTCACCATATTAACCTTATCTTTTAGATTTAACCATTAGTTAAATAGTTTAACTTTTACAATATCTTCTTGTATTATTATAATACATGGATAATAAACGTACTATCAAATTCCAAGAGAACCTAAAGTGGTTCATTAATAACATATATATCATTATATATGTCACTTGGCTGAACCTTAGATTTTTATGAATATTATATCATTTAATAATATAGTATTTATTTTAAAAACTCATTTATGTCAATTTTGAAACTATTTAGTAATTGATTTTTGTTAAAGTCATAAAAACTTTATGACTTAGAACAAAATACATTGAATCATACCAAAAAATTCATATTCATCTATAAAATTATTGGATGGATTCAAAAGTCTCAATTTACATTTATTTTTATATTTATAATATCAATTATTTTAATCTTTCATTAATAAGGTAATTACTGCATCATCATTGTGTCATAAATATATTTAATTATTAAATTTCCAAAAATTATAAATAAAATACCATGATGTTGGAAATATTTTTATATTTCTAATTAATATTTATAGTTGAATTTATCGTATGTATAAATCTATATTAAAAATGGTTTGTTTAATATACTTTGAATTTAACCCTTTTAACACTTCTTTAAATAGAATATAATAAATATCATAATCTAACCCTAATGGATCAAAAGGATATTAGTTTTGTCCTAAGGTTTATTTTTATCAAAATACACTTAACCAATAGAATTTTGACATGTGTTGGGGTAATTTTTATTTTATTTTTACCTTTAATTACCTTATTTAATTTTTATCGTGGTAAATAAAATTCAAAAGTTACTATTCACCAAAAATTATTTTCATCCTATTGAACCACATTTTACTTACTGATGTCAATCATGTCTCTTTAATTTTTTGAAATTCAATTCACAGAGGAAGTAAAATTACATTTTATGCAAATTTGCAAATGTGCCTAGAAGTTGGGTAAAAGACGTTAAAAAAGTTCAATAAAATTTTATATGTCTAATATTATTATAAAATGATTACAATAAATTATATTGGAATAATATATTTATTATGTATCTATTTTTATTTTAAGATAAATTTTTAATTAAAAATAATTATTTAAATGAAAATTTTGGTTTTTATCTATAACGGAGTGTTTTTCACTATTCATCAAAAATTTAATGTTTTCAGAAAAATACAAAAAATTCACCCAAAATAATTTTGATATTACAAATTATAAAATGATTTATATTTTACCAAATTAAAAATATATAATTTTCATTAATTTATTTAAAATTAATTCTTTTTGTCATAACGAGAAAGTGGGTTTTTACGAAGTAAAAACTATCAAAAGATTGACATGTGTTTATGTCCAATTTAAATATAAAATTACTTATAATGAACAAATTTATATTAAATGATAAAATATAATCTAATTATACTTTAAAACCCCTAAAATGAATAATTTAACACTTTAAATTATTTCGACTAAAAATGTTTTCAATTAAAATTTAGAATTTTTTTATTATTCATCAAAATATGAAAGTTATCAAAAAAGTACCAAAAAATTATTCAGACTAAATTTTTATATCCTGATACTATAGATAAATTTAATTTCATTAAATTGAAAATATAAAAGGATCAAATATTGGATTTAAAAAAGGTTCTCCATTGAAAGGCGGTAAAATTGAATTTTTTGAAAAATACTTCTTTTATCTGAAAAATTGTATTTGTTCTTATATTATGTCTAAGAAACACAAAATATGGATGTCAAAATTATATTGAGTATATAAAATTCAAAATTTAGTTAATACAATTCATAACTTCTTTTTGAACGGCTAGTTTGTTATGTTGTGGTGCGCCCGAACCCGGTGTTGTGTGTAGCGCAAGCTATTGATTTAATTTAAACAGATAACGTACTATGAAATCTTGGGGTGTTACATTCTCCCCTCCTTTAATAAATTTCATCCTCACAATTTGAAATTTTTCTTCAAAAATAAAATGTTAAAAATAGAAAATACCTTTGTAGAAAACCCACATCGGAAATTGGGATAATAAAATTTATTCTTAATAAGAGGGAAAGGGAAATGAGAAAGTCACCACCAAATTAGGATTTCTAATTGGAGAACATTGGTGGAAATTATAATTAGAGAAAAAAATTAAATATTTATAGGGAGTGATTGAGATCATCAATCACAAACAAGTGAATGGAAAATTGAGGGCCTCACATCCATAAATCTTTGATGATTTAAAATATCATCTGTTTTTTACAAAACATAAGGTATTAGGATAAAAAAAAATTTGTTTTAATATCCTTTCCCTAATGTTTAATAATTTATTTCATCATAGAATAAGAAAAAAAATACTTGACAAATAGAGTCTCATCTTTTAACTAATTTCTACCACAAACTCATCTTAGAACTCAAAAATATTCTATTTATTCTAATCGTATAGGGTTCCAAAAAAATAATTTATAATTAATATGTAAGACCATTTAAAAAAACTACATTATAAAAACCAGGACATCAAGTAGGCTATTGTTAGGTGATGCACCCTTGTCACCGTTCGGTTGCGGGTTCAAGTCTCGCGGCCTTACCGGACGTGACGGGTTGTTGCCCGACCTATGGGTTGTCCTTTTTTTAACAATCCAAAAATAATCATAAGAAATGTTTTAACTTTAAACAAAAGTATCCAAATTCCAACATAATTCATTCCAACCTTTAGACTTATCTAAAATACTTTTTTCCAAACTCACAGTACAAAATTTATAAAAAAGGTAAACATATTAATGATCTCTTTTTTCACATAATAACATGTGAATACCTTCATCATAGATTCTCTTAAAACATGGTAACACTCTGAATTACTATAAAAACTTATTGAATACATTCATACTCCCTTGTTCCTGATAGAATACTATATATACTCCTTAAATCCAAAAAATTTGAATACTCCAACAATGATGGAATAAAAAATCCATTAATCAGTTCCTAGGATGTCAATATTACCCAATATACTTTATCCAACTCAATTATCTCTTATTCAAAAATAACTACCTTAGTATCAGGACCATATTAAGGTTTCTACTTCTCTCAATCATATATTTTTCAAAAAAATAACTTGAAACTATGTAACTTTACTTGGTACCATAAAATCTCAAATGCTTGATGAAAATGTACTGCAGTATAATCCTTATATACTTTATAATTCCTATAACTTGTACATCATAAATAAAATACTCAAATCACACAATTCTTTAATAACCACTTATGAACCCTAATAATTCCTTTTCATCTGTGATAGTATCATAACTTGATTATTATCCAATATCATCATTTAGGGTATACTCTGATGATTGGCACATTGATTCACGTAGTGTCTCAACTCCTTGCAGATGAAGCATTGTACATTTGAAATCTTTTTCATACCCTTGAAATCATGAACTTGGTGTCATTTTTATTTAAACTTATAACAAACTCCCATTCCTTTCAACCACTTCCCATGGTTATTCTTTCCATAGTTATCACATATAGGAACATCCTTCTTTACCTTCTTCCCTTTCTCCATCTTTCTCTCTACCATCCTCTTCTTCTCTAGCTTCCCTTAAAAGCCACACGACTCAGATTATTCTTTACTTATCTTATTAACACATGATACTATTTCGTCATATGGTGATAATATGTGGGAGACTATTTCCCTTATAAATGTTGTCTTAAGACTGTGAAATATATGATCCTTCTTACTCTTTAGATCATGCGTATTGTTGGAGATCTCATTCCTTCCACTGGGCGTCATTTCTAAATGACGAAATACACTAGGTTAGATCATATCATAATATATAATCAAAAAACTAGAAAAATCATCAACATTAATTGAATATATTCTCACATCTAGTCTCATAATCATAAAAATGGTTTCTTTGCTTACATTTTTACTCATAATTCCTTCATAATGTTTTGTAATGAAAATGTAAATTTTGTTAAGCATATCTCCAGGAGTGCCATAACCAAGAGTGCAGCAAAGCACATTTTTGTGCACCAGTTCCTGTTTGAGTCTTGCTCAAAGCGGTGTTCTCATGTTTTACCCCTAGAAATATATGTGCCAGATCCACCTCTACCCGCTCGAATCAAGACAGAGATGTATTTCTTAGAAAATTCACAAGATCTCTACATTTAAAAAATTCTAGGAAGTTATTATATACTAATCCTCAAAGTTTATCTTAGTTCAATGTTATCTACTCAGAGTTTATCTAAATATATTTCTATGGTTGTTGTTAAACTTCCTCTGATACCAACTATAATTCTCTGACCCTAAAAGTCCAGAGCCAGTGAATTTTTTTAAAATATTGGCTTGATTACAAGGAATCAAATCCCGAAGGACTAATCAGTTTAGTATTCATGAAAAATACATTACATATATGAACGTTTCATTACACATTCAAACATAAAACACAACAAAAATAATGGGTCTATGGGCCATGTAATGGGATAAATGCCCACTGGGCCTTCGGGATATGTAATGGGTCTCCCTCTACCCAGTTAAAAGAGGTGTTTTCTTTCCTTTAATAATAAATGAGGCTTCGGCTCCAACATTTAAAAAAAAGGGGAGATCTCAGATGCTCAGTAAGGGTAAATAATTTAGCAGAAGCTATAAAATTTTAAGGCAAGATGTGTAATTAAAACAAAATCCTTTTAAACATAAACTTGAACATAAAATGGAAATAATTAGTCAAACATTACCATATAAAAATGCATATGGATATTCTACTAGTCTAATAATCACATGTAGTAACTAATTTCATAATGAGGGAATGCATAATATCGGACATCATAATCACATAGTCAAGGCCTCATACCAAGACTACAAATAAAAATTTTGTTTAGCCCTTGTTCCAAGACACTAGTTTGTCTCATGAGACCTAACGATGCATCGAGGAGCTATAGCGGGCTCCACCAGTCACTTACTAATTCCAATGCATTCATCATATGAAAATGTTGAAACATAACAAAAACATTTGTATTAAAACTAGCATATGAAATGTCAATAATTTAACCATAAAACATGAATGGTATAAAAATAGCACATCCATAGTCAAACAATTCATAACTCATTCATACAATATGGAAGATTTTATTATAACATATCAACCTCAATAAAGAATAATATCCAGTAAAGGATGTTGACAGAGTTGAAAATGATTAGTAAAATTCATAGATAGAAATATCCATTTTTCATGAAACCATTTAAAAGTCACTCAATTTATAAATTAAGACATTTAAAAGATATTTTTGAATCAAAGTGTCCCATACCACTTTGAAACATTTTAAAGGAATTAAAATTTTAAAACAATCATGTCCATATAAATAAATCCTTAAAATCATGTTTCAAACATGGTCATTAATTAAAAATATTTAGAAAAAAATCATTAAAACATTTAAAATCCTGATCTTACTAAATATTCACTTCCATGAAACCTTAAAATATTCATTTTGAAAACATTTTTATGAAATATGGAAATGGATGTTAAAAATATCCCAGTAAATACTTACACGTAAACAATCTCGGATAATGATGAGATTGAGGAATTAACCCTTACCATGTACTTTCCTTTGATCGAGGGTATGATTAACCTCCTGTATAATGACCATAGTATTTAAATTACACCAAAACCATAATAATATTCATTATATCATATATGATTCATCTATTACTTTAAACTACCCAAATAATAATGTCCATGTTAAAGCAACATTTTGAGTAATAATCTCTTTCTTTATTATACGTGTTTTAGAATTTTATTCTTGATCGTATCACTTAGATAATGATTTAAATACTTACAAAATATAAAACATGATTTTATTATATTATATATTCAGAATATAAATATTTATAATTGACATATATATGAAATGGAAATACCGTTCATGGAGACGATAGTCCGTACGTACGCATGAACGTTGTTTCCATTTTCTTATCATATAGTATGGAAGTAAGTTAACAACATATATTTTTCTACATAATTATATATTATTCGAGTAGTGATATTATTTCATATACCTCATAATTAATCAATGTATTTATTTTTATAAAAATTCTTGAAAGTTGATCGTTGAAGATGAATCTCATCGCGTCGTGGAGACGGTAAGTCGTACGTACACACGAGTGACAATATCATTCTGTTGATAGTGAAATGGGGTTTAAATGGATGTTATATTACATATACATAATAATTACCATGTTATATTAACTATTTAAATTAATTATACTCATTATTATTCACATCTAAATAATGTAGTGTTGAATAACATATTACACCACGATGTGGAGATGGTAAGTCATACGTACACATGTATGGTTACTTTGTCATTCATAGGATGGATAGAATAATGAATACGGTTGTACCATATTTATAATAAAATCACAGTATGTATATGGTACTGGGGTTATTATTTTGGTTTGGAAACAACAAATAAAGAGGAAGTGGATGACGAAAAAACCTTGAAAGAGGTGATGAAATAATTACCTCTTCTTCGGGTGTTTATTTTTGATTTGATCAAAAGGGATCATTAATTTGTCATTATGAACAAATTAGGGCCTCTAGGTTGAATTGAGAATAGTTGGGAGAATATTTGAGTAGGTTTTGGATGAGAAAAATGGCTTTGGAGGTGTGAAATTAAGAGAAGGGGAAGTACCCTTTTATAAGAGAGGTGAGGGTCACTTTAGGAAAATCTTGAAATATTATTTTATTATAAAATTATTTTCGGTTTATAATGGATAAAAATGGATTTATTTCGAGACTAAGGTGGATATGATTCTAAATCCTCTTAACAAATAGGTTTTATACAAGTTTAGGTCACCATATTAACCTTATATTTTAGATTTAACTATTAGTTAAATAGTTTAACTTTTACAACGTCTTCTTGTTTGATTATAATACATGGTTAATAAACTTACTATAAAATGAAAAGAGGACATCAAGTGGTTCATTAATAACATATCTATCATTATATAATTCCTTTGGCCGAACCTTATATTTTTAGCAATATTATATCATTTAATAATATAGTATTTGTTTTAAAAACTCATTTATGTCAATTTTGACACTATTTAGTAATTGATTTTTGTTAAAGTCATAACAACTTTATGGATTCAGAAAAATATTAAATAATCCCTAACATGTCATATTTACCTATAAAATCCGTGTATGGCATCAAAAGTCTCAATTTAAATTTATTTTGATATTTATAATATCAATTATTTTAATATTTCATTAATAAGGTAATTACTACATCATCATTGTGTCATAAATAAATTTAATTATTAAATGTCTAAAAATTACAAATAAAATACCATGATGTATTAAATATTTTTATATTTCTAATGAATATTTATAGTTGAATTTATCTTATGTATAACTCTATATTAAAAATTGTTTAGTTAATAAACTTTGAATTTAACAATTTTAACTCTTCTTTAAATAAAATATAATAAATGTAATAATCTAACCCAAATGGATAAAAATGATATTATATTTTTCCTAATGTTTATTTTTGTTGAAATAAACTTATAAAATAGAATTAGGACATGTGTTGGGGTAATTTAAATATTATTTTTACCTTTAATTACATTATTTACTTTTTACCGTGGTAAACAAAATTAAAAAGATACTATTCACCAAAAATTATTTGCATACTATTGAACCACATTTTACTTAATTATTTAAACCATGTCTCTCGTATTTTCTAAATTCAATTCATAGATGTGGTAAAATTATGTTTTAAGCAAATTTGCAAATGTGTCTAGAAGGTGGTCAAAAGACGTTAAAAAGGTTCAATAAAATATTATATGTTTAATCTTGTTATAAAATTAATCCAATGAATTAAATTGGAATAATATATGTATTATTTATATATTTTTACTTTAAGATAAATTTTTAATTTAAAATAATTATTTAAATGAAAATGTTGGTTTTTATCTATAACGTAGTGTTTTCACTATTCATCAAAAATTGAATGTTTTGAGAAAAAAACCAAAAATTCACCCAAAGATAATTTTTTTTTTCCAAATTCAAAAATTATTTCTATTTTACAAAATTAAAAATATAGAAGAAGAATTATTTAATTTAAAATTGATTCTTGTAGTCATAAAAAAAAGTGGGTTTTTAAGAAGTAAAAACTATCAAAATATTCACATGTGTTTATGTCCAATTTAAATGTAAAATTACATAAAATTAACTAGATTATATTAAATGATAAAAATATAATCTAATTATACTTTAAAAACACTCAAATCAATAATTTAACACTTTAATTTATTTCGACTAAAAAATTTGTTTTCAATTAAAATTTAGTATTTTTTATTATTCATCAAAATATGATAGTTATCAGAAAAGTACCAAAAATTTATCCAAAATAAATTTATATATCGTGATTATAAAGAGGAATTTAATTTCATTAAATTGAATATATAAAAGTGTCAAATATTATATTTTAAAAAGGTTCTCCATTAAAAGGTGGTAAAATTTCAGTTTTTGAAAAATACTTCTTTTATCTGAAATATTGATTTTGTTCTTATATTATGTCTAAGAAACACGTGATATGGATGTTAAAATTATATGTAGTATAAAAAATTCAAAATTCAGTTAATACTATTCATAACTGCTTTTTGAATAGCTAGTTTGGTAAGTTGTGGCGCGCACGGACTCGATGTTATGTGTAGCACAAGCTATTAAATTACTTTAAAGAGATAACATACTATGAAATCCTGGGGTGTTACAGGAAGTTTGGTTTGTTTTATTGAAAATGGGTTTTGAAAATGTTTTTAAATAAAATGTGTGTTTTATTGGAATGAGGTTGGTCATGGATATGGCATAATGGTGTTTTAAATAAATACTATTTTGATTGAAATGGTTTTGGAATATCATTGAGATTGTGGTTTGGCTTAAAGGTTTCTTTGGTTTCAAATTTTTGGCTTGGAATGTTGTATGGAAAATGTTGATATGATTTTTTAAATTGTTAATTGGCATACTGATTTAACTTAAAAATATGATTGGTAAGGTTTCTTGTTAAAGTGGTTAAGAAAGAGTTGGATGGGATAGATCATGGTCATGAAGTAACACCTTCAAGTGGTCATGATGTACACCTATAAAAATGGTGACAGGTTATGGACATGAATTTCCACTATCAATGGACACTGAGCTCATGTGGTTGGTTTGTGAACATGGTCGTGTTATGAATTCATCCCTGAAATATGAATTGGGTTATGCGAATTTTTGTTTATAAATTTTGGTAAAGATGTGTTTGGTTTCTTTCAATTGAATGGCATTGATTTCGGAACATGTGATTTGATAAGGGTGTGTTTGGAATTCTTGATCTTGTTTCATTGTTTACAGGCTTTATATAAATTATTTTATATAAATGTGATAATTTTTCTATCCTAGTGTCATGTGTAGGGAAGTCTTTTGGGGAAAACCTACTAAGTATTATTACTTAGCCCCTGCATTGGCAATTTAGTTATTTTCTAGATGTTGTACTCTGGGACACAAGTAAATGTAAAGTATCTAATTTCCTTAGTGTTTCATCATGATTCATGGGCGGTCTTATGGTTCTTGGAGGATGGAGAATGGTTTGGAGCTAGGAATTCATGTCGAAGAATCTTTGGGATATATTATTTAGTATTCCACTTGGTACTCTGGTTATTTTTTATTGTTGTTTGCCTGTATTGGTATTATGGTATTTTTGTATTGTGGTACATTTCCTAGGAATGCATCATGTAGTTGGTAGGTGTGTTTCCTTAAAGACATATTTGGTTGGTTAATTTCATTCCTAGGTCAAATTTTTCCCCACTATTCTTGAATCCCTTGGTATTTATTTCCAGATTTTGGTGTCATGGGATCATCACTTAAAGACAAGTAGCACCTCCGCCTCAACTCAAGCCAATGAGGAGGGGTAGGATGTTACAAAATGGATCCATGTTTCATCACCTCATGAATAATAAAAAATAAATTATTATCATTATTATTATACAAAAAATATAATTTTAAAACCATCCATGAATAATGGTTATAAAAAATGAACTTTGTTACGATAATAGAGATAGTAGGTTGTAGATACGCAAGAAAAACATTTCATTAGTCAATGATCACTATGGAAATTAAAAATGAATTATTTTATAATTAATAATTATAATAATATCATCAATATCATATTATTTCATTAAATATATATATATATATATATTATTCATTTCTTGTGGTGATAAAAAATGAATCACATCTCTTCTTGGAAGTGGTTGTTCACATATATGTACGACAACATTATTGTCCTTCAATTAATGTAAAGGTAAAAAATTATAAGATATATTATCTTTTAAAAATGGTAAATATTTAATTAATACTGTATATAAAAATTAAATTCATAATTAGAAACTACCATGAGATGAAATAATGGAAAACCAATTAAATCTGTTCATGAGGTGGTAGTCCTCCACACACATGAACGATGGTTTTGTTTCCATTTGATGGAATAACAGACGAATTTATGTTATGAAATTTAAAAAAATAACATCTATGTATATATTAGATACATATTTTTTTATATCGTTGTCATTTAATATGTTTTTAAGGTGGTGGTAGAAGAATTAAAATTGAACGCATGGTAAAGAACGATAACTCTTCTTCAGAAGAAATCTTTTATATTATGCCAACATACTTCATTTGAGGTTTTTATAATAAAAACAAGGATTATAGGATGTGGTTAGGAAGTATGGAAAGTATTTTTATAGATACTGGATTAAGGAATGTATTTGAATGTTTGAATAGGTAAGGAGAGTGTGTGGTATTCTATATGTGGGGGAGACATCATTCATATAATTTTTGAAAAGAAATAATTATACCCATGTTTTACAAATGAACAAATGAATTAAAATTGCTATTATAGTGTATTAGAATATATAAGGTCAAAATATGGCCTTTCAATAAAATTTATACAAGTTTATATTTAATTTTAACCCTTGTATTTTAAATTAACTCCTAGTAAACTCATTTTCACCATAATCATGGTAAAATATTTTTACTCTTTTAACTATTAATTAGGGAAAAAATTATGTTAAACCTATTAAATAATATAAATTATGATGATTCCAAATACAGAATACATTTTATCAAATTAAATCCAAAGACGTGTAATAATTTAATATAAAATAAATCCTACAAATGTGATGAAAAAATGATGTTGGGAAAAAAACCCTCAAGGTATCATTGAAGAAATTTTTGAGGTGATTGTGTTTGTTGAGAAAGTGGGCCTCCATGTTGTGTTTGTTAACAAAGAATATCATGATGTTCAATTTTGTGACAAATGAGGGTTTTTAGGGTGAGTTGTCGAGTTCATGATATTTCTTTAACAATCCATTATTGAAAAAAGAATCTCAACAAAGGAATGGATGATCTGGAGTTTGTACAAAAAGAATAGATACAAGGTGGTGCCGTTTTATAGTGTTTTCCAAATTTTTGGGCCTCAAAATCAACAAATGGAGAAAAGTATTTTTGGAAAATGGACTAGCACACTAGTTTCTTAGAGTCTTGGAAAGTTGTGCGCTATATGTTTTTCAAGATCAAAACATAAAAATATGGCAAATTAAAGAGGGGCACCAATGTTTTTTTTTGGGCATGCAAGGTGACTAGGGAGACAGAGGCTTAGGTGGCTAGACTTGCGTTCCGGGAGGAGACTTGTGCGTGGTGCTCAGGGTGTCTAAAATGCCTATAAATAAAGGTCCACCCCAACCCATTTGGTGAGAATCTCATCACTTAGAGAAAATTCGAGTTCTAGTCGCGCAAGTAGGTTTGAGCGTGCAAGTGGGAGTTTGGGCGCACAAGTATAAATATATTAATAAGTTGTGTGCTAGTTGATAGTTGTGTGCCAATATTGGTTTGGGCGTAAAAGGGTGTAAGTCACCCAAGTTATGAGTTGGCGAAGGGAGTTTCACACCAGTGGTTAGGTGAAACTTGTGCACCAGGAATTGAGAAGTGCGCTGGTCATCCTAGGGTTGCGCGAAAGTTAGAAAATTTCCTAGTACACCTACGGTAAAGTTTTATTCATTAGTGGATGAAAGTGAAAATTCAACAGATCATCTACATACAGAGGAAGATGCATTAATTTTTTATAATGAAGGGACCTACATGTCTTTAAACTATGAGTGGATTTTCTGAAGAAGTAGTGAGCACACTTAAGTTAAGAGAGAAGTGAGATTTCATATTGTGAGTGGTTGTAAACCAGAAGGGGCAGTGAGTCTGTTCCGAACATTGTAAACATCAGTTCTCTTTTAGTGGATTTGGTACATTGGCACATCGTCGGTGTATATTCCTTAGATGTAGCCCTGTGAGAGTGAACCAAGTAAAATAGTTGTGTCTTGTGCTTTCATTAAGATTTTTTCATACTCTCTGATGGGAAGGAGATAGAAGAGAGTTTTTTCTAACAACCAAACAAGATCGATAGGGGTAGTTTTTTTAATCTATCATACCCAAATTCACCCCCCCCCTCTCAGGGTATCTAACCTAGTATACGTAAAAATTTGTATCAAAGGGAATGGTTGATATCAGTGTTTCTCTCTCAAATGGTGGTCATCAATAATAAATGGACTTCAATCATTGATGGGAACCATTTTCAGCTATTGATGAATCAGATGCAACACTACTTCCTATCTTTGGGAATAGATGTGTTTGCAGTAGCAATGCATGGTATAACTACCGATATTAATAGTGGTGAATTATCGGAAGCTGAATGAAGATAATTGGATGATGATGCCAATTGAATCAATTCTTTAGGGGGAGCCTTATACAATGATATATATACGAGGGTGATGTCATGAAAAACATCACATGCTATGTGGGAAAAGTTATTGAAAATATATAAAGTAGATTCAAAGGATAGAGAGGAAAAGCTAAAATCATTGTGGAACAAGTATGATGATCTTAGAATGAAACCGAATTAGTTTGTTGATTCATTATTTGAAAGGGTAAATGTTACAGTGGAAGACATGAGAGGTCTCGGTGAAGTCATTGAAGACATAAATATTGTGAAGTGCATCCCGAGGAAACTTTTGCCTCGCATAAATCCAAAGGTTTTAGTATTGGATGAAAAGTATCCAAAAGAGATAAAACTGGATAAATGCATAGTACCCTTTTAGCATATGAAATGTGAAATGATGATAATGATTTTGTGGAAAAGGGGAAATCCAAAGAGGTGGAATTCAAATCCATGAATAAGCTCACTCTTGAAGATTCTCTGGAAGAAGAAGAGGAAGATGAGGTGATGTCATTCCTTTCCTCAAATATTCAAAGAGTAAAAGGAAAGTTTAAAGGGAAACTTCCACATTCCTGCTTTAGATGTTGAAAGGTTGTTTATCTTGCAGCAAGGTTTCCCAAAATGTTATAGGAAGATGATGATCTCGGTGAAGTTGAAATTCACAAGAAGAAGTATTCAGCCAATGTGAAAGGAAATAAATAGTTCAAGAGAAAATTATTTAAGAAAAATAATCTTCTTTCATAAGAATATGAAAGTTCATATGAGTCTGAGTTTTAGGAGGCTAAAGAGATAGAGACCTGTAAAGATTTTAGAAAAAATGCTATGGTGGGAGTTATCGGTAGTTCTCAAAAAAAGGTAGAAATAGACACTAATGAATAAGAAGAATAAGTTGAAGGAAGAGTTGGTATAGAAGATGAATTAGAATCAGCTCTTGAGTAAATAGATGTTTGGAGAGAAAAAACAAATAAATCCAATAAATTGGTACATGATTTTAAACTCTATATGCAACAACAGGAAAAATAGAAGTTTGAGCAGGTAAAATAAATTGAAAAACATAATTCTTCTAGGCCAGAGAGCTCAGAAAAGGTTGATGAACATAAAATCAAGTTTGAAGAACAAAAAAGGAAGATCAATGGCTTGAATAATATAGTGAAAGATCAAATCAAGAGTATCAAAGAACTTAAAGAAGAAGTTGTCAGTCTACGAAGAAAATTAAAGGATCAAGAAAAACACTTGACTCCTCATACGATACTAGAAAAGAAAATCCTTTAGAAGACTGAAAAGTTGGAAGTGAAGCATAAAGGTCCAGCAGAACAAAAGAAAAAATCAACTCTAAGTGATAATACTGACATGGGGCTTGATCAAAAATAGAAAGCATCTGTGGTTGAAGTCAGACCGCAATAACCTTCTCTGAGATTGAAATTTGATTTCAGTATAAAGCAGAATCAGACGATTCAAATAACCCAAGTGGCAACCAGTAGTGTAGATGTGACAAGAAGAAATGCACCATATATTACGTGTTATTTCTATGGAAATATAGTACATTCACAGTATGTGTGTTCTTTAGAAAAGAGATACAGAAGGGAACAAGAACAATAGTGGCAGCCAAACAGAGCTTGATATTATAGATCATCCATTGAGGGATATTGTTTTTGGTGTGGAGGATTTGGGCACATGGCTAGATATTTTACATCAATAATTCAGAGGAATGCTCCAAAACAGATATTGAGTGGTCGCAAGCAGCAAGTCAGAGAATCAACAAATGAGCTAAAAACACAAAATCGATTTGAAACTATGCTGGATGAATATGTTCCATCATACTTCAAGGTAGCTAATGATTTAAAATACATTTTGGGTATGAATTAAAAGACATGGATCTTGAAGAAAAGAGCTAATAAGGTAGTGGTTGTAAAAACTTCCTTTAAATCACCACACTGATATAGTGTGTGGATCCTTGATAGTGGTTTCACATCTCAAATGATAGGTAATAAGGAGCTTGTTACAAGAATAAAATATGACAAAGAAGGAGTCGTCAATTTTGGAAATGATGAATTCCTAAAGATTATTGGCTCAAGAAAGGCCAAGTTTGGGGAAAAATAAATGAGATGTGTTGGTGTATTAGTAGTAGAAGGTCTTCATCACAATTTGATTATAATCAGTCAACTATGTGACTTAGGGCATTCTATAAGGTTTACAAAGAAAATGTGTGTCTTCAAAGGAAGAGACGGTGCATTGGTTCTTCAGAGAAATAGTAAAAAGGGAAATATCTACTTGGTAAGTGGAGAAGAAGATATGTGTTTTCTTTCCAGAGAGGAAGAAAACAAGCTATGGCATAAATGACTTGGTCATCTATCCCAACCATCCCTGGAAGATCTAGTAAGTGTGATGTAGTGATATACCTCCCTAATCTATCACGTGATCGTACAAATACGTGCGATTATTTTCTATAAGGGAAAATCATCAAAAAAATATGTACAAGGAAAAGGAAAAGAAATCAACAAGAATTCTTGAATTGGTGCATGCTGATGTTTGTGGACCTATCACACCAAGAGCCATTGATGGAAAGAGGTATTACATTCTTTTCATTGATGACTATAGCAGAATGGTATGGGTATTTTTCATTTCCCATAAGTTTGATGTTTTCAGTTTCCTAAAACAGTATCGAAGGTAATCTAAAAGGATACTTGGGAGAAAATTATGAAGTTTAATACTGAAAATGGTACAGAATTCACAAACAGTAATGTGGATGAATATCTCGAGACACATAGTATAAGGTATCAAGTTTCTTTAGTGAGAACTCCATAATATAATGGATTGGTTGAAAGAAGAAATTAGATCATCAACAACATGTCCAGAACGATTCTCAATGAAAAAGACCTACCATAGAAATTTTGGAAGGAAGCAGTTTTGACATCGGTCTACATTTAAAATAGGGCTTTGTTATGTCTTAAGGAAGGAAAGACTTTGTATGAGATGTGGTATAGAAAGAATCCAACAGTAAAATACTTTTGAATCTTTGGATGTAAGTGATTCATTATCAACAAATAAAAACATATGAAATTTGAGTCACGTGGAGATGAGGGGATATTCCATGGCCACTCTTGAAAAATAAAAGGATACAGATGTTTTAATAAGAGGATTGGAAAAATAGTTGAGAGTAATGATATCACTGTAGTGGATAATGAAGAGAGCATCCAACAACACAATGAATAATTTCATGATGAACGTGATGATGATGAAATAAATGAAGGGGGGAAGAAGTGGTCAATGCTGATTCAGAAGAAGATACTGATGATGTGTATGAGGAAGTAAAATTTGTTTATGCACAGAATCCAAGGAGTCAAGCTGAAATTGATAGGCAAAATATCATTGGTGAATAGTCAGATCCAGTTTAGATAAGAAGAATAAAATCACTACATCAGACATCTTTCATATCTCAGGTAGAGCCTAAGTGTTTTTCTGATGTAGCTGAAGATGAAAACTGGGTTCAGGTGATGAATGAAGAGCTTGACCAGATTGAGAAAAAATAGACATCGGAGATGGTTTTGAGGCCAGAAGATAAGAATGTTATCAGAACAAAATGAGTATTTTGCAAAAAGATTAATTAATATGGCACAGTCATTTCAAACAAATCACAACTAGTATGAAAATGATACTCCCAGATAGAGGGTGTAGATTTTGATGAGACATTTGCACCAGTTGCAAGGCTACAGACAATCAGATTATTTCTTTCCATTATAGTGAAACGAAAGTTCAAAGTGTTCCAGATATATGTCAAATCTGTATTTTTGAATGGGGTTCTGGAAGAAGAAGTTTATATTAAGCAACCATATGGATTTCTCATTCATTATGATGAGAAAAAATTGTGTTGGTTGAAAAATGCTTTATATGGGTTGAAACAAGCACCAAGAGCATGGTACTCAAGGCTTGATCAGTATTTGAAGAAGCTTGGATTCCAGTGTGGTGGAGTTGATTATAATATATATTTCAACAACAACAGTAATCACAAGATGATGGTGCTGGTCTATGTTGATGACATAATATTTGGTGGATCAGATAAATCATAGTGCAAATGATTTTCTGAATTTATGAAAAATGAATTTGAATTGTCAATGATCGGTGAGCTAACATTTTTCCATGGTTTACAAGTAACACAAGGAATCAATGGCACATTTATCTCTCAATCCAAAAATACCAAGAAGGTCTTGAGCATATTTGGGATGGAAAATTCCAAGGAAATGAAGACTCTTGTTGTTACTGAGATTAAACTGTCAAAATATGATGAAGACAAGTCAGTTAATATCATAGAATGCAGGAAAATTATTGGAATTTTACTCTACTTGATGGTGACAAGTTGTAATATCCCAGGTAAATAAATAAATATGACAGTTTCATATAAATTAATATTTGTGAATTAAATATTAATTTTATTTTAAAATGGATTCTATGTTTGATGGTGTACCCGACACGCAACAACGAGTTTCTTTGAAATCTTATGTTGCACACTAATAATATAATATTATTATTTTAAATGGTAGTTAAGGACTAGTCGTCATATTGGTGGGAATAAATAGAACTAACTAAAATATGATTATATATGTTTATTAAATGTTTTTACATTTATCCAATAAAAGTTATAGGCTTAAATGTGAATGAATCTAATTTTAAGCATAATTTACTTTAAAATGTCGATTTACCGCCTTTTAATGGAGAACCCTCTTTAAATATAGCTTTAGTCCCTTTTATATGTTCTATTTAACAAAATAAAATTCTTCTTTAGAATTAGGGAAATCAAATTTTACTTTGGGTAAATTTTTTGTATTTTTCTGATAAAATTCATTTTTTAATGAACAGTGAAAATACTGTATTTTAATTCAAAACTTCCTTTTAATATAATTTATTTTTATGGTTATATTACCTTTTTAATTGGTTTTAAAGTTTAATTAGAATATAGTTTTACCATTAAATCCAATGTTGGTCATTGGAAGTAATTTCACTTTGAAATTGGACATAAACAATTATAAATCATTGGATAGTTAATATTTCTTAAAAACACACTTTTTTATTGTGACAATGGGAATTAATTTTAAATTAATTAATACAACTTCTATGTTTTTAATTTGGTAAAATAGACATAATTTTTTAATTCATAATATCAAATATAGATTAGGATTATTTTTTAGTATTTTTCTGAAAAACATCAATTTTTGATGAATAGTGAAACCACTAAGTAGTAGTTAAAAATATGACTTTTTCATTTAAATGAAATTTTACCGATTCTGTGAATTGAATTTAGAAAATCCAACATACATGGTTGTTATTAGTAGGTAAAGTTTGGTTCAATAAGATGAAAAAAAAATTTGGTGAATAGAAACTTTTGACTTTTATTTACCGTAGTTAAAGGTAAATAGGGTAAATCAAGGTAAAAACACTATTATAATAATATAAAATTACCTTAACACATGTCCTAACCTTATTGGATAAGTCATGGCCGACTGTGGGCATCCTTGGGTCAATTTTGGGACCCCATGGAGCCACTTAAGAGTGATAATGACACTTTATTTTAATGAACTTAAAGTAAAGACAAAAATGATAAAAACAAATATCTTTTAATAAATTAATATTACATGGGGTTATATAAGTTATCATTTCGAATATAAATATTCATTTGAAATATAATAATATTTCCTACATTATGGTATTTTTTTTCTATAACTTTTTGACATAAAATAAATTAAATTATTTATGACACAATAATGATGCAGTGTTTACCTCATTGATAAATGATTTAAATAAATAAGATTATAAAGATTAAAATAATATCCAAAACCTATCCAATTCTTATTGGATTATTTTATTTCAACCAAGATTCATATTATATTCAACTTTAATTAGTTTTCTACCTTTAGAAACCAAAAATCATTATATAATAAAATAATATTTTCACACTTTCCTAAAGAGCCCCTCCCCCCCCTTATAAAAATATCTCACTTATAACCAATTCCTCACACCCCTCAACACCCTTGGATCATCCAAACTCTACCCAATTAATCTCCCTACATCCCTCTCCTCTTCTTAGAAGCTGTTTAGGCAGAAGGCACTTTAAGAGGTCCTTTTGGTTCAAACTAAAGGGAGTTTCCCGAATTAAAGGTACCAGTTTCTCTTAAATTATTTTCTTTTATTTTACTTCTCCAAACACTAAAATATTTTTATTCCTTTATTGTATAATAACACCAATATCCTAAATATACTAGTATGTTTTTATGAGAAGTATTATAACTACACTTATACACACCTCTATCTAATGGGTAAAGAACATATTGTTTCTGTGGACGGCAAAATACTACCTCACGAAACGATGATTGTTAAAATATCTCCAACTGCCTCTCATGGTGGCCATTGTGATGGAACTGTATTTATATATGATATATATTATTTTTACCTTTTCTTTATTATTTTGTATTTTATTTTTATAGCATACCTTTATGGTTTCCATTATGGAAAAATGCAATAGTTTCATTTGAGGAAGTGCGAACTACCGCCCCCTCAAAGTGATATGACTCGTTAATGCCATATGTGGGATGTATAAAGGATGGAGTTAATGAAATTATATATGATATTATACTGGAATTATAATATACCTATGTATCATTATGTTTTCATTCCATTGAAATACAAAATAGAAATGAAAGTAGCGTTCATGCGTATGTATGGCTTACCCTCTCCATGAACAGTGCATTTCATTTCTGACCTCCAAATGTTTTGTACTATTATAAATAAATTTATATACTGGATAGATATGATATATATGATATCTAAATCATGAATATCATTTTGGATATAATGAAATTTTACCACATGAACAACTTGTAATTATAAGAATTTCATTTTTGACTCAAGTAGCAAATATCGACAAATGGCCATTATTAAATTAAATGATTACATAATATTTATAACATGGTAACAAGTAATATAAAAGGAATAATAAACTTGAAAAAGGTTCTTAAGAAAGTAGAAATTAACTTTAGTTTATTATTCAGGAGATTAAAGAATTAACGGGTCAAGTCGGACACGAGGTAAGGGACTTTGTCTCAATCTCTTTTCATTGAGGAATCCTTTGAATTATACATGGATTTATTTTATATGGTGTATAAACCTGTTTGACTTTTAATTTCATTCAAAGGGAATCTTTTCTCTATGAATCATTTTACTAAATGGAAAAAAATAATGTTTCTTTTTAACATAAGTGGTGACAATGACCCTTTTCCTCCTCCATGAGTATTATTTGATCATTGGATTCCTTAACAAGCCGTAATTTTTTAAAAAAAGAAAAATAAATACCATATAATCTTTTTATGTATTTTAGGATTGAAAACGGTTTTGAGAATGGATTTATTATTTCCTTATTTTGGAATGATATATTATGTTTTCAATGTGGGAATGTTATGTTTCCTTTATGCTTATGTTATGTGTTATGATTATGTTATGGTTCTTGGGCATTTTTTACGTATACGGGTGGTTCTGTGATAAACCTAGGGCGGGTGAGCCCGATATAGCTCTCCAATGCATTGGGTAACGTGACAGACGTAAACATGAATGTTTCTCCTAAGATATTTAATGAATATACTGTGATGGGTATTCCAAATGTAACTCCCTACGTAGTTGTGAAAGCTACAATCTAAGTATATTATGGATTCCACAAGTTACTATTATGATTTATCATTTCTATGTGTTATTCATAAATCATATGATTTCATGAGGTATGATAAAGATCTTATGTTATGTATTTATTGATAAACTAATGTTTTTCTTTGTTTGATAACCCTTACTGAGCTTTTTATGTTCATCCCAAGTTTTTGAAATGTTATTCACAATACTTAAAGATGAATAGGGTCAAGGATGAGATCAAGGAAATTTCATGTTGTCTAAAACATGAAACTAGACATGACTCTTTTTTTCAAGAGTTTTTATTTTATGAAAAAAGTGTAAACTGAGTAGAAGTGTCTACTTTGTGTCTTAGAGTTGAAATTTAATAGTTATGGACTAATTCTCTAAAACACTAAACCTGAAAAATCCTCAATGTGAATTATTCATTTTATTGAAGATAATGTAATGTTTAAGACTGGGTCCTTATAGTTGGTATCAGAGGTCGGTTTAGATAAATTTATGAGTTAGGGTATTGTTAAATTAATATCCATAAATTAATTTATGGTAATATTTATATGATATAGAATTTATAGATTACTATGTTGCTTCTCCTAAGATATTTCTGTGTTCAGAATGGTTTCCCACAGAGGAAACAGGGAAGCTATGATGGGATGACATCAGGAGGAAGACAACCTTCAAAATCAGCAACCTGATATGGTTAGAATCGTAACTGAACAGTTTGTTGCAATGATGGCATAGTTGAATCAGGATATAAATAGTGGTGGTATCCATGCATGAGATCAACCAAATCAACCACAGAGGAACATGTCAGTGGTGGAGAATTTCATGAGGCAACATCCCCCGTCATTCAGAGGATCGTCTAACCCCGTGCTAGAAGAATGGTGGATTAAAGCATTGGAGAATATTTTTGATGTCTTGGGGTGTTCATAAAATCAAAAGGTTAGTCTTGATGTTTACCGTTTTGAAGGTGAAGCTGATTAGTGGTGGTCAATGGTGAAAAATATCAGGGATAGTGAGAAGATTGATGCTCTTGATTGGGATGAATTCAAATGTATGTTTCTTGAGAAATATTTTTCAAAGGCGGTTCGTCTTAGGATAGAAAAACAATTCTTGGGATTGATACAAGAGGATGATTCATTGGTTGTTTATGAATCAAAATTAAATTAACTAGAAAGGTATGATCCAAATTTCATACGAGATCTTGATAGTAAAATCAACCATTTTTACTCTGGATTAAAGCCAAATTATTGAAGGGATTTAGCTTCTTGTGAGTTCAAAATTTATTAAAAACTTGTTTGACTTGTGGAGAAGGTGGAAATGGATTTTTCTGATGATCAAGTTTTCTTTTACAAACAACATAATAATAAGTTTAGGTGGTAACAGAAAGGGAAAAACTATTCAAAAAAGTCTGATGGTAAGAAACTTAAGTTTAGAGTTTGTGAAAATTGTGGTAAAAAGCATGCTGGGGTGTCTTTTGAATTCTGGTAAGTGCTACTGATGTGGTAAAATGGTACATAAGGCTCGTAATTACACTGAAAAATATCATGGTAATGGTAAGATAAAATCTGATTTACAATCAGTAAAATGTTTTAAGTGCAATGAAATGGATCATTATGCAAATGAGTGTCCAATGAAGAACTCAACTAAGGGAAAGCATCCAGAATACATGCAGAAAGGGGTGGTGAAATCTTTTGAAAATACTTTAGCATATGTTGGTATGTCAAATGAAGTAGTATCAGGTACAATTTTTTTTGTTAAGATTATGCCAATGTGTTGTTTGATTCAGGGTCTACACATTCGTTCATTTCTGAGAAGTTTTCTAGTAAATTGGGAATTCCATCTCTAGATATGAATCCTGAACTTATGGTAAAAACACCTGGAGGAAACATTGAGACAAAAAGAAATTGTAAGAACCTTCCTATCCTTATCTGTAGAAAGAATCTACCTACAAATCTTATTGTTTTGCCTCTAGTAGAGTTTCATGTTATTTTGGGTATGGATTGGATTTATGTTTATCATGCTAATATTGACTATAGAGCTAAATAGATTTCTTTTCAGAAATATTTTCAGTGTCTTTACAAGAATGAACCCTTAATTCTAATAACATGTCAGGAAGTTGAGAAACTAGTAAAAGATAGAAATGAATATTACCTTGCACATATTGTTGAAAATAAAAGAACAGTTTAGATTTATGATGTGCCAGTGGTAAATGAGTATCTTGATATTTTTCCTTATTAGTTTCCTGGTATCATACCTGATTGGAATGTTGAATTTACTGTTGACTTAGTTCCTGATGATAAGCTAATTTCAAAATCCCCTTATCGAATGGCTCAAATTTAACTTTTAGAGTTAAAGAAACAATTACAGGAGTTATTAGATAAAGGTTCTATTTGACCTAGAACATCACCATGGGGTGCTCCTGTCTTGTTTGTTAAAAAGAAAGATGGTTCAATGAGACTTGGCATTGATTATAGATCATTGAATAACATCATTGTTAAGAACAAGTATCCTTTGCCTCATATCGGTTATTTTTTTTATCAGCACCAGGGAGCTCAGTATTTTTCGAAGATTGATTTGAGGTTGGGGTACCATCAATTGAAAGTAAAGGAAGTATACATTACGAAGACCACATTTTGAACTAGATATGGCCATTATGAATTTGTAGTTATGCCTTTTGGTTTAACCAATGCAACTATTGTATTCAGGGATCTTATGAATAGAATTTTCCCTGAGTTCTTAGATAAGTTTTTGGTTTTGTTCATTGATGATATTTTGGTTTATTATAAAATTAAGGTGGAGCATGAAAGTCATTTAAGGGTTTTCTTTTAAACCTTAAAAGAAAATAAAGTGTATGTAAAATTTAGAAAGTGTGAGTTTTGGTTGCAAAAAAATTCATTCCTTGGTCACATTGTTTCAAAAAATGGCATAACTATTGATCCTACTAAAACTAAAGTTGTTAAAGAATGTCCAAGACCCACAAATATAACCTATATTCGTAGTTTTATTGGTTTGGTAGGTTATTACCAGAGGTTTGTTGAAAAAATTTCAAGGTTATCTATTCAAATGACTAAGTTAACTCGGAAAGGTGTTAAGTTCATCTGGATAAAAGAATGTGATGATTATTTTCAGGAATTGAAAAAAATATTGGTGGATGCTCCGATTTTGGCACCACCTTCTAGAGATAGTGAATTTGTTATCTATGGTGATGTTTCGATGAAATGACTTGGTTGTTTCCTTATACAGAATGATCAGGTAATTGCTTATGATTTACTTCAGTTGAAACCTCATGAGTTAAATTACCCTACACATGATTTGGAATTAGCTGCTGTTTTTTTTCTTTAAAAAATTGGAGGCATCATCTGTATGGAGTAAAATGTGAAATATATAATGACGAAAAAAATTTAAAGTATATATTCACACAGAAATAATTGAACATGATACATAGGAGATGGCTAGAATTAATCAAGGATTATGATTTCATGATCCTTTACCATCCGGTAAAAGAACATAAAGTGGCTGATGCTTTAAGTCAAAAAATTATTGGTTCATTAAACATGCTATATTTGGAATGAGATCCTTTGGTTCTTGATTTGATGAAATTTGGAATATAAGTTGTTGGTTCAGGAAATTATTCTATTTTTTTCAGGTTTCAGTGAAATCATCTCTCTCATACATAATTAAGAAAGCGCATAAAGAAGACAGTGAGTTGCCGAAAAAGGTAGATTGGGTTCAGAAGGGTAAGTTTCCTGAATTTAACATTGATAATGATTGTGTTTTGAGGTTAGGGATGATATTATGTGTGTCTTGTGATTCACAGTTGAAGAATGAGTTGTTATTTGAATCTCATAGATCTTCGTTTTCAGTTCATCCTGGCAGTACTAAGATGTACAAAAATCTTCGGGAGTATTACTAGTGGGATGGAATGAAAAGAGATATTGCTAACTTTACTGTGAGGTGTTTGACTTGTTAGTAGGTTAAATTAGAGCAGTAGTTACTGAAAGTGATGCTTTAGTATTTACTGGTTCTAGAGTGTAAATGGGAAAATATATCCATGTACTTTGTTGTGGGATTACCAAAGACATCTTGAGGTAATAATAAAATCTGGGTTATTGTCGATTAGTTGACTAAATCATCTCATTTCCTTCCTATTTGAGATACATTTTCTCCAGATCACCTTTCTCAGTTGTATGTTAAAGAGGTATTCAGGTTACATGGTGTTCCACTCTCCATTGTATCTGATCGTGATCCCAGGTTTACTTCTAACATTTGGAAAATCTTTCAGAAGTCATTGGGTACTGAATTAAATTTTAGTACAGCTTTTCATACTCAATCAGATGGGTAGTTAGAATGAACAATTCAGACCTTGGAGGATATGTTACGTGATTGTTCAATGGATTACCAGGGATGTTGGGACCAACATCTTTCTTTAGTTGAATTTTCATATAATAACAGTTTCCATTCCAGTATACAGATGACTCTATTTGAGGCATTGTATGGAAAGCATTGTCAAACTCCAGCTTTTGGGGATGAAGTATGTGAAAGAAAACTGATGGGACCATAATTTCTAGAAGAGATGGAAGAAAAATTTTATTTGATTCAAAATCATATGATAATAGCTTAGAGTAGGTAGGAAAGTTATGCGGATAACCTGAGGAAGGATCTTTCTTTTGAGGTAGGTGATAATGTCTTTCTCAAAGTTTCTCCATGGAAGAGTGTGATGTGTTTTGGTAAGAAGGGAAAGTTGAGTCTGAGGTTCATTGAACCCTATGAAATCCTGGAGAAAGTTGGATCAGTTTCTTACGGAGTGTATTTACCTCCATGTTTATCTCATGAACGCAATGTTTTTCATGTTTCAATGTTGAGAAAGTATATGATGAATCCATCTCATGTTTTGAGCCCAGTGGTAGTTCAGTTGGAAGAAAATCTCTCTTATGAGGACCAACCAGTCCAGATTCTTGACCGAAGAGAGAATGTATTGTGGAATAAGGTAATTCATCATGTAAAGGTTTTGTGAAAAAACCATATGCTTGAAGTGGCGACGTGGGAATCTGAAAATCCTATGAGGGATAAATACCCCCACTTATTTGATAAGTGAATAAAATTGCGAGGATGCAATTCCCAAAAGGGGGGAAGGATGTAACATCCCAGGTAAATAAAGAAATATTACAATTTAATATTTATTAATATTTGTGAATTAAATATTAATTTTATTTTAAAAGGGATTATATGTTCGATGGAGTACCCGATACGCAACAACGAGTTTCTTTGAAATCTTACGTTGCACACTAATAATATAATATTATTATTTTTAATGCTAGTTAATGACTAGCCATTGTATTGGCAGGAATGAATAGAACTAAATAAAATATGATTATATATGTTTTTTAATTTTTTTTACATTTATCCAAAAAAAGTTAGAGGCTTAAAATGTGAATGAATCTAATTATAAGCATAATTTACTTTAAAAGGCCGATTTATCTCCTTTTAATGGAGAACCATCTTTAAATATAGTTTTGGTCACTTTTATATGTTCTATTTGATAAAATTAAATTATTCTTTAGAATTCTGGACATCAAAATTTACTTTGGGAAAATTTTTGGTATTTTTCTGATAAAATTCATTATTTAATGAATAGTGAAAAATACTGTATTTTAATTCAAAACTGCCTTTTAATCTAATTTAATTATATGGTTAGATTATATTTTTAATTGGTTTTAAAGTGTAATTAGAATATATTTTTACCATTTAATATAATTTTGGTCATTGTAGGTAATTTCACATTGAAATTGGACATTAACAAGTGTTAATATTTTTATAGTACATATTTCTTAAAAACAAGCTTTTTGTTTTGACAATAGGAATTAATTTTAAATTAATTAATCCAACATCTATGTTTTTAATTTGGTAAAATAGACATAATTTTTGAATTTGGAATATAAAATATATCTTAGTCTGAATTTTTGGTATTTTTCTGAAAAACTTCAATTTTTGATGAATAGTGAAACCACTAAGTAGTAGTAACAAAATTGAATTTTTCATTTAAATGAAATTTTACTGCTTATGTGAATTGAATTTAGAAAATCCAACATACATGGTTGTTATTAGTAAGTAAAATGTGGTTCAATAAGATGAAAATAATTTTTGGTGAATAGTAACTTTTGACTTTAATTTTCCGCGGTTAAAGGTAAATAGATAAAATCAAGGTAAAAAAATATTATAATAATATAAAATTACCTTAATACTTGTCCTAACCTTATTGGATGAGTCATGGCCGACCATGGGCATCCTTGGGTAGATTTTGGGACCCCATGGAGCCACTTAAGAGTGATAATGACACTTTATTTTAATTAACTTAGAGTAAAGACAAAAATAACATAAATAAATATCTTTTAGTAAATTAATTTTTACATGGGGTTATATAAGTTATCTCTTCGACTATAAATATTCATTTGAAAGCTAAAATGATTTACTACATTACAGTATTTTTTTCTATAATTTTTAGACATCAAATAAATTAAATTATTTATGACACAATAATGATGCAATGTTTACCTCATTAAGAAATGATTTAAATAAATAGGATTATAATGATTAAAATAATATCAAAAATTTAATGGCCCAGACCCTCCTGGTCTATTCCTTTGCCAATTTTATGGTGTTTGGTGTGCCCTGGACTGGACCCATCAGGTTCGGATCCTAAGGGTGGCGTCTCGATGGCAGAACATCGTCGCGGTGTCAACCATCAGTGACACCGATCGGTGTGACACCATCGGCATGACAACAATCAGTGTGTCACTGATCGGTGTGACACTATTGGTGTGTCCCCGATCAGTGTGACACAATCGATGTGACGCAATCGGTGCGTCACCAATCGGTATGACACGGTCGGTGTGACACAATCGGCGTGTCACTGATCTGTTCCAAAGAGCCTTGTCGGGTTTTCCTTCCACAGTTTTTCTCGTAACTCCTTTTTAAGTTGTTTTACATTTTTTTAAGCGGTTCAAGGATGATTTTAGCCCCTTCATCAATGTTTTAAATTTATAACAGTGGGGAGACCCTCAATGGACCCAGGTTGTGTGTCCGTGTAACGTTTTCCTCTATTTAAATAAAATTAAAGTCACAACTGTTACGGCCACCTCCCAATGAGAATTATTAAATAAAAATTAATCTCATCGTGTGTAACCACCCAACCATGTGGTGAAACCACGATCCGCCTTTAATGTCGTAGAAGATCTTAATATCCCGTAATGCCTGACCTCACCTTTATATCTCACTCGATTTCCTTCTTTTCTTCTTCTTGGCCACGTTCATTCTTCCCATGGTGTGTTTGGAGTCCCCTTTCCATGGAAAGTTATTCATGTGTGTTGGAGCCTTTACTGCTCATCCTTCGAGTCACCCACACTCATCCCCTATAAGTCGGGCATCCCCAGTTCATAGAGCGTAGAGATAAACGTCAATCTTTGATCATCCAAGTAGGGTTTTCCTTCATCTCTCTTTACTGTGTATCATGCGGGGTGGGTACGCTAATGTTTCTATGGGGATAAGAGAAACCAAATCTTAAAGAATACAATAAAATGAATTTTAAAGAATGAGGGGGGTGACTGATGTTTCTGTTGTACTCTTATCCTTGTTTATGTGTTGTGAATTGTGCGGGCTTATGCCCACTGAAAATCATGGTCATTGGTGGTCTTTCCTTGTGCACTAATGAACCTCTGTTCTTCTGGATATTTACATGATTGATTAGGTGTAACATGGAAACTGGTTAATCATGTAAACTCGGTTGAATAAATGGATGCCCAGTGAACTACAATCCTTATGTGATCACCCCATTTAACCAAACATAAGGAAGGAACTTGTGAATCGTGTGCTTGAATCTAGAGACTCCCTTTCTCTGTTTTGGTGGTATGTGTGGTTTTCGGCTTGAATCTTGTGGGGTGATAAGGATGGGGATGGGATCCCCTATTGTGGTGCGGTTGTTGGTTTTGGATTCGAGACCGTTTGGGGCTGTTTGGTGAGACTTGGTTTGGTTCCAATACTTTGAGGGATCTCATTGATCTCTTTTTTGTTGTGACTTTACAATAGAATCGGGTGTGAATGTTTAAAGTGTTGTTGGCCGTTTTCGTTTCCTTAACCTGTGGTTATGCTTATTAGTTTCCCATTAGTGAAAAATTCACTTAAAACTAATCACTTGAACATGAAAATAGGAAGGGGTTCAATTGGGAATTGCTTTTAGGAATGAGTTGTGACTTGGCTGTGGGTGGTGTACCTTTTATGAATGAAGAGTAACGAGGGTTTTTGTGCTTAGGATGGTTTTAGAACCTTAATTTGGGTTGAGTGATTGTTTACTTATGTATATAATTATGGTTTTATGTTTCTTATTTGTGCCCCACCCAAGTTGAGCACTTTTTTCCAAACACCCCCATTTCATGGGGGAGGGTGTTTTTTCCGACACTCCTACGAATGGCTGGTTATTAGCTCATTTTCGACTCCCTTTCCCAAGTATCCCAAGATCCTTCAGGTAGGTTTTGATGGGCTGAGGTCCGTTATAGCCCAATATTCTTCAGGAAGGGTAGTTTTGGTGATTATCCCAGGTGTGTGCGAGCAGGTTGTTTCCCAAGTGTCGTCGGGATGAGGTCCTGGTGTTTTCGGGTGTTCCAGTAGTTGTTCGAGCCTAGTTGTTTGCGCGCATGATTACGTGTGGTTGTTGTGGCCCAGGTGTTTGCGGGCGGGATGTGTGGTAGTGATGACCCAGGTGTTTGGGGCGGGATGTGTGGTTGTTGTATCCCAGGTGTGTGCGGGCAGGGAAATGGCAGTGGGACTACGGTGAGAATGGCGGGAGAGGTCTGATGCATAGGATGTCTTCAATAACCAGTGGTAAAGTGGCCGGGGTATGAAAACATCGATGTGTTATTACTATTACATTACTTGACTTGCATTATTTGGGGGGTGTGACCTGGTGAGGCTTGGGTGGATAGTTATCCTTACTCGGTGTTTTGGTAATCTCTTTGCTCATGGGGCATTAGAATTACTCCCCACTTGTGCATGAGAGATTTTGGTTTTTCCCTACTGAGTATACTTGTATGCTCACCCTACGTATATAAAATTTCTTTCATGTTTCCAGGAGGACTTCAGGGATCGTGTGGGACCATACTAGTTTGGGCGTTGGGACAGTTGTTGTTGCAGTTTTTTTTCTTTCTTTGGTACTTTCATTTGGGATGTTCTTGTACCTTGTAGCATTTACTTTTGGACATTCATATCGGAATGGTTTACTTGTGGTTTTTCTTTTACCTCTAGTTGGTGTTGTTGGGATTTTCTATCTTATCTCCTGATCCTATTAAATAAAAAGGGTAATGCTTTCCATCTTGTGTGTGATTTTATACCCTTGTTTCTTCTCTCCACTCCGGGACCTATTGAAGGTGGGTCTCGGGGGTCATTATCTGTCCTTCAACTTGAAGAAGGAAGGGTCCGACAAGCTGTTGTCCCTTCTCTCAACTTAGTAAAGGTGGGTCGTGACAGAATGGTATTAGAGAAAAATGAGGTTGAGATAAAGGATGGATCTCGGGGATAGGCACAGTGAGGATTTAATGGGATAGTAGGGAAACAGTGTTAGGAAATCTTGGTGCATGAAATAGGCCAGGGAAGATCGGGTAGGACATGGGATTTTAGGGCCCCCTGTGATCTGATGCAAGGACTCTGGACTTACCGAATGACTAAGTGAGGCTACACTGATTGCAGGGTAGAGACCCTAATAAAGGTACATGCATCATAATGACTTGTGTTCTTTTGTTTCTTGTGCATTTTGTGGATTTAAAATTAATAAGGAGTTTAAAAAAATTTAAAATCAATCTTTTACACTACTCGGGCTTAGGCATTCCTTGTTTAACTTGCAGCTATGGTAGCTGGACGATGACCACGAGTAGTGCGGGCGATCGAGGTCCAGGAGGTTGTCTTGGCTGATCGGCAGAGGACTGACTGAGAGGAGGAGGACAATCAATGGTAGAGGACGCTTCTTGCCTTTCAACAACAGACCCTTAGAAAGTACGAGGGCAGCACCTTGGACATGGAGATGGAAAGCTGGCTCGAGGAGATGGTGATAGCTTTCACCTTGACTCATGCGCTGACAGAGTACTAGGTTCCTCTAGCTATAAGACAGATGCGGGGAGCAGCGCGTCAGTGGTGGATGCTTTATCTTGGGGAGAAGAGGGAGGCTGAGGTGACATGGGCTGACTTCAAGAGGGTGTTCCGGGTGGAATTCCTCTCCTCCACAATGAAGGCTGAGAAGAGGTAGGAGCTCCTCTCCCTCCAGAAGGGGATCATGTTAGTGAGAGAGTTGGGGATCAAGTTCAAGGATCTCCTTTGCTTTTCTCCAGACCTATTTCCAGATGAGGAGTCTTAGGAGAGACTTTTGGAGGAGGTGCTACGACCTTCTCTTCAGTATGCGGTCACCCCCTTCACCCTACCAACATTCATGGAGGTCTAGAAGAAGGATGAGGTGATATAAAGGATGAAAACACTGGGAGGTGTGCCACGAGAGTGAATCCAGTTGGGCTTGTCAAAGGGGATGTTCATCAACAGCAGGCCTCTAGCATCAGGGTCCTCTAGGTTTTGACCAGCATGGAGCAGACTCCAGCAGTTCCAGTTTCGACCTCCCAACCCTTGCCATTTTCTTTCGGGCCCAGGACTGATATTCTTCAGTTGTGGTAGCTGTGGGAACCATTGGAACCAGTGCCCAGACCTAGTGAAGTATAGTGGGGGTGGGCAGGTGCAGCACCCACCTCAACAACAGCAGTTTCCAGCCATGCCCTTTCAACAGCAGGGACAGCAAGCTCCTGCCCCTCTAAGGGTAGACGTTGTAGGAGGATGCCGCCTTCAGGGCGCTCCTCAGGGACCTCGACCAGGGCGCGGTCGGGGAGGCGGCTGACAACCGAGGGGCAGACGAGCTGGGCGTGGATAGTTACATGCTGTAGAGGAATCATTTCCAGTAGGGTCGGAAGTCGTTTGAGGTATGATCAGCTTGTTTAGTACTCTTTTCTACGCCTTGTTTGATACAGGAGATTCACACTCCTTCGTTACACCCAGTCTGGCGTGTGCTCTAGGTTTAGATGCTGAGATACTTCTAGTGCCCCTGGTGTTGAGTACTCCAGTCAGAGGTCAGACCGAATTGTCTTATGTTTGTCGAGGGTGTAGACTGATGATAGGGCCACATCAGTCTATCAGGTATCTTCTACTATTGTAGATACAACCATACAATGTCATCCTGGGCATTGACTGGTTGTTCTCTATATATTCTGTTATTGACTGCTTCCCAAGAAGGATCATGTTTTCGGATTTGGGTGCCTGATGTGTAACTTTCATCGGTGAGCGGGCTTGCCAAGAAGGCAGCCGGTGAGGGGAGCCCCTCCATTCCTTGTTAGCTGAACTGTCCTTGGAGTCGGTGGATACAGAAATGGTGGAAGTCCCGGAATCATCAGTGAGTTTATGGACGTCTTCCATGAAGAAGTGGCGACTCTACCCCCTCGACGTGATGTTGAGTTCGAGATAGACTTGCAACCTAGTGGCCATCCAATTTCGATGGATCCCTACTGGATGGCACCTTCTGAGTTGTGGGAGTTGCAGATTCAGATTGACGATCTAATGAAGAAAGGTTTTGTTCGACCAAGTGTGTCACCTTGGGGTGCTCCAGTCTTGTTCGTAAAGAAGGCAGATGGTGGTCTCAATCTGTGCATAGACTACCGGAGACTGAACCAGGTAATAGTTAAGAACTTCTACCCTCTCCCAAGGATAGACGACCTTTTCAAACAATTAAAAGGGGCAGGATGGTTCTCTAACATCGACCTACGGTAAGGATATCACTAGTTGAGGGTGAAGGAGGGTGACATCTCGAAGACTGCCTTCATGTGCAGATATGGGCACTTTGAGTTTGTAGTCATGTCGTTTGGTGTTACAAACGCACCAATCGTGTTCATGGGGCTCATGAACTCCGTCTTCCAGGAATATCTGGACCGGTTTGTGGTCGTGTTTATTGACGACATACTGATCTACTTGAGATCAGAGTAGGATCATGCTGAGCATCTGAGAATGGTTTTAGAAGTCCTCGGACAACACCAACTCTATGGGAAGTTGTCCAAGTGAAAGTTTTGGGAGCAAGAAGTTCACTTCCTTGGACACGTAGTGTCCATGCAGGGAATAGTGGTGGACCCATCAAAGGATGAGGTGGTTGTTTATGGGAAACACCCAAGAACATGGCATAGGATCTTAGTTTCTTAGGCCTAGTCGGTTACTACCGGAGGTTCGTGCCCAACTTCTCCAGAGTTGCAGCACCTTTGACAGCCTTGACCATGAAGGATCAGGCTTTCATGTGAAGTGGGTAGTGTGAGGCAGCCTTCAGTTTTCTAAAGGGGAAGTTGGTTAGTGCCCCAGTTTTGAGGTTTCCAAAAGAAGGGGTGGCATATGAGGTGTTCTGTGATGGTTCAGGACAAGGCCTGGGGTGTGAGTTGATGCAACGACAAATGGTGATCTCTTATGGATCTAGATAGTTACTTTACCATGAGCATAACTATTCCACCCACAATCTATAGCTTGTGGAGGTCATGTTCACACTAAAGTTGTGGCGTCATTACCTTGTCGGGGAGAACTTCGTAGTCTTCATAGATCACAAGATCTTGAAATACATCTTCTCCCAGCGGGACCTGAATTTGCGGTAGAGAAGGTGGATGGAGTTCCTTTACGACTACGATTTCAAAATCTTATACACCTTGGGAATGGGGAACGTGGGGGCTGATGCCCTGAGCAGAAAGTTGCAGAAGGACATGGTTTGAGAGTCGTAAGATGCTTGGAATGTGATGGAAGAGTTGGTTTCCCTACACCTTGATGCGAGGATGGATGATGGTAGAGGTTTCCTGTTTCAGATAATAGTGCAGTCCACTCTCTAATGGCAGGTAGAGGAGTCTTAGTGGGGAGACTCTGAGACTAAAGTAATGTGTGATCGCATTAGCCAGGGCAATTCTCCAGAAGAATGGTCGAAGGATGGTCAGAATTGGATTATTTTCTAGGATGTTTGTCCCAGAGACAATGCGCAAGATAGTTCTTGGTGAATTTCATAACTCACCCCTTGTGGTACACCTAGGAGTTTCCAAGATGTACTGGGGTTTGGAGAGTCAGTGTTGGTGGCCAGGAGTGAAGCGAGCAGTGGTAGAGTTTGTATCAAAGTGCCTCATGTGTCAGCAGGTGAAGGCTGAACACCGCGTACCAGGAGGTCTGTTAGAACCATTAGATGTCCCCAAGTGTAAGTGGGAGGACATATCGATGAATTTCATCACGGGACTACCCAAAGATAAAGGGGTTTGCGATGCTTTCTTGGTAGTAGTGGACTGACTGATTAAATCAACTCACTTCCTGGTGATCATGGAGTCGGGTACGGTGGATGCCCTAGCACAGAGGTATGTGGATGAGGTGGTACAGTTTCATGGGGTTCTGAGGTCCATAGTCTCAGATTGGGATACCCGGTTTACCTCATGAGTCTGGAGGGGATTTCAGCATTCTTTTGGCATTGAGCTACATCTTAGCACAGCTTTCCACCCTCAGACAGATGGACAGACCGAGCGCACCATCTAGACAAGGTAGGATATGCTACGGGCAAGTGTTTTGGACTCTGGGGGATCATGGGTGTGACACTTTCCTTTGGTAGAGTTTTCCTATAATAATATTTATTACTCTACCATTGGCATGGCTCTATTTGAAGCTTTGTATGGCAGTTCGTTTCGCTCACCTGTGTGCTGGACAGAGATTGGGGAAGCTGGTGTTCTTGGCCTGAAAGTGGTGTAGAGCACGACGGAGAAGGTTCAGCTTATACAGAAGAGGATGAAGGAAGCTCAGGACCGGCAGAAGTCATATGCCGATAACAGGAGGATACCCTTGGAGTTAGAGGTCGGGGACCACGTGTTCTTGAATGTCTCCCCTCAACGTGGACAACGGAGGTTCGGTAGGGGGAGTAAGCTTTCTCCCAGGTTTGTCGGACTGTTTGAAGTGCTACGGTAGGTCAGCGAAGTGGCTTATCAGCTAGCGCTACCACCGCCGCTACTGAGAATGCATGACATCTTCCATGTGTCTCAGCTCCGTTGGTATCTACATGACAATTCACACGTCCTTGACTGGGGAAATCTAGATATCGAGGACGAAGTGACATTTGTAGAAATTCCTGTGAGGATCAAGGACCATGAGGAGAAGGTGCCTCGTGGATGAACCATTCCCTTGGTTCGTGTGTTATGGAGGCATGGTGGGCTCGAGGAGAGTACCTGGTAACGAGAAGCATATATGTGCACCCAATACCCATAGTTGTTCTGAGTTTTTTCTTATTTCTCTTTGTACTTGTTCGAGATTTAATGCTAACCTTGTTGGTTTTTGAGATGTTTTGTTTCCTTACCTTGCGAATGTTATGAAATGTCCTGACTGTGGGGATGGGAGGACCCAATCCCCATTCAAGACGCATTAAGGTGGATGTGATTAAACTTATGCGGGTGAGTTAGTGCCACCCAAAGTGGATAGTTTCTTGACATGGAGGAAGGAACTCCTGGATCCGTGTGTCGGGACATTGCGATCCTTTGGTTTGGCGTGGCTGTTTGGGGTGGTTGTCCCCAATAGGTATCTTTCGAGGGGGTTGTTTGGGCCCCTCTCTTCTCTTCAGGACTATCTTTGTATATCGAGGAGGAGAATAGTTTGAGAGGTATCTAATGTAATGGTCCAGACCATCCTGGTCCATCCCTTTACTCAATTTCTGGTGTTTGGTGTGCCCTGGACTGAAACCATCTGGTCCGGATCCTAAGGGTGGTGTCTCAATGGTAGGACATCATCGCGGTGTCAACCATCGGTGACCCCGATCGGTGTGACACCATCGGCGTGACACCGATCGGTGTGACCCGATTGGTGTGTCACTGATTGGTGTGACACGATCAATGTGTCACCAATCAGTGTGTCACCGATCGGTGTGACATGATCGGTGTGTCACCGATTAGTGTGACACGATCAGTGTGTTGCCAATCGGTGTGACAAGTTCTGCGTGACACGATCGGTGTGTCACTGATCGGTGTGTCACCGATCGGTATGACACGATCAGAGTGACACAATCGGTGTGTCACCGATCGGTGCCACAGAGCCTTGTCGGGTTTTTCTTCAACAGTTTTTTCCTGTAATGCCTTTTTAAGTTGTTTTACCCTTTTTAAAGCGGTTCAATGCTGGTTTTATCCCTTTCATCAATGTTTTAAATTCCTAATAGTGGGGCGACCCTCAACGGACCCAGGATGTGTGTTAATGTAACATTTTCCTCTTATTAAATAAAATTAAATTCACAACTATTACGACCACCTCCCAATGAGAGTTATTAAATAAAAATTAATCCCATCATGTGTAACTACCCAATTGCGTGGTGAAACCACGATCCGCCTTTAAAGTCGTATAAGATCTTGTATCCCGTAACGCCTAGCCTCACCTTTATATCGCACTCTCTTTCCTTCTTTTCTTCTTCTTGGCTGCGTTTGTTCATCCCTTGGTGTGTTTGGAGTCCCCTTTCTGAGGAAAGTGGTGCGTGTGTGCTGGAGCCTTTACTGCTCGTCCTTGGAGTCCCCCACGCTTCTCCCCTACAAGTCATGCATCCCCAATTTTTGGAGCGTGGAGAAAAACGTCGATCTTTGATCATCCAAGTAGGGTTTTCCTTTGTCTCTCTTTACTTTTTATCATGTGGGGTGGGTGCGCTAATGTTTCTATGGGTACGGGCGAAACCAAATCTTAATGAATATAATAAAAGGACTTTCAAAGAATGAAGGGGGGTGTGACTGATGTTTCTGCTATACTATTATCCATGTTTATGTGTTGTGAATTGTGCGGGCTTATGCCCACTGAAAATCATGGTCTTTGGTGGTCTTTCCTTGTGCACTAATAAACCTCTCTTCTTCTGGATATTTACATGACTGATGGGGTGTAATGTAACAACCCGATATTTTATGAGATATATTCTTTTTAATTTCTTTCATATCTTCTGTTGTACGCTACACCAAGATTATCTTGTACTATACGCAACAACATATTATATTTCAGTATAGGCAATGCTATTCTTGGCTCGTGTTACACACAATTTCAAGTTCATTTTGTGTAAATTATTCTACGCAACATTTGTTATAGATTTTATTTAATGTATAAATGAAATAAGTTTTGATTATGTTACACTCAACACCAAATGGGGATTTCACTACATGCTGCCCTGACTTGGCTTGCATTACACGCAATCAAGACCTTCTTTGATAGCATGTGTAGTACGCAATACCGAGTTTCACTAAATGAGATATTATTATAATATTATTATGAACTAGCCGTTATGAATAGTAATACCCACTTTTTTAAACTTTATTAATTTAATCTTTCAAAATGGATTTCATTTTTGGATTCGGAATATCGAAATTATCCTAGGGTGAATTTTTGGTATTTTTCTAAAAATTTCAATTTTTGATGATTAGTGAAAAACACTGAGTTATTGGTTAAAACCGAATTTATATTTAAATAATAATTTATTTTATTTAAATTTATTTTAGGTCAAAATAGAAACATAATAACTATATAAGTTCAATGTAATTCATTGGAGTCATTTTATAATAGTTTTAGATATATAATAATTTTATTGAATTTTTACCATCTTTTACCCGCCTCCTAGGAGCATTTACAAATTTACATAAATCTTGATTTTACCACTTCTGTGAGTGGAATTTTGAAAATCCGAGAGACACGGTTAATATAAAGGAGTAAAATGTGGTTCAATAAGATAAAAATAATTTTTGGTGAATAGTAACTTTTTACTTTTATTTACCACGGTTCAAACTAAATAGGGTAATTAAGGGTAAAAATGATATTATTATTACCCTAACACATGTCCTAATTCTATTGGATAGGTATAATTCGACCAAAAACAACATTAGGAATATAATATTATCATTTAGGTCCACATGGATTAGATTCAGACATTTATTTTTATTTAATTCAAAGAAGAGTTAAAAGAGTTAAAATCAAAGTTTAATAACTAAAAAAATTTTAATATAAGGTTATACATAAGATAAATTCGACTATAAATATTCATTAGAAATATAAAAATATTTCCTACATAATCGTATTTTATTTATAATTTTTAGACATTAAATAATTTAATTTATTTATGACATAATGATGACGTAGTAATTACATTATTAATGAAATATTAACATAATTGATGTTATAAATAACCAAATAAATGTAATTTTAGACTTTTATTAATTACACTAATTTTCTAGGTTAATATGACATCTTATTATTGATTCTATTAACATTTTTATAACTAATAATGCTGTTATGATTTTCACAAAAATCAATTACCAAATAGTGTCAAAATTGCCATAAAATAGTTTTTAAAACAAATATTATATTATTAATTGATATTATATTCCTAAAAATCTAAGGCTCGTCCAAATGACTTATATATGGTTATACATATTAATAATGAACCACATGTGGTTCGTTTGTCTTGTTATAGTAAGTTTATTAACCATATAGTGTTATAAAACAAGAAGACGCGGTAAATGTTAAATTATTTTACTTTGAGTTAAATCTAAATGATAAGGTTAAAATAGTAACCTAAACTTTTCTAAAACCTATTGATTGAGATTATTTTGACCCATCCCCACTTTAGCTTTTAAATAATTCAATTTGGAGCTATTATAAACCGAATATGACTTTATTATAAAATAATATTTTAAATATTTCCTAAGGTGCCCCTCTCCTCCCTTAAAAAAGGGAACCTCCACCCTCTTCTCTTTACACATTTTTGAGACTTCATGCTTGGCCAAACCCTTCCCATTTCCCTTCTCAACTTCCCTATAAACATTATAGAGGTTCTGGTCTCCTCAAAATGCCAACTCTAGTGCCATAAGAGGAAGCTTAAAAGAGGTGCGTCGAAGAAGAGGTAATCACTTCTACCGATTCTTTCAAATTTCTTTCTTCTTAAACTTCTTCTTATTTATTTGTATAATGACAAATTAATAACAACAGTATCACTAATATAATGCTATGTTATTATAAATATGAAACAACCTTATTTCACCTTCTATCCATCCTACGAAAAACGAAATCACCGCGCGTGCGTACGTACGGAATATCGTCTCCACGCCGTGGTGTAATCTATTTTTCCACCACCACATTACATGGATGGGTATAATGGTGTAAATAAAAACTATATATAGTTATTATAACATCATACTGATTCTGAGATATTATATCATCCACTACAATTCAATTCAATAATTATGGGAATGATATTATCGCTCATGCGTACGTATGGATTACCGTCTCCACGACGCGATGAGATTCATTCTCCATGTTAACCACTCAAGAATGATTATAATGTATTTATAATGAATAATAGTGAAATGTATTAAATGATAAAGCTAATGTATATATATATATGTGTGTGTGTGTGTGTGTGTTTTTGTGTGTCATCTACTTACTTCCATTCAAGTCAATAAGGAAAAGAAAACAACGTTCATGCGTACATACGGTCTACCGTCTCCATGAATGGTGTATTTAATTTCATTTATCTATCTATTATATATATATATACTGAATATATATGATATATAAATCATTATTTAAAATTTTTAAGTAATTAAATCATGATATATGTAATAATAATATCAAGAACAACAAGTCCCAACACGAACAATAAATAAAACGATTTTACCCAAAACGTTGCTTTAACATGGAATTTACAAAAGAACGGGTAATATAAAGTAATAAGTGAACCATATATGATATCATAACAATGAATATGATTCTGTAATAAGTCAATGGCATTATTTAAATCATTATACAGGAGGTTCGGATATGTACAAAGCGTATCAGACCTAAGGTAAGGGATAACTTTTCCAATCTCGTTTTTATCCGAGATTGTTTATTCGTAAGTATATTCCGGGGTAATATTTATCATCCATGTACATGTTCCATAAAAATGTTTACATGTGTGTTTAAAGTCATTTTTACCCATTTTTTACTTTTAATACATGGTATGTAAGGAATCTTTCTTTTGTTTACCATACGAAGTACTTTTTGACTTTTCCGGAAAAAGTATGAGAAGAATGTTTTTTTAACTTATACGGAATGAACAGATTTTTACGGTTTCGTAAAGCCTTATTTTTATGAAGCTTCCTTCACAAGATTTCATGACTATTTTCAAAAAAATACTTTTCTTTTAAAATTTCATGGCATTTTGTGAAAAGAAAATGATTTTGAATAAGAAAATATATTTTCCTCAAGAATTCATTTCAAGTGTTTTGTCAAAACTATTTTCCATCTAAGATGAAATTATATAGTATGATTATGTTTCATGTATAATGTATCTATTATTTACATGGTTTGATTCTTATTATGATGAAATGATATCCATTTGTTTTATATGGATTACGTTATGATGGGATGATGTTTATGAAACCCATTTTATACTTCGGGTTATGATGAATGATTTTTGTTTATTTTTTGGCACAAGTAAGAATGATTTCATTATGAGATTTGTGGAAACTATATCTCTCTTCAACGCATTGGGTGAAGATTTATATCTTATGAGATAGACATGGCTGGAATGGTAAGTTAATCTGGTTCAGTGATACAGAACTGGAATGAGGAGTGAACTCTATTCAGAAAGGGACTTTGTCCACTAATATGGTCTCAGCAGCAATGCCTTGGATACTATGGAAATAATATCATGTGATTAATGGTTTGACACAATTAAATGTTTTATTCCCATGCTATTTTATCATGATTGATGTTCCTTTATGATATATTCCTTACATACTTCCATGATTTATGTCTTTTCTCAAGATTTTGATGTTTAGATTTTATGTTCAAGTTTTTGCATTCAAATATTTATGGATTGTTTTATGTTCTCTATGTTTACCCTTACTGAGCATTTTATCTCACCCTTTTTATGTTTTCTTTTCCACAGGATATAAAGAAATTTTTTAGGTATGAAAACAAAAGTGGACGATCTTTATGGGAGATGTTGGAGATCTTTCACCATGATTAGAAGATTATGTTCCGAGTATCCAAAGACACTAAAATATTTCGATCCTTGAGTGTTGGTTTTTGTTATGTATTAATTATTCCGCAAAAGTAATGAAATTTCCATGTTATTCAAGCTATGGCTCTTTACACGTAATATGGAAACTGTTTAATCAAGTAAACTTTCTTGATTAAATGGATTCCCAGTGAACAAAAATACTTGTTTGATCACCCCGGTTAACCAAACAGAAAGAAAGAACTTGTGAATGGTGTGCCTAAATCTGGAGACTCCCTTGCTATAATTTGGTGGTATGTGTGGTTTTTTTCTTGACTCTTGTGGTATGATATGGATGGGGATGGGATCCCCTGTTAGGGTGCAGTTGTTGGTTTTTGGATGTGAGACTGTGTGGGGCCGTTTGGTGAGACTAGGTTTGGTTTCAGTACTTTGAGGGATCTCACGGATCCATTTGTTGTTGTGACTTTACAAGAGAACTGGGTGTGAATGTTTAAATTGCAGTTGGTCGTTTTCCTTTCCTTAACCTGTGGTTATGCCATTTTAGTTTCCCAATAGTGCAAAATTAACTTAAAAGGAATCACTTGAAGATGAAAACAGGAACGGGTTCAATGGGGAATTGGTTCTGGGAATGAGTTGTGACTTGGTTGTGGGTGGTGTACCTTTTATGAATGAAGAGTAACGAGGGTGCTTGTTCTTAGGCTGGTTTTGGAACCTTAGGTTGGGTTGAGTTCTTGTTTACTTATATATATATAATTATGGTTTTCATTTTTCTTATTTGTGCCCCACCCAAGTTGAGTACTTTGTGCCGAACACCCCCATTTCATGGGGGAGGGTGTTTTTTCCAACACTCCTATGAGTGGCTGGTTATTAGCTCCTTTTATGCTCCCTTTACCAAGTATCCCATGATCCTTCGGGCAGGCTGTGACGGCCTGAGGTCCATTATAGCCTAAGATTCTTCGGGCAGGGTAGTTGTGGTGGTTGGCCCAGGTGTGTGCAGGAAGTTTGTTTCCCAAGTGTCTTCGGGATGAGGCCCGGGTGTTTTCAGTCATGGTAGAATTTGTTTGGGCCCGGGTCTTTGTTGGCATAATTACTTGTGGTTGTTGTGGCCAAGGTGTTTTCGGGCTGGACGTGTGGTAGTGATGGACCATGTTTTGCGGGCGGGATGTGTGGTTGTGGTATCCCAGGTGTGTGCGGGTGGGGAAATGGCAGTGGGACTATGGTGAGAATGGCGGGAGAGGTCGGATGTGTAGGATGTCTTCAATAATCGGTGGGAAATTGGCGTGGGGTACCCAAACATAGATGTGTTGTTACTATTACATTACTTGACTTGTGTTATTTGGGGAGTGTGACTTGGTGAGGCTTGGGTGGATAGTTATCCTTACTGCGTGTTTTGGTTATCTCTTTTCTCACGGGGCATCAGAATGCCTCCCCACTTGTGCACGAGAGCTTTTGGTTTTTCCCTACTGAGTATACTTGTATGCTCACCCTACATATATAAAATTGCTTTCAAGTTTCCAGGAGGACGTCAGGGATTGTGCGGGACCGTACTAGTTCGGGCGTTGGGATAGTTGATGTTGCAATTTTTTTCTTTCTTTGGTACTTTCCTTGGGGGTTTTCTTATACCTTGTAGCATTTACTTTGGGACATGCATATGGGAATGGTTTACTTGTGGTTTTTCTTTTACCTCCAGTTGGTGTTGTTGGGATTTTCTATCTTATCTCCCAATACTATTAAATAAAAATGGTAATTTCTTCCATCTTGTGTTTGATTCTATACCCTTGGTTCTAGTCACCACTCTGGGACCTATTGAAGGTGGGACTCGGGGGTCATTATCTCTCCTTCAACTTGAAGAAGGAAGGGTCCGACAATCTGTTGTCCCTTCTCTCATCTTGGTGAAGCTGGGTCCTGACTAAAAACCTATCCAATTCTTATTGGTTGATTTTATTTCAACCATGAGTCATCTTATCTTCCACTTTAATTAGTTTTGGACCTTTAGAAACTGAAAATCATTATATAATAAAATAATATTTTCACACTTTCCCAAAGAGCCCCTCCTCCCCCTTATAAAAATACCTCACTTTTAACCAATTCCTCAAAACTCTAAAGCCCCTTATATCATCCAACCATTACCCAATTAATCTCCCTACATCCCTCTCCTACTCCTAGAAGCTTTACCTTAGGCATAAGGTACTTAAAGAGGTCCTTTTGGTTCAAACCAAAGGGAGTTACCCGAATTAAAGGTAACCGTTTCTCTTAAATTAATTTCTTTTATTTTACTTATCCAACCCCTAAACTCTTTTTATTCCTTTCGTTCATAAAAACACCATTATCATAAATGTACTAGTATGTTTTTATGAGAAGTATTTGTACTACACTTACACACACCTTCATCTAATGGGTAAAGTACATACTGTTTCTGTGGACGACAGAATACTGCCTCACGAAATGATGATTGTTCAAATATCTCCAACCGCCTCTCATGATGGCCAATATGATAGAACTATATTTATATATGATATATATTATGTTTATGTTTTCTTTATGCTTCTATATTTTCTTTTTATATCATACCTTTATGGTTTCCATTATGGGTAAACACGATAGTTTCAATAGAGGAAGTGCGGACTATCGCCCCCTCAAAGTGATATGACTCGTTAATGTCATATATGGTACATATAAAGGATGGATTTAATGAAATTATATATGATATTATACTGTATTTATAATATACCTATGTATCATTAGGTTTTCATTCCATCAAAATACTAAATAGAAATGAAAGTAGTGTTCATGCATACGTACGGCTTACCGTCTCCATGAACGGTGCATTTCATTTCTTACCTCCAATTGTTATGTACTATTATAAGTACATGTATATTCTGGATAAATATGATAAATATGATATCTAAATCATGAATATCATTCTTGATATAATGAACTTTGACCACATTAATAACTTGTAATTATAAGAAGTTCATTTTTGACTCAAGTACCAAATATCGACAAATGACCATTATTAACATAAATGATTACATAATGTTTATAACATGGTAATAAGTAATATAAAAGGAATAATAAAATTGAAAAAGGTTCTTAAGAAAGTATAAATTAACTTTAGTTTATTATTCAGGAGATTAAAGAACGAACAGGTCAAGTCGGAAATGAGGTAAGGGACTTCATCTCAATCTCCTTTAATTGAGGCATCCTTTGATTAATACATGACTTTATTTTATATAGTGTAAAAATACCTTTGACTTTTAATTTCATTCAAAGGGAATATTTTCTCTATGAATCATTTTAAAAAATGACAAAAACAATATTATTTTTAATGTAAGCGGTGACAACGACCCTTTTCCGCCGCCGCGAGTATTATTTGATCATTGACTTCCTTAACAAGCAGTAATTTTTTTTAAATTAAAAATAAATACCATATACTTTTTTTTATGTATTTTAGGATTGAAAATGGTTTTGAGAATGGATTTATTATTTCCTTATTTTGGAATGATATATTGTGTTTGCAATTTGGGAATGTCTTCTTTCCTTTATGCTTATGTTATGTGTTATGATTATGTTATGGTTCTTGGTCATTGTTTACGTATACAGGTGGTTCCATGATAAACCTATGGCGGGTGAGCTGGAGATAGCTCTTTAATGCATTGGGTAACATGAGAGAGGTAAAAGTGTATGTTTCTCCTAATATATGTAGTGAATATAATGTGATGGGTATTCCAAATGTAACTCCTTACATAGCTGTGAAAGCTACAACATAAGTATATTATGGATGCCACAAGTTACCTTTATGATTTATGATTTCTATGTGTTATTCATAAATATTATGATTTCATGAGGTATGATAAAGAGATTATGTTATGTATGTATCATGAACTAATGTTTTTCTTTATTTGATAACCCTTACGGAGCTTTTTATCCTCATTCCAAATTTTTGAAATGTTTTTCACAAGACTTAAAGATGAATAGGGTCAAGGATGAGATCAAGGAAAAGTCATGCTTTCTAAAATATGGAACTGTACATGACTCTTTTTTTCAAGAGTTTTTATTTTATGAAAAAATTAGAAACTGAGTAGAAGTGTATTCTTTGTATCATTGAGTTGTAATGTAATAGTTATGGCCTAATTCTATAAAACTCTAAACCTAAAAAGATCCTCAATGTGAATTATTCATTTAATTCAATATAATGTAATGTTTAAGGTCGGGTCCTTATACATGTCCTAACATTTTATTCTCCACATTCCAAGTAGTGAGATATCAGAGTAATCTCAAGGAAAGAAACATGATTGTGGTGAAAAGAATACTTAGGTATATCAATGGAACATTGGATCTCGACTTAGTGTATAATGAAAAAACTCAGCTATAGTTGTTGGGATATACAGATGCATATTCGGATGAATCAACAGATGATCGAAAATAAATGTTAGGAGGTGCATTATATCTTAGTATATTGTGTATTTCTTGTCTAATAAAGAAACAATATTTCATTTCATTGAGCACCAAAGAATCTGAGTACATTGCAGCCACTCAAAAATGCACACAGTTATTGTGGATGAAGTATCAACTTGATGATATGGGAGTTGAAGTGAAGTCTCTGATCAGAATCCAGTATGATAACTCAAGTACTTTAAATCTTATAAAAAATCATGTCTATCACTCATGGACAAAGAACATTGAGATAAAGTATCATTTTATCAAGGAGAAGGTTGAGAAGGGAATTGTGAAGTTGGATTATGTGCCTACAGAGTTACAAGTTACTGACATTCTAAAAAAGGACTTACCTAAAGAATCTTTTTAGAGACTTCGACTAGCTCTGGGAGACCTGTCGACTCCCCACACTTGAACCAGTATGGATGTGGATACTCCCCTCTCCTCGAGGCATGTTGTGTTTTCCTTACTGTACTAATCTATGCTCTCTACTCTGTTATAGACCACAATGGAGTGACCCTTGGGTTCATTGAAAAAGGGGAGAAAGAGTGACTCCTAAATGGGGAGAAACTATAGATGAAGAATAGAGACAATGTATTTTTCAAAGACACAGGGTGAAGCTGACAGGTGGAGCAGCGAGATAGGGGAAGTTTATCAAGACAGGTGAAGAAGATGATAGGGGGAGTAACGTGGTGAGAATTAAACAGTGTTTGAAGTGATCAACTAGAACATATCTTGGAAAGCACAAGAACCCAATAAGAAAACAAGGATAGTATTAAATATAACAATGCTATAAGTGATAGATCAAATAATAGATGTCACGACAACTGAGGATCATAATAAAAGTAGAAGAGTGGTGTTGGAATGGTGTCAGAAGGTTTATAGTAATCGTCAATTGGTACCAGTATGGTATCAATAATTGGTTTTAGAAATGAAGTGATTCATTGATGAACTTTTCATTTACTCTTGTTTCTTACGCTGATCATTGCTCATGTGGGTTTAGAGTATGTGTTGAGTGGATCTGTTATCGCTATCAAAATTTCAAGAGGCAAACGGTGGATGATGCGTTAAAAAGGTATAATTTTATGAGAAGAGTTGTCAAAAAATCCAAAGGGGGTTATTGTTGGGAAAAAATCCCTCAAGGTATCATTAAATCATTTTTTAGGTGATTGTGTTTGTTGAAAAAGTGGTCCTCAATGTTGTTTTTGTTAACAAAGAAGACCATGATGTTCAATTTGGTGACAAAGGAGGGTTTTCATGGTGATTTTTTGAGTTTGGGAGATGTTTTTAACAATCCATGACTGAAAATGGAATCTTAAAAATGGAATAGATGATCTGGAAGTGGTAAAAAAAGAGCAGATACAAGGTGGTGTTGTTTTCCAGTGTTTACCAAATTTTTGGGCCTCAAAATCGACAAATGGAGAAATGTTTTTTTGGAAAAGGTAATTGCACGCCAGTTTCATAGAGGTATGTAAAGTTGGGAACCATATGGTTTTCAATATCAAAACATCAAAATATGGAATAGGAAAGAGGGGTGCCCAAGTTTTGGTGTGGGCGCGCAAGGTGACTAGGGCGACAGAAGCTTAGGTGGATGGAATTACGCGCAGGGAGGAGACTTGCTCGCGGCGCTCAGGGTGTCCAAAATGCCTATAAATAGACGTTCACCCCTACTCATTTGGTGATAATCTCATTACTTAGAGAAAATTTGAGCTATAGTCACGCAAGTATGTTTGGGTGCGCAAGAGGGGGTTTGGGCGCGCAAGTATAAAGATATTCAAAAGTTGCAAGCTAGTTGATATTTATGCACCAATATTGGTTTGGGAATAAATGGGTGTGAGTCGCCAAAGTTTTGAGTTGGATAAGGGAGTTTCGCGCAAGTGGTTAGGTGACACTTACACGCTAGTCATTGAGAAGTGCGCTGGTCATTCTAGGGTTGTGTGAATATTGGAAAATTTCCCAACACACTTGCGGTAAAGTTTTGTTCATCAGTGGATGAAAGTGGAACTTCAACAGAGCATCTACATATAGAGAAATATGTATTCATTTGTGATAATGAAGAGACCTACAAGTCTTTAAACTGTGAGTGGATCTTCTGAAGAAGAAGTAAGCACACAATAGTTAAGAGAGTAGTGATCTTTCATATTGTGAGTGGTTGTAAACTAGGAGGGACAATGAGTCCACTCCGAACTTTGTAAACAATAGTGATCTTTTAATTGATTGGGTGCATTGGCACATCGCTGGTGTCTTCTCCTTGGACATAGCCTAGTGAGGGTGAACCATGTAAAATTGATGTGCTCTATTATTACTTTAATATTTGTTTATACTCTGCAATGGGAAGGATAGAGAAGAGAGTTTTGTCTAACAATGAAAATAGATCAATAGGGGTAGTTTTTTTAATCTGTCATGCCCTGATTCACCTCTCCCCCTCTCAGGGTATCTAACCTAGTGGACCTAACAAAGGATTTTCAGGTAATGTATTTTTCAATAATAAGATGATTTATATTAGCATAATGGATAGTAATAATCATTTTTTTAATTTAAAATAAATTTAATTTAAATAACTCCTCATTCTGGTTTATGGTAATTAATTAAAATGGATAATAAATATGCATTTTAATACATTTTTTAGAAAAATCAAATTTTAAACCTAAAAATAAATTAAAACTAAAATTAAATATAACGAGATTCGAATTTAATTAATAAAATTTATTATAAAAATAGTACTTATGTTACATAAAATCAAATTCAAATAATAAGGTGTCTTTTAAATTAGATAATTCTTTGAAAATTAATTACAGTTTTTAAAAAAATTGGTATTTTTAACTATTCATAGAAAAATCTATATTTTCCATAAAATCACAGAATTAAACCCAAAAAATAATTTTTATATGCTTATTAGAAAAATGATTTTTAGTTTATCAAATAAAATGTATAAATTTTTTAGAAATTATTTGTAATATTTGATCCCAAAAAAGAAAAAAAACATTTTTAAAGAAAACATATTTTTGATGATTAAATTGACATTACAAAAAATTGAGTGATTATTTACTATTAATTTATCAATACATTTATTTTTATTAGGACACAAAAACACACACACACACACATATATATATATATATATATCATAAAATCATTAATCATATTTATACCCTCTAATTTAAAGTCTTGGTTATAACGATCATATATTTCACAGATAGTTCATGTTTGGTGTTGTATGTTTTATAACCTAGAAAACATATCATTCTTCTTATAAAATATTAGGGTGGTCCATCCCCCCTCACCCACCCCCTTATTTGATAAATTACATCCATTAAATTTGAATTGATATTTATTATTATATATTTCAAATTTTAAAAAACCTATCTTGAAAACCCAAATTGTAAAAAAGATTAATATAAAATTATTTTAAAAATTGGGAAATGAAAATATGAAGGTCATCTAGAATAAAACATAACTAGGTCTCCAAATAGGGGAACATTTGTGGGATGTTTAGATATGTAAATAGAATATAATAGAAATTTTTAAATAATTATGAAGATTGATAAAGAGAATTGATCATAGAAAACTGAATGATCATGAGAATGTTAACAGCCAAAAAACCATAATCCAATGTGGTGTGAAAAGAACTATCGATTTCATAACAAACAATGACAATTGGAAAATATTTTTTTCAAGAGCCTTTACCTAGAGTTTAGGAATTCCATTAACTTCTAGACTAATAACATAAGGATATATACTTAAATGATAAGTATAATTTCATACATTAGTCAAAATCCATTAAAATATAATTTTTTTCTCCTAGAAATGTATAATAAAGTTGAATTTATTAATCCTGAAGAACTAAAATACACTTAAAACATATCACATATGTTAAAAAAACATAACAATATATTCCTATAAACATTATATATTAGAAAATTCTAAATTTGTAAGCATATGTTTTGATATTTCCCAAAATGAATAAACCCTCAAATGGTGAAATACCACATTAACCACCAATTCCTAAACAATAACACCCAAATATTATATTAGATAATTGGATAAACAATTATCTCTAAAATTATTCAAATTATAAATGAATTGTATTGAAACACAAAAATATGAAGTTTTTTACAACATATTCATCTATGATTGTTATAACATTAATATCTAAATAGAACTAATCATCATTTAAGGAATATTACAAAAACATGTATATTCCATAACCAAATAACATCCAATAAATATTAATCATTTCCATAAATAACATGAATCACCAAAAATCCATTTCAAAATTTGATATTCCTCCAAAAGATAAATCATCCTTTATTACTCAAATAAAATCCCATAATTTCTAGTCTACCATTTTCATATAAGGTTCTAAAAATCATGAACAGAATTCAAATTAACATTAACCACCTAATCACATAAGCACTATTCAATCCCATGGTGACCCATATAATAAAACATGTGTTTTGAAAATCAACATAATCATTATGGTTCAATCCATTTAAGTTAAAAAATATATTTGATACTAACCAAGATATCATAAGTCTAGTGGTTGGAATTACACCCTTTTCTCCCTTAGATTGTGAGTTCAAGCCTTTAAAGATTTTTTTATGTGATTGGATTTCGATTTTATAACATATACTAATATAATTCTTATAAAATTCATAAAATTACGATAAAAATCATCAAAAATAATTCTAAACATCAATGATCATATACAATTTTAATGTTACAAATACCTTAATAATTATCTACAAAAAAATTTAAATTCTTACTTCAAGTTAAACCATTTCTTTACATATTCTTAAATCCAACAAAACATCTCCCAAACTGTTGTTAATCGCTTTAAGATCTCATCAAAGAAATCCTCAAAATGGGTGTCTATGACATTGAACTTATGATGAACCATGATATCATAAACCAATTTTGATATCCATAAAACCTAATACAACCACTCATGAAAACATCCTAATATTAAATTTTATTTAAACTCTACCTTTGATACCAACTATAACTGCCTCAACCCCACAGTCCTAGATCTAGTGGTAAAAACATAATCTTTATATATCTATATTGACATAGATAAACAAAAAAAATTCATTCCAAAACATTTAATTATAAATGGAAATATTATATAAAATACATACTAAATGACCTTTTAGGTTTAGTGTTTTAAATAATTAGGATAAAATAATACACACAAAAATCCCATCTATCAAGTGATTTTTTCTCCCACCAACACCAGCTATTCTTATTTCACATTTAGTAATCATCATAATCCTTATGAAATCGTTATATAAGTAATTAATTTTACAACATTCTTGATAACCTATATAAAATGAAACATAACAAATTTGATCTCAAATGATCAATAAGGGTAAATATAATCATTAACAATTGATTTTACTTTTTGATCATAAGAAGTCCATAAGGGTATGAGGAAATAAAAAGAGGTTCATGGGTATAACATAACTGAACTCATACCCATCAAACCTGGATCAATAAACACATGGAATTTCATAAACCATTAACAAAGGAAAGATTCAGAAGAATAAATAATAATGAGAAATGTGATGTTAATAATGATCACATGAAACATTTATAACTGATAATAATCATAATTAAAACATTTGGTTATCTTGGAACATTATCTTTATAACCCATTTTAAAGTCGTGATATAAATAACTTGATCCTATTTATATCCATAACAGAAACCCTCCAATAACTCCCTCTTTCTTCCCTCTAAAGACATTGACTGTTATTTAATGCATTAGAGTGCTATTTGAGAACACATATTATATAATTTTTATTGAGATCACCTAGAATTGACTAGTTTCAGCCATCATATATTCTATTTCTGGCTAACCCGATTCTATCTAGGCGCACTCATCATATATAATATATCGAGCTCACTCATTACTATCTGATTGCACCCATCATATAAGTTATATTAGGATCACCCAATGATATCTAGTTGAATCCATAATATAAGATATATTAAGCTCACCCATGATCATCAATAATGTCAAAATATCATTCATGAATAAAGAATTTATAGTCATTGACTTTTCAATATAATAATAATCAATGTTATTTCATTGATTTATTCACCCATGGAAAAGAAACTAGTTCCATGTAAATCAAATAATATGTCCAAGGAATAAATAAAGATTTAATTGATTCCACATATCCCAAGTGATGTTTAAGTAACATCATTGGTTATTGACATTGATGAATATATTTTCATTTAAAAGGACATTAAAAAATTCATGAGGAAAATAACATTTTCACTATGATACTCACTTTAAAAAACTCAAAATTTGCAAAATAATGTGAAAATATTTTTCATATAAAATATCTATCAAAACTAATTATGGAATAATCAAGGAAAAATATTGTAATTATGGTTCGAAAATAAATTCATGTAGTTATTTTTATAAATAAACATTCTTTTCAAATATTTTGTAAAGGGGGTAAAAACTGACCCATTTGGAAAATGTTAAGAAATTTACTTTTTAAAACATTTTAAAAGTAGGTTAATGATAATGTGTAATGTATTTAGAAAATAATTAATGGTTATTATAGATCACTTTTTCAAACATTTTGAAAAAATTGATGTGGAAGAGAAAGATTCCTAATGTAAATGAATATAGGAGATCGATGTCACTTACAAAAAACACTCTTGATGTTTCCTCAATTAATAATGGAGGATATGGAATCAAAACATATAAACCTCTTTTATAACCATATGATCATAAAGTATATGTTTTTCTATAAAATAATTGCACATTATTTCCTCCAAAGGTACCATAAACGTAAACAATATCGAAAATTAAGGAGATTGTAACATAATATCACTTCCACTTTGTTTACATTTCAACCGTACGCCCCATCAAATAATAACATGGAATTAAAAATTAAATATCCTAAAAATAAATAGATTCATGATATAAAATTTCAAATTGGTATTATATATACCTCAAAAAATGACATAGGTTCATATCATATACATACATCATAAATAAATATGATTTCAGATGAATAACCCTAACAAAAATCATTGTACTGAATTGAGAATAAATAAATGGACATATTATGTGTAAGAAATTTAAATCCAAAAAAGAGTGTAAATATAAAATATATCAATTTACTGATCAATTAAAAAATAATCATATAATAAAGGAGTCAATAAAGAAGAGTTTTTACCCAATGAAATGAAGCTAAGATAAGAAATTCATTACCATTTGGTAACATTAAATTAAAATCCTATTGTATGAAATAAATTGAGTTGAAAAATAAAACATCATGAGATATGAAGGATACCAAATAGAATATATAAAATGGTACTATATTCAACAAATAAAATAAATTTGGTGCATAGCCTTAAAATATTCTTTAATGAAAAGTTATTAATATGAAATCACATACATCGAGTCGAGACATTCCAAGAATGTACTTTATATCTAGTATAATAAGATTAAATATATTTTTTATTTCTTAGTAAACATTTGTGGGTTGAAAATAATAATCATAAATCATTTATAATATTTTTTAATTACATATTTTAATATTTAATCAATTGATTCAGTATTGGGTGTTTTGAGGATATTGAGTCCATATTTTCAAAACACCTTCGGTATGTTGACCATTGTCAAAGTGGTAATTATTCCATAATATCCAGAATAATAATAATGAAATAATTATAATTTTTATAAATAAATAAAACATTAAAAACTAACCATGAATAATGATTATTAAAAATGAACTTTGTCACAATCATGGAGATGGTAGGTCATATGTTAACATGAGCAACATTTCCATTTTTTAAATATCATTATGGAAACAAGTTAAGAATTAATTTATCTTTAAAGAATTATAATAAAATGATAAATATCATATAATTTCTAAAAATACATTTATTTATATTATATATGTGATGTGGTGAGGAAAAACTAATCGCATCACTTCATAGAAGAGGTAGTCCACACATACACATGAATGACATTATCATCTTTACATGAATTTAATAGTAAAAATATATATAATATTTTAAATTTTATAATTTATAGATATTCCATTGATATTATATAAATATATATATTAAATCCATAATAATGAATAGCTCTGAGAGGTGATGATCATAGACAAATTACATCGGTTCATGAGTTGGTAGTCCACCATACACATGAATGATGGTTTTTTTCCCATTTGATCGAAGAAGATATGGATTTAGATTTGTAACATAATGTAAAAAAATATCGATATATAGTAGATAATAATTTTATTACATCAGCATGGTTGAAGAATATTTGAAGGAGGTGGAAGAAGAAATATAATAGTATGCTCGGTTAGGAACAATACCTCTCCTTCAGACACCCTCTCAGTTTTTCAGATAAATCAATACAAGTAGGGTTTTGTAAAAAAAATAGGCCCCTAGTATGTGTTTAAGGAAGTGTGTATTTTATTTAGGTAGATACTTTCTGATACAAAAGGCTTTTATGGTGTTAATAGGAGATTAGTGTGGTATCCTTTTAATGTTGGGGGATAGGTCACAATTGGAATTTTTTTAAAATAAACATTTATACCCACATTCTACACATTCCAAAATGATAAAAAATGAAAAATAATAAATAATAATATCATATAATTTTGTAATATTCTAATAAATTTAATTTATTAAAGTGTTTAGATCATTTTAACTAATATATTTTTAGTGTAACCCCCAAGTAAATTCGTTTTCACTTTAACCATTGTAAAATATTTTTACTATTTTCACAATTAATTATAAAAATAGAAATATATTGAAAATAATATATAATATAAATAATTATGTTTTAAAATATGAAATAAATTTTATTAAATTAAATTAATAGTAGTGCAGAATTTAATTTGAACGAAAACACATAGATGTGATGATAAATAAGGTTTTCTAGAAATGTATTTCTCAGGCATAAGAGAAACTTATGTTAACTTCAATACTAGTAATAATAATTTTATGAATTTAAATGAATATATATATATATATATATTTCATTTATATCATTACATATAGGGTTTTATTTTTAATTTATTAATATGGAGAAACATTATTCACATTAAAACAGTTTTCGGAGAAATCTGTTTTTAACCCTAAAAATAAACTTATTCTAAAATACAGTATAAATATGATTCATATATAAATAATTAGATTAAACATAAATAATGAATATTTTTTATGTTAAATAGATTTATAATTATAATGGGACATGTAAATTAATTAATTTATTGAATATAAATTACAGTATTTCAAAAATTAGTATTTTTCCCTATTCACTGAAAATTAAAAAATTTCAAAAAAACATAAAATGTAACCCAAAATTAATATTGAGTAGGTTATTTAAAAATTTAATTTAATTTTATAAAATAAATTTTCTAAAATTTATAGAAATTAATTATAATATTTTTATCACAAAATGAAATAATTCTTTTATAAGAAAACTTATTTGTTATGAGTAAAATGACATTACTAAAAATTGAGTGATTATTTAATCATAATTTTACAATACAAATATATTGATTAAGATATATATATATATATATATGAAGGGAGGTAAACCTATTCACACCTAACAGTTTAATGTATTTGTTATAATAGTCATATATTTCGTGGGTTGTTCATGTTTGGTGTTTCATGTCCTATACACTATCGAAGGTAATGTTATTAATTTAAAATACCATGGTGATAAATTGTTCATTGAGAAATAAACCTACATTTAAAGGATGTGAGTTTAATATGAATGGTAATCAACCAATACCAAAATATAATTTTTGTATAACCCTGAGAATTTATGATATATCTCTTTTCAAATAAATTTTTTTCTTTGATAGCTTGTGATACACAGTAACTCAAATAAAAAACAACTATAATATAATATACCATTAAATCCAACTATTAAATAGTTGTTTATGAATATGAAAAATTTAATTATGAATAATTTTTGGTTTATACATGTATAAAATAAATTAATTGATTTTCAATTAATTATAAATGAAAAAAAATTGAAAGCAAAAGATATGTTTTTCTAAAAAACAATTTTCACATGGGAAATGTTTTTTTATGTTAATAAATTAAAATTTTCACAATAGATAAATGATATTAAGGAAATTTAAATATTATATATTCAAAAAAAATGTTTTAATATTCATCCAAAAAAAATATATACATGACCTTTGAATACATATCCATTTGTATACTTAAAAATGTATATTTCTAAAATACTATTTTTGTTGTGTTTTGAATAAAAATTTTAAAATGAATTTATAATACTTATATAAATTAAATAGATAAAAATGGATTACATATTTTTAATCTGGATGTAAATTTTTTTAAAATAGATCCCTTTTATTTTAAGAAATTATGAATTGTAATGGTGGTAAAATTTATCACCTTGGTAAAGGGTAGATCAGGATAACCTAAGTTAAAACTAAGTGATAAGGTCACCATTTTTCATCATAATTCTTATTGGATGAAAATAATTTTACCCATATAACATTAGGCTGTAAATATAATTTTTTATTGGAAACATTTCCTTGTACATTACCTATATAATATTTATAGAAAAGGAAAATAAAAAATTTCACCCTCTTACTATAAAATATATATTTTGTGTTCACATATGAGAAAAATAATGCTATGAGCTAATATTAATGGTGATATTGAGAATAATGAAATTATTTTCACAATTTTTATTTATTTCTAATTTATAGTGACTATATAATTTTCTAAAATTTATACGCAATGTAAATATAGTATTTCATCAATTTAAAGAAAAATAAAATAAATTTTTTTTAAAAACAAATGTAATATAATTTGAGTGTGAAATAATATTCCATGAAACTTTCTTAGATAATATAAAAAATTAGTGATCTTTTAAATTATTATATTCTAATTCCATCATTGTGTTTGTGTCATTAATGTATAAATATATGAATAGTTTCCAGAATGAAATTAATGATATATTATAAAAAATAAATTTTATTAAATTATATAAAAATAATTAAGATATTGAAATAGGAAAAGTTGTAAAATAAATGTCTAAACATGACATAAATTGTCCATTTATTATCCAATTTTATCCTCATATGTATTATTATAACCCATTAATAGTGAAAAATATGTTACTAAAGTTAATGTTATAATAGTTTAACTTCGGTGTTAGAAAAGGGTAAAGTTTAAAAAACCACATAAACCTCTCTAAATATACTTTCTTTATTGTATTTGAAAAAAATAATACATTATTTTTGTCTCTATCTCTAGATGGATATATTTTCTTATAGAATAATTTATTTATATTTTAATGTTTTATGAAATTCCATGGATTCCCCTCCCTGATTTATAAAAGGGAACCCCTCATTTCCTTACATTACACAACATTGAGTGTTATATCTCTTCCAAACTCTATTGAATTATCTTATAAAAATAATTATCCAAATTCCAGAGGTTATTTTCTTCCCAAAACACCAAACATAGGATCCTTTAGCGGATATCTAATGTATTTCTTTCAAAGAAGATGTAATCGCCTTAACTGATCCACTTATTATTACTTATTATTTTAACTCCTATAAATCTATAGTATTTAACATAAAATAAAAATTTCACTATCATAGATAAATTTAAATGTTATTATTTTTAAAAACCCATTATTCACTATTTTCTTATAAAATGGGAAAGGAATGAATCTCTTGTGCGTACGTACGGCTTACTATATCCATGTAGTGACATAATTCATTTTTCATTACCATATTTTACTGATGGGTATTATGATGGGATTAAGGATTATATATGAAATTTATAATATTCTTATGATTTTTTAATTATAATATAATATAAATGTTCTTAAAATACATTCAAAAAAGATATATATCGTTGCTCGCATGTACATGTGGATTATCACCTCTACAAAGTTATTTGGCTCTTTCTTCATATCCATTTTCACATGGATGGTTATATGAATGGATTTGATGAATATATATTATGTATATGATATAATTATTATTATTTAAAGGTGAATTATTATTTAAATTTCTTTTTTTCAATCCATCAAAAAGTGAAAACAATGTCCATGCATACCTACGACCTACCATATGAATAAACAGTGTAATTCATTTTTCAATCACTAGATATATTGAATGAATATAAACATATATATATATATAATGAATATATATGAAATTTATATCATGATTAAAATTCTAGAGATTATGGAACCGTGATTATTATAAAGGACCGAAACTACCAAACATAATTAATTATAAAAAATGAAATGGTTAAAACCAGGAAACAATAGTTTCAATAATGAATTATGGATAAATTGATGTTGAAATGTTATAAAAGGGTCATATATGATATAATATGTATGTACATGATTCTTTTCTAGAATTTAAATATATTTAAATTAATTATATAGGAAGATAGAGAATATTTAATGAATGTGGAAATCAATGTAAGGGTTTTTTGTTATAATCTTATTGTTTATCGTGATTGAAGATTGACTTTACAATAATGAAATATCAGGATCTACCTCATAATAAACTCATTAATTTTATTATTCTTCAGTTTCCTATTTAGAATACATGTTTTCCATTTATTTTCCCCACTTTATGTACTCAAGAGACTGAAATAATGTTTTTGAGTAAAAATGACTATATATCTCTCTTTGGCCGATAATCCGCTCTCTTCCATGTTCAGGTTTTCCTAAAATATTTAAAAAATAATAATATCGTAATATGATTATTTAAATTCATTTTTACCAATGACTGCCTTTTACACACACAAAATTTAATGGAATATTTCAATTGTTTTTTGAATTGAGGCACATTTTACATTTGATGAGAAACACAAATGGAATCATTATTTTTAAAGTACATAGTATAAATGGAATATCTGACTATCATGACTATTTAATGATTTTACTATTATTTTATATGTTTTAAGTGTTATTTTTTATAAAAATAATTCTTAATATTTTTTAAATTTTTTTATTTTAAATAATGGATTTCATAATGAAAATGTTATTTTTCTAGAGAAATGTTCAAAATGATATTTTGAATAATTTTCTTATATGATAACAACATTTGATGTTAATTTATTTTTAATATGGATATGATTCAATTATACCATCCATATTCATTATTTTAAAGTCTTATGATGATAATTATTTAAGGATGATTCTACGAAACCTGTTTCTTTTCCATAGGTTAATTAAGTTATGAAACTCATTTTTTTACATGGGTTATACTTTGGTGAAATGATCAAATTTTTATGATTCTTATTTCATTTTCATGGGTAATGTTATCGTAATAACCAGAGATTCTTAAAAGGAAACACTATGCAAAAGATCATAAAAGATATGCCACATAGAGGTTAACCAAATTAATTTATATTATTATTTGATTGTGATAGTTACCACATAAAAATTATAATGGTAATAATGAATAAAATTTACAAAATTATGAAAATACATTTTAATATAAAGGATTTTTTTTATAAAAAAACAAATTTTATTACCCAAATGGAATTTTATCTTAATAAATTAAATTAATCACTATTATTGAAAGATATTAATAAAAAATATTTTTTTATATAATAATTTTTTTAAAACCTAATCTAATATTTTTTATAGGCATATTATTAGAATAAAAAAATTAAACCATAAAAGCTATATTTTTCTAGAAGGTAATTTTTATTCCTTTTAATGACGCACCAATTTTAAAAATAAATTTAAAAACATTTATATTTTTTAATATAAAAAATAAAAATATTTTTTGGTAGAGTAATATAAAAATTAGTATGTGGTTAAATTTTGATATTTTTTGGAGAAGCTTCATTTATTAATGGATAATGAAAAATACAGAATTTTAATTGAAAACTACATTTTCTTCTAATTTATTTATTTATTTATATTATATATTAAATTGTTTATAAAATGAATTAGTTCAATTATAAATCAATAAATCCATTTTATTTCGTTGGAATAAATTTCAAAATGAAATTGGATATGAAATTTTTTCAAACTTTGGAACATTTTAACTATAAAAACACTTTTTACCATTGCATCTGTGAGACTAATTTTAATTCTAATTTTTTAAATAATGTGAATTAATTTTGTTAAAATGTATTATATATTTGGAATTATAAGTTAAAAATTTGGTATTATTTTAATTTTCATTTTTAGGAATAAAAATGTTACCATGGTAAAAAGAAAGATTTACCGTGGTATAGGCAAAATAATGAAACGAGCTAAAGTTAAAAGGTAAAAGCATAAAATACCAAAAAACTATATAATAAAATGGTATGTTGATGTTTTTCTCATAAATATACATCCTATAAAACACTAATTATAAATCTAATTCATTATAATTAATTCCACTTCAATGTGGATGGCTTTAAATATAAAATAATCATTATTTAATCACTTAAAACCAACCCTCCACAAGAATAAATACCACCCCATTTCTCCTCAAAAGCATTTAATCTCCTCAAATATCTATAAAAATTTTTCCTACTAAGTCTCCCTAGGTCCAAGTGCTTCTGGTCTCACCCAAATACCATTTATAATGATGTTAAGGGATCCTTCAAAGAGGTGACATTCAAGAGTTTATTTTCTCAAAGCATCTCTCTTAATTTCCATTATTCTTAAACATTATCCTCAAAAAAATCATAAATAAAGTAATTATAATACTATAATAATGTATATATAGTATTTTAATGTTTCTAATGGAATATATCATGTCCATTTAAATTATCATTTCCTCTTATACAATGAAACGAAATCATTGTCCTGATTATGGTGATTTGGCATCTTCGTGAATAATGATATATTGTTTACATTACCACATTCATGGATAGTAAAAAAATAATTATTTTGGTTAAATAATATTTTAATATTTATATTATAACCTATTTCATGTCCTAGAACTAATATATAAACATAATCTTAAATAAAATGATGTTAGTTTGTAATGTTCGGAAAACCCACCAAAATAAACTAAATATTTATCATTAACAATTTATTAAATGATTCATCCTCGTACTATAAATATAAATGATATATGGGACCATTAATACTTATTTAAGTTCATTAATACTATTTTATTCCATTTCTTGAGTTTTAATCCCATTTTACAAGAACATCTGTAATATTACACAAATGAACAGATCAAGAAACCATGAAATGAACCCACATGAAACTATGAAAATAATTTAATATTATTAATTAATGGGTCATAATATGATATAAAATCATCAAATAAGGTATTATAAATATTAATATAGTTCTATAATGAGTTAATAACATTTTTTAAACCATTATAAAGGATGTCAATGTATGCAAAACTAATGGGAATCAAGAGGTAAGGGTTTCTCGTCTAACATTTTATTTCTACGAGATATATTCCTTATTTACAACTAGTTAATTTTGTGGGGTGTATATATTTAAATTTGGTATATAAATCATGATTATAATTATCATCATGGTATTTAATGTTTTATTTTATAATTATTACTTTAATGGTGCATACGATACGACTCATTACAACGTATAAGGGATTTCTCAACCCAATTTCCATTCTTTGGGTTAAACTTATACTTATTGATTATTTAATTATAATCTTATTTTTGAAATTAATTTTTAATATATTAAGATTTAATTTAATATTTCTATTTTGATTTACATTTTATACAAATAATTGATTAATTTTATTAAATTTGACTTTAATGATATGATATTTGTAAAGGGATTTCTTCTAAAAACCCTCTATTTAAATTTATTTTTCAAAAAGATTTTTTTAAATATACATAATGAACAGAATTTACCACTTTCATGTTGGTTTAATATTTTTAAACATACCTTATAGGTATATATGTTTACTTTAAATGAAAATTTCTTCTGTTTTACAAGAAGAGTTTTTAAAAAATAGGTGTTTTAAAAAAGAAAGTATTATGTAATTTAATGAGTGTTTTTACGATGCAATATTTCATGATTTATGATTATGTTATAGTTCATGAGAATTGATTATAATTATGGGTTGTTATGTGATAAAACAATGGTGGGTGGTAACATGATAAACTAAATATGGGTAGTTACAAGGTGAACAAATGATGTGTGGTTCAGTGATAATCTAAGGATGTGTGGTCAGATTGTAACCTCTAATGCATTTGGTAATCCAAAGTTAGAGGTTGGGAATATTGGGTACTCCATTATTACTAGTGATATTTAAAATAATATCCCATGTTACCTAATTATATTTTATATTCTTTCTAATGAGTATTCATAAAAATTTATTTATTTTTAAAAGGTAAGATCTAAATCTTTTTGAAAGGTTGATTCATTTTTCCGTATAAAAAGGTATGTTTTTATGAAAATATTTTTATGTATTTTCACTAGATTAATGTTTTCCATTATTTTATGTACCTTATATATATTTTTTTCACATCTTATTTTTTAAAAAAAATTCATATTATTTAAGGGAGAATAAATACAAAGATGAGATCAAGGGAAAAATTGTAAATATTATTCATGAAAAGAATTATTGTTTTATTTTAAAAACTTTTTTTTTATTAAAAAATGGATACTTTGTATATGTTTATACCTATAATATATGGGATTACCAAGCATGGGATAGTCCAAAATCTATAAGTCTCTAAACATAAAATATCTTTAGGATTGTAATAATGGGTATTCTTTTTTAAAATCACTAAAATATGTAATGTTTAAGGTCAAGTCTATACAGATATGATGAATGATTTATGTTTTTATGGAACACAGATATATTATATTAATAACATGATATTTTGGACTTGAATTATATATCCCTAAAATTCATTTTGTAATGATGGATATCTCAAGTGATAGAAAGGACTGAAATGGGGGTGTGAACTAAGTTTCTTAAGGGAATATTTCCACTAGGATAGACATGGGAATGAAACTTTACTAGGATAATTGTTTAGGAGAAACCTAATCCATTATTATTATTTCCATAGTAATAAATTTCAATTAAAGAAAATATTTCTATGATTATATGTATAATTAAAATCTATTTATTATTCCAATATTGTTCTATCATTGATCATGTTCATTGATTTATCTATGATTCATGTCTTTTGAACTACCAATATTTATACCCTAATTCAAGATTATAATAAATAATAAGAAGGGTATAATATTAAAATTTTATGTTTATATCCTCATACCCTTATGGAAATTTTATGTTTAAGTGATCATTGATATCTCCCATATTTAACTTTTCTGGTCATTATATCTCATCCTTTAATATGTCTCATTTCCCCAAGATATAAAGGATGCTTTGTGTGTGATATGTATAATAAGGTTGTATGTTTCGGGGAATTAAGTGGAAGATAGTGATCATATTTTATGAACCTATAGAATATGTATCCATGTTTATTAAAGACATTAGACCTATATAATTTTTGTCCGAATTTCTATGTTATGTATTGAATATTAAATTAATAATATTTAATATTTATGTATGAAGACTATTGGTCATTATATTTGGTTTAAAATAATGTTTTAGAGATACTTTCAAAATTGGGATGAGAAAAATTTAGTAAGAACCTTAGGATAATCCTATAAATTGGAAAATGTTATAAATTATTGTAATCAAAGGAGTGTGATTTCCCTTAGAAAAAAAACTTGTCTTTATACTATAGGTGGATGTGGTTTTTTCGTTGAAGAATCTAGGGATAATGACACCACAGATAGTTAGTTGAGTATATCTCATCCATCATTCTAATGAACTATGAGTGTTCCCTTACTATGGACCTAATTTGACACTCTCAGTGGATATAAATAGGTTTATTCACATTTTCTTTATCAACCAATATTATGGATCTCAGTGTATGATGATCTTGAATATACTTGGCTAATCTAATTGTTTCAAATATTTAAAATAAAAAGTCTTTATTTATAAATACAATAAAATATTTTCCATGGTCATGTGTTTTCTCAAAATGATTATTGTTGTTGAAACTATTGTTTTTTGTTTTATTCACTGGCTGGAACATAAAGGAATTGTCTTAATTATTAATGTGATAGGAAATTAAAAGATTTTTCTCTATTGAAGACAAATTTTATTGGTCCTAGAATAAAAAATATCATTTCTATTCTTAGAAAATTTTCTCAATGTATGAGTTATGATGAGCTTCTAAAGGATAAATATAAGGAAAAACATTATATTGAGAACTTCATGAGTCATCATCAGCCTTATTTTACTAGTTCCTTTGATCCACAAACTTTTGGGCAATGGATTGGTACAACAAAAATTTATATTTCCCATTCCTCTATTTTCAAAACAAGAAAATGATAATTTATTCACTTATCATTTTATAGGTGAAGAAGATAATGTGAGGACTCTTATAAATAACATGATCCAAAAGGATGAAATTTAATCCATGGAGTGGTGTGATTTTAGGGTATTAATTTTCAATAAGTAAATTACAAAAATTCTTTATATGAAAATAGATAAATAATCTCATCTGTTAAATAAAAAGGATTATGAGTCTATGAGTACCTATGATGAAAACTTTACAATACATTCAAGGTATTATTTAAGTGTTTTCATAAATCCTAAAACTATAGTTTATTGATAATTTAGTTTCTTTAAACCAAGAATCCAAAGTGTGTTATCCATCAGTGGCTTCAGTTTCTATGACAAAATTGATTGATGTATTTTCAAAGAGGAAATGGATATTTTAGTTACCCTTCAACATAATTATTTTAATAAGAAATGAAATATGGAATTCAAGGGAAATTCAAAAAACCATGGATAGAATAAAATTATATTTGATTTATATTTGAATTATAGATAGAAATAGGTGGAAGTAGTCTTAAGGGAAATAAAAAATGTTTTATGATTGCAAAGGAAGGTCATCAGTAAATAAAATTCCATATTGGTGGGAAAAGGTTATGTAACGATGGAGAAAAATTACCATAGAATGTTCCACTCACACTCTAGTGTTACAAAATAAAGGAGTGTGTTTTATAGAGCTAATAATTCCACTACTTTTAATGTCTAGTTTAATAATATAACCCCCACAAATGTTTCATTTTATGTGTAATTGAATCATATTTTGAATTCAGGGATATTTTGGGCTTAAATACAAAAGTGGTATAATTCTGGGTTTTTAACTAATTTAAATTGTATTATGTATTCAAGGTAAAGGAATCTTCGCACTGCGAGGAAAGTGAAGTAGTAAGACACCAAATTTTGGAGAAAAGAAGCGGAGCTGCAAAAGTAGAACTGATTTAGTACATGACGTGTACTGTCAGTACACGTCCTGGCGACTTCAAGTGGAAGCAGCCGCCTATGACATGTTGTGATACTAGAACACAACCTGAAGATCATGTACACGATGTGTACTCTTAGGACACATCGTGTAGGGATTTAACCAATTAAAATATCATACAAGATTCATGGGACGCAATGGTGAAATCGGATCTAGGGTACAAAATATGAACCCCCATTACACGTCGTGACCCTGTTGATGCGCCGAAAAAAAAATTAAGGTGATGTGGCCCGATGTTTCAATGGGATTGCCTATAAAAGGTACCCCTTTTCCACAGTTTTTAGAGTAGTAAGGATGATCTGGAATATCACCATAACAAAGGCAATCTACCAAGCGATGATGGTAGATCCAGATACTTGTTTTTCCATGGCGGTGATTGAGATCCTAGAGATGTGGACCATCAAGGCTACAGTGGAGATGTTGGAGGATTCTCAGGCGATGCATGGCTAAGTGAAAAGTGGTTGTGAATGGAATCACCCAACGGACACTCTCTTTCGTGTCTCGAACTTAATGTGTAATATCTTTTTGAATTTCTCTTGAACCTATTTTTTTGAATGAATCTGGTCATTTTATTTCATAAATATATTTTCAACAAATTTGATCAGATCGTTGTGCCTTCTATGAAGTATATTAATTTTATTCCCTATTTAAACTTATTTTTTAAATTTATTGCCATTGAGAATCATGGATTTAATTTGGATTGGTTTCATAGAGGTCTTCAATTAATTAATAAACTTCAAAAGGTGGGAAAATACTCATATTAAGGTTTGTATATGATGTATTCTCAAATTTGATTGTTCACCAGGGGGTCCTTAGGGGAACATTTATAAATTCAAATTGAGGAATATTTTTAAACAAGGAAGAGGGGAGTTTCCAATAGGGTGCATCTTATTTTTAACTACTATTTCAAAGATGATTTCAAACTCATTATTTTATCTCTACTAATTTTTTTCCTTTCATTACAATTATTTCACTATAGTTTACATTATTTTTTCAAACATTTATCAAATCCTCATTTCATTTTCTTGTAAAAAAAATCCTAAAAAAAGTAATAGTTTTTCAAATCATACTGCAACCTCCTTGAGATACAACCCAATCATCACCACCATGATACATTATAAGGGGAAATTTTTTATTGTAGTTTTTTACGAAAACAATACCACACATCAACTAGAATTGTTGTCAGGGAGGTTTCTTGAGTTGATTAATTTTTTTAATAGTTTTTTTTCTATAACCTGAAATTATGACCTAAATCTTTTATCTTTAGATCCTAAAATATATAGAACATTTCACTCTAGGGTGAGAGGTGTTAATACCCCTGTTTCAAGTTGCGAATATTCCACCAATACACCTTCAAGGAATATAGTTGAATCTAAAAATCCAATGGCAGATAATAGAACCCTAAAATAATTGGCTTCATATTATGTTGAAAACCAAGAGAATCCAATGGAATATCCCAATGAAATTCTTTTATTTGAAATCAAATATAGTTTCATCCACCAACTTCCAAAGTTCAATGGGTTTTCTAGTGAAGCCCCACATAAACAATTGATAGAATTCATTTATCTGTGTATCAACATGAAACCTCATGGGGTTGATGAAAATCATATGCAATGTAAATCATTTACATTCTAGTTAGAATTAGTTTCTAAGGAATGGTTCTTCTATTCCCATTCAACTTTAATTAGAGATTGGAAGTAATTGAAGAAAATTTTCCATGAAATTTTTTTCCCTGCATCAAGAACTACCTCCATTTAGATTGATATTTGTGGAATTAGGTGGACTCAAGGAGAAACACTGCATGAATACTAGGAATGGTTCAAAAATATCTATTTTAGCTTCCTCCATCATCAAATAAGTGGTCAACTATTGATTCAATACTTTTATAAAGGATTGTGTCTCACTGATAGAATCATGATCGATGATGTTGTGGGAGGAGCTTTATTTATCAAGACACCAGATGTTTCTAGGATCATGATTACAAACATGATCCAAAATGGTCAAAAAACTAGAACTATATGCCTTATTAATGTATATTTTTTCCCAAAATTCCCAAACCCAAATCCTGAAACCAACATTATTGCAAGTCAATTGTCTGATCATACCACCATGGTGAGGTCGGTGATGTTTTCCAATAACCCACTGACCCAAACCTAACCTGAATAAACTATCCAAATGTAAGTCCACTATGGAATTTTCTATTCAAATGAACATTTCAATTATCAATGCCCCCAAATGAAAGAGCCCTCAAAGAACTGCAATGTAGTGTTTCTTGGAAAACCCTTTCAACAAAGTCTATTTCAAAATAACCAAAAATTCCATCAAGGTTGGGATAGCTGATCAAATGAAATATTTTGGTTGCCTAATCAACCAAGAGGCTTCATCCTAGGACAATCAAGTAATTCCCAACTTTCGTATTTCAATTAGTAGGACAATGCTCATTTTGGTAGGAAAATTCAGCGTGTCCCTCTCACTCAAAATTTTGAGACTGGCCTTGAAGAAGCAATAAGGAAACAACAATAGGAAATGACGGTACTAAAAGATTCTCAAAACAATAATAGAACGCAATGAATACCTTGATGACTCAAATGTGTCAAATTTCCACTGGTCTTAGTGCATAACAAATCACATGATTGGAGGTTTACCCTTACAGCCCCATGTGAATCCAAGAAATAATGGGAAGGAAAATGTGAGTGCAATTGAACTTAAGAGTGGCACAAAATTGAACAACCCTCAAACTGAGAAAACTATGCCTTCTACTGATACTGTTGATGAGAATCCCACCCCTAATGAAAATTCTGAAAACCCTGAATTTGATAGAAACAAAAAATCAAGATAATAAATCTTGTTCAAAAGAACAAGGAATGATTAGAAGAGGTTTTATGGTCCTTATGTTTCTCCAAACCGTACACAGATTACCCCATAAACATTAAAACCTCCACAACCTTATCTAAGGTGTGAACCACAAGTGAAGTTGAGTGATGAAAAAGAGTTTGATAAAGAAATTTTAGAAACATTCAAGAAGGATTAAGTCAACATACCTTTTCTAGATTCTATAAAACAAATTCCAATGTTTGTGAAGTTTCAGAAAGAAATGTGTACCAACAAAAGGAATTTCTAGGGATGTGAAAAAGTCAACCTAGGAAGAAAAATCTCATCCATGATTCAAAATGCCCTTCTTGTTATGTTTAAAGACCCAGGAACCTTTACCAATCCCTTCACCATTGGAAAATGTGAATTCAAAGATTTTATGCTTGATTTAGGGGCCTCTATCAATGTAATGACATGACACATTCTGTCTAGTCATCTCTTCAGGATGGAGAATTGAAACCATATGGGATGATCATTAAACTTGACAACCAAAGTACCAAAAATCCCTATAGAGTGATAGAATATGTTCTCATCTAGGTAAGAGACATGATTTTTACTTTGTAATTTTATGTTCTAGACATGGAATATGATTGTTTTAGTACACATGCACCCCTCATCCTTGGAATGCAATTTTTAAAAACCGAAAAAGAGATCATCAATGTTCAAAAAAGAACACTTTCACTAGAATTTGGAGGAGATTATGTTCAATTAAATATTTTTCATTAAATAAAATACCCAGTTAAGGACCATTCATAGCCCCAAGTGAACATGATCAATTATTTTTCCACTGACATGTTACCCAATTTTTCATGTGATGAAATACCAGCTAAAATTTTGTCTAATACTAAAACTGATCAGCAAGAGGATAAAATTGAATATTTTGGTGAGTCTTGGGATGTTGAGACTGTAGATCTGAGAATGGTTGAAGGATACATTCTTGAAGCCCTAGAACCTGATAGTGGTCTCCCTAGATAAGTTTTGAATCTTCCATATAGAACTTTCCTCGAGAACATTGAATGAAATATCAATGATGAATTTTATGCCTCACTAAACAATATCACCTATGAATAGTGTACTATAATCAATGAAGAAACCCCGCCTGAGATAGAATTGAAACCCCTTTCAGAGAACCTCAAGTATGACTTCTTAGGGAAAATGAAAATTTTCATTTCATAATATCATGATATTTGTCAAAATAACAGGAGAACCAGCTATTAGAAGTCCTAATGTCCCACAAGAATGCCATAAAATGGAATCTATCTGATTTAATAGGAATCAGTCCCCTGGTGTGCATGCACAGAATTTTTCTTCTGGAGAATGCTAAACCTGTATGAAAATTTCAAAGGAGATTGAACCCAACACTTATAGAGGTTTTCAATAAAGAATTCACCACCCTGCTAGCATTTGGAATTATTTTTCTCATATTTGATAGTCAATGGGTGATTCTAGTCTATGTTGTTCTTAAGAAATGTGTATTTACAATTTCAAGGAATGAATTTGGTGATATTGTCTCTATTAGGATTCCAAATAAATGTAGAATGTGCATTGATTACAATAACCTCTACTTAGTTACAAGGAAATACCACTTCGCATTACCATTCCTTGATCAATTCCTTGAAATATTAGCTAGGAAACCCCATTATTGTTTTCTTTATGGATTCTCTAGGTATTTCCAAATTCACATTTTACAATAGGATCTATAGAAAACAAAATTCACATGCCCCTTCAAAACATTTTCTTATATAAGGATTCACCTCTGTTTATGTAATTCTCCATGAACTTGTCAATGATGTATGATAAGCATCTTATCTGAATTTATGAAGAATTTCATGAAGTTTTTATGGAATAATTCACTATTTATGGCTCCTAATTCGAAATTTATTTTAAATTTTTGGCTCGAGTTATGAAAGCTTGCATTGATAAGAACCTTGTTCTCAATTATGAAAAATTATATTTCATGTTTGGTAAAGGGATTGAACTCAGACATGTAATGTCCCTGGATGGAATTCAAGTTGATCAATACAATGTTGGGGTCATTTATTTATTTCCAAACCCAAAAACTATGAGAGATGTGAGATCTGCCCTTGGCTATGCTGGCTTCTATAGGAAATTCATAATGGATTTTAGTAAGGTTACCCTTCCACTATCCAGATTACTCGAAAAAGATACCCCATTTCTCTTTGATGAGAATTATAAACAGGCCTTCCATGATCTGAAATAAAATATAATAACCCCTCCCATTGTGAAACCACCCAAATGGGACCTTCCATTTGAAATCATGACTGATGCATCTAATTTTTCTCTTGGGGAAATGTTAAGTAAAAGTGTGGAAAAGAAATATCATGTGATTGATTATAACTGTAGAACTTTAGATCATGCCCAATCAAACTACACAACAACTAATAAGGAAATGTTTTCTGTTGAATTTTCTTTGGAAAAAATAGATTCTATGTGTTGGGCTCTGAGGTGATTGTTTTCCCAGACCATTCTACAATCATATTTTTCATGAAGAGACATGATGCAAAATAAAAACTTTTGAGATGGATATTTATGTTGTAGGAGTTTGATATTGAAATAAAGGATAAAAAAGAATTTGATAACTTTGTTTCGGATCATTTGAGAAGGATACCATCCGTTGAGAATGTAAAACATCTAATCATTACACCAATTAAAGAAAACTTTCCAAATGTGGAGTTGTTTTCTTGTCAAAGTGAAAGACCATGGATTTCTAATATTGTAAACTATTTGGATTCTTATAAAATTCCCCATTAGTTTTCTAATAAATAAATTGATAAACTTGTGACATATTCAAGTAATTATATTTGGTATGATCGTTACTTGTGGTGCATTGGTAGTGATCAAATGATTCATAGATATATTCAGAATTATGAATTTCAATCCATCCTACATTTTTTACACACTTTGAACTATGGAGGACACTTTGGACCAAAAAGAACTTCAATAAAAGTGATGGATTCTAGAATGTATTGGTATACGATCTTAATAGATTATTTTATGTTTTGTAGAATCTATAAAAATTGTCAATTCTATGGAAACATTTTCAAAATAAACGAGATTCCACAAAAACCACTTTTTTTATTTGATGTATTTAATGTCTGGAGAATGGATTTCATGGGACCTTTTCTAAGTTATTTTGGATATATTTACATATTTATTACTATTAATTATATCTCTAAGTGGGTAGATTCTTTTCCCACAAGAACGGAGGATTCCAAAATCGTGTCTAAATTTTTGAAAGGAAATTTGTTTTCATGATTTGGATTTCCAATGTTTCTGATTTCCGATCAAGGTACCCATTTTTTATTAGGAATTTGGAATTTATTTTCAGGAAAATGGAGATCATCATAGGGTATCTACACCCTATCATACTCAAACAAATGAAATGGCTGAGTTTTCCAATAGAGAGATCAAAAAATTATAGATAAAACTGTGAACCCAAATAGAAAGATTGGAGTTTGAGACTTGATAATGATATCTGGGCCTACAGAACTACATTTAAAAATCCAATTGGCATGTCGCCATTTAAATTAGACTATATAAAATATTTTCAACTACCAGTTGATTAAAAAAACAAATCTTTTTGGGCTATTAAAACTTCTAACATGAATTTGTTTTCTGCTGGAAAAGAAAGAAAATTTTGTTTGCAAGAACTGGAGGAGATTAGAAATAATTCATATGAAAGATCCAGGGTGTACAAATAAAGAACCAAATAATTTCATGATGAGATAATTCTCAAAAAAAATTCAATGATGGAGACAAATTTATGTTGTTTGATGCCAGATTGAAGCTATTTCCAGGTAAATATTTTTCAAATGGTCTGACCTTTCATTGTTACTCATGTTTTTCCTTTTGGTGAAATGATAAAAGAACCATACAAAAGGAAACCATTCCCAGTCAATTGGAATAGGTTAAAGAGGTTTAGATGTAATTTTCAAGATCCTATAGGGTAGTATATCTAACTTCATGATGCAGAATACAATTGATGCCAGGTTGTGTCTTTCTTTCTCACATATTTTTTTATGTCTATAATATCTTGATTTTCAATATCATATAAATTTACTGCAAAATGATGACATTTCATAGAATAAGTGTTGTGGGAACAATTCTAGGTAGATTAGGGTTTTCCTTTAAAAAATTAAATTCTTTGTTTTCAAATTTTCTTTCCATTTTTTGTGTGTTTCTTTTTCAAATTCTGTTCATTTTATTTTCAAATTTTGTGTGTTTTATTTCAAATTTTATTCAAAAAAATACTTGTGAGCATTGATGAGTATCTTTTTCACTTTTGAAACTCATGCCAAGGTGTGGAACAATAGTTCCTCTGAAACAAAACACAAATGAATACTGAAAATTTCATTTTTAATGTTCAAAAATTTGGAAAATTCTTAAAAAGACCTCTGATTTTTTAATCTCATAGCACATATCATTGTATTTTAAAATTCCCATTCCTATTATGCCTCTAAATCCATTTTTATAACTTCTTCACATTTACCTATTTTCTTGACAGAACATATCCATACTTGTTTAAACCAGAACATAATTTATTTCTATCAAAACTAGAGTGTTGGGGTACTTTTGATTAAAATGATTGATGCATTTTTTTGGATTTTGAAGCCCATTTTTCATGATTATACTTTTTATTAGGTTTTCCTTGACCATTTTTCTTCTTTTATCCCTTATTATCCATGTTCGACCTATTAGGTTAGCCACATTACAATCCAATTTTCCCTTTCCAACCGGCTCTAATAGTATAAATGCATGATTTAGTTGAACTTAGGTGTGGGGGGATGATGACTCATGATGTACTACCTCATCTTGGTGCTGGTTTGGGTGGAGATTCTAACTTTTAAGAGATATTTTTTCTTCTTGAACATATTTTTCTGAGAACTATGCCCATCTAGAGCTCTTATATGATATATATTTGTGCCTATCTAGAGATCTCAATGGAATAAAGTTGTGCCCTATCTTGGGCATTCCAAAAATAAATGCAAAAAAATGTTTCATTCTTTACTTATAAAATATTGATGGAATTGGATGGAAAAGAGATGATCAGATCTGATTTTCTTTAGAGGATAGCAAGGAGGAGATCATACATGAGTGAAAATTAGAATCATGCATTTTTGCTTCAAAAAGAGCCAAAACCCTCCTTATTCATCCTAGGAATAATTTACGTTTTAAACCAACAAATATTCAACCAAAGAACAACCATGTAAAGTAATCATGATAATCACATGTTATTGGCTCACATCGGGTAGAGACATAGAAATTTGTCAAGCCTATGGTAATTATCGCATGAGTTAGATGAGAAAATCCTTGTTTAAAATCTATATTTGTGTGTTGATAAAAAATTAATGTGTGGTAAGTGATTAGTGTTCATGGGAGGAGAAAAGAAGCAGAAATGGATTGAATGATCTAAATTGAGAACTATAAATATTTTTATTTAATGAGGTATGATATTTTTTATTCTTTGTGAAAAATTGGTAAAATTCTTTAGTATGTGTTTTGAATTTGTTTATTTACTACTCACTTGTCCAGGAGTCCAAGTTCTAAGTGTGGGGGTATTGATAGAGATAATATTTCCACTATTTTTAATGTTTAATTTAATGATCTAAACCCCACCAATGTGTTATTTTATCTGTAATTGAATCATATTTGGAATTCAGGTATATTTTTGAATTAATTACAAAATTGGCATAATTATGGATTTTTAACTCTTATAAATTGCATTATGTATTTAAAGTAAAGGAAACTTCATGATGTGAGCGAAGTGAAGTAGGGAAACAATGTATTTTGGAGAAAATAAGCAGATTTGGAAAACTTTATGTAATAACCCACCAAATTAAAATTGACTTGAGAGCACAGCGAGTCAATACTAGCCCATAATAGAAACCCCTGAGATGCCAAAGGCTGGAAATAAATGCTGAAGGGTTTCAAATACAAGTGGTGGACTATTTTACATTTTTTAAATAAACCAATAAACTAACTAATCATAATCGAACATTCACTATATGATGTATAAACAAATGAAAAACAACTCATCAACTTCATGTATATCAAAGCCATATCAAAGTGTGCAACAGTAGAAGACCAAAACTAGTATCAAAGTAAATAGTGGATAAAATACTAAAGACTCTTATGAGACAACAAGAATTAATGCTCCACAATCACTGAACAGCCCAAACATCATTAGTTAGTGCTAAAAATGTGGGAAACATTACTGTTGCCCCTGTCTCGAAAAATAACATCTGCAAAAACACCAATGTTCCAAAGAAATGGTGAGAATAAAACTCGGTAGGTTTTTCCCAATGACTTTCCTACTCACGCCACTTGGATAGAAGAGCTAGCAATAATTATATAAACAATTTCTCAAAAAAAAATTATAAATAAATATAAACAAGTTCCAAAAACCGTTTGCAACCAAGTGAAAAAAAACCAAATGAAACCAATTTTCAGCAAGTTGTTTTTCTAGAAAAATAACTAATCAAAGATTTGAAACCCATTATTCTTATCATTTGGCACACCCATTTCTATAGTTCACAACACACTCGCACATGCATGCTTCATTTGAAAGTTCCATACTCATGAGCGGTCTCTCATCCAATTACCTTGTGTCCCAATGACATATGCCCCCAATCCAGGGTCACTTCCCTTGTACCCAAATGGTACTTGTCCCTTATGAATGGCCCATAAAGCATGAACTCACACCAACACCATTGATGCCAAATATTTCCATTTCCAAAACAAACCACTTTAATAAAACCAAACTTTTATTGAAAATCAAAGAGCATCCAATTTCAAAGCAACATTTGATTTCAATAAAACATACCATTTTATTTAAAACAGCTAATCCCATTAATGTACCATCAATATAGAAAATCCCCTTTTTAAAACCCATATTTTAAAACCAAGAACCAAAGCATTCATTTAAAACCCCCAATTTTCCAAATTTCACAACCATCACTCAATAAGGTTTCCAACAAGGGTTAAACAAAAAAATAAAAATCAATTCAACACCACACATTCAATTTGAAATAATTCCAATCGGTTCTACAAAGTGGAGTTGAGGAAGAAGCCTCTTATCTCAAAGTTTTTGACGAAAACCACGACAAACAATGAATGCACAAGAAAACTGGGTCGATTCTCCAAGAAACCGCCTTAGATCTCTTCTCCTAGAAAGAACAATAGAAAATATCATCAAATTTGGCATCCACACACCTAGATCTACCCATAACAGGAGTAGATCTAAGAAACCGAGAGAAGACGAGAAGTAGATCTAAGTAGATTTAATAAACCAAACAAGAACGAAGAAGAACAATCACATACCTCAAGAATCCGGCTTTGATTCACCAAATAAAGTCTTTAGATCACATCCAAAAATCTTGGGAGATGTTATCCTACCTTTAAGGGAGAGTAATCCTGAGTTATGGCCACTTAGGAGGAAAAATCCATTTAGAGGAAAAAACATGAGAGATCAACTTTTTTAGGACCTCACTTAAATTCCCGCACAGTTAGTTCAAATGGTTAGACAAACCATGCATTAGCCACTACCTCGGAAGACCCTCGCATGGCCTCCTCGAACGGTCTCCCGAACTGTGATCCAACCGTGTGGGAGCCACTACCTCAAAAGTTCCAACTACACATGGTTTGGCCACATGGAAAGACAAAATGTGTGCCTCTCATGTGACTTCCAATTTTCCCCAAAAAAACCTCCAAAGCTCTCCCAACTCTCCCAACTGTCACCCTTAAAATTTATAGATGTGAAAATCATTATGTAAGGGTTACATACTAGAAACTGGGGGTAATACATTCTCCCCACCATTGGTCTTTCCATCCTTAAAAAGTAGAAAACCCTCACCCAACTGAAAGAGTTCTGGACACTGCTCTTTCATTTCCTTCTCACGTTCCCATGTCTCTTCCTGAGTCTGACCATGGTTCCATAAAACCTGCACTTAACCGATGCTTTTTTCCAACAAGACTTTCTCTTTTCTATCCACAATTTGTACCGGGATATGTATCAACACAGCATTTGACTCTAGGTCAACATGATCTCATCTGATCACATGGTCAGGATCAGGCTGATACTTTTTCAACTGAGATACACGGAACACATTTTGCACCAAACTGAACCGTGGTGGTAATGGAAAACGATATGACACCTCTATGACCAGTTCTAGTATCTCGAAACTGCCAATGTATCTAGGAGATAACTTTCCCTGCTTCACAAAATGATGATGTCCATGTCTTGGAGAGATCCTCAAGAAAACATGATGACTCGTAGAAAATGACGACGGTCATCTACGATGATCTGCATAAGATTTCTGATGAATCTGAGCCATCACCGTCCTCTTTCTGATGAACTGGATCTTCTTTTTTGTTTCTTGGACACGTCTTGGACCAACTAGTAAATTTTCACCTGTTTCCAACCAACGTAGTGGAGAACGGAAAGGATTCTCATACAATGCTTCAAACGGAGCCATATGTATCGAGGTGTGATAGTTATTATTGTATGAGAAATCCAACAAGGGTATATTCTCCTCCCATGAGCCACCAAAATCCATTACACAATCCCACAACATGACTTCCAATGTTTGTATCATCCTCTTGGATTCCCCATCTGTATGAGGATGATACATTGTGCTCATTGTCAACTGAGTTCCAAGATATTACTGTAAGGATTTCCAAAAACGATACATGAACCTCAGATCTCTGTCTGAGACTATTGAAACTGGTACTCGAAAACTCTTTACCACTTCATGGATATAGATTTTTAACAGATCCTGCACCATATGAGTTTCACAAATAGGGATGAAATGGGCTGAATTGGTAAGCTGATCCGCTATCACCCATATGGTATCTTGTTTCTGAACTGTTCTTGAAAGACCTATAAAAAATGAATCGTTATCTGCTCCCATTTCCACACTAGGATAGGTAAAGACTGAAACATTCCTACTGGTCTCTGATGCTCTTTCTTAACTTGCTGACAAGTTAAGCATCTCGAGACGAACTCGACCACCTTTTTTCATGTCACTCCACCAAAACTGGGCCTTCAAGTCCTTATACATCTTCTATGTCCCTGGATTTACAGCTCATCTCGAATGGTGGTAAGTAAGAAGGAGTTATTCCTAGCAAGCCATAGGTACAACTATCTGATCTCTAAATCACAAAATTGAACTCCCATCATGTTTCCAGCCCTCAATGGTCTCCCCACCATTGAGTTTTAAACTCATATCCATACATTCTGCATCGGATTTTTGTGCCTCTTTAACCATATTTATCAAATCAGGAACAAGAGTAGCTACAAATAAAACCGCAACATCACGTTAGTCTTCACATTCTACGTTCATGTCTGCTAGGACCGACATCAACAACCATTTATCTAAAGCTTCTTTTTCAAATTGAGCATATGAATTTCTACTCAATGTATCTTCCATTGAATTCCCTTTTCCTGGTGTATACATCATGTAAAATTCAAACATCTAGAGATATTTAATCCATATTCTTTGTCTTAGATTCAAATCTCTCTGTGAGAAAATGTGATTCAAGATTTTTTAGTCCATAAACACAGTGAATTTCTCACTAAAGAGATAGTGTATCCTTGTTTTCAAGGCATGGGCGACTACAGCTAACTCCAAATCGTGTGTTGGGTAATTCTTCTCATGCACCCTCAACTGTCTTATATCATAAGAAACCACAAGGTATCCTTGCATGATAACACAACCCAACCCTGGTCCTGAAGAATCATAGTACACCACATACCCATGTCCTGATTCTAGAAAAATCAAGATAGATATTGATGTAAGAAAAAATTTCAACTCCTGGAAAAACTTCTAGAATTCCTCTATCCATTGGAATGGAGCATTCTTTTTTGACAAAGCTATCATTGTCAAAGCTAGTCGTGAGAAATCATTCACAAAGAATCGGTAGTAACCATATAGACCAAGAAAACATTATCTCTCAAAGGCATTCTTCGGTGGTTACCACGATATATCAGCCTCTATCTTTTCATGATCCATACAAATTCCTTTTTTAGAAATTACATGACTAAGAAAAAGTACTTCCTGTATCCAAAAATTACACTTTGATAATTTAGAATACAAACAGTGATCTCTCAAGGTTTGTAACACTATTTCCAAATTCTCCTCATGGTCAGATCTTGTATTTGAATACACCAAGATGTCGTCTACAAACACGACAACAAAGGAATCTAGGTATCTCTGAAATATCTGATTCATAAAATCCATGAAGACCACCGGTGTATTCGTTAGACCGAAAGTCATGACCACATATTCATAGTGGCCATATCTTCTTATGAAAGGTATCTTTAAAATATCCTCCTTCTGAACTCGCAATTGATGATATCCTAATCGCAATTCAATCTTGGAGAACCGTTGTGCTCCCCTTAATTGATCAAACAGATCATCAGTGTGTGGAATTGGATATCTATTCTTTATCGTAACTTGGTTAAGCTTACGATAATCAACACACAACCAAAGAGTTCAATATTCCCTCTTCACGAACAAAACTAGTGCTACCCACAGAGATGTACTTGGCTGAATGAAACCCTTGCTTTCTAGTTCTTCCAACTTCACATTCAATTCTCGTAACTCTATTGGTTCCATATTATAAGAGGGAAGGGAAATAAGACTGGTCCCCATAAGGATAAAAATTGTAAACTTTGCTTCCCTTATAAGTGGTAACCTTGGGAATTTATTGGGAAAAACATTTTTAAATTGATCTAAAACTGCTAGAAAACTAGTTTCTTCGATCTCTTCCATTGATTCCCAAGTCAACACTGCCAACTGGTAAGAGATTGTTCCCACCATTGGGGCCAACAAGATCTTTTCACCATTCTTTTCCATACTCTCTCCTCTGAAGAGATTCTCGATTCCATCCTCAGTCATAAAACTCACTGTTCTCCTATAACAGTCGATGTGAGCCTTAAACATTGTCAACCAATCCATACCCAAGATTACGTCATAGAAATCCATGTCCAACATTGAGATGTCCCATTTCATATCAACTCTATCAACATTTATAGCACATGATCTACACGCAAATTCTTGACATTATCTTTCACCAAGAGGAGTTTGCAGTTTTAAGATAGAAGGCAACATTTCTAACTTTAGAAATAGAAAATCAACAACTCAAGAAGAAAGGAAAGAATTTGATGCACCAGTATCAAAGAACATTTTCACAATGGTAGGATTCAAAATAATTTTACCTCTCACCATAGATGGTCCAGCTTGATCGTCGACAATCATCTGCTTAGCTTCATACAATTGCTTTGTCATTGTACTATTCTCCTTGTTGCCTTGCTGAGATTTCCCTGATTGAGGACTTATGGTATTTCATGAATCACCATGCCTAGCTCTATAATGCTGACGTGACTAATTCTGTTGTCCTCATCCTGTTGAAGCATATGATGCTTTTGATGCCTGAGAAATGTCTCGAGCACCTGACCTTGGAGCACTGCGACAATAGCGCTAAAGATTTACCATATTGTTTCAATTATGAAATTCTTTATGTTGTGTCGTACACTCTCGCTTTATGTGGTCAAGAAAACCACATTAAAATCAACCATATTTTATCTAGGGTCGTAGAGGAAGGTTCACTGATCCCTCCATTTGATTCTAATTTCTACTTCCACCTTGTAAATAGGTTTCCCTTTTCCGCTTGCTCCCAATAGTTGAGTTCCAACCATTCCCTGTTGGTATCATCATTCCTCCTCCTATCGATCCTGAGATATCATGTTTATCCATAGTCGCTCTATTCACCATCTCTGTATGATCTATAATATAGAGCACTGTAATCTTCAATCGAATCTCCTGCCTTATCCACAATTCTAAGATGCATTCCTTCAAAGACTCACTTTTCTCAACCTCTAGTGTAAAATAGACTATATTTATGAACTTTTATGCATACTCTGTGATAGACTGTAAAGACCTATATTTTTCTATGTATTTTTTTTAATTATATGGAAATATTATGAGCCCATGAAAATTGACAGCTCATGATTTCGAGGCCCGGTGTGCCTAAAATGAATTTATGAACTTCTTTTTAAGTATGTTCTAATAAACATGTGAGTGAGTTTTTGTAACTTTTGAACCGGTGCTCAGAATTGAAATATGGGGGCACTGTTGAACTCGCAGTGCCGATATTTTCTTAAGGAGACCTTCACCTCGACTGCAGTAGGACAAGGGTGGAAATTAGTTTTTCAGACTTTTTGTGGGAGAAAATAAAATAAACAAGCTTTATTTTATTTTTGAAATTGAAACCTCCAATTTAAAACATAAAGGTGGGGACCACCCGAGACTCTCTTTTAATGGGAGGTGAATCTTGGTTTCTTCCTCAAATTAAATGTGCCAACCTAATTTTAATTAATGCACCAAATTTAATTATATTAATAAACTAAATTTAATATGTTGGATCCTCATATCCTGGTTGGGGAATTGTTGGCAAGAAGAGATCTTGGAAAAGGAGAGCCTTTGGATAAATAACTTCTTCAATGAACAACACCCTCTCAAACGAAGAGCATCCTCCAGAAACGAAGAATGAGGACGACGCACGAGCCCGGGGCGGGTCTTGCGGGAGCGACAAACGTCGACGTCACCATAAACATCTCTTTCCTTATGACACCTCCAACGGACAATCGAGGTAGGGATTTTAATTTGAAATATGATTGAATTTATTTGTTGACACTTCGTATTATGGTTTCACAACGACGATGGAAAAACTAACATGGCCATGATTCTACACTTATACCTTGCCCATTTTTCTTTTGTTCTTCGTGTGTTCTTTTTGATTTCTTCAATGCCAAATAATTTACGGTGTTGAAAACACAATATTTTGTTGAGTGCGACATATGGACGTGAATCCCTTGACCTGAGGATCGTGAATATGCGATCATAAAATTTTTTGGGCTTAGTATGAGGATTCAGTGACCCGTAGAAGGGGAGGGCAGCAGGCACACTGGTCGGCCGCGTGGATATAGGGCGGCGCGCATCCATGCCGCCGGATGAGCCTGAGGTCATGGCCTATCGGCCGCAGTGGAGCAGGTTCGCGGTCAGCTACGGGGTGGAGCGGGGGCGTGCGTCCGCACCCCCAGTGGAGAAGGAGGATGAATGGCAGTCGGCACTCGACCGACAGTAGAGGACAGTGGCATCGTCGCGCCTCTGGGAGGAGATCTGTCTAGAGCATCGTCCAGTCGTAGTGGGTCAGTGGGACCCTCTCTGGTCCCGCAGTGACTTGGAAGTGCCATTAAGGCAATGCCGTGTGGTCTTCTGATTGGAAGGGGGCCACTCCCCCTTTAACGTCGGCTCGTACGGACCGCACCGCAGCGGGTTGCGCCAGCGGGCCACGCCCAATACAAGCCAGGCCGAGCTGCCCCCTTCGCGGGTCGGGTTGGACCACGGCCCAATGGGCCAGGAAAAATAGACCGGACTCAGACTAGGTCGGGTTGACCCGAATCGGGTCGGGTCGGCCCAGACCGGGATGGGTCGGACCGGACCTGGGCCCATCTGGACCCAGTATTACCTTTTTGGCCATAACTTTTGATTCGGGTGTCCGTTTGATGAACCGTATTCTACGTAGGAATCCTTGTATCAAGATGATACTTTTTATATAGTTCACCTGAGTTTTGGATAAAGTTGGAGTATGGCCGGGTTGGATCGTACCCAAATCCAACCAAGCCGTCGGAATGAAAATGCTAATAACATACAGACCAGGTGTCTGATTGATGCGTCGTCAGTTACGTTGGGTCCCTTTTGATGTGATGGACCTTTGGGATAATTTTTGGGAATTAATGTTAGTTAAATAATCTATCGATGGATTGAATAGAGGAACCTACCAGAATCAAACATGCTTAGGGTGGGAACCATGTGGATTGTTGTACATGAAGAAAGAATATCAATCTTGTGTGGGTAAGTTCTTAGTGATCCTATGTGGGTCAGTGCATATCGATCTTGTGTGGGTCAGTTCTCAATGATCCTATGTGGGTTAGCGCATACTGATCCTTTGTGGGTCAGATCCTATGCGGGTCAACAGGGGTTAGTTACCTATAGATCCTGTGTGGGTCAGATCCTGTGTGGGTTAGCAGGGTTAGTTATCTATCAATCCTGTGTGGGTCAAAAGAAGTGCTACTTAATAGAATAAGATGATCTAGCCTTACGACTAATCATCTTTACTTCTGTACTTAAATTATATTTGGTGTGAGCTGATTCTTCTACCTATGTGGTACTTCTACCTTTGTGGTATTATCTGTGTGGTACTTCTACCTTCATGGTGTTACCTGTGTGGTACTTCTACCTTCGTGGTGTTACATGTGTGGTACTTCTACCTTCGTGGTGTTACCTTTGTGGTATTATTTCCTCTTGTGAGAGATGATTGTATCTTGATAACTTGGGTATATGTATAGGAATATATCTAAGTATATTTGTTGTCTATTTCTTCGTGGTTTGTGGTTTTTCCTTTGTGGAACTCTAGGAGACCTACGAGGGTATCAGGGTCCCTACTGGGTATCGTTATACTCACCCCTGCATGGATTTCTCCCGCACCTTGTTGTGTCTTGTGCAGATGACGGACATCACTGATTGAGGTTGAGGGTACCAGGACTGGAGGCTACTCAGAGGAGGACATTAGACGAGATGATCCAGAGGGACGACCTTTCGAGAGCTGTACCCACCCTTCAGGTATGATCCTTGGCGGGTGTTTGCAAGAGCTGTTTTCAGTTTTACTTGTACATTCCTGTTTGGCTCGTATTCGGGACCCTTTACTTACTGTACACACTTTTTACTATACAGTTTACTTTATGTTTGTATCTTGTTGTGTGCTTGGTTGTGTGAGTTTACAAGTTATAAAGGAAATGCCTTCCCAGTTTAGGGATATGCCTTTCCGGTGCTAGTCGCCATCCCCTGGCCTATGGAAGGCAAGCTTAGGGTATTCACAGAACGGGCCCCAGGGGACAGGTCGTGATAGAGACTCTCTTGTTTCAGGCTTAAGAAATCCGTCATTTTATAGATCTTGAACATATGAGGATAGAATTGTTTGTTGAAAAATTCCTCAAAACCCTCTCATGTAAGGCCTTCATCCAATTTAGCATGCACCGCTAAATCCCACCACTAGCGTGCAAGATCCTTGAGAATATATGTCACCATCTTGACCTTTAGCTCCACTGATGTGTCGATAAAACCGAAGATGTGTTTCATCCTACTCAGCCATATCTCCACTTTCTCAGGTTCAGAATCACCTCAGAAGTTAGGTGGATTCTACTTCATGAACTGAATGGTATGATCCACATGTCGTGGATCATTCATCTAGTTCCCCATATCCATAGCTTGAAAAGCTTGGAAAATACTCTAAACCAACTCTTGGTTCACCCGCGGTTCAGGTGAAACCACATTCTCTACAACTTCTTCAGGTCGGCTTCGATGACGCCGACTGGGTTCCATTTTCTAAACCAACAACAAACTCCGTCAATCTCACTCTCTAGCAACTGATGGCTTAGCATTTCAAATTCTATCACATCAACTATCACAACATTTTTTTCAAAAAGTCCTTTTTCCATGTTCAACCATTTTTGAAAACATTCAACATGGTTTTTGAAAATCAAACCATTTTCAAAATACACCAAATATCATGTTATCAAAATCTTTCATTTGAAAAAAATTTCTACATTTTTCAAAAATTAACACCCTGAACAAAATCATAAATTGTTCCTCGCAATGAGATATAAAATCCTAGTGGGAATTAATTCCTCTACAATGCATTCCATTCTCATCTCATTAGCTAAACCCATAACAATGATATTTACAACATTCTAGAAGTGTATCCAAAACACTTATGTACCCAACACTCTGGTAACATGAAGTTCAGTATAAACGGCTTAGCTATGTCCTTTTATGCTATACATTTCAAGTTCCAACAATCCTACTCTTGTCTAATATTCCAACCCAAAGAATATATGAAAAGGAATTCCATCTCCAAGACCAAGAACACTAATGACCATTTGTACTGCCAAGGAAGGACCAGATTGATACCATTTGTAATGACACGCCAAATTCTCACTGTCTTGAGAGCACAACAAGTCATTACTAGTCCTTAAGAGACATCCACAATATGCCAAAGGTTGTAAATTAATGCCAAAGGGTTTAAAATACAAGTGGTATATGATTTACCTTTTTTAAAATAAACCAATAAACCAACCAACCATAACCGAACATTCACTTTATGATGCAAGAATAAACGAAAGACAACTCATCAACTTCATGTATCTCAAAGCCACATCAAAGTGTGCAATAGTGGAAGAGAAAAACTAGTATCAAGGTAAATAGTGGATAAAATACTCAAGACTCTCAAGAGACCACAAGACTCTATGTTGCACATTCTCCAAGCTCTAAAATCACCGAACAACCCAAACATCATGAGGTAGTGCTAAAAATGTCAGAAATGTTACCTTTTGCCTTGTCCCAGAAAATAGCAACTGCAAAAGAACCAAAGTAACAAATTAGGGGTGATTATAAAACTCATTAGTTTTCTCCCAATGACTTCCCTACTCACACGACTAGGATAGAAGAGTTATAAACAATTATATAAAATAGTTTATATAAAACAATTTCTCAAAAACATTTTAAAACTAAATATAAACAAGTTCCAAAAACCATTTGCAACCAAGTGAAAACAAAACCAAATGAAACCAATTTCCAGCAAGTATTTTTTCTAGAAAAATAACTAATAAAACTTTTAAACTCATTATTCTTATCATTTGGCATACCCATTTCCATAGTTCACAACACACTCACTCATACATGCTTCGTTTGACAGTTTCATACTCATGAGCAGTCTCTCATCCAACTACCTTGTGTCTCAATGACACACGCCCCTGATCCAGGGTCACATACCTTGTACCCCAATGGTACTCATCCCTTATGAAGGTCCTATCAAGCATGAACTCACACCAACACCATTTATACCAAATATTTCTATTTCCAAAACAAACCACTTCAATAAAACTGAACATTTAATGAAATCCAATGCCCAACCAATTTCAAAGAAATATTTCATTTCAACAAAACTTCCCATTTTATTTAAAACAACTAATCCCATTTGTGTTCCAACAATCTAGAAAAATCTTTTTTTTAAAAGCCATGTTTTAAAACCAAGAACCAAATCATTCATTTAAAACCCCCAATTTTCCATATTTCACAACCATCACTCAAGAAGGTTTCCAACAAGGGTTAAACAACCAAATCACAATCAATCCATCACCATGAATTAAATTTGAAAGCATTACAATCAGTTATACTAAGTGGAGTAGAGAAAGAATCCTCCTACCTCAAAGGTTTTGATTAAAACCACAACGAATGAAGAACACACAAGAAAACTGGGTCGATTCTCCAAGAACCCACCATAGATCTCTTCTCATAGAATGAAAAAGACCAAATATCATCACATTTGGAATAAAAACACCTAAATCTATCCATAACAAGCATATATCTAAGAAACCGAGAGAATAAGAGAAGTAGATCTATGTAGATCTACGAAACTGAACAAGAAAGAAGAAGAATAATCACATACCTCAAGAATTCGGCTTTGATTCGCCAAGAAAATCCTTCGGATCACCTCAAAAACTCTTGGGATAGGTTCTCCTACATTCGAGGGAGAGTAATCCCGGTTTATGGCCACTTAGAAGGAAAAACAATCCATTTAGAGGCAAAAACTTGTAAGATCCACTTTTTTATCATCTCGCTTAAGTGCCTGCAAAGTTAGTTCACACGGTTAGACAAAATGTGCGCTAAACATGCGTTAGACACTACCTTGGAAGACCCTCACATGGCCTCCTCACATGGTCTCCCAAAACGTGCTCTAACTGTGTGGGAGCCACTGCCTCAAAAGTTCCAACTATGCACGGTTTGGCCGCACAGTTATACAAACAATGCGCCTCCCGTGCGACTTCCAATTTTCCCCCAAAACACCTCCAAACCTCTCCCAACTCTCCCAACAATCACCCTTAAACTTTATAACCAAGAAAAGCATTATGTAAGGGTTACATACCAGAAACTGATGGTACTACACTTGAACTGACTGAGTACATGATGTGTATTATCAGTACACATCGTGACGAGTTCAAGTGGAATAAGTGATGTAGGAAATGTTGTGATACAAGAATATAGCGTGAAGAGAATGTACATGATGTGTACTCTTAGGAAACATAGTTTAGGGAGTCAACCAGTCAATATAACATACGAGATTCATGGGATGTAGATGAGAAATCGGATCTAGGGTACATGACATGAACCCCCAATACACATAGTGACCCAGTCAATGCGTAGGAGAAAAAATTAAGTGAATTGCCCTGATGATTTGATGGGAGTGCCTATAAAAGGAACCCCTTGGCCACTATTTTGAGAGCAGTCTGGAAAAGCAGGAGCAGCTCTACAAAAAAGGAAATCCTCCATGCGACAAAGGTAGATGTTGAGACTTGTTTCACCATGGTGGTGGTTGAGATCCTTGATATGCGGACCATTTAGGCTATAGTGGAGATGTTGGATGTTGCCCAAGAAATGTGCAGCTAAGCGGTATGTGTTTGCAGACGGTGACACCTGACGGACACTCTCTTTCATGTCTTGAACTTAATGTGTAATATCTTTTTAAATTTCTATTGAACCTATATTTTTTAATTAATATAGTTTTTTTCTTTCATAAATATATTTTCAAAAAAAATTGGAACACTGTTCCTTCTATGAAGTAAATTAATTTTCTTTGCTATTTAAAATACTTTGTCAAGGTCTTGTCGTTGAGAATCAAGGATTTAATTTGGATTGGTTGCATAGAGATCTTCAAGTAATTAATCCACTTCAAAAGGTGTGACAACAATCATATTAATGTTTTGTTATGATTTCTTCTCAAATTTGAGTGTCCACCTGGGGGTACTTGTGGGTACATTTAGATATTCAAATTGAGGAATATTGTTAAACAAGGAAGAGAGGAGTGTCCGAGAGGGTGAATCTAGTCCATGACTACTATTTCAAATATGATTTTAAACTATCTTTTTTTCTCTATTAATTTTTCTGTATTTCTATACAATTATTTCACTCTTGTTTACATTATATTTTCATAAATTTATCAAATCCCTATTTCATATTCTTTCAAAAATAATCTTTAAAAAATTGGCAGTTTTTTAGCTCATATTGAAACCTCCTCGAGAGACAACCATGTGGTCACCATTATGCTATAATATAAGGGGAAAAAATTTATTGAGGATTTCATGAAAAAAATACCTCACGTCAATGTTCATTTTTTAACCAGTGCTCAAATAATATGGTTAATGGCGGTGATCATTATTATAAATATCTTAATCCCAAAGATAAAATAAAATATAATAAGATCACTATTTCAAATGAGGGGAAAAATAATGATGTGGTGAAAGGTACACATAAAATAGACTCTATAAGTTCTTATGTCTTATTTGATTCTAGATATGCCCAATCATTTATATTTATAAAATTCTAAAGGTATTACATAACCAAATTAATTAATAATTATTTAATTAATAGTAAAAATCTCTAATGGTGTGGAGATCAAATCTCATGTCTATGAATCTTTTATAATTGATGTTTAATGGAATATAATTCCTATAAATCTCATAATTATCCCTTAAATTGAATTTCATGTTATTTTCGGAATGGATTTTCTATCCTTATATAATGTGGGCATCAACTATTGGGGAAGGTATGTCGCGTTTTATATTGGATTTAATGAATAAATGCATTATATATTAACTTGACCAGTTTTTTGTAGTATTTATAGATGATGTCCTTATACATTCAATGGTAATGTAAGAGCATAAAGTTCACATGGGGACTATAATTAAGACCATATGGAAGGATAATCTATATGAAAAGTTGATAAATCATGAATTTTGTCTATAAAAAGTTCAATTTTTTGGTCATGTAATCTCAATTGCAGGTATATAGGTGGATCCATCAAAGATAGAAGTTATTAAATATTTTTCTAGACCAACCATTTTAACTAAGATCCATTTTTTTGTTTTTTTGGATATTATTGATGATTTTTGGAAAATTTATCATGAATTTCTAATCCACTAACTAAGATAATTTGTATGTGTTCCATGTTCCTCTGTAAAAATGAATATGAGGAAAACATCAATGAACTAATGTGAATGATAGTGAGTTCACATGTTATTACATTACAATATCATAGATAAGGATCTATAATATATAGTTATGCATCAAACAAGGGACAAGGATGAATTATATTATAGAATGATATAGTTATAGCTTATGACTCATGATAAATGACAGTTCATGAAATAAATTACACAACTTATAATTTGGATTTATCTATGGTATTTGTCCATTAATGATATAGAGGAATCATCTTTGTAGATAAATGTGTGATATATATACTTTTCATAAAAGAATAAATTATCTATTTACTCAGAAAGTGCTTAATATGATTCAGAGAAGATAGATGGAGTTTATTAATGATTATCACTTTTCAATTCATTTCAACCTTGGGAAACTGAACAAGGTGGAAAATACATTGAGTAAAAAGGATTTTTGTAGATTATATATGATGACTATCACAAAATATCCCCATATTTATATATTTACAAAGGATGGTTCTAGAAAACATGAATGAAGGGGAAGAATCTTAAATTTATGAAATGTGTTTTCAACCATCTATCGATGTGATGATTAAAGAGGCACAAAAGAAATATGTGGAACTAAAGAAGAAGGTATGAAATATTCTTGAGTTCAACCTTGATTGTGGGGGAATTATATGGTTCAGGAACAAAGTATGTTTCTGATCAATACTCGACTTGAATAAGGATCTATTGGAAGAATATCATAATCCATCACTCTCTATTCACCCTTAAAGTATAATAATGTACAGAGATATGGAAGAATATTTCTGGTGGGATAGTATTAAGAGAGATGTTACAAGGTATATATCATTGTGTTTGGTATATTATAAATTTTAGGCTGAAAGGAATAAGTATAAGGTGATGTTACAATCAATGCCAATACAAGAGAGAAAATGGGAAAACATAACCATGGGGTTTGTCATTGGACTCCCAAAAACATCTAATGACCATAATGCTATTTGGTTGTATTTGATCACCATTAAAAGTAATAACACCTAATATTTATTAGATAATATTTATCTATTGATAAACATATAATTATTAACATTAATGAAGTTTTAAGGTTAAATGGAGTACCACATTCTATTGTATCTGATCAGGATCTATGTATTACATTGATTTTCTGGGAAAGTCTTCAGAAAACTCTAGATATAGTGTTTTGATTCTATAATACATATAATTCTCATAAATAATATTGTTTTTAGAGGACCATTAAAAACCTAGAGGATATACTGAGATGTTTTTTTATGGATTTCAACGGTGGTTGGGATCTGTGCTATCCTCTAGTCATATTTTCTTATAACAATAGCTTTCTATTGTGAATTCAGATGGATCCTTATGAATATATCTATATAAATAAGTGTATAAATCAAACATGTTGTGATGAATTTGGAGAAATAATGTCATTATTTACTAGTATAGTTGAGTAAATGGTATAGAAAGGTAGAGTCATTTAGCAACACATCAAGTCATCTCAGAGTCGATATAAATGTTATGTTTACAATCATCAGCATGATCTAAAATTTGAAGTTGGTGAGAAGTTATTCCTATGAATTTATCCATAGAAGAAGTTTATGATGTTCATAAATAATAACTGATGTGGCCATGTTATTTTATCCCTTTCATGAATCCTGATCGACCGTGGATTATAGTTTATCACTTTGCACTTCCAATGAACCTCAACCAAGTTTATGATGAGTTCAATGTATATCTCCTGAGGGAGTATATACATGATCCTTAATATATTATAATCTTAGAGGTTATAAAAATGGATAAGGATTCTTCTTTTGTAGAATAACCTATTTAAATATTGGATCATTGAGATTATGTACTATGTAGCAAGACTACTCACCTGGTTAAAGCTCTTTGGAAGAATAATAAATTTGAGGAAGTCAATTGGGAACCCAATTATGTAAATAAAAAGAGTTAACCTCATTTATTTTTTTCAATGTGAGATAATTTAGAGAGAAAAATTCATCTTAAGGGTGTTATAATGTAACACCCTGAGATATAATAATATATTTCATTTTAAATAAATTATTTTTTTGATAGCTTGTGATACAAGAAACCGCGAATCTAAATCAACTGCAATATATTATTCCACTTTAACCTGGAAATTAAATTGGAATCTATGAATAGGTATATATAAATAATGAATAAATATTTTTTTAAAAATAAGTAAAATAAATTTTTTGATTATGAATTGATTAGAAATGAAAATAAAAATAAGTAAAATAATTGTTTCTAAAAAACACTCTATGCAGGAAATGTTTTTTTATTAATAAATTAAGTTAATATCTATTAGTGAATTATTCCAATGAAATTTATATATAATGTATTCAATCAATTTTTTTTAAAATTCATCTAATATTTTTCTAGGCATGAGATAAGATTATATATCTAGTTTTATGAATAAAAATGTATTCTATTCTAAAAAAAATTACGTTTCCCCACATATTTAAAAATGAATATCTAAAAAATATATAAATTTAATTTTGAAAAATGGATTCCATATTTTCAAGTAAGAGTTCAAAATCTGGTAGGTAGGTCCCTTTTATTTTTAAGCATTATAAATAGTAATCTTGATAAAATTTATAACATTGATAAAAGGTAAATCAGGTTATCCATGGTTAATATAATGTGTAATGGACACCATAATTCATCATAATTCTAATTTAATGAAGGTATGTATTCCATTATCATCTTGGGAATGAATTTTAATTGTCTAAGGGGCACTTTTCCATAAAAAATACCTTTATAATATTTAATTCAAATAAAAATACACAATATCACCCTTTAACATTTAAATATATCTTATAAGTTCACATAGAGAAAAAATGTTTGTGAATAAATATTAATAGTTATTTTGAGCATAATGAAATTATTTTCCAAATTTTAATATGTTTATAATTTTTAGTGATTATATAATTACATAAAATTCTTACACAATGCCTATAAATAATTTATACAATTAATAGAAATATAATATAAAAAAATTTATAAATATTAAAAGTAATAAATTTTTAATGATTTATAGTGTTCCAAAAAAATTTATAGATTAATAAACCATATTAATGATGGTTTAAAGTATTATATTAGAATTCCATCCTATTTTAGGTGTCATTAATTTAAAATTAAATGAATGATTTCAAAATGACATTAATTATATTTTGTGAAAATAATAGTTTATTAAATTATTTAATATTCATAAAAATCATGAAATAGGAAATGTTTGATATGATATGGTCAGAAATATAATCCCATGTAAAGTTTGGATCAAAATGTCTTCTTATAAGTTAAATTATTAACCGTTAAGAGTGAAAATGTCATTATCACAGTTATTGTAATGCCTTGACCCCAGTTGGGCAGAGTTGGTGCATTATTTTATTATAATGGAATGATTATAAGGAATCAAATACTGAAGGACCTATTAGTTTAGTAGTCTTGGAAAATAGATTACAGACATGAACTTTATATTACAATTTCAAACATTAAATACAATATAGATAATGCTTTGATAATTCCATTATTCTCCTAGATTAAACCTTTATATCAGTCATAAGACACTTCTTGGTGTCTTGGGAAAATAAAACATAAGAAAGGGGTGAGCTCAGATGCTCAGTATGAATAAACAATATAGTGGAAGCTATCATAAATAAGAATAAACTTTTAAGGTAAGGTACAAAATTGAAACACAAGCCTTTTAAAACATTATCTTTAGCATTATATGGCTAGAATAAATAAAATAATTCCAATTAAACATTCTCATGGATATTTTACTAGTCGAATAATCACATATAATATCAATAACTTATCTCATAATGTGGGAATTCATAATGTTGGGCATACCATCAAGTCCTCATTCCAATACCATACGGATAAAATGTTAGTCAAAACCCAAATTATTTTTTCTCATGAGAACTATTGATGCATCGAGGGGCTTTCATTAACCAGTCCCCAACTCGTAGAGATTTCATTAATTAGTCCCTAACATGTAGGGCTTTCATTAACAAATCCTCAACCTGTTACTTACTAAGTCCAATGAAATCCTCATATGAAAAGGGTGAATCATAACAAACATAAACATTCATATTAAAACTAGCATACGAAATGTTAATACTTTAACCATAAACCATGAATGGTATCAAAATAGAACATCGACATTCATACATAACATAAACCCTTAAATACAATATGGAAGATTGTATCATAATAAATCAACCTCAGTTAAGCATAAAATCCAACAAAGGATGTTTACATAGATGAAAATAATCTAATAAAATCATCAAAACTATTTCAGAGCAATATCCATTTTTTACTTTTGAAATTCATTTAAAAGTCACACAATTTATAAAAGAATACATTTAAAAGATATATTTGAATCAAAGTGTCCCATACCATTTTAATTATTTTTAAAGGAATTAATATTTTAAAACATTCATGTCCATATAAATAAATCCTTAAAACTATTTTGAAAACATGGACATTAATGAGATAGATTTAGAAGAATTAAAACATTTAAAACAATTTTTTACTTAAAGAGTCTATTAAATAAATACATAAAAATATTCATTTTGAAAAAATTTGAATTAAATTAAAAATAGTTATAAAATTTCTTTTATAATCCTTTAAATTCCGTATATAATTTTAATAAGATCAATAATATTAAACTAGAGAACGGATTAATTCTGTAAACATTCAAAGTGTCCCATACCACATCGAACATTTAAATAATAAGCCAAATATATTCAAATTAATATTTAAATACAATGAATATAAAATTATTCATGATATCAAATATAATAGGGTCATTACATACACCAAACACAAGACAAAGGTGGTCAAAATGGCTTATATGCCATGAAAATTAAAAGTGAGACGAAATTCCCTTAACTTAGGTCTGGTACTCTCCATACGTGTCTGAAACTCCTATATAATGGTTTTAAAAATATTATAAAGTTATAATAGAATCATAATATTAGTATATATGATTCATTTATGACTTTTTATTACCCTTTTATTAATAATTTCCAAGTGAAATCATCGATTCAGGGAATAATCGCTTTGTTTATCAAACGTGTTTTGACTTGTTATTATTGATAATATAATATTGATCGTGATTTACTTACTTCCAGAATTTATAACATGATTTATATATCATATATTTTCAGAATATAAATATATATAATAGATATATATATGAAATGGGATACATAGTTCATGGAGATAGTAGGTCATACATACGCATGAACGTTGTTTCCCTTTACTTGTCATATTGAATGGAAGTAGGTGAATGAAATATATGTACATACATATATATATATATATATATATTATTCTAGTTGAATTATTATGTCATATATTTCATACTTATTTATAATAAATATTTTTATAGTCATTCGTGACTGGTGAACAGGGAAGATGAATCGCATCGCATCGTGGAGACGGTAAGTCGTACGTACGCACGAGCAAGGGTATTATTTACTTAATGGTTAAATGGTATGGAATTGGATGGAATATGAATTTTAAAGAAACAATATCATGTTATATTTATTATTTAAATCCTTTATAATCATCGTTATACTCATCAAAATAAAGTATAGATGAAAAATAGTTTACACCACAGCGTGGAGATGGTAAGTTGTACGTACGCACGCATTGTGATATTGTTTTTTGTAGGATAGGTAAAAGGAAGAATATGGTTATCCCATAAACATAACAACATATAAGAATATATTATATCATGGATTTTTTATTTTAGTATGTAAACAACATAGTAAGTGGAAGTAAAATAATAAAATAACTTTGAAAGAGGTGATAAAATGATTACCTCTTCTTCAAGCGTCTCCTTTCGTTTTGCACAAAAAGGCTCCTTAGGTTGGTTTTCCTCCCAAAGTGTGGCCTCTAGGGTTATGTGAGGGACTCTTTGAGGAGATTTGGGATATTTTTTTCTAATCCAAATTGATTTATATGTTTGAATTAAAGAGAAGGATAAGTTCCCTTGTACAACAGAGGTGAGGGGCACTTTTGGAAGATCTTAAAATATTAATTTATTATAAGTTGGTTTTCGGTTTCTAATAGTTGAAAATTGATTTATTTCGAGGATAATACGAGTATGGGTCGAAATAAACATATCAAATGAAATTAGTACAAGTTTTAGGAAATTTTTTTATTATTAAAATCTTATTCTTACCTTTAATTACCCTATTTAACTTTAACTGAGATAAATAAAATTCAAAAGTTACTATTCACCAAAAATTATTTTTATCCAATTAGACCACATTATTCACCCTGATTACATCAATTTATATTGGATTTTTAAAATTCAATTCATATAAGTGGTAAAATTATGTTTCATTCAAATTTGGAAATGTGCCTAGAAGGTTGGTAAAAGAGACATGCAAAAGTTCAATAAAATGTTATATATTGAATTCTATTATAAAAATAATTCTAAGGAATTTAATTGGAATAATATATTTATTATTTATCTATTATTACTTTATAATAAATTTATATTTAAATATTTATTTAATTGAAAAATTCAGTTTTTAACAATAATGTAGTGTTTTCACTATTCATCTAAAATTGAAAGTTTTCATAAAAATACCAAAAATTCACCCAAAGATAATTTTGATATTACAAATTCAAAAATTAATACTATTTTACAAAATTAAATTTCTAATAGTGTTTGAAATTACTTTTATTATTGTTTACAAAAGTACATAAAAAGTAGTTCCTTTAAGAAAATAGTATTTCTAAACATATAACTATTTTACCAAAAATTATACATTTCATTTTAAATATGTTTTATTAATGTTAAAATATTATAAATAAAATTTAAAAATTACTTATTACTATTTATATTACTATATTTAATGGATAAGTTATAAATATATCATTTAAATAATTTTTACATTAAAGTGTTGTTTCGTAGAAAGTCAATATTGCATGTTACGCAAGCGAAGTCAGTTTTGTATGCAATATAAGCTATTGAAAATAATGTACTATGAAATCTTGGGGTGTTACATTCTCTAATACTTAAATAAATGTCATCCTTTCAATTTAAACTTGAAATCAAAAACTATGGGTTTGGGATTTTCAAAATATCTTTATTGAAATCCCACATTGGATATTGATCAACGAGACCTCCATGTTAAAATAAAGAAAGTGAAGTATTAATGTCAATAGAGATAACACATACTAGGTTTCCATATAGGAAAACATGGATATAAAATAAAATGTAACCATCAAGTTCTGATGGATAGTGATAGAGAACGTGGTTATGAAAAATTTAACAACCACAAATCTATAAATTTGTTACGATCCAAGGTTCCATTTGATTCATCATAAAAGAATGTACTAGGAAAACATGTTTGGTTTTAATACCCTTTACCTAGAGTTTAAGAGTTAATTTACTTCATAGAATAAGTATATTTCCATCCTTTAACTAATTTCTACCACAAACTTATCTTTCTCTTCAAAAGATAATAAAATTCATAAATATTCTATTTATCTTAATCGTATATGGTTCCAAAAATGAATTTATAATATTTAAATAAAGAAAAATATGTTATATTAACCAGAGAATTTTCGTAGGCTAGTGGTAGCTAATAAAGCCTTGTCGTATTTCAGTTGTGGGTTTGATTCCCACAGCCTTGTCTAATGTGACGGGTTGTCACACGACCTGTGCATTATCCTTTTCTTAAAACTATATTATTATTACATTCCATAAATAATATTAAGAAATGTTTCAACCTAAAATAATTTTATCTAAAGTCCAACTTAATCCATTCCAACCATTAGACTTATCCAAAATACTTCTATCCAAACTCACAGTCCAAAAGTTTATAAGGTCACATAACATAATGCATATCCTCTTTTTGTCACATACCAAACATGTGAATACCTTCATCATGTATTATCTTAAAACATGGTAACAACCTAAATTACTATAAAACCCTATTTTAATATGTTTGTTCTTCCTTATTCCTGATGTAAAACATAGAATATTGGAAATACTCCTTAAATCCAAAAAATGTTGTAAACTCGAACAATGATGGAATTACAAACCATTAATCAGTTCCATGGTAGTCAATAATATCCAATTTCTTTATCAAAATCAATCATCTCTTTATTCCAACATCATTATCTTAGTATCATAACCCTATTAAGGGATGTTTTTCCTTCAACTATATGTTTCACACAAAAAAATAACTTGATACTGAGTAACATTTCATGGTACTAGACAATCTCAAATCCATAATAAAATAGAACTGCAGTACAATCCTTATTTATTTCCATAATTCATATAACCATCAAATCATTGATACAATACTCAAATGAGATAATTCTTCAACCCCAACATAAGAACATTAATCATTCCTCTTCACCCATGGTAGAAGAACAATCTTGATTGTGAACCATTAGCAGCTTTTGGGGTATATACCTTTAATTCCTGGGGAATTCTCTTACATAGTGCCCCATATTCTTATAGTTGAAGCATTGAACATTGGAAACTTCTTTTCTTCCCTTGTAATGATGAGCATGGTGTACTTTTTCTCCACACTTGAAGTATACTCATTTTCCTCTAAAGTAGGCATTGTGGTGTTTCCTTCCATAATTATCACATGTGGAAAAATACTTCTTTACCTCTTTATCAAAAATTTTTGCAACTATATTTTTATTCTCAAGATTCCCTCTAAATCCATAATACTTAGGTTATTTCTTACCTATCCCACTATCACATGATATTATGTCCTTATATGATGAGAATTCTCAGGAGATTATTTCCCTTTGAAATATTGTCTTAAGACCATGAAAGATATGATTCTTCTTACTATTTGGATCACATGAATTAGTGAGGTTCACATTCCTTTTATTGGGAACCATTTAAAAATGATTCCATACACTAAGTTAGATCATATCATAATGTATAATAAAAAAACTACAAAAAATATTAACATAAATTGAAGATTTATACGTATCTAGTCTCATAATCATAAAAATTGTTTCTTGGGGGACATATTTTCTCATAAATCCTTCATAATGGTTTATAAATAAAATATGGATTATCCTAATAATATACCCTAGGAGTGTCAAACCAGGTGTGCAGTAAGGCCCTTTGTCATAAACTAGGTTACCTCGAGTCAAGCCTGAAACACCTTTTTAGAGTTGTTACTCCTAGATAAATATGTGCCAGAACCATGTCCACTTGTAGTATCCATATAGGGATGTATTGGTTGTAATATCCACATAATCTATACTTTATCAAAATTTTATGGTGTTCTTCTATAATTATCCTCAAATTTTATCTTCAGGTAATGTTCCCTGATCAATGTTTTCTACATCTATTTCCAATGTTATTGCTAAACATCCATTGATACCAATTGTAACACCCTAACCCTAGTTGTCCAAATTCAGTGCATTATTTTATTACATTTTCATGATTACAATGAATCAAATCCTGAAGGACTGATTAGTTTAGAAATATTGGAAAATATATTACATACATGAACTTTACATTATAATTTCAAACAAAAAATACAACATAGATAATCCTTTTAGAATTCCATTATTCTCCTAGCTTAACCCTACATATCATTAAAAAACACTTCTTGGAATCCTGGGAAAATAAAACATAAGAAATGGGTGAGCTTGGATGCTCAGTAAGGATAAACAATATAGAGGAAGCTATCATAAATAAGCATAAACTTTTAATTCAAGGTATAAAACTGAAACACAAGCATTTTAAAACATTATCTTTAGCATAATATGGCTAGAATTATTCAAATAATGATATTTAAACATTATAATGGATATTCTAATAGTTAAATAATCACATATAATATCAATAATGTATCTCATAACATGGGAATGAATAATTCTAGACATACCTCCAAGGCCTCATGCCAAGACCATACGGATAAAACGTTAGTCAAAACCCAAATTAGTTTGTCTCATGAGAACTATTGATGCATCTAGGGGATTTCTTTAACTAGTCCCCAACCCATATGGATTTCATTAATTGGTGTCCAACCTGTATGGATTTCATTAACCCATAACCAACCTATTACATTCTAATTACAACTCATTCCTCATATGAAAAGGGTGAATCATATCCAACATAAACATTTGTATTAAAACTGACATACGAAATGTTAATACTTTAACAATAAACCATGAATGGTATCAAAATATCACATCCACAGTCAAACATAAAATAAACCCTTCAATACAAAATGAAATCTTGTATCATAATAAATCAACCTCAATTAAGCATAAAATCCAAAAAAAAGTATTTTGACATAGATGAAAATAATATAATAAAATCATTAAAACTATTTGAGTGAAATATCCCTTTTTTACTTTGAAATTCATTTAAATGTCACAAAATTTATAAAAGAAGACACTTAAAAGATATTTTTGAATCAAAGTGTCTCATACCACTTTGAATATTTTAAAAGGAATTAATATTTTAAAACATTCATGTCCATATAAATAAATCCTTAAAACCATTTTAAAAATAAGGAAATTAATGAGAGTGATTTAGAATAATTAAAACATTTAAAATGATGTCTTTTTTAAAGAGTCCCTTAAATAAATCCATAAAAATATTACTTTTCAAAAAATATTAAGGAAATTAAAAATAGAAATAAAATTCCCTCTATAATCCTTTAAGTTCCTTATAAATAGTTAATAAGATCAATAATATTGAAATGGAGAAAGGATTAATTCTTTAAACATTCAATGTGTCCCATACCACATTGAAAATTTAAATAATTAGACAAATATCTTAAAATTAATCTTTAAATACAATGAATATAAAATTATTAATGATTTCAAATATAATATGGTGATTAAATACACCACACACAAGGCAAAGGTGGTGAAAATGGCTTATTTCCCACGGAAATTAAAAGTGAGATGAAATTCCCTTACCTTATGTTTGATACTCTATGTACGTGTTTGAAACTCATGTATAATGGTTTTAAAAAAATTATTAACTTATAATAGATTTATAATAATATCATATATGATTCATTTATGACTTTACATTACCCTTTTATTAATAATTTCCAAGTAAAAGCATCGGTTCAGGGAATAATCATTTTCTTTATCGTATATGTTTCGACTTGTTATTATTGATCATATTACATATATCATGATTTAATTAAATCATGAATGTATGAAATGATTTATATATCATATATATTTATAATATAAATATATATAATAGATAGATATATGAAATGGAATATGCCATTCATGGAGACGGTATGTCGTATGTATGCATGAATGTTGTTTCCCTTTTCTTATCATATTGAATGGAAGTAATTGAAAGAAATATATGTACATGAATATATATATTATTCCAGTAGCATTATTATGTAAAAAAATTCATACTTATTCATAATATATTTTTATAATCATTCTTTAATGGTGAACGTGAAAGATGAATCTCATCGCGTTGTGGAGACGGTAAGACACGCGTATGCTCGAGCGACGGTATCATTTCCTTAATGGTTAAATGGTATCGAGTTGGATGGAATATGAATTTTACAGAAACAATATCATGTTATATTTATTATTTAAATCCTTTATATTCATCTTTATACCTATTAAAATAAAGTATACAGGAAAAACAGTTTACACCACATCGTGGAGACGGTAATATGTACATACACACGCATGGTGATATTATTTTTCATAGGATGGGTAAAAGAAATAATATGGATTCTCTATAATCATAAAAACATCTCATCATATAGTATATTAAATATTTATTGTTTTAGAATGGAAACAACTTATGATGTGTAAGTAAAATAAGAAAATAACTTTGAAAGAGGAGATAAAACGATTACCTCTTATTCAGGTGTCTCCTTTTATTTTGCACAAAAAGACTCCTTAGGTTGGCTTTCTACCCAGAGTGTGGCCTCTAGGATGAAGTGTGGGATTCGGGGAGAATATTTGGATAGGTTTTGGCAAAGACAAAGGTCTTTAGAGGTGTGAATTAAATAGAAGGAGAGGTTCCCTTTTATAAGAGATGTAAGGGGCACTTTTGGAAGATCTTAAAATATTAATTTATTATAAGTTGGTTTTCGGTTTCTAATAGTTAAAAATTTATTTATTTTTAGGATAAGATGAGGATGGGTCGAAATACACATATCAAAGGAAATTAGTACATTTTTTAGGGTAATTTTATAATATTAAAATATTATTTTTACCTTTAATTACTCTATTTACCTTTAACCGCGGTAAATAAAATTCAAAAGTAACTATTCACCAAAAATTATTTTGATCCCATTAGACCACATTTTTTCACCCTGATTACAAACATATATGTTTTATTTTTGAAATTCAATTTACAAAAGTGATAAAATTACGTTTAATGCCAATTTGGAAATGTTCCTAGAAGGTGGTTAAAAGAGACGTTCAAAAGTTCAATAAAATGTTATATATTTAATTATATTATAAAAATGATTATAATGAATTAAATTGGACTAATATATGTATTATGTGCCTAGTTTGACTGTAAAATAAATTAAAATTAAAATAATTATTTAAATGAAAAATTTGAGTTTTTAACAATAATGTAGTGTTCTTCACTATTCATCAAAAATTGAAAGTTTTCAAACAAATACCAAAAATTCACCCTTATCTAATTTTGATATTAAAATTTCAAAAATGAAGTATATTTTACCAAATTAAATTTCTAATAGTGTATAAAATTTATTTTTTATCATTTACAAATAATTATAAAAAGTAGTTCCTTTAAGAAAATAGTATTTCTAAACATATAACTATTTTACCAAAACATATACATTTAATTATAAATATATTTTATTTATGTGAAAATGTTATAAAAAAATTTAAAAATTATTTATTACTATTTATATTACTATATTTAATGGATAAGTTATAAATATATCAATTAAATAATTGTAACATTAATGTGTTGTTTCAAAGAGAATCAATCTTGCGCATTATGAAAGACAAGTCAGTGTTGCATGGAATATAATCTATTGACGATAATATACCATGAAATCTTGGGGTGTTATAGTTATGATTAAAATTTTTTATCTAAGGGATTAAACAAAAATAAAAGGTTAAAAACACATCATAAAATATCAAAATTTTATTGGATAATGGGATTTCTACCAAATCATACCATATCATTGAATCTCTATCCATTTGGAAGCATTAACATGGAGAATGAATTTTTATATTTTATTATTTTTATGAAATTCCATGCATGTCCCTCCCCTCACTTATAAAAGGGTAATACTCCTTTCTCTTCTTTACACCACCTTGAGCATTCTATCTCCATTAAAACCTAAAAATTATATTATAAAAAACATTATACACATTATAGATATGATTTTCTTCCCCATAGACCAACCTTATGATCCATAATAGGGGATCTAAATGGGTTCTTTCAAAGAACTGGTAATCATCTTAAATGATAAGTTTCCTTTTAACTTCTTATTTTACCTCCTATAAATATTTTGTATTTATCCTAAAGTGAAAAAAATAGTATTGAAAAATTAAAGAAGTTTTATTATTAGTTAACAACCATTATCAATACTCTTTACCAATAAATGTTTAGTGGAAGTATCTCTCGTGCATTAGTGAGGCTTACCATCTCTATATAGATACAATTCATTTTCCATCCCCATCATTTATGGATGGGTATTATGATGTGTTTAATGTTTATATATGATATTAATAACAGAATTAATTTTTCCATAATTATAATATCATATATATCTATTGATTTGAAATCTATTTCATCTTTTTTAAGATTATTCTTAAAATATCAATACATTTAAAAAATGTATATGTTTCACTATCTTTTATACTTCTCTAGTTTTTAAGTATGTTTTAATAGGAATAGTGTTTTTCTAGATAGAGGGATAAAAATTTACCTTATGGAATAAATTTCCATATCCAGATAGTGTTTTTAAAATGTTCAGATAGACAGTCACAAATATTTTTATATAAATATTTATAAATTTTCTAACGTCAAAATATAACTATGTAAAAACTGAAGAAGGTATATTATGATTTTTGAATAAACATTGTATGGAAGGAAGCATACTTTTTTTAGATGGAATTTTCATTAGACCATTGAGATGGAGATGTACAATTTTTTTTAGAAAAAATATTTATTCCATTGGATAATATCATCTTACATAGTGAGAGTGTATAAACTTATAAAAATTAAATGAACATAATGGGATTTCAAGAAAGAGTTTTTTTCGAGTCCCTCTCAATCACCTCTGAGATTCACAGAATATGAACCTTGGAGATTTTACTATAAATATGGGAATGGATCAAGGAGTAGGGTTCTATTTCATCACTTATGATCTAATATTTTCTATTAATATTTTTTTAACATCATGTTATCTTTAGTGATATCATCATTGTAATTTTTGGTGAGATTTTTTCTTAAGGAACCCACTATGAGGATATTTTGTAAATGTGTTCAGAATTTGGTCATTTTTAATTGTCTACCTGATCTTCTGATCATGGGATTACCATGATAAGAATACATGTATTTTTCTAGTCTTAATGATTGTGGTTTCTGAGGTTATGGAAACAAATTTCTACTGCTATTAGTATTGATGGATACCTTACTTATGGAATCCAGACCATTACAGTTTTTCCAAAACTATGGATACCTAAAATCTAGGTTATAAAGACCCTTAATTATAACTGTTAAATTATGGATAATTGTTATAAAACTATTAAAGGTTTTTCTTACCTATTTTATAAAATTTATTATTACATATTTTTATATATTTTTATATACATTGTGAAATTGTATTGAAATGTTTTACATTTTCTAAGTGTTTTTATACTCAAAAATTTGTAAAAACTATTTATACAATTTATAAACTAAGAATTTTATATGAACTCTCTGTCCAATATTTCATAATAAATATTTCATAAAAAAAATTAATTTTATTTTATAAACTACAATTCACCCCCCCCCCCCTTGATCCATTGTATTACTCTTCAATCCTACATTTGGTATAAAATCAAGTTATACTACTATAAAAAACCTGATTTTGTTATAGTTGTTATTTGTAATATAATGCATGTTTCTGAATGAATGAATGTTTTTACAAATATTTTCAAAACCTTTTTTACATTATCATTTATTTGTAGAAAGTATTTTTTTATAAATATAACATGTTTGAATGTTGGATCTCCTGAATACATAAATTCTAGAAGACCATCAATTTTTTTATGGTGATGAATATGAATTTTATGGAGATGGTATGAAAGTAGTTATTATCAATATTGGGGTATAATTTTTTTTCTTACTGGATGTTATAAAATTCCAAAAAAAATAAGTTCCTATGTTTACTAATCAAGAGAATTAAGAATATCAACTAAATTATAGAGTAAAAAATAAATAGAAGTGTTATGAGATGAGAAATATCTATAGTTGTATATCTTCATGTGAAGCAGGTAATATTATCTAAAAAATCAATGAGGTTACATAATTGGGACAGTATAAATTTATTGAGACCATAAAATCTATGTTGAGAGAAGATTAACAGGGATTTTGATTTCTTAATGGTAGAATATATTATGAAGATTCATCAGAGGTTCATCAGGTTTCTAAATATCATACAATATCTTGGTGATAAATATCTTACTGATGAATTCTATTTTTGATATTATCATTGAGATTATTCTAGGAGAATGGGAATCTACAAATTTTATCTTAGATAATATAATTGGAACTATCATGTATTATGAGGTTAATTTTAAGAGGGATACTGAAAAGATGAAAAAATGGTGGAGTATCTTTTGCTTGTACATCAAATGTTTCAAATAAAATTAGATCTCCTGAAAAAGTTTCTAAATATTCTAGAAAGAACAATATTACAATTGAAACTAAAATAATTTCTTCTAAAAAATTTCATATTAAACTTTACCAAACACCATGGAGAATGAATAATATAGTTGGAAAGAATGATTCCATATACAAGTATAGTAATAATTTCAAAGACAGAAATGACAATAAAGATTCTTCTAAGATGATATGTTATGAATGCATGAATCCTGGTCACATAAGGACATATTTTCAAATAATGAAATGAAATGATAAAAAGGGAAAAAATTAGGCAAAAGTTGAATGATTTTTTATAAGTATAAGAGTAAGCATATTTTTAAAACTTCAGAAACTTGGAGTACAAGTGGAGGTGATTTCTATGAAGATATTACTTCAGATAGTGAATGTAAAATTCAAATGAATATTGGTTTTATTATGAAAATTATATAGAAAAATATTGGCTTCATAGATATGGTATCTACTAAAACATTAGAAAACATTACTTTCAATGAAAATTATCTTAATTTGGAATATAAAGAAAATTATATCATTAAATGAAAAAAAAATCATGAGAAGAGGATAATAATTTACTTTCCTTTAAAGTGGTTTCTAGGTTTACACCTTTATTAGAGATAAAAAAATTAAAGTTTCTAAAAACATGAAATTGCTAAGTCAGATCATGATATTGAAAATATATTAATTTAGAAACACACTACTAGAATTTCAAATATTTATAATTATTTGAAATAATCTTATACTGAATTATAAAATCATTTAAAAGAATCTAAAAAATTAAAATCTGCTACATAGTAAGAATAATGATTTTGTTTTAAAAAAATTAAAAAAAAATTTATTTCTAAATAATTTAGCATCAAAATTTAATTCTGGTATGGAAGATGATAATAATATTTATAGAAAAATAAGACCTCAAATGAATGTTTCTAGAGTTGGTTTTACTAATTTGAAAGCAAATTTTTAAAATAAATATTTTTTCCCAAAAAGTGTGCTATTTTTTAATAAGTGTCAAAGAGGTGGTAACTATAAAAAGAAATGTTTGTTAAATATTTTAAAATATTTTGGATTTCGTAAATCCTATTTTTATAAGTAATTAATAGTTTTTCAGCATAAATATGGAAATATGTAGATTCCTAAAATTATCTAACCTAATAATACTAGACCTAAGAATGTGTGGGTAGAAAAATTCTATGTTTCTTAATTTCAGAAAAATAATAAATTTATCTGCATCAACAACATTAGGTACATGGATAGAGGTTGTTCCCTAAACAAGATGATAAAGAAGTATTCCATTGAGAATATTATGAAGATGAAAAGTGACAATGTCACTTTTGTAAACAATACTCAAGGAGATATATATGCTATAGGTAACATCATAGTTATTGGAAATTATTTAATTTCAAATGTTTTATCAGTTTTAGGACTTAATCAAAACCAAATTATAATAATCGAATTATGTTATGAAGGTTATTTTTGAAATTTTGGAATGATAAATGTAAAATTTATTGTTTAGAAGATAATTTTATTCTTTCTACCAAAAAGTATGAGAATTTTTAGATCATGAATTTAGAAGACCTTAGATGCCAATATCATCCTTATCTTAGTGTAATTTAATATCAATATTGTTTCTGGAATATATGGTTAGGATATTGTAATGTAATAACATTATCCAAACTCTCTATGGATGGTAATGTTAGAGATCTACCAATTCTTAGGATTAATTAATCTATTGTATTTGATCCTTATCAATTTTGAATGAAATATAAGTCCAGTTTTAATCTATTAGTGTTGTTTCAACTTCTCAAGATTTACAATTACCATAAATGCATTTATTCATCCCTATATAATAAGGATATATTTTTGTGAAATAGTATTTATATGGTTTGGTTGATGACTATATTATATATAAATGGTTCTATTTTATAGAAAAATATTTAGAACCCTTTTTCTATTTCAAAACTTTTGTAGCCTATTTTGAGAATGATAAAAGTATAAAATTTATAAATATTCATAGTGATCATGGTGGAGAATTTTTAAATTTTATTTTGAAACTTTTTTTACAAAAAACTGATAATACATAGCTTCTAAGGACTGAGAACTCCACAAAAATATTATTTTGTTGAATGAATAAAAAAATTATGATATTACTTGAACCATGTTGATTGAATTATCAATTGATAAATATTTTTGGAATGAATTAGTTAGTACTTCATGTTATTCTGTAAATTGAGTTATACTTTGACATTTTATAAATAACACACCTTAGGAATTGTGGACTAGTAGATAGCCAAAAAATTATTACATAAATTTTTGTGGATACAAAGTATTCATTCATAATAATAAATATAATATACATTAATTCTCTCTAAAATCCAATGAAGTGATATTTTTAGGTTATTCTACTACTAGTAACTCTAATAAGGTTTTTAATAAAAGAAGAACTATTTTTTTCATAAATAGTACATGTTAAATTTGGTGAAATTGATCCTTTAGATTTCAATAAACCTCAACCCACATAATAAAATGTTATTTATAAAACATATTTTCAACCCAAGTTTAAATGTTCTACTCATGAGATAATATCTAAAGAATAATTTTCAGAAGTTCTGCCTCAAGATGATATTCAACCAGTTTTTTAATAATACATTTTTACAAACCAAAGGAATTAGTTAATCCTTGGGAATCATCATAATGATAATATTATTGGTGTTGTATGAAAACCAGTTATAACAATAAATTCCTTATGAAATTATGTTGAACATTTTGAATTTTTTGTCAAAATTTTAGCCCAAGACTCTTGAAGAGGATATGGTGATGAATAATGGATAACAGTTATTCGTGATGAAATTAATGAATTTGAAAGGAATCGAATTTTGGAATTTTGTTGAACGACCTTATGATTCACCTATAAGTTGTGTAAAATGGTTTTTTTGAAATATGATTTATGTAAATTGAGTCATAGTTAGAAATAAAACTAGACTTGTCCAATGGGTTATAATCTACAAGATGTCATAGACTATTAATAAAATTATTCTATAGTAGCTAGATTTTTTTCAAATCATAAAATTTTATCTTATTTTGTATTTCTAAATTTTATGCTTCATAAAATTTATGTAATGTGTGTTTTCTTTAATGGATATATATATAGGTGGATGTTTATATAGGAAAAACCCCCTGGTATTCAAAATTAAAAAATTTGGATCATGTATTTTGACATACTAAAGTACTTTATGGAATTAGCCATGCTCCTAGATCCTAGTATGAAAAATTAGCAACAATTTTCACAAAACTATATTGTTCAGGGAGATATGGATCCAACACATTTTTATTAAAAAAATTTCTAAGAATACCATCATTATTTGAAATTATGTCAATGAATTTTTATTCGATCAACTGAATAATCTCATACAAATTCCTTTGTGAATATTATGAAATAAGAGTTCTATATTATCATTATGGGTAAACATTCCTTATTTATTTGTAAACAAATTTCATAAAAAATCAAAAGGAAATTTTATATCTCAACATAAGTATATAATTGATATTCTTATAACATTTGGATATGAGAATACTAAAATTATAATTACTATTATCAAAACCTAAAATACTTTATATCTTGATGAATCTGGGAAACCAGTTTGTATAAATATCGTTTTTTGAATGATGGGTAGTTTCATTTACCTTATAAATAGTTATCCATATATTATACTTTCAATATGATTATGTGCATGACAAAAATATAATCGAAAATATTCCCATCTAAATGTGGTAAAATTAATTTTTCATTAAATAATGGGAATTGTGGATATTAGAAAATTTATTTATTTTGGAAATTATTTATAACATATTTTTTTAGATACTGAATTTGGGGGATGTAAAATGTATTGAACTGGTACATCTATAACTTTTCCTTTCTTAGGAGAGGATTTAATTTTTTGGTGTTTTAATAATTAACATTATTTAGTACTTTACACAATTGAAGCAGAATATGTGGTAGTTGGAAGTTTTTCTACTCAAGTATTCTGGATGCAATATATACTCACTGATTTGGGATTTAATTTTAGTAAAACCACAATTTTATATTATAAAAAAAGTTTAATTTTTCTAAGTAAAAACTCATCACTTCACTCACGAGATAAGAACATTGATATAATATACCATTTCCTTAAGGATCGAAGAGAATAATAATTATCGATTTTAAATTCATCAAAACTAAATAACAACATGCTGATATTTTTACATAATAACTTAATTAAGATATATTTTAATACATTTAACAGAACCTAGTAATGGTCAATAAAAAATGATCATTCATATCTAAATTATGTTTATATCATCCACTTATAGTAATAAACTCCTTAAAATGGGGGATTATATATTTTCTATGTTTTAATTTTTTATATCGAACAAAATTATTATTAGAATATTTTACAAACAAACTATTTTATAGTAATTTTTTGGAAGAATTTTTTTCAAGAAAAAATTTCTACATAAAAAACATGTTTAGTAAAATTTTGAGAGATTTTTTTTAAATAAAAAAATTAAGAACAAAAATTTGTTAATAAAAAATTGCAGAAAAGTTTTTGTTAAAATAAACTTTTTCCATAAAATTAACTTACATTTATATTAGGGATAAATATTTTTCCACAAAAAATTATGCAAAATAATTAATGGAAAAATTCTGAAAATATATTTGTTAAAAAAATATTTCTCAATAAATTATTTGTTATAAATTTTTCATTAAAAAAATTTCATTAAAAATTATATGTTAGAAAATTTATATTTTAAAAAAAAATTGATGAAATTTCTATTACAAAATATTTTAAAAATTATTTTATTTATAAAATTTTATATTTTTTTATATTTATTTTCCTTTTTCAATAAGATAATATTCCAAAATAAAATTTTTATATAATGATAATTCTTATCCATGATGTAAATTTATACATATTCTATTTTTACATCAATCTTTTATAGAATTTTTATATTTTTTGAAGTGATTTTAAATGTTTTTCAAAAGTATAAATTTTCTCAAACAAAATCTTCAACCGATAAAACATATATAACATAACTAATAAAAATCAAGGGTTATGAAAAAAATTGTCAAATTAGGTGAGTCATTAATCAATAAAAGGATTATGATCTCAACTATTAGATCTAGGGAAGGAAAATCATCTATCTCGAGAGGATATAAAAATGGTAGTGGGTCCATCTATTTTACCCCATTATTCTCCCTACTACCAGCTCTCGAATATCCATTTATCCTCTATCTGAAATTTCATGATTTCTATAATTCTCGTTTGGAACTCATGGATTCTACTAGCGACATTTTTAAAAAAAACATTGAGTGAATATAATGATGAATGATAGGATATAGTTTGATAAATAAAGATTGCTACTTATGATAGTTATTATTTTTCAAATCATGGAGTCTCTATGTATTGGAAATGAGGAATTTTATTTTCATTATCGTGGTTTTGTAAATAATTTTTATTCATTTATTAAATTTAAAGAAGAAGATAGATTCAATGTTTTTACTTTTGAGATATTTGGAAATATGTACTAATTAAATATCAATAATATAACATATTTAGTTGAAACACCATTGTATGGTGAAGAAAATATTATTAAATTCAAGTTTCCTAACAAATTGGGAACATTTCTGAATGAAAAAGAAGAATCATCCCTATTTTCTTCTAATTAAAATGTTCAAAAAATTTATCATCACAATCCGGAAATACAAATAGTAGTAATCTGGCTATATAATTTCTTGATCCCTATGAATGTTGATAGTGACTCATTGAATGTTCAAGATATATATGTGTTATATTTCCTTCATAATATGTGGAAATTTAATTTGGTTAAATATTTTTTCAATATGATTGAGGCAGTGAAGGCAGATTTGTTGAAATTGAAATTTCTTTTATATCTAGTTTTTATTTATACATTGCTGGATAAATTTATCATATTTATCAAAATAAATAATGTTTAAACTACATTGAGAGTTAATATTTCATTAATTGGAGAAGATATGGATTCCAAGATGAATTTACTGTATTACCCTACTCATAAGGAGTTTGATAAAAATTCAAGAAAAGCTACAGCAGAAGAAAGGATAAAACAAATTAATGCTATGTTTTGAAAGGGTAATGAAGTATATAAGTCTTATCCCATGTAATTAATAAAACCAAAAAAATAGATGAATATTTCATGGATTTTATAAAAAATAAAGTGGATAAGAACCCTAAGGATCCATCTTCTGGGTTTTATAAAGAAGAAGAATTAGCGTTGAAAGAGATGACTTATCAAAATATAAGGGAAGAAGGAAAGAACAAGAAAATAGGTTAAAAATAAAAGAAATGAAATTTTTCTAGAAAATATCTTAAGAAAAAATAATTTATTCAAGAATATATGAAATATATTACAAAATTTAAAGATCTTATGTCAGAATTTATGGAAGAAAATCACTCTAAAATTATAGAATTTAAATATAAAACACTATCAGGTCAACCCAATGATGTGGAAAAATATATTTCAATTGTTGTGGATTTTTATCAAGAGCATGATAAGTATATCAATGATGGAACCACAGAGATTCCACAGAAAACATATCTAGGGATGATGTTAAAGTTTTTGAGTACACCGGAAGAACAGGAGGGGCGGTGCCCGACTTCTCTTTTTGTCATGCTTGATGACCAATATGTGATCTATGATGTTAAACATTGAGATATAAGGAATGGATCAATGATATCATACAAGGTTAATCACGCTGGAATTGAGAGACTGTCGATGAACACAAATTTTTTATAATTAATTTAATTAAATAAATAATTTCCTCTAAGTAATTATTTCTTCATTGATGTGTCTGGTGACATATTTGTGGTGCATCATCATTGCATTATAGAAAACAAGCATATATTTCCTCTACCAGTTATCCACACATGTTCCACGAATCTCAAAACATTATTGAAGGAGTCTTGGGGTTCTAGAATGGAGGATCCTTGCACTTGCATTTTCCACCTTTAATCTCCTAGAGAACTGCTTCCAAATAATTCTCCTTGATATGATGGAGGAGGATTTCTCTTTGTTCTTGGGAGCATTCTTGGAGATTAGAGCTTTCTAGGATTGAGAGGTTTTTCTCCAAATCTGTTTTGCACAAGTGAATTGTCTTATGAGAAAATATCATAACTAAGTACTTATATTTCTAGGGTTAGAATAAAATAATTGCACAAGTTCCCTTACATATTTTATTTAAACCTCGAAAAACCCCATTTCAAATAATATTTATATTATTTATTAGCACATTATTAGCTTGGGAATTATAATTAAATATCATTAAATAATATTTAATATTATTTTTTTCTCACCAGAACATTTAACTCGGTCTGTTCTTCCTCCAAAATATTTATCAGGCCTTTAATAATGAATATTTATCTATTAAATAAATGTCACTTCATTATTCACTGATAAATAAATAAATATTATCTTCACTAAATATAAAATAAATATTTATTAAATATTTTACTCACAATATATTTACTTGAATAACTAGTGATGAAATAAATATAATGAGGAATACATGAATAATTATTAAACCACAACCAGGAATAATATTTATTCAACATGTTAAATAATAAATAATAATATATTATTTAACTAAGATTCTATATACACTTAGTGTGTGACCCTCTAAGCCTCTTTCTCCATGGCAGTAGATGAACATGCCTAAAGTCCAATGTTAGCATCTAGCAACATGTCATGGAACCCATATAGAAATAATTTAGTGCTGCAATGACATGCCACCACATATGAATTCTTACCGTGTGATATAATACCTTTATCACAATATCTCAAATCGAGCAGGTTGCATGCTAGTGCCATCAACCTATGTGCTCTATATCTCTTTATTTGACTTTTCAGAAATATAACTTTCCTATACAACACCATGGACATGGATTTATTTAGCCTATATCATTTCTATAAAATGTCATAGGATATTAACTTCCATTAATGAATATAAGGGATAAATCATTTCTCGCATTATTCATTACTGAAATATTACTCGTGACACACCCCACATATCTTACCTCACTGCGAATGTATATCATCATGATTTTTTCAATACATAAAATTCAGTGACTCATAATATTAATTAATAATAATACTAAAGTATAAGGACCAATACACACATCCATAGATAGGAACATCAAATGACACTTATAAATGTAGATTTTTTTAGTAGCAGGTCTTGTTCTCATAATATCCTACTAGATATTACCAAGGGCGTACACCAAGAGAAGGTAACTCAAATTCCTATGAGTCTCCACCCCTGATATCCTGTATCATTTGTGTCCCATAAATGATATCATATAGCCATAGAATATATATTCATGAATAGTGTCATAGCACTTTCGGGTTCTCATCATAGTTGGGAACTGCTATGACCTTTTAGTGTGACAGATACTCTTGTGACATTATAACATGCGATGTCACAGAAAAGAACAATCATGATGTGATAATTAGTTAATTCATATTTAAAAAAAAATAATACATGTTTAACATAAAGTTCATAGAAGTTGGTTCTAGGGCACCAACTCCAATAGACTCCCACCTGCACTAGAGCCAACTACTAATAACCTTCAGTCCGATAGCTCTCACATGATACTCATGCTTCTTCTAGATAGGCCTTTAGTCAAGGGTTCCACCACAATCTCTTTCATGGCTACTCAATTCATTGTAACTTCATCCCTTTGATGAAAATCCCTCAATATGTGATACTTCCGGAGTACATGTTTTTTCTGTTGGTGTGACTTTGGCTCTTTTGGAAGATCCACCGTTATAGTATTATAAAAATAAAATGTGATAGTGTCTTTACTACTAAGTACCACATCAAGATCCTAAAAAAAGTTCCAAATCCAAATGGATTCCTTGGATTCATTAGAAGCCTCTATATACTTGGAATATTCTATAGAATCAGTGAAAAGTGGATACTTTTAACTCTTCCAGCTCACAGCTCCTCTTTTGAGATAGAAAACATTTCTTGATTGTGACTTTAGATCATTCTGATCTTTCTGAAAACCAGCATAAATACAACCCCAAATTATCATCTCCTCATCTCCTCCATACACCAGGATCATATCCTTAGTTCTTCTCAGATACATAAAGATAGCCTTAACATTAGTCCAATGTTGTTCTCCTGGATCTGTTTTATATCTTCCTACCATGCTTAATAAATAGTCAACATCAAGTATAGTACATAACATGACATACATTAATGATAGTATCACTGAATATTATGGGATCTTACACATTATCTCTTTCTCTTGTAGTGCATAGGGACACATTTTCTTAGAAATATGTAATCCATGTGACACTAGAACCCATCCCCTCATGGATTGTACCATACTAAATCTCTTTAGTATCTAGTCAATATATGTACTTTGGATTTGTCTAAGTATCCTCTTAGATCTCTCACAAATGATCTTGATACCTGGAATTTAGGCTGGTTCTCCTAAGTCCTTCATGGATAAGCACTTCTTCAACCACTCCTTAATAGACTGTAAGACTATTATATCATTTCCAATATGTCATCAATATATGCTACTATGATAATGACCGCATTCATATTAAACCTTTTATAAACACACGGCTCACATTCATTCTTAATGAAACAAAATTATTTTATGGATTCATTGAATCAAATTTTCCATGACCTAGATGCTTTATTCAATCCATAAATGTATCTTTGCAACTTGAAAATACTTTTGGCATCACCTGGTGTCACAAAGCGTTCTGGTTGTGTCATATAGACATCTTCCTAAGGGTTCCTGTTAAGGGATGTTGTTTTGACATCCATCTTCTAAATCTCGTAGTAATGGTAAGATACTATATCAAGTGTTATTCTGATGTTTTTAAAAATAGAAACTGGCGAAAAGGTTTCATCGTAGTCAATTCATTGAGGTTGTTTATACCCTTTAGCCACTACCCTTGCTTTATAGGTACATTACCTTCCATGTCCATCTTCTTCTTGAATACTCATTTACACCCAAAATGATTTACATCAACTGGAAAATAAACAAGAACCTAGACTTGGTTCTTATACATGGAATCCATCTTAGAATTCATCGATTCTATCCATCTTGAAGCTTTCGAGCTGTATATTTCTTCCTTATAGAAGATAGGTTCGTCCTTGTCAACCAATAATGATTTACCACCCTCGGTGACTAGAAAACTATATCTCTCTGGTTCTCTTACATCTCTTATGCTCCTAGGAATTACTTGTGTTTTAGTAACTACTTCTTCCATGGGGACCTGTGTAGATTTTTCTTGTACCAACTCTTGTGTATCTTGAGAATCAACTTCATCGAATTCAATATTTCTCCCACTATCCATTTTTAGGATGTTCTCCATCTCAAGAAAGAGGTCTTTTCTGGTGACAATCACTTTTTTTGTGTGAGGGGTTGTATAGGTAGTATCCATTCATTTCCTTGGGATACCCTATAAATATACACCTCATTCCTTGGGGTGATAATTTTTTGCTTCAGAAGGCCTTACAAACACCTCAAAACCTCATACATGTGTATGCAATATAGTGGGTTTCATTCCACAACATAACTTAAAGGGAATTCCATTTTATTCCTTAGTTGGTACTCGGTTTAATGAGTATGTCATAGTTTGTGATGCATATCCCCAAAAGGATAATGGAATATCTGCATAACTCATCATCGACCTTACCATGTCCAACATGGTAAGTTTCCTCCTTTCACTAACACCATTCCACTACAGTTTATAAGGTGGAGTGAGTTGAGATAAAATCCCAAACACTTGCAGAAAGTCTATGAACTCTTGGTTAAGATATCACAACCTCGATCCAATCGAATCTTCTTTATCTTTTTACCAAGTTGATTCTCTACTTAATTCTTGAATTCCTTGAATTTCTCAAAGGAGTTAGTCTTATACCTAATCAATTAAATATAGAAATATCTACTCAATTCGTCACTAAAAGTTATGAAGTCAGAATATCCACCTCTAGATTTTACTAGGAAATGGTACACACACATCAGTGTGTACCAATCCTAGAAACTATGTGGCCCTTTCACCATGTCCACCAAATGGTGATTTGGTCATTTCCCCATATAAACAAGCATGACATCTATGAATGGTTTTAGCTCAAAAGAGTCTAAATAACCATCTTGATGGAGCTTTGTCAAGTGCTTCTCGTTTACATGACCAAGATAGTGATATCACAACTGGGTGTTATATGAGTTGTGTGATCATGATTCATTATCAATTTCCCACACTTGGTTTTTAAAATTTAATACATAAAGTCCATTATTTAAATGTGTCATACTATAACCTATGTTTTCCTTATAAAAGAAACAACTTTTATTTCCAAATTTGAAAAGAAACCCATTTCTATCTAAACATGACATAGAAATTATGTTCTTGGTAACTATAGGAACATAATGATAGTCTTTAAAACCCAAAATCATTCTCATTGGAAATGAAAGGTGGTAGTCACCAATGTCTAGAGCAGCTAGCCTCACACCATTGGCAACTCGTAGATCCACCTCTCCTCTGGAAAATTTCTGAAATCTACCTGGTTCTTACATTTGGATATATATATGATCACCAAAATCTATATCTAATACACAATGTATAGAAATGGAAAGATTTCACTTGATAACGAATGCATATTTAGATTCCCCTTGCCTCTGTGTGTAGTTCCTCTTCCAGTGGCCAACCTTTCCACATGAAAAACATACTTCCTCCCTTTCATTGCCCTGCCTTTTGATCTTCATCTTCTTGGAAGGATAGTGCTCAGGAGATTTAGACTATTTATAAGTATTGGTCCCCTTTTCCTATTTCTTAATTTTATTACTAAAAATAAGGACTCTAGGTTTTTCACACCCCATGTTTTTATCCACTTTGTGAATTAAAGTAAGATGTTCTGGAAGATACTTCTCATTATTTCTCATATTGTAATTGATAATAAAGTTAGAGAAGGTCTTGGGTAGTGATGAAGTATGATATCTACACGAAAAACATATAAGAATTTAATCCCTAATATTTCGAGGCATTCAATGATGCCTATAATCTTGACTACATGATTCCCAGCTAGTATAGACTCTCCAATATTAGTTGTGAACCAATAATTGGAGATTTCATACCTCTCTTGTCACGCCTTCTCTTGATAGAGATCCCGAAGGTGATACATCTTGTTATAGGAATCCATATCCTCATGTTGTTTTAAAATATCATTGGACATGGATGATATCATAAATCACTAAACATCTGTATCATCATTTAGATGTTTCCCATAGATATATTTCTCTTCATAACTTGCCTCATTTACAAGTGCAACTGGTAATGGTTCTTCCAGGACATACAGTTTCCTTTCATGGAAAAGGATGAACCATAGGCACCTTTTACACTCCTAGAAATTAGTGTTGGTGAGAAGTTTTTCCTTGTCAATTATGGATCACATTGATATGTTTAATTTCATTTTTAATATTGTTTCTACAAAATAAGATGAGAAGAATTTTAGTACCTTATCTGATAAAATTAGACAAATAAATAAATATTATATTTATTAGCCTCCCACTATTTTAAAAAATCCCAATATCCCTCACCATTAGCTTTGTAATATCTTGTTACTTGGATATTCTAGTGGAAAGGATCCATATTCCTATTATAATTACCCCAACTTTGGCTGGTTAAGCAACATGAAAGGTTTAGGTGGGAATTCCAAATGCCAACTACGTTAACTCCCAGTTCCTTGATCAGTTGAGTGAGCTCTCCAATCTTGAAATAATTCATTTAGATTTCCTCAACCTTTGTCTCTTAGTTACACCAAGTCATTCTTTAGCATTCAAACCTTGATGTCAACCATGTTAAGTCAACCCTAAACCTCAAATTAAAATTCCCATATAATTGAAAGCACCCCAACTTTGTCTAATCAAGCACTTTGAACTGTGGTTTGATTCTAACTGAAGTAATGGAAGGCTATACTAAATTAATATTTTATTGAGGAATTTTATCCTTTATGTGTAAATTGCTAATTATTATCTTTATCACATGCTTTATAATATTAATTGGGATTACTTGAGTGATTAACCATGTATTATATAATATTTACTCATAAGCTGGTTTATTTTAGTTCTATCATGCATTCTTGTTAATTCATTAATTATAGAATCGTGACAAGACATCCATAATGAAATAACCATTAAACTGAGTGAAATAAAATAAAAGGTATGATCATGAGCTTATACTAATGGTTATTTTATCTAGTGGTTGATAAACTAACAGTTGACCTAGGGGAGAAACACCTTGAACTAATTGAAGTTCATGTTTATAGCATTCCACATGTCCACCAGTGTATCTCCTTGGATTGGTTTCACCTTAGCACAGAACTCAAACCACCTCCACTAGACTAGGAGTTCCATCCATTATATATTCCTTTTACTCACACGCATGTGAGGGGAAAAAGGGGTTTACATAATAAATCATGGGCACGCAGCCCCTACATAATAATGAGTAGAGAAGGCACACAGTCCAAAAATTTAATTTAATAATAAATTAAATGAAATCAATCACATGAAAAAGGTCCAGTCTAGCTCATGATCATCCACATGAATGCAATGAAATACATATTTAATAAATCTAAAATTCAATTCCTAATCATTATTATTTAAGATAAATCATGCACCAATAATTTAATTATTATCTTCAGTTAATCAATCATTTTATCTTAATCCTTGTCTAAATTTACTTGAGATTATCATCAATTATAATTTTAAAAAAAACTTTTAAAATTAAATTTTTGCATAAATCTACCTTGGAGGCAACACAGTGAATACTCATCTGAATCATCCAAACATGTATTATACTTGTATATTGTGTTAATCTTGAGACATATGGAATACACAAATGATTTTACATACTATCACAATGTGTATTTCACGGATGATTACACAAATTACCTGAATATTTTGGCCATGTGGTATGTTTCAATGCACATCGAGTAATAAATTGTAATACAACTTCTACATGATATGCAAATATGAAAATTACATAGATATTAATTAAACATTTAAATATTTATGTATATTAAAACCTATCACACGGTGTGTCCTGTCTTTATGACCACATGAAAGTAAATGTCTCAAGGTTTATATGGTAAAAAAAAATTAATTCTAAATAATTTGGTAAAAGAACACAACATATAGATCCGATCTACATGGCATGTACACCCTTAACCATATATCTGAAGTACATGCCTAGGGACTCGGCATGTGAAGTGTATCTCAGATTTTTTGGAGTACAAAGTGTTTCTAATGGGCCACACACCATGTTGACTTTATGTTACACATTCATAGGTCGATTAGGTCATGTATGTAATACATGGACCGTCTCTGAACAAAAGGAATTACACACCATTTCCAGTGGGTCACATGGCATGTAGTCCAGCTAACTATGTTCCATTTAATTCTAGTAAACACCGAGTGTAATTAATGTGCATAATCTCGAATTGATTTCCAAATCAATCTTGATGTGTTGAATGTGACTACACGATGTTTAACTCTGATTACACGGTTTCTAGTCTAGTGTTTTCTGGACAAAAACCTTTACACCTAAGGATGAGATCCTTGATATTATTTTAATCATAAAAATAAACTTTTTAGTTAGATCTATGAGAAACGAATGATGATGAATACGATATCACAATTCAAATTAAAATAATTATTAAAATTGAATTGAAAAACTAAATTATAAATGCATAAATCGCCAAGGATTTTTAAATAATTATAAATAATAATGTTCCCCCTCTGATACCACTTGAAGGTTACGAGCACAGATAAAGCATGGGAGGGGCAGTGTCCAACTTTGTTTTTTTCATGATTGATGACCAATCTGATATATATAATGGTAAATTACAAGATATATAGAATGGATCAATGAGATCAGAAAAGGTTAATAACATCATATCCAAGAGAGAAAGAGATAAGATAAACGCATATTGTTTATAATTAAATTAATTATACAAAGAATTACCTCTATGGAATTATTTATTCATTGATGTTTTCGGTTGCAGATCTGGAGTGTATCATTGTTGCATTGTAGAAACCAAGCAAACATTTCCTCTAGCAGTTATCCACACATGTTTCATGAATCTTCGGGCATTGTCGAAGGTGTCTCTTGGTGCTAGCACAGAAGATCCTTATGCTTTCATCGTCCGCCTTGGATCGCCTTGAAAACCGCTTCCAAAATGTACTCCTTGATCTGATAGAGGGGGATTGTTTTTCATTCTTGCGAGCATTCTTGGAAAATAAATATCCCTAGGCTTAAGAGGTTTTTATCCAAAATTGTTGTGCACAACAAAATTGGATTATGAGAAAATAACATAATTGGGTATTTATATTACTAGGGTTGGAAAAAATAATTGAACAAGTTCCCTTTCTTATTTTATTTAATCCAAGAAAAACCCCCATATAAAATAATAATATTATTATTATTTCGTGACACACTCTTAGATTGTGAATTATAATTAAATATTATTAAATAATATTTAATATTATTATTTCCTCACCAGACCAATTAACTCAGTTTTCCATTCGTCCACAATATTTATCAGGGATTGAATAATTACTATTCATTTATTAAGGAAATGTCACTACATTATTCTCCGATAAATAAATAAATTTTATATTCACTAAATAGAAAATAAATACATAAAAAATATTCCACTCACAATATATTCTCTCAAATAAATAGTGAAAAAATAAATGTGATCAGTAATACATGAATAATTATTAAACCACATCCATGAATAATATTTATTCAACTTGTTAAATAATAAATAATAATATATTATTTAACTAAGATTCTGGATAAAATTAGTGTGTGACCCTCTAGGCCTCTTTCTTAGTGGCATTAGGTGAACCCACCTAAAGTCTAAGGATAGTGTCTAACAACATGCCAAGGCACCCATAGAGAAATAAGTTAATGTCACAATGACATGTCACCTCATACGAATACTTATCGTGTTATATAAATCTTTATCACAATATCTATAATCGAGAAAGTTTCATGGCAGTGCCATCAACCTATGTTCTCGATATCTCTTTCTTTGACTTTATGGAAATAGAACATGCCTATAGAACACTATGTCCATAGACTTATTTAGGCAATATCATTTTCATCAAAGGGACTAAGATATTAACTTCTTTTAATGAATATAAGGGGTAAATCCTTTCTCACGTTATTCATTAATGCAATTTTACTCGTGAAGCACCCAACATATCCTACCTCAATGTGAACATCTGTCATCGTGGTTTTTGTCAATACATCAAATTACGCAACTTATAATATTCATTAATAATAATCTTAAATTATAAGGACCAATACACACATCTTTAGATAGGAACATCCAATGAAACTTATAAATGTGGATTTCCTACTAGCGGGTCTCGTTCTCATAATATCCTACTGGATATTACCAAGGGCGTGCACCAAGAGAATGTTCCTCAATGTCCTATGAGTTTCCACCCATGATATCTTGTATCATTTATGTACCTCAAATGATATCATTCAGCCAGAAAATATATATTCAATAATAGTGCCATAGCACTTCTGGGTTCTCATCATAGCAAGGAACTGCTATGACCTTTTAGTGTGATAACTACTATTATAACATTATCACATGTTATGTCACACAAAAGAACAATCATGATGTGATAAGTAGTTAATTTATATTCAAAAAAATTAATACATGTTTATCATAAAGTATATATAAGTTGGTTATAGGGTACCAACTCCAACAGATGTGACTAAGGAAGAAATTTCAAATTGTTCAAGAGTTTAATAAACTATTAAATCTTGATAAAGTATTGATATTGGAATCAATTTATTTAGTTTTAAAGTTGATAATAATTTTTTCTTTAAATATTATAGACATAAAAGGATCTATATAGATCGATCACTATTCTAGAGTAAAAATATCAAAAAATATTCAGTTTGATCTTTTTGATGTTGATGATGATGTTGTTGATGTTTTTTAGTGTGGTGATGATGTTGATGATGTAAGTGAATTTGATAATGGTGGAGGTGAAGATGAAATAGAAGTGGTGGATTTTTATGATTGTGTTAGTAATCAAGTAGTTTTTAAGAGATTTAAAACATCTAGGCCTCCATGTTATCAAGTTTCAACAGTTTCATATGATTCGATGAATTTTCCTCGTTCTAATAATTTGAATTGCATAGATATGAATCTCAATTATTTTAAATTAGATTATTCATTGATTGGATTATATAATGGAATTTTTTTTTGTACATATAGACAAGGTGTAGGTATATGGAAAGTATGTTTGATGTTTTTGAGAATTAAAATTAAATGAAAAATATTCCAAAATTAGTTATTTGAAATGAATCTATAATAAAATATTTTATAGGAAGAGTCCATGCTGATAGAAGGATGTTGAAATAAATCATCAGATGTATGAGAGGTTTTGAAAATGATATGAATGTTTTTTCTGATAATATTCAGTAATTCAGTTCTAAAAAACATCTTCTAAGGTTGTACGAAGTATGTATAGAGATGTTTCTGAATCCACTAGAGCAATTTACAATCTGAAAATTTTGGTAATGAATCAACATGATAAATTTTTTATGAGATATAAAATGTATTATTTTTTTACATAATAAGTTTAAATGTTTAATGATGAATTTAGAGTTTAAGAGGATAATCAATATAAATGTTATATTGTCTGAACATTGGAAGAATAAGTTGATATTTTATAGAAATTAGTTTGAATTTTTCAAGATACTCCAGATGAAATTAAAAGAGTAAAATAATTAGAGGAGAATATATTAGTTTTAAAAAATGAAAAAAAGAAGATCCATGTTCATGAAGATGATCTAATAATGTTTAAATTATATTTTTTAGAGTCATAGAAATAAAAATATGATGTAATGAAAATGAAGATTATTATCAATGGCCTCACGAATAAATGATGGTATATTTTTTTCTGGAACTCATGGGAAATTATTTTTGTAATAACTCAAAATTAAAAAATTTAATTGATGTATATATTTTTAAATGGCTTTTTTTATGTACTTTTTAAATTTATATGTTTATATCATTTTATTATTTTTTAATGAATAGGCATTTTTTTCAATGAATTTTTATTTTCTATAGAAATGTATTTACTTAACATTTCAGGGAAACATTCTATATTCTAAAAACCCATATTTTTGAAAAATAATGAATTGGGAGAATGTTTTACAACTTTTTTCAAGATAATTATATAGAAATTTTGAATAAAATGATTAGGAATTTATAAATTCAAAAATAATGGGGGGAAATCAAAGAGGAAGAAAAAAATGAGTTAGAAAAAAACAAATTATAAAAAGGTTAAAGGGATGTTTTATTACAGAGTATAAGCATGTTAGTTTCTTTAATAGTTTTTCTCTATTAAAAGTTCTATTTTGTTATTTTCAAATAGGGGGATTTTGTTGAGTGAAAATGTATTTCAACACTTTATAACCGACTTTTTAAAATAACAATACATTTTCATAAATAAAATGTTTTACTAATTTTTATAAATCCATAGTTTTTATGTTTTTTTATAGGAATTCCCATTTTCTAAATATAGGAATACTAATTTACCGAACGTAATAAATTACCATATTACAAAAATCATGTTCTAATGTTCATATAGACTGACACATATGTTTCTAGATGAATATTTATAAAAGAGAAGAATTTAGAATATAACTAAGTCCAAATAGAAAAAGATATATTAAGACATTTGGACCAACATTTTTCGGATAGAAGAAATCATTTTTTCCTGATGAAATTTTTATTTAGTCTCTAAAATGGAGATATACAATTTTTTAAGATGAAAAAAATTCATTCAAATGGATTAAATCATGTAACACTATGATTTTGTATAAACATGTGATATTCAGATGAACATGTAGAGATTTCAATTGGGATTTTATTCAAATTCCTTTAAATCTACCTTTGAGATTCATGGAGTATGATAGTTGGAGCATTGCATATAAGTAAGACCAGTAAGAAATCAAGAGAGATATTTTTCATTAATAATAATCTAAGAGTTGTTATAATTCATTTTTTTATCATTATGTTACCTTGAGTGACAACATGATTTTAATTTTTAGTGAGTCTTTTTCATAAGAAATCTGATGTGAGGATATTTTGTTAATTCCTCATGATTTTTGTGACTTCAAATTGTTTATCAGATCTTACTAATGGAGGAATTTTTGGGATATAAAGATAGATTTTTATCTAATATTGATGACCAAGGGTTACCATGTCTATGTAATATTAGTTCTACCGATCATAGAATAAATGTATTTCTTACTTAAGTAATTGGTACCTTTAATCTTTGGTTAAAATAATTGATTCATAAATTATTAGTTAGACACTTACATAATGCTAAAGGTTAAATCGTGGATAATTGTTATAAAACCTTTATAATATTTTCATAATTTTTTTATAAAATTTTATATCTCCTTTTCCTATATCCTTTTATTTTAATTGTACAATGCTATATAAAATTCATATATTTTTTAAAATTTTCCAAACTCTAGAATTCAGAGAAAATATCCATCCAATTTATAAACTCTGATGTTCGAACAAACTTTCTATATCATATTTTATAATAATTTGGTTAGAAAGATAGTGAGTTTTATTTTATAAACTAAAATTAACCCCTATTATATCCTTTTTATTATTGATCTATCCTACACTACTTTCATACCATCCAATCCATTAGACAATGATAACATCGATCGAGAATATGTGTGGACTAACACCTCCATGAAGAAATATGATTTCTTATTCATTTCTATTTTACAAGGAAGATAATAATGGTTTATTTCTTATAAATATATTATTTAAATGATATAATATTTATTCTATAAAGTTTAATTATTATTTACCTTTTTATCATTTCATCCGTCGAAAAGTTAATCCATTATTTAGGTGTAAGTATAGCCCATCATCTCTATGAAAAGTTTAATTAATTTTTCTATATCTAACTTTTATAGATGAATATAAATATATATATATATTTATATATATAAGGAATATATATTATATTTATAAAATTATTAACTTTTTGGATATGATGGTATCATGATCAATGTACAAGGACTAGAAATATGAAATTAAAATTCTTATAAAAATGAAACATTTAACACCTAGAAAAGAAGATATTAGAATAAAATTACTAATAAATGGGTGTTGAAATGTTATAAATGAATAATATATGATATTATATGTATATAAATGATTTTGGTACATAATAATAATAAATTCAAATTTACTATACAGGATGATCGAAATCATTCTAATCAACTAGAACTCAAGGATGGGGTTTTATATCACAATATAATTGTTTATCACATTTGATTATAATAATGTTTATAATGATGAAATTTAATGATCTACCTCTTTAGAAAAAAAAATTGATTTTATTCCCCTCTATTTATTTCTTGAGAATAAATTCTTTCCTTTAATTTTCACCACATTATGTACACATGAATCTAAAATATGTTTTTAAGGAAAAATTACATTAATTCTCCCTTCCTTCCAAATTCATTTCTATTTCATATCCATGTTCTCTTAAAAGGTTTTCAAGAATGTTTTTAAAATTATCTTATAATTTTTTAAATTCACTTTTACCAATGATTGAATTTTCACAATGAAATTTTAAAGGAATAATCTTTTCATTCTCTAAAATGAGGTGATATATACTTTTTATTGAAAATGTGAAATGAATCATTATTTTTTACACACACGGCATGAACGGTATTTCCCATCATCATGAATGATTAATGTTTTGAATCATCCTTTTCATGTTTCAAAGGTTGTATTTAAATAAAAAAAATTCCCTAATACATAGTTAATTTTTATATTTTAATGATGTGGTTTCAAAATGAAAAGTTTATTTTCCTCTTGAAATGATCCATGCTATCTTTTAAAGGAATTTTCATTTATGATAAAATATATTGAAGTTTCTCATTCTTTACTAGGGATGTGATAGAATTATTCCTTCCAAATTATTTCTTTTGATGACTTATGATGATGATGATTTATGAATGATTATATGAAATGAGTTTCATTTCCACAGGTTAAGTAAGTTATTAAACCTCTTTTTTGGGGATTATGCTATGATGAAATGATTAAATGTTTATGAAACCTATTTACTTTTCATGGGTAATGATTATATGAATGATTTATGATTTTTGGCACAAATATATATGATTTTTTACTATGTAAGGGATGGTATCATAGTTATATGACCCTCCAATTCATTGGGTAAATATGGATATGTCATCAGATAAAAATGACTGGAATGGGTAGTGAACCGAGTTCAGTAAGATACATTATATAATATAATAGTCTTTGGATTAATCCATGTCTACTACCATGGTTTGGGGAGTAAACCCAATCCATTGTTCTAGTCTTGGAATTAAGCCTTAACTACTATGGAAATGATTTTCCATGCTTATATGTATTAAAAAAATCTATATCTTATATCAATGTTATTATCTCATGGATCATATTCTTTTATTACATTATAATTCATGTCTTATAAACTTCCAATAATTATTTCATGATTCAAGAACATGATCTATTATATACATGTTATAATATTCAACTATTACACTCGTGTTCTCGACCCTTATGCTCATGTTATATTTATGTGATCATTAATATCACTGTTATTTACACTTAATAAGAATCATATAACATCCTTTATTGCATTTCATATTCCAAGTATATGAATTATGGTTTTACGTATGATATGTTTAAGAATGGTGAATGTTGGGAAGAATTATGTGGGAGATGATATAGACATTTTATAAACTAGTTTTTTATGTATACAAGCTTCCAACGGTTTCGGACCTATACAATCTAGATTGAATCGCCATATCATATAATGAATATTAATTTAATAAGATTTAATATTTATGTATGAAAATTATGAGTCTCTATAATTTTTTCCAATAGAGTTTATATGAATTCCAATGAAAAAATCCATGCAAATTTTATCCAACTTCCAAAATTATATATGTATTGGTTTCATCATCCTATTATATTTATAATATCCATCCATTACATGTTGGTATACCTAGAATCATGAAATGAAATCCATAATATCAATATTTATGTATTCCCACCATAATTTCTACATAAGATAATTGCCCAATATAGATTTTTCCAATGGGAATTGTGGGGAATGAGGTAGTGATTCATCTTTATTCCTTGTACAGTTGGGATGCAAATAGGGTTACAAAAAAATAATAACTCTATCTATATCAATGATAAAATATATAATAATTACTACCTTATTTATTGAATCATATTATAATGACCTAGGCTTTTCATATATAGATATTTCATAATTTATATGAACAGTAAATGAATTACACAAATACACACCAGATGACAATAATATATTAGTGTCATTGGATATTATATAATCAATATTATTATTTCATAAATGATCATCAACACCTCTATTAAAGTTCATCCCAAATAGTACTTTTCTTAGATATACACTACATAAAAAATTCTGTATAACCTGGGGAAAGGGAACATAAGAATGTGTGAGCTCATATGCTCAGTAGGGGTAAACAAGGTTGGTGTCAATTATAAATTAGGAATAACATGAGCATAAGGGTATGAGCCCTTGATATTAACATTTGAAAACAATACCCATTATAACATAGATCATAATCCAAATTCATGGAAAAAATCTTGGTAGTTCGTAAGATATGAATTGTAATAGAAATGAGTTTCATATGTATTTCATCATTTCATTATAGAATAACCCATAGAAAAGGAATGAGTTTCATAAACACCATGTCATCATTATCATAAACCATCCCAATAGGGAATAATTCCGATATCAATGGATCATATCCCCATAAAATCATAATTTTCATCAAAGAATTTCTTCATATATGGAAAATTATTTTGTAGATCACTTGGATCATTTCAGGAGGAAAATTTCCTTTTTACTTTGAACTTATATATTTAAAATATTTAAATTTAAAATATATTAAAGAAATTTTTTTATTTTAAAATATACAAGGATTAATTCAATTAAAAAATTGAATCATTGATCAGACACGTTGTTAGAAAATAATTTTCATGTCGTAAACATTAAAACAAATATTCCTTTCACATTTTCTCTAAAAAGTAAACATTACCTTATTTTGGAATGCAAAAATATGATTCCTTTTAAATAATTTTTTCAAAAAGTAAAAAATTGGTAAAAATTACTTTAAACAATAATTTTATAATTTTAAAAACATTATTTGAATAATTTTTAGAAATCATGGACATAAAAGATAAGTTATTTTTGACTGAAGAGGAAACTAAAGTTGATTTATCAAAAAAACATTATTCTAGACTCATGAGTAAATAAAGAGAGGGAAATGAAAGAGAAAAATTTATTCTCCATAAATAACCATATTTTGAGAGATTTATGAGTTTCTTTTGAGATATTTCATAATATTTCATCATCATAAGATTAATCATAAAAAATCCCAATAAATAATGTGATTGTAACATAAAATCATTACTTCTTTGGTAACATTTTATTCATTAGACCCATGAAATAAATAACCTTAGATGGATAATTAAATCCCCATAATATTAATAATAATAATTGTAACGCCCCGACCCCAGCTACCCAGAGTCGGTGCATTACTTCGTAACATTGGCATGATCACAAGAAAGATCAAATCTCGAAAGACCGATTGGTTTAGTAGCCTTGGAAACACTAGATATATTCATAGGTTTTACATTACATCATAAAATGAAAAACTACTAAAACAACATAATGTCACCATAATCCACACTCATATCCCCACATAATATCCCTTCAGGTCATTCATAATTTACTTCTTCACTTCCTGGGAAAAATAAAACATATAAAATGGGTGAGCTCAAATGCCCAGTAAGGATAACAAAATAGAGGAAACTTTCATAAATAAGAATAAACTTTTAAGGCAATGTATAACTAAAACAAAAGCCTCTCAAACATGAACTTTCAACATGGTGTGGCATAAATAAAATGAAATAATTCCATATAATTATTCACATGGATATTCTACTAATCGAATAATCACATGCAAAAATCAATAACCACTTTCATAATGTTGGAATGCATAATGCCAGACTATCATAACCACATAGCCAAGGCCTCGTGCCTAGACTACAAATAATATTTTGTCAAGGCCTTGTGCCAAGACACTAGTTTGTCTCATGAGACCTACCGATGCATCGAGGAGCTATAGCGGGCTCCACCCGTCACTTATTAAGTCCAATGCATTCCCATATGAAAAGGTTTAAACATAACATAAACATTCGTATTAAAACTAGCATACGAAATTTCAATAATTTCACCATAAACTATGAATGGTATAAAAATATCACATCCATAGTCAAACATATCACAAAACCTTCAATACAATATAGAAGTTTTGTATCATAATAAATCAACTTCAAATAATCTTAAAATCCATCGAAGGATGTTGACGTAGATGAAATCAAAATTCTTTTTAAAGAAATATCTCCTTTTATTTTGAAATCATTTAAGATCCATATAAAATAAAACATTTTCTTTGAAAATATTCTTATAATCTTGTAAGGAAAGCTTTGAAGATTTTATAACGGCGTAAAATAACCGCACCCGCCGTATAAGTTAAAAAAACATTCTTACCTCAATTCTGTCGAAAAGGTTAAAAAGGACCTTGTTTTGAAAACGACGGAATGATTCCTTTATAAACCTCTTATAAAAAGTCAAACAAGGGTATAAATGACATTAACCCATATTCTTGTAAATAGTAAAAATGTTTTGAAATACATTTTTAAGAAACATGGATGTGGATGATAAAGATATCTCAGTAGATTATTACGTATAAACAACCTCGGATAATGAAGAGATTGTGAAATAACCCTTACCTTGTACGTTTCCTTTGTTGGGCTAGGTTAACCTCCTGTATAATGGTGAAATAATTGTTATATAATTATACAAGAATCATATATATTAATATGATATCATATATGATCTTTTAACATTGATTTGTTAATAATATCTTAGAATTATCGTCGTTTCGGGTGTTAACTTACTCATTTTATTTATATGTTTTGTTACATAAGCCATGGTTGTTGTATCTTATTCATATCCAGAATGATATCTAGTCCTTAAAAATCATTTTTAAATCATCAAATGATAATTATACTTGAATGGTTACGATGGAGAATGAATCTCATCGCGTTCGTGGAGACGGTAGTCTGTACGTACGCACGAGCGACAATATCATTCTTTTGATATTAAAATAATATATAAATGAATGGTATATCATATATACAGAATCATTAACATGTTATATTTATTATTTACATGAGTTACACATCATTATTATACCCATCCAAATAATATTATATTGAATAACAATTACACCACGACGTGGAGACGGTAAGCCGTACGTACGCACGTATGGTGACATGTTATTCAAAGGGTGGATAGAATACTGAATATGGTTGTACCATACTTATAATAACATCACAGTATATTTGAGATACTGGAGTTATTATTTTAGAATGGTAAGAACAAAGGAAGAAGAAGTGGAAGAAGAAATGAACTTAGAAAAGGGTGGTGAAATCATTACCTCTTCTTCGGGTTCTTCCTTTTGATTTGATCAAAAGGGCTCCTTAGGTTGGCTTTCTGATCAAACTAAGGCCTCTAGGTTGTAGTGAGGGATTTTGGGAGAGTTTTTGGGCAGAGTTTGGCCGAACCAAAAGGCTTTAGAGGTGTGAAGAAATGAGAAGGAGGAGTGCCCTTTTATAAGAGGGGTGAGGGGCACCTTTGGAAAAACTAGAAATATTAATTTATAATAAATTCATATTCGGTTTCTAATGGCTACAAAGTTGATTATTTAAATTTTAAGGTGGGGATAGGTCGAAAACAACTCAACCAATAGAATTTAGACTGGTTTGGGTACTTATATTAACCTTATCTTTAAGTACTAACTCTAAGTTAATTAGTTTCACTTTTACAATGTCTCTTTGTAGTTTTATATAATATGGTTAATAAACTTACTATATACATCCAAGCGACCCCCAAGTGGTCCATTAATGATTAACCTATCATGATATAAGTCTCTTGGCCGAACCTTAGATTTTTAGGAATTTAATAGCAATTAATAATTTAATATTTGTTTTAAGAACTCTTTTATGTCAATTTTGACACTATTCAATAGTTGATTTTTTTGAAACTCATAACAGATTGATTACTTAGAACAAAGTCAATCAAATAAATCCTAATATATCATATTATCCTATAAAATTAGTTTAATTCATTAAAAGTTTCATATTATATTTATTTTGGTATTTATAATATCAATTATTTTAATTTTTCACTATTATAGTAATTACCGCATCATCATTGTGTCATAAATAAAATAACTTATTAAATGTCTAAAAAATTATAAATAAAATATCATTATGTAGGAAATCGTTTTAGATTTCTAATGAATATTTATAATCGAAAATCCAACATGTATAACCCAATGTAAAAGTTGTTCTTCTAAAAGATGTAAGCTTATGCCATTTTTATTTTTATTTTAACTTTATTAATATAAAGTGTCCCTACCACATACAAGTGGCTCCAAGGGGTCCCCAAATTGACCCAAGTATGCTCATGGTCGGGTATGTGTCCACCAATAAGGTTAGGACACGTTTTAGGGTAATTTTGTATTATTATAATATTATATTTTAACCCTTATTTACCGGATTTACCCTTAACCATGGTAAATAAAATATTTACCACAGTAATTATTCAAAATGTCTAAAAATAAAAGTTACCTATTTACACAATTTGGACATCTTGATTCCAAATATGGAATCCATTTTTCTAAATTCAAAACATAGAAGTGGCAGAAATTAATTTAAAATTAATTCCCGCTGTCAAAACAAAAAGCGTGTTTTTAAGAGGTAATAACTATCAAAAGATTGACACTTGTTTATGTTCGGTTTAATTGTAAAATTATGTCCAATGACCAACATTATATTAAATGGTAAAAATATATTCTAAATATATTTTAAAACTTCTAAAATTCATAATTTATCGATATTAATTATTTTGATTAAAAAAGTTGTTTTTAATTAAAATTTAGTAATTTTCACTATTCATCAAAATATGAATGTTATCCGAAAAGTACCAAAATTTCACCTTAGGCTAAATTAGATATTCCGAATCCAAAAATGAAGTCCATTTTGAAATATAAAATATATATAATTTTAAAAAGTAGTTATTACTATTCATAACGGCTAGTTTAATTGGTTGTTAGAACTCGGTGTTGCGTACAACACACGCTATCACATTATTCAAAGAGAAGCGTACCGTAGAAGCTTGGGATGTTTCATTTTAAATTTTTGATGTCCCCATTTAGTCAAAAAGTTTAAAATATAGTATTTAAAAAGGGTTCACTATTAAAGTTGATAAAAGTGCAATACTGAAAATGAATTTGTTCTTGCATTATATCTAAGAAACTCATAATATGGATTCTAAAATTATAAGGATTATATAAACATTAAAATTTATCTAATACTATTCATAACCTCTTTTGAACGGCTTGTTTGGTAAGTCATGGTGTTCTTGAACTTTGTGTTGCATGTAGTGAAAGTTATTGAATTATTTTGAAGAACTAACACACTATGAAATCTTGGGGTGTTACATTCTCCCCTCCTTCAATAAATTGCGTCCTCGCAATTTGAAATTGTTCTTCGAAAATAAAAGGTTGAAAATATATAATATATTTGTGGGAAACCCCACATCGGAAATTGGGTTACTAAAATTTAGTCTTAATATGAGGAAAAGAGAAATGAAAGGGTCACCACAAAATTATGATCTCGATTAGGAGAACATTGGTGGCAATTTGAGACATATAATTGGAGGAAAAACGTAAATATTTATAGGTAGTGATTGAGGTCATCAATTACAAACAAGTATAAAATTGAGGTCCTTAAATTCATCAATCTATGATGATTTGAAATACCATCGGTTCAACAAAACATAGGGTATTAGGATAACACATTTTTGACGTTTCAAAATATCTTAGTTGAAATCCCACATCGAAAAATGAATTAATGAGGCCTCTATTTAAAATAAAGAGTCGAAAGTATGAAGATTACCGAAAATAACACATACTAGGGTTCCATGTAGTAAAATATGGATATGGAAGAAAAATCTAACCATCAATTACCTGATGGAGAGTGGTAGAGAACATGGCTATGAAAAGGCCAACAATCCCAAAGCCATAAATTAGTGATGATTTAAGGTACCATCTAGGAAAACATTTTTGTTCTAATTTTCTTTTCTTAATATTGAGGAATTTTTTATGAGATTGGATAAGATCATATAGAGATATACTTACTTTATAATTAGAGTTTTATCCATTAATAAATTTCTACCACATACTCATCTTTCACTCTAAAAGATAATAGAATGTAAAAAAATTCTATTTACACTATTCGTATAGGGTTCCAAAATAAACGAATTTATAATTCATCTAAAAAATCTTTTAATAAAAACTACATTATTTAATCCAGGACATCTCGTGGGCCAGGGGTAGGTGATACACCCTTGTCGCCCTTCGGTTGCGGGTTCAAGTCTCGCAGCCTTGCCGGACGCGACGTGTTGCCGCCCGACCTCCGGGTTGTCCTTTTATGGAAATCCAAAATAATCCAAACTAGAACTATCCAAAATACTTCTATCCAAACTCATAGTCCAACATTTATAAGGAAGTTAAACATAATATAGATCCTTTTTACCCCGTAATATCATATGAATACCTTCATCATGTATTACCATATTTCTTATTGATTACATTCATGTTCCCTTATTCCATATAGAATGCTGGATATACTTCATTAATCCAAAAATGTTTTAAAACCCAACAATGATGGAATATAAAAATCATTAATCAGCTTCAAGGTAGTCAATAATATCCAATATAATTTATCCAAATCAATCATGTATTATTCTAAAATCACCACCTCGGTATCTGAACCATATTATGGTTTATCTTTCTCTCAACCATATATTTTCCAAACATTTAACCTGCTACTGAGTCACTTTTCTTTGTTCCACACCATCTCAAGTCCTTAATGAAATAGTACTGCAGTACAATCCTTATATACTCCATAATTATTATAACAAGTACATTGTTGATACAACACTCAATTGATATAATCAACATAATAACTCTAATCATTCCTCTTAATCTGTGGTAGTATCATAACTTGATTATTATCCAATAGCATCATTTGCGGCATAGTCTGATGACTGGGACATAGGTTCGCGTAGTGTCCAAACTCCTTGCAAATGAAGCATTGTACATTTGAAACCATTTTCTTACCCTTGCAGTCATGTACTTTGTGCCCTTTTCCTCCACACTTATAACAAACTCCCATTCCTTTCAGGCAAGTTCCAGGGTGTTTCTTTCCACAGTTACCACATATGGGAAAATTCTTCTTTTCCCTCTTCCCTTTATCCATCTTTCTCTCTTCTATCATTTTCTTCTCTTGCTTCCCTTCAAAGCCATAGGACTCAGTAAACTGTTTACTTATCTTATCAACACATGATATTATTTCATCATATGATGATAATACATGGGAGACTATTTCTCTTATAAATTCTAGCTTAAGACCATGAAAGATATGATCCTTCCTTCTCTTTGGATCATGTGCATTTCTGGAGTTCTCATTCCTTCTACTGGGCGCCATTTCTAAACAATGGAATACACTAGATCAGTTTATGAATCAAAATACATAATCCCATACTTATAATACACTTAACATAAATTGAACTATTTATGGATATAATCCATAATCATAAAAATGTCTCATTTGAGGATGTATATACTCATAAACCCTTCACAATGGTTTGTAAAGAAAATGAGAATTATCCTAAGCATATCCCTCGGGAGTGTCGTAACCAAGAGTGCAGCAAGGCCCGTTGTCGTGCACCAGTTCCCGTTCGAGTCTAGCTCAAAGCGGTGTTTTCGGGTTTTACCCCTAGGTACATCTGTGCCAGAGCCGCCTCTACCTGCTCGTATCCAGACAGGGATGTATTGCTCGGAAAACTCACAAAATCTCTACAATACCAAAATTCTAGGAAGTTCTTCTATACTAATCCTCAAAGTTCATCTTAGGTCTACGTGCTCTAATCAGAGTTTATCTAAATCTAGCTTCCAAGGTTTGTACTAAACTTCCTCTGATACCAACTGTAACGCCCCGACCCCAGCTACCCAGAGTCGGTGCATTACTTCATAACATTGGCATGATCACAAGAAAGATCAAATCTTGAAAGACCGATTGGTTTAGTAGCCTTGGAAACACTAGATATATTCATAGGTTTTACATTACATCATAAAATGAAAAACTACTACAACAACATAATCTCTCCATAATCCACACTCATATCCCCACATAATATCCCTTCAGGTCATTCATAATTTACTTCTTCACTTCCTGGGAAAAATAAAACATATAAAAGGGGTGAGCTCAAATGCCCAGTAAGGATAACAAAATAGCGGAAACTTTCATAAATAAGAATAAACTTTTAAGGCAATGTATAACTAAAACAAAAGCCTCTCAAACATGAACTTTCAACATGGTGTGGCATAAATAAAATGAAATAATTCCATATAATTATTCACATGGATATTCTACTAATCGAATAATCACATGCAAAAATCAATAACCACTTCCATAATGTTGGAATGCATAATGCCAGACTATCATAACCACATAGCCAAGGCCTCGTGCCTAGACTACAAATAAGATTTTGTCAAGGCCTTGTTCCAAGACACTAGTTTGTCTCATGAGACCTACCGATGCATCGAGGAGCTATAGCGGGCTCCACCCGTCACTTATTAAGTCCAATGCATTCCCATATGAAAAGGTTTAAACATAACATAAACATTCGTATTAAAACTAGCATACGAAATTTCAATAATTTCACCATAAACTATGAATGGTATAAAAATATCACATCCATAGTCAAACATATCACAAAACCTTCAATACAATATAGAAGTTTTGTATCATAATAAATCAACTTCAAATAATCTTAAAATCCATCGAAGGATGTTGACGTAGATGAAATCAAAATTCTTTTTAAAGAAATATCTCCTTTTATTTTGAAATAATTTAAGATCCATATAAAATAAAACATTTTCTTTGAAAATATTCTTATAATCTTGTAAGGAAAGCTTTGAAGATTTTATAACGGCGTAAAATAACCGCACCCGCCGTATAAGTTAATAAACATTCTTACCTCAATTCTGTCGAAAAGGTTAAAAAGGACCTTGTTTTGAAAACGACGGAAAGATTCCTTTATAAACCTCTTATAAAAAGTCAAACAAGGGTATAAATGACATTAACCCATATTCTTGTAAATAGTAAAAATGTTTTGAAATACATTTTTAAGAAACATGGATGTGGATGATAAAGATATCTCAGTAGATTATTACGTATAAACAACCTCGGATAATGAAGAGATTGTGAAATAACCCTTACCTTGTACTTTTCCTTTGTTGGGGTAGGTTAACCTCCTGTATAATGGTGAAATAATTGTTATATAATTATACAGGAATCATATATATTAATATGATATCATATATGATCTTTTAACATTGATTTGTTAATAATATCTTAGAATTATCGTCGTTTCGGGTGTTAACTTACTCATTTTATTTATATGTTTTGTTACATAAGCCATGGTTGTTGTATCTTATTCATATCCAGAATGATATCTAGTCCTTAAAAATCATTTTTAAATCATCAAATGATAATTATACTTGAATGGTTACGATGGAGAATGAATCTCATCGCGTTCGTGGAGACGGTAGTCTGTACGTACGCACGAGCGACAATATCATTCTTTTGATATTAAAATAATATATAAATGAATGGTATATCATATATACAGAATCATTAACATGTTATATTTATTATTTACATGAGTTACACATCATTATTATACCCATCCAAATAATATTATATTGAATAACAATTACACCACGACGTGGAGACGGTAAGCCGTACGTACGCACGTATGGTGACATGTTATTCAAAGGGTGGATAGAATACTGAATATGGTTGTACCATACTTATAATAACATCACAGTATATTTGAGATACTGGAGTTATTATTTTAGAATGGTAAGAACAAAGGAAGAAGAAGTGGAAGAAGAAATGAACTTAGAAAAGGGTGGTGAAATCATTACCTCTTCTTCGGGTTCTTCCTTTTGATTTGATCAAAAGGGCTCCTTAGGTTGGCTTTCTGATCAAACTAAGGCCTCTAGGTTGTAGTGAGGGATTTTGGGAGAGTTTTTGGGCAGAGTTTGGCCGAACCAAAAGGCTTTAGAGGTGTGAAGAAATGAGAAGGAGGAGTGCCCTTTTATAAGAGGGGTGAGGGGCACCTTTGGAAAAACTAGAAATATTAATTTATAATAAATTCATATTCGGTTTCTAATGGCTAAAAAGTTGATTATTTAAATTTTAAGGTGGGGATAGGTCGAAAACAACTCAACCAATAGAATTTAGACAGGTTTGGGTACTTATATTAACCTTATCTTTAAGTACTAACTCTAAGTTAATTAGTTTCACTTTTACAATGTCTCTTTGTAGTTTTATATAATATGGTTAATAAACTTACTATATACATCCAAGAGACCCCCAAGTGGTCCATTAATGATTAACCTATCATGATATAAGTCTCTTGGCCGAACCTTAGATTTTTAGGAATTTAATAGCAATTAATAATTTAATATTTGTTTTAAGAACTCTTTTATGTCAATTTTGACACTATTCAATAGTTGATTTTTTTGAAACTCATAACAGATTGATTACTTCGAACAAAGTCAATCAAATCAATCCTAATATATCATATTATCCTATAAAATTAGTTTAATTCATTAAAAGTTTCATATTATATTTATTTTGGTATTTATAATATCAATTATTTTAATTTTTCACTATTATAGTAATTACCGCATCATCATTGTGTCATAAATAAAATAACTTATTAAATGTCTAAAAAATTATAAATAAAATATCATTATGTAGGAAATCGTTTTAGATTTCTAATGAATATTTATAATCGAAAATCCAACATGTATAACCCTATGTAAAAGTTGTTCTTCTAAAAGATGTAAGCTTATGCCATTTTTATTTTTATTTTAACTTTATTAATATAAAGTGTCCCTACCACATACAAGTGGCTCCAAGGGGTCCCCAAATTGACCCAAGTATGCTCATGGTCAGGTATGTGTCCACCAATAAGGTTAGGACACGTTTTAGGGTAATTTTGTATTATTATAATATTATATTTTAACCCTTATTTACCGGATTTACCCTTAACCATGGTAAATAAAATATTTACCACAGTAATTATTCAAAATGTCTAAAAATAAAAGTTACCTATTTACACAATTTGGAAATCTTGATTCCAAATATGGAATCCATTTTTCTAAATTCAAAACATAGAAGTGGCAGAAATTAATTTAAAATTAATTCCCGCTGTCAAAACAAAAAGCGTGTTTTTAAGAGGTAATAACTATCAAAAGATTGACATTTGTTTATGTTCGGTTTAACTGTAAAATTATGTCCAATGACCAACATTATATTAAATGGTAAAAATATATTCTAAATATACTTTAAAACTGCTAAAATTCATAATTTATCGATATTAATTATTTTGATTAAAAAAGTTGTTTTTAATTAAAATTTAGTAATTTTCACTATTCATCAAAATATGAATGTTATCCGAAAAGTACCAAAATTTCACCTTAGGCTAAATTAGATATTCCGAATCCAAAAATGAAGTCCATTTTGAAATATAAAATATATATAATTTTAAAAATTAGTTATTACTATTCATAACGGCTAGTTTAATTGGTTGTTAGAACTCGGTGTTGCGTACAACACACGCTATCACATTATTCAAAGAGAAGCGTACCGTAGAAGCTTGGGATGTTTCATTTTAAATTTTTGATGTCCCCATTTAGTCAAAAAGTTTAAAATATAGTATTTAAAAAGGGTTCACTATTAAAGTTGATAAAAGTGCAATACTGAAAATGAATTTGTTCTTGCATTATATCTAAGAAACTCATAATATGGATTCTAAAATTATAAGGATTATATAAACATTAAAATTTATCTAATACTATTCATAACCGCTTTTGAACGGCTTGTTTGGTAAGTCATGGTGTTCTTGAACTTTGTGTTGCATGTAGTGAAAGTTATTGAATTATTTTGAAGAACTAACACACTATGAAATCTTGGGGTGTTACATTCTCCCCTCCTTCAATAAATTGCGTCCTCGCAATTTGAAATTGTTCTTCGAAAATAAAAGGTTGAAAATATATAATATATTTGTGGGAAACCCCACATCGGAAATTGGGTTACTAAAATTTAGTCTTAATATGAGGAAAAGAGAAATGAAAGGGTCACCACCAAATTATGATCTCGATTAGGAGAACATTGGTGGCAATTTGAGACATATAATTGGAGGAAAAACGTAAATATTTATAGGTAGTGATTGTGGTCATCAATTACAAACAAGTATAAAATTGAGGTCCTTAAATTCATCAATCTATGATGATTTGAAATACCATCGGTTCAACAAAACATAGCGTATTAGGATAACACATTTTTGACGTTTCAAAATATCTTAGTTGAAATCCCACATCGAAAAATGAATTAATGAGGCCTCTATTTAAAATAAAGAGTCGAAAGTATGAAGATTACCGAAAATAACACATACTAGGGTTCCATGTAGTAAAATATGGATATGGAAGAAAAATCTAACCATCAATTACCTGATGGAGAGTGGTAGAGAACATGGCTATGAAAAGGCCAACAATCCCAAAGCCATAAATTAGTGATGATTTAAGGTACCATCTAGGAAAACATTTTTGTTCTAATTTTCTTTTCTTAATATTGAGGAATTTTTTATGAGATTGGCTAAGATCATATAGAGATATACTTACTTTATAATTAGAGTTTTATCCATTAATAAATTTCTACCACATACTCATCTTTCACTCTAAAAGATAATAGAATGTAAAAAAATTCAATTTACACTATTCGTATAGGGTTCCAAAATAAACGAATTTATAATTCATCTAAAAAATCTATTAATAAAAACTACATTATTTAATCCAGGACATCTCGTGGGCCAGGGGTAGGTGATACACCCTTGTCGCCCTTCGGTTGCGGGTTCAAGTCTCGCAGCCTTGCCGGACGCGACGTGTTGCCGCCCGACCTCCGGGTTGTCCTTTTATGGAAATCCAAAATAATCCAAACTAGAACTATCCAAAATACTTCTATCCAAACTCACAGTCCAACATTTATAAGGAAGTTAAACATAATATAGATCCTTTTTACCCCGTAATATCATATGAATACCTTCATCATGTATTACCATATTTCTTATTGATTACATTCATGTTCCCTTATTCCATATAGAATGCTGGATATACTTCATTAATCCAAAAATGTTTTAAAACCCAACAATGATGGAATATAAAAATCATTAATCATCTTCAAGGTAGTCAATAATATCCAATATAATTTATCCAAATCAATCATGTATTATTCTAAAATCACCACCTCGGTATCTGAACCATATTATGGTTTATCTTTCTCTCAACCATATATTTTCCAAACATTTAACCTGCTACTGAGTCACTTTTCTTTGTTCCACACCATCTCAAGTCCTTAATGAAATAGTACTGCAGTACAATCCTTATATACTCCATAATTATTATAACAAGTACATTGTTGATACAACACTCAATTGATATAATCAACATAATAACTCTAATCATTCCTCTTAATCTGTGGTAGTATCATAACTTGATTATTATCCAATAGCATCATTTGCGGCATAGTCTGATGACTGGGACATAGGTTCGCGTAGTGTCCAAACTCCTTGCAAATGAAGCATTGTACATTTGAAACCATTTTCTTACCCTTGCAGTCATGTACTTTGTGCCCTTTTCCTCCACACTTATAACAAACTCCCATTCCTTTCAGGAAAGTTCCAGGGTGTTTCTTTCCACAGTTACCACATATGGGAAAATTCTTCTTTTCCCTCTTCCCTTTATCCATCTTTCTCTCTTCTATCCTTTTCTTCTCTTGCTTCCCTTCAAAGCCATAGGACTCAGTAAACTCTTTACTTATCTTATCAACACATGATATTATTTCATCATATGATGATAATACATGGGAGACTATTTCTCTTATAAATTCTAGCTTAAGACCATGAAAGATATGATCCTTCCTTCTCTTTGGATCATGTGCATTTCTGGAGTTCTCATTCCTTCTACTGGGCGCCATTTCTAAACAATGGAATACACTAGATCAGTTTATGAATCAAAATACATAATCCCATACTTATAATACACTTAACATAAATTGAACTATTTATGGATATAATCCATAATCATAAAAATGTCTCATTTGAGGATGTATATACTCATAAACCCTTCACAATGGTTTGTAAAGAAAATGAGAATTATCCTAAGCATATCCCTCGGGAGTGTCGTAACCAAGAGTGCAGCAAGGCCCGTTGTCGTGCACCAGTTCCCGTTCGAGTCTAGCTCAAAGCGGTGTTTTCGGGTTTTACCCCTAGGTACATCTGTGCCAGAGCCGCCTCTACCTGCTCGTATCCAGACAGGGATGTATTGCTCGGAAAACTCACAAAATCTCTACAATACCAAAATTCTAGGAAGTTCTTCTATACTAATCCTCAAAGTTCATCTTAGGTCTACGTGCTCTAATCAGAGTTTATCTAAATCTAGCTTCCAAGGTTTGTACTAAACTTCCTCTGATACCAACTGTAACGCCCCGACCCCAGCTACCCAGAGTCGGTGCATTACTTCGTAACATTGGCATGATCACAAGAAAGATCAAATCTTGAAAGACCGATTGGTTTAGTAGCCTTGGAAACACTAGATATATTCATAGGTTTTACATTACATCATAAAATGAAAAACTACTACAACAACATAATCTCTCCATAATCCACACTCATATCCCCACATAATATCCCTTCAGGTCATTCATAATTTACTTCTTCACTTCCTGGGAAAAATAAAACATATAAAAGGGGTGAGCTCAAATGCCCAGTAAGGATAACAAAATAGCGGAAACTTTCATAAATAAGAATAAACTTTTAAGGCAATGTATAACTAAAACAAAAGCCTTTCAAACATGAACTTTCAACATGGTATGGCATAAATAAAATGAAATAATGCCATTTACTTATTCACATGGATATTCTACAAATCGAATAATCACATGAAAAAATCAATAACCACTTTCATAATGTTGGAATGCATAATGCCAGACTATCATAACCAAATTGCCAAGGCCTCGTGCCAAGACTACAAATACGATTTTGTCAAGGCCTTGTGCCAAGTCACTAGTTTGTCTCATGAGACCTACCGATGCATCGAGGAGATATAGCGGGCTCCACCCGTCACTTATTAAGTCCAATGCATTCCCATATGAAAAGGTTTAAACATAACATAAACATTCGTATTAAATCTAGCATACGAAATGTCAATAATTTCACCATAAACTATGAATGGTATAAAAATAGCACATCCATAGTCAAACATATCACAAAACCTTCAATACAATATAGAAGTTTTTTATCATAATAAATCAACTTCAAATAATCTTAAAATCCATCAAAGGATGTTGACGTAGATGAAATCAAAATTCTTTTTAATGAAATATCTCCTTTTATTTTGAAATCATTTAAGATCCATATAAAATAAAACATTTTCTTTGAAAATATTCTTATAAGCTTGTAAGGAAAGCTTTGAAGATTTTATAACGGCGTAAAATAACCGCACCCGCCGTATAAGTTAAAAAAAACATTCTTACCTCAATTCTGTCGAAAAGGTTAAAAAGGACCTTGTTTTGAAAACGACGGAAATATTCCTTTATAAACCTCTTATAAAAAGTCAAACAAGGGTATAAATGACTTTAACCCATATTCTTGTAAATAGTAAAAATGTTTTGAAATACATTTTTAAGAAACATGGATGTGGATGATAAAGATATCCCAGTAGATTATTACGTATAAACAACCTCGGATAATGAAGAGATTGTGAAATAACCCTTACCTTGTAATTTTCCTTTGTTGGGGTAGGTTAACCTCCTGTATAATGGTGAAATAATTGTTATTAAATTATACAATAATCATATATATTAATATGATATCATATATGATCTTTTAACATTGATTTGTTAATAATATCTTAGAATTATCGTCGTTTCGGGTGTTAACTTACTCATTTTATTTATATGTTTTGTTACATAAGCCATGGTTGTTGTATCTTATTCATATCCAGAATGATATCTAGTCCTTAAAAATCATTTTTAAATCATCAAATGATAATTATACTTGAATGGTTACGATGGAGAATGAATCTCATCGCGTTCGTGGAGACGGTAGTCCGTACGTACGCACGAGCGACAATATCATTCTTTTGATATTAAAATAATATATAAATGAATGGTATATCATATATACAGAATCATTAACATGTTATATTTATTATTTACATGAGTTACACATCATTATTATACCCATCCAAATAATATTATATTAAATAACAATTACACCACGACGTGGAGACGGTAAGCCGTACGTACGCACGTATGGTGACATGTTATTCAAAGGGTGGATAGAATACTGAATATGGTTGTACCATACTTATAATAACATCACCGTATATGTGAGATACTGGAGTTATTATTTTAGAATGGTAAGAACAAAGGAAGAAGAAGTGGAAGAAGAAATGAACTTAGAAAAGGGTGGTGAAATCATTACCTCTTCTTCGGGTTCTTCCTTTTGATTTGATCAAAAGGGCTCCTTAGGTTGGCTTTCTGATCAAACTAAGGCCTCTAGGTTGTAGTTAGGGATGTTCGGAGAGTATTTGGGCAGAGTTTTGCCGAACCAAAAGGCTTTAGAGGTGTGAAGAAATGAGAAGGAGGAGTGCCCTTTTATAAGAGGGGTGAGGGGCACCTTTGGAAAAGCTAGAAATATTAATTTATAATAAATTCATATTCGGTTTCTAATGGCTCCAAAGTTGATTATTTAAATTTTAAGGTGGGGATAGGTAGAAAACAACTCAACCAATAGAAGTTATACAGGTTTGGGTACTTATATTAACCTTATCTTTAAGTATTAACTCTAAGTTAATTAGTTTCACTTTTACAATGTCTCTTTGTAGTTTTATATAATATGGTTAATAAACTTACTATATACATCCAAGCAACCCCCAAGTGGTCCATTAATGATTACCCTATCATGATATAAGTCTCTTGGCCGAACCTTATATTTTTAGGAATTTAATATCCATTAATAATTTAATATTTGTTTTAATAACTCTTTTATGTCAATTTTGACACTATTCAATAGTTGATTTTTTTGAAACTCATAAAAGATTGATTACTTCGAAAAAAGTCAATACAATCAATCCTAATATATCATATTATCCTATAAAATTAGTTTAATTCATTAAAAGTTTCATATTATATTTATTTTGGTATTTATAATATCAATTAGTTTAATTTTTCACTATTATAGTAATTACCGCATCATCATTGTGTCATAAATAAAATAACTTATTTAATGTCTAAAAAATTATAAATAAAATATCATTATGTAGGAAATCGTTTTAGCTTTCTAATGAATATTTATAATCGAAAATCCAACATGTATAACCCTATGTAAAAGTTGTTCTTCTAAAAGATGTAAGCTTATGCCATTTTTATTTTAATTTTAACTTTATTAATATAAAGTGTCCCTACCACATACAAGTGGCTCCAAGGGGTCCCCAAATTGACCCAAGGATGCTCATGGTCGGGTATGTGTCCACCAATAAGGTTAGGACACGTTTTAGGGTAATTTTGTATTATTATAATATTATTTTTTAACCCTTATTTACCGGATTTACCCTTAACCATGGTAAATAAAATATTTACCACAGTAATTATTCAAAATGTCTAAAAATAAAAGTTACCTATTTACACAATTTGGATATCCTGATTCCAAATATGGAATCCATTTTTCTAAATTCAAAACACAGAAGTGGCAGAAATTAATTTAAAATTAATTCCCGCTGTCAAAACAAAAAGCGTGTTTTTAAGAGGTAATAACTATCAAAAGATTGACACTTGTTTATGTTCGGTTTAATTGTAAAATTATGTCCAATGACCAACATTATATTAAATGGTAAAAATATATTCTAAATATACTTTAAAACTACTAAAATTCATAATTTATCACTATTAATTATTTTGATTAAAAAAGTTGTTTTTAATTAAAATTTAGTAATTATCACTATTCATCAAAATATGAATGTTATCCGAAAAGTACCAAAATTTCACCTTAGGATAAATTAGATATTCCGAATCCAAAAATGAAGTCCATTTTGAAATATAAAATATATATAATTTTAAAAAGTAGTTATTACTATTCATAACGGCTAGTTTAATTGGTTGTTAGACTCGGTGTTGCGTACAACACACGCTATCACATTATTCAAAGAGAAGCGTACCGTAGAAGCTTGGGATGTTTCATTTTAAATCTTTGATGTCCCCATTTAGTCAAAAAGTTTAAAATATAGTATTTAAAAAGGGTTCACTATTAAAGTTGATAAAAGTGCAATACTGAAAATGAATTTTTTCTTGCATTATATCTAAGAAACTCATAATATGGATTCTAAAATTATAAGGATTATATAAACCTTAAAATTTATCTAATACTATTCATAACCTCTTTTGAACGGCTTGTTTGGTAAGTCATGGTGTGCTTGAACTTTGTGTTTCATGTAGTGAAAGTTATTGAATTATTTTGAAGAACTAACACACTATGAAATCTTGGGGTGTTACATTCTCCCCTCCTTCAATAAATTGCGTCCTCGCAATTTGAAATTGTTCTTCGAATATAAAAGGTTGAAAATATATAATATATTTGTGGGAAACCCCACATCGTAAATAGGGTTACTAAAATTTAGTCTTAATATGAGGAAAAGAGAAATGAAAGGGTCACCACCAAATTATGATCTCGATTAGGAGAACATTGGTGGCAATTTGAGACATATAATTGGAGGAAAAACGTAAATATTTATAGGTAGTGATTGAGGTCATCAATTACAAACAAGTATAAAATTGAGGTCCTTAAATTCATCAATCTATGATGATTTGAAATACCATCGGTTCAACAAAACATAGGGTATTAGGATAACACATTTTTGACGTTTCAAAATATCTTAGTTGAAATCCCACATCGAAAAATGAATTAATGAGGCCTCTATTTAAAATAAAGAGTCGAAAGTATGAAGATTACCGAAAATAACACATACTAGGGTTCCATGTAGTAAAATATGGATATGGAAGAAAAATCTAACCATCAATTACCTGATGGAGAGTGGTAGAGAACATGGCTATGAAAAGGCCAACAATCCCAAAGCCATAAATTAGTGATGATTTAAGGTACCATCTAGGAAAACATTTTTGTTCTAATTTTCTTTTCTTAATATTGAGGAATTTTTTATGAGATTGGCTAAGATAATATAGAGATATACTTACTTTATAATTAGAGTTTTATCCATTAATAAATTTCTACCACATACTCATCTTTCACTCTAAAAGATAATAGAATGTAAAAAAATTCTATTTACACTATTCGTATAGGGTTCCAAAATAAACGAATTTATAATTCATATAAAAAATCTTTTAATAAAAACTACATTATTTAATCCAGGACATCTCGTGGGCCAGTGGTAGGTGATACACCCTTGTCGCCCTTCGGTTGCGGGTTCAAGTCTCGCAGCCTTCCCGGACGCGACGGGTTGCCGCCCGACCTCCGGGTTGTCCTTTTATGGAAATCCAAAATAATCCAAACTAGAACTATCCAAAATACTTCTATCCAAACTCACAGTCCAACATTTATAAGGAAGTTAAACATAATATAGATCCTTTTTACCCCGTAATAGAATATGAATACCTTCATCATGTATTACCATATTCCTTATTGATTACATTCATGTTCCCTTATTCCATATAGAATGCTGGATATACTTCATTAATCCAAAAATGTTTTAAAACCCAACAATGATGGAATATACAAATCATTAATCAGCTTCATGGTAGTCAATAATATCCAATATAATTTATCCAAATCAATCATGTATTATTCTAAAATCACCACCTCGGTATATGAACCATATTATGGTTTATCTTTCTCTCAACCATATATTTTCCAAACATTTAACCTGCTACTGAGTCACTTTTCTTTGTTCCACGCCATCTCAAGTCCTTAATGAAATAGTACTGCAGTACAATCCTTATATACTCCATAATTATTATAACAAGTACATTGTTGATACAACACTCAATTGATATAATCAACATAATAACTCTAATCATTCCTATTAATCTGTGGTAGTATCATAACTTGATTATTATCCAATAGCATCATTTACGGCATAGTCTGATGACTGGGACATAGGTTCGCGTAGTGTCCAAACTCCTTGCAAATGATGCATTGTACATTTGAAACCATTTTCTTACCCTTGCAGTCATGTACTTTGTGCCCTTTTCCTCCACACTTATAACAAACTCTCATTCCTTTCAGGCAAGTTCCAGGGTGTTTCTTTCCACAGTTACCACATATGGGAAAATTCTTCTTTTCCCTCTTCCCTTTATCCATCTTTCTCTCTTCTATCCTTTTCTTCTCTTGCTTCCCTTCAAAGCCATAGGACTCAGTAAACTCTTTACTTATCTTATCAACACATGATATTATTTCTTCATATGATGATATTACATGGGAGACTATTTCTCTTATAATTTCGATCTTAAGACCATGAAAGATATGATCCTTACTTCTCTTTGGATCATGTGCATTTCTGGAGTTCTCATTCCTTCTACTGGGCGCCATTTCTAAACAATGGAATACACTAGATCAGTTTATGAATCAAAATACATAATCCCATAATTATAATACACTTAACATAAATTGAACTATTTATGGATATAATCCATAATCATAAAAATGTCTCATTTGAGGATGTATATACTCATAAACCCTTCACAATGGTTTGTAAAGAAAATGAAAATTATCCTAAGCATATCCCCCGGGAGTGTCGTAACCAAGAGTGCAGCAAGGCCCGTTGTCGTGCACCAGTTCCCGTTCGAGTCTAGCTCAAAGCGGTGTTTTCGGGTTTTACCCCTAGGTACATCTGTGCCAGAGCCGCCTCTACCTGCTCGTATCCAGACAGGGATGTATTGCTCGGAAAACTCACAAAATCTCTACAATACCAAAATTATAGGAAGTTCTTCTATACTAATCCTCAAAGTTCATCTTAGGTCTACGTGCTCTAATCAGAGTTTATCTAAATCTAGCTTCCAAGGTTTGTACTAAACTTTCTCTGATACCAACTGTAACGCCCCGACCCCAGCTACCCAGAGTCGGTGCATTACTTCGTAACATTGGCATGATCACAAGAAAGATCATATCTCGAAAGACCGATTGGTTTAGTAGCCTTGGAAACACTAGATATATTCATAGGTTTTACATTACATCATAAAATGAAAAACTACTACAACAACATAATGTCTCCATAATCCACACTCATATCCCCACATAATATCCCTTCAGGTCATTCATAATTTACTTCTTCACTTCCTGGGAAAAATAAAACATATAAAAGGGGTGAGCTCAAATTCCCAGTAAGGATAACAAAATAGCGGAAACTTTCATAAATAAGAATAAACATTTAAGGAAATGTATAACTAAAACAAAATCCTTTCAAACATGAACTTTCAACATGGTATGGAATAAATAAAATGAAATAATGCCATTTACTTATTCACATGGATATTCTACTAATCGTATAATCACATGCAAAAATCAATAACCACTTTCATAATGTTGGAATGCATAATGCCAGACTATCATAACCACATAGCCAAGGCCTCGTGCCAAGACTACAAATAAGATTTTGTCAAGGCCTTGTGCCAAGACACTAGTTTGTCTCATGAGACCTACCGATGCATCGAGGAGCTATAGCGGGCTCCACCCGTCACTTATTAAGTCCAATGCATTCCCATATGAAAAGGTTTAAACATAACATAAACATTCGTATTAAAACTAGCATGCGAAATGTCAATAATTTCACCATAAACTATGAATGGTATAAAAATAGCACATCCATAGTCAAACATATCACAAAACCTTCAATAGAATATAGAAGTTTTGTATCATAATAAATCAACTTCAAATAATCTTAAAATCCATCAAAGGATGTTGACGTAGATGAAATCAAAATTCTTTTTAAAGAAATATCTCCTTTTATTTTGAAATCATTTAAGATCCATATAAAATAAAACATTTACTTTGAAAATATTCTTATAAGCTTGTAAGGAAATCTTTGAAGATTTTATAACGGCGTAAAATAACCGCACCCGCCGTATAAGTTAAAAAAACATTCTTACCTCAATTCTGTCGAAAAGGTTAAAAAGGACCTTGTTTTGAAAACGACGGAAAGATTCCTTTATAAACCTCTTATAAAAAGTCAAACAAGGGTATAAATGACTTTAACCCATATTCTTGTAAATAGTAAAAATGTTTTGAAATACATTTTTAAGAAACATGGATGTGGATGATAAAGATATCCCAGTAGATTATTACGTATAAACAACCTCGGATAATGAAGAGATTGTGAAATAACCCTTACCTTTTACTTTTCCTTTGTTGGGGTAGGTTAACCTCCTATATAATGGTGAAATAATTGTTATTAAATTATACAAGAATCATATATTTTAATATGATATCATATATGATCTTTTAACATTGATTTGTTAATAATATCTTAGAATTATCGTCGTTTCGGGTGTTAACTTACTCATTTTATTTATATGTTTTGTTACATAAGCCATGGTTGTTGTATCTTATTCATATCCATAATGATATCTAGTCCTTAAAAATTATTTTTAAATCATCAAATGATAATTATACTTGAATGGTTATGATGGAGAATGAATCTCATCGCGTTCGTGGAGACGGTAGTCCGTACGTACGCACGAGCGACAATATCATTCTTTTGATATTAAAATAATATATAAATGAATGGTATATCATATATACAGAATCATTAACATGTTATATTTATTATTTACATGAGTTACACATCATTGTTATACCCATCCAAATAATATTATATTGAATAACAATTACACCACGACGTGGAGACGGTAAGCCGTACGTACGCACGTATGGTGACATGTTATTCAAAGGGTGGATAGAATACTGAATATGGTTGTACCATACTTATAATAACATCACAGTATATGTGAGATACTGGAGTTATTATTTTAGAATGGTAAGAACAAAGGAAGAAGAAGTGGAAGAAGAAGTGGACTTAGAAAAGGGTGGTGAAATCATTACCTCTTCTTCGGGTTCTTCCTTTTGATTTGATCAAAAGGGCTCCATAGGTTGGCTTTCTGATCAAACTAAGGCCTCTAGGTTGTAGTGAGGGATGTTGGGAGAGTATTTGGGCAGAGTTTGGCCGAACCAAAAGGCTTTAGAGGTGTGAAGAAATGAGAAGGAGGAGTTCCCTTTTATAAGAGGGGTGAGGGGCACCTTTGGAAAAGCTAGAAATATTAATTTATAATAAATTCATATTCGGTTTCTAATGGCTCCAAAGATGATTATTTAAATGCTAAGGTGGGGATAGGTCGAACACAACTCAACCAATAGAAGTTATACAGGTTTGGGTACTTATATTAACCTTATCTTTAAGTATTAACTCTAAGTTAATTAGTTTCACTTTTACAATGTCTCTTTGTAGTTTTATATAATATGGTTAATAAACTTACTATATACATCCAAGAGACCCCCAAGTGGTCCATTAATGATTAACCTATAATGATATAAGTCTCTTGGCCGAAACTTAGATTTTTAGGAATTTAATATCAATTAATAATTTAATATTTGTTTTAAGAACTCTTTTATGTCAATTTTGACACTATTCAATAGTTGATTTTTTTGAAACTCATAACAGATTGATTACTTCGAACAAAGTCAATCCAATCAATCATAATATATCATATTATCATATAAAATTAGTTTAATTCATTAAAAGTATCATATTATATTTATTTTGGTATTTATAATATCAATTATTTTAATTTTTCACTATTATAGTAATTACCGCATCATCATTGTGTCATAAATAAAATAACTTATTTAATGTCTAAAAAATTATAAATAAAATATCATTATGTATTAAATCGTTTTATCTTTCTAATGAATATTTATAATCGAAAATCCAACATGTATAACCCTATGTAAAAGTTGTTCTTCTAAAAGATGTAAGCTTATGCCATTTTTATTTTTATTTTAACTTTATTAATATAAAGTGTCCCTACCACATACAAGTGGCTACAAGGGGTCCCCAAATTGACCCAAGGATGCTCATGGTCGGGTATGTGTCCACCAATAAGGTTATGACACGTTTTAGGGTAATTTTGTATTATTATAATATTATTTTTTAACCCTTATTTACCGGATTTACCCTTAACCATGGTAAATAAAATATTTACCACAGTAATTATTCAAAATGTCTAAAAATAAAAGTTACCTATTTACACAATTTGGACATCCTGATTCCAAATATGGAATCCATTTTTCTAAATTCAAAACACAGAAGTGGCAGAAATTAATTTAAAATTAATTCCCGCTGTCAAAACAAAAAGCGTGTTTTTAAGAGATAATAACTATCAAAAGATTGACACTTGTTTATGTTCGGTTTAATTGTAAAATTATGTCCAATGACCAACATTATATGAAATGGTAAAAATATATTCTAAATATACTTTAAAACTACTAAAATTCATAATTTATCACTATTAATTATTTTGATTAAAAAAGTTGTTTTTAATTAAAATTTAGTAATTTTCACTATTCATCAAAATATGAAAGTTATCCGAAAAGTACCAAAATTTCACCTTTGGCTAAATTAGATATTCCGAATCCAAAAATGAAGTCCATTTTGAAATATAAAATATATATAATTTTAAAAAGTAGTTATTACTATTCAAAACGGCTAGTTTAATTGGTTGTTAGAACTCGGTGTTGCGTACAACACACGATATCACATTATTCAAAGAGAAGCGTACCGTAGAAGCTTGGGATATTTCATTTTAAATTTTTGATGTCCCCATTTAGTCAAAAAGTTTAAAATATAGTATTTAAAAAGGGTTCACTATTAAAGTTGATAAAAGAGCAATACTGAAAATGAATTTGTTCTTGCATTATATCTAAGAAACTCATAATATGGATTCTAAAATTATAAGGATTATATAAACATTAAAATTTATCTTATACTATTCATAACCTCTTTTGAACAGCTTGTTTGGTAAGTCATGGTGTGCTTGAACTTTGTGTTGCATGTAGTGAAAGTTATTGAATTATTTTGAAGAACTAACACACTATGAAATCTTGGGGTGTTACAATAATCCTAAAATAAATTCATGTGATTTATATACACCACACAAAATAAAGAAGTGGTGAATGTGGAATCTCTCCAAATAACATAAAAGTGAAGGAAAATCCATTCATCAAGTATCGTCTTCCATTATGCATGTTTGAACGTCTATTATAATAAATATTATTTCTTGAAAAATATGTGTTAGAACCATAAAAATTTATATCATACTATTTATGATTTTCTAATAACATTTTATCAGTTGTTTATTAATAATTCATTATTAAATGCACTATTTTAGTTAATAACTGGTTTGTTTTTCATGTATGTTTTGATTTGGTAGTTTTGGTTCGTGTACATTGATCATGGTTCCATAATGTAAAAAATGTTCATTATGATATAAATATAATATATATTAATTATATAGATATTTAGACTCATCCATAAAATATAGTGATAATGAAATGAATTACATCATACATGGATATGGTTGGTCATAAGTACACATAAACACTATTTTCATTTTTTAACATTTGTAATAAAAGAAATTTAAATATTATTTAAAAATTAAATAATCATTTTTAAATCATATATATTGGATTTATTTGTTAAATTTATACTTATTACCAGCCATTCCAAAATAAAATAAAAAATTAATCACCTCGCTTTGTAGAGGCAGTAGTCCACACATACGCATGAGAAAAGTTATCGTTTTCCATTGAATTTTAAGGTAAGAATGTATATGTAAAATTATAATTACAAAAGTATAATTATTTCAAAAATAATATATATATATATATATATGTGTGTGTGTGTGTGTGTGTGTGTTAAATCCATAATTTAATCCATCCTTGAGAGACGGTGATGGAAAACAATTTACATCAATTAACGAGGTGGTAGCCCACTGTACTTATGATCGATGGTTTCATTTCCAATTTTATAGTAGAGGAGATGGATATAGTTCATTACATTTACAAAATAACTTATCAATATGTTTAATATATTATTTTATTAAATAATATTTTTTAGGAATATTTGATGGAGGAAGGATAATAAATAAATTGAAATCACATGGTTAAGAACTATACCTCTTCTTCAGGGAACCACTTTCGATTTATACCTAGAGTCTTACTCTGATGAACTACAAAAAAAATAGAGACTCTTGGTCACATGGATGGATTTATATAAGGGGTTTTGGTAGGTATTCTTTTAACCAAAATTCTCTATTATGGTGCATAGGAGAAGAGAGGAAATGTTGTTTTTTATCTGGTGGAGAGGACCCACTAGGAAACCACCTGGAAAATTCCAAAAAGAATAAAAAATTGATAAAGATATTATGAAGTAAAATTCTTCCAAATTACCTTATATTAGAATATGGTATTGGATATGGTAAAAAAAAATTCAAATACAATATTCTTTATAGAAGTTTAATTTTCAAAAAAAAAGCCTTAACTTTTGGTTTAACACAACCTCTCCCCGGTAAACCCATTTTTACCTTATCCATATTAATTAGTTTTTACTATATTTACTATTCATTATGACCAAAATTTATGTTGTAGTTATTAAAAAAATTATGATTCCAAATATCAAATCCATTTTACCAAATTAAATATTCTGAAGCGGATGAATTTTCTTTAAAATTAAACCCATAGATTCAATGAAAACTGGGTTTCCAAAGATAATGATTCCATAAGTATAAAATGTTTTTAAATGAAAATTAAACATAAAATTTATTCCAATTATCTAAATTGGCTTAATAATAATATAATTGAACTAGTTTTACTTTTTTAAAAATATTTAAAATATAATTTATCTTTGTAGATACTTCAAAAAAATCAAGTTCTAAATAAAAATCAGTATATTCACTATTCACCTTAAAATTAATCATTATTGAATATTTTAAAAAAATAAAAGATAATTTCAAAAATGATTTTTATTTATTCAAATAAATTTTTTCAATGTATACAAATTTAATTTAAAAATATGTCCTCAGATGTTAACAAAAATGCTCATGAGAAAAATAATGTTTCAAGAATAAAAGTGGATTTATTATTATCCCATTACTAGAAAAATATTAGATGAATGACACGTCATTTTATTGAATATATATTAAATTAATTTTAATAAAATCATTATCTAATAAATATAATTTTATTTATTAATATAAAAACGCTTTTCACAAATAAAAATAGTTTTTCATAAAAATAATTATTTGTGATTCAAATGATATTTAGTTTCATTTCTAATAAATTTATAGACATTGAATTTTTTATACATGTGTATACCATATAATTTTCACAACTCACAAATTTATAAGCTAGGTTAAAATGTTCACATTTAAATATTTTAATAGTATATCATGGTTCATTTAAAATTGGTGTTTCAGGTAGCTCTAGGTATTGAAGAAATTAAATTTATTTAAAATAGAATTCATAAAATCTCAGTATAATATCCCAAAACACACACTCTTAGATCCTATATGGAAATCATGAACTTTACATTTCTGTATTTAATATTGATAGTTGTGACCTAATTTTTTCATCTAAAACTGTAAAGACCCGTAAAATTCAAGGGAAATTTTTTCTTAATTTTCTTTGGAATTTTACAAGAGCGCGGTTTCTGACGACACCTGATTCTGAGGCCCGGAGTGCCCGGAATCAATTTCTGAAATTTGGCTCGGGTACGTTCAGTGAACGAACGAGCGGGTTTTCCTAACTTTTGATCCGGTGCTCGGAATTGAAATCTGAGGGCACCGATGAACTCGTAGCACCGATATTCGCTTAAGGAGACCTTTTCCGAGGTTGCGTTTATTTCGGGTTAAGAGTTAGTTTTTGGGAGTTTAGAATAAGTTAAATAAAAATTTTGGATTACAAATTTTTTATTTAAACTTGTTGGCTAACTTCTCTCAAAGGAAGTTAGGGGTGGGACCCACACCCACTTAACCTCCCTTGAGAGTATTAAGTGTGGTGGGGCCCACACGAACCCTAAACTTTTCATCTTCTCCCAACTCCCTTAACCCCTCTTTAAATGACATGAGTTATTTAATTTTGGAGTTATCCTTTTTGAATTTCAAACCTTTGAAATTCATTTGTTAAGTTTATGAATAAAATAAGCTCTTATCTTATTTTGTTGGGTTAGAACTCTTTAGCCATCTTGCGAGCTTTTGAGAGCTTTTCCTTTTTCTTCAAACTTTGACGAAGAACGCTCAGCCTTGACGAAGAGCGCTCAAGCTCCGACGAAGAACATCGCTCCTCTCTTCTTCGTCTCCGTGTCAACGAGAGAGAACGCCGCTTCCTCCTCGGACTCCCTTCGTCGGCATACGAAGATTCGCCAATGACGTACCTCTTCGGACGTACCTCTTCGTCATCGGATTTGACGAATGACTACCGCGACGCCCGACCTCCGCGACGTTGTCTTCCGCGGGACGTTGACAAATCTTCGAACCTATACCCAAGGTAGGGGTTGTTGTTAATTGTTTATTTATTTATCCTTGTTCGTGGTTCTAGCATGACTAACGTGAGGATTTAAATTATGTGTTATCATTTAACGTGAGGGGGCCGGACCGCATGAACACGGCCGAACCCCCTCCTTTGTTCTTGATAATTTATCCTGCGGATGATACAAGATGGCGTGGTACCGTCGCACCACGCGGTTTTCGCACGATTAAATTGCGCGGCGCCGTCGCGCCGCGCCATGGAAGAATCATCAAGAACACGATGCCGTTGCGCCGCGTCGAAGGGAATAAAAGGCGCGGCGGAGGGGCGCGGTACCGTCACACTGTGCCGGACGACGAACACCGCGGCCGGTTCCGGGCCGCGGTGGGATGAGAAGACCGGCGGCCGGGCCGCCGGCGTCGGAATCAGGAAAGGGGACCGGATTTTCTGGTCCCGTTGGAGAAAACCGGCCGGCAGTTGGCCGGTCGGAAGGTCAAAAGGCGGGGGAAATAAATTCCCCCTGCCAGCTTAAACCCCCCCCCCCTCATTTATGAGGGGGGAGGTTTCCTTGAGGGGGGCAGGCGGCCCCCCGGTCCTCTTCAAAGCAGGCCCCCCACGAAGGGGGGCGGTTTCTAAAGGCGCGGCTAAAAGCTGCGCCGCCTTCCAATCAAGCGGGGGCCGTGCCCCCCGCGTGCTGCCCCCATGCGGCGCCAGGCCGCCGCGCCGCCAGGCCACCGCGCCGCCGCGCCGCCAGGCCGCCGCGCCGCCGGCCGGCCGGCCGGGCCGGGTCGGGTCGGGTCGACCCGGTTCGGGCCGACCCAGGGGGGGTCGACCCGGTTCGGCCCGGACCCGGACCCCCCGTTTTCGAGATGGTTTTGGTCTTTTGGCCATAACTTGTGCCACGGACCTCCGAATGACGAACCGTCTGTGGAAACGTGATCCTTGGATCGAGACGGTCGTTTCGGTATATCGCATTCAAAGTTTCGGAACACTTTGAGTTCGGCCGGGTTGGTTCGTTCACGAAACCAACCGGGCCTTCGGAGCGGAAACGCTCATATCTTGAGCTACGGACGTCCGATTTACGTGCCGTCAGTTTTGTTGTGTTCCTCTTAGTGAGTCGGTTCTTTTGGCATGCTCCGCCCGAGGTTTGGACGTAGGTGGAGTAAGGTCGGGTTGGTTTTTCCTTAAAAACCAACCGGGCCCCGGAGACGAAAATGCCAATAACTCTCAGACCGGGCGTCCGATCGACGCGCCGTCTGTTGCGTTGAGTTCCTGTTGACGATACAGAACTTTTGGATACATCAACTCTGGTCTTTGTGACAGTTGATGTATCAGCCTCTCGGCTCGTGGAGCGGACCCTCCAAACGAGCTTGCTGTGTGCGGCAACCCTAGTGCTGGCTGCTATTGTTACTATGACTACTACTGCTACTACTGCTACTGTGACTGCGACGACGACAATACAGAGATCCTGTGTGGATTCGACGACGAAGACATCAGCACTCAGCGATCCTACGTGGATCAGTGCTACAGGTCCTGTGTGGGCCCGATCCTGTGTGGGTCCGATCCTGTGTGGGTCTTTGCGCTCAGCGGTCCTGTGTGAACCAGCACCTACAGGTCCTACGTGGGCCCGATCCTATGTGGGTCTTTTGTGGGGGTTAGTTACCTATCGATCCTTCGTGGGTCCGACGACTTAGATGGATCAGATATCATCTTTATCTTCTTTCGAAGATGTATACCTGTGTGAGCTGAATCATGTTGCTTTCCTGTGTGGATTGTGTTGTGCTGTCCTGTGTGGATTACGTTTTGCTTTCCTGTGTGGAATACGTTTACTTTCCTGTGTGGACTGAGTTGTACTTGGGCTCGGAGGTTGGAGAGTATTTGAAATTGATGACTTAGGTATATGTATGGGCATATACCTAAGCAGTGTCGGTTTTTACTTCGTGATTGTACCTTTCTTCGTGGTTTATCCTTTGTGGATTTGAGAGACTTTCAGGGGTCTCGGGGTCTCTACTGAGTAGCTTATACTTACCCCTGCACGGGCTTTGCCCGCACTACGTTGTGTTGGTTGCAGACGACGGACAGCGTTGATCTTAGCTGAGGCTTGCAGAGCAGGACGGTACCTGGAGGTGGACCACTGGATGGGACGTGCTCGGAGCGGACGACGGAACCCGAGGAGCAGTGGAGCTATCTGTACCCACCCTTCAGGTGGGATTTCCAGTGGATAGCCCGGTGTAGCGGCTTTTACTTTTTAGTTTTTGTTTTCCCTTTCGAGTTGTACTTTACTTTCAGTTTGGTTTTGTATACTGGCCCATTTACTTTTCTGCACTTTCAGTTGTACTCTGCTTTTGCTTAGTGTTTACTTTCCGCTTGCTTACTCTGTAGTGTTTGTTTACTTTACAAAGGCAACGCCTTCCCTTTTTACCGGAATTTACGCCTTGGTGCTAGTCGCCAGCCCCTGGCCTATGGAAGGCGGGCTTGGGGTAGTCACGGCACGAACCCCGAGGGCGGGTCGTGACAAATTGGTATCAGAGGAGTTCGGTTCTACCACGGACTCTGATCTTTTCTATGTGAAGCAATAATGTTTAGCGTATTGAGTGTGGTTATCAGTCCAGGGAGTCCAGTGTTAGTGCGGCGGCCGACGTATCCGTACACCAGGACCCTGACTTCTGATTTCCGACTTAATGCACGAAAACATTGATTGCATGTGTGTTTCAAAGTTTTCTTTGTTATTACTTATATCAGCTCACCAGGTATACTGTTCTGACCGTGGCGCACCTGTTTCCTTTTCAGGATGGCCCCACGACGACAGCCAGCTAGGGTTCCGAGAGTCGAGCATGACGACATCCCACCGAGCGATGAGGCCTCGGTACAGGGCCCTTTGCCAGCAGTGGCACCGGCGGTAGCTCTACCCGCCGAGCCCCCGATGCTTCCAGCACCAGCCGCTGACGATGCACGTCACCTCAGCACACTGCATGAGTTTCAGCGCCAGCGACCTCCAAGGTTTCGCGGGGAGACGGATCCCCATGCAGTAGAGGACTGGCTGGAGGCAGTGGTACGAGTGTTTAGGCTAGTGAGGACACCAGCAGACCTCATGGTGATCCTCACTGCGAGCCTACTACACGCAGCAGCAGGACGATGGTGGAGCTTGATGCTCCAGGTTCACGATGAGGCATCTCTACCTTGGACGGAATTTGAGAGCCTCTTCCGCTCGGAGTTCGTCCCAGCCACCCTTCGTGCGGTGCGTATCCAGGAGCTTTTTCAGCTGCGGCAGGGCAGCATGACGGTCGCTCAGTACTCGGTGAGATTTATCGATCTCTCGCACTACTCGACCGACATGGTACGGGACCCATTCTTCCGGGCCCGGACCTTCGAGCAGGGTTTGAGACACGAGATCAGGGCATCGCTGATCTCCCTCAGCATACCGACTCAGACAGGAGTACTGGAGTGGGCCCTTCTGATCGAGAGCTTCCTTGCTGAGTCTACACCAGCGCAGCGACCCACCGCAGGGCGGCACGTGGCAGAGTCATCTGCAGCAGGCAGTCGACGGATGACTCAGGGGTCCAGACAGACCAGACCTTCGGGCAGACGACCTCTGGACACTGGCTAAGCAGTGCGGGGCACACAGCGCAGAGCCAGTCTTTCGAGAGGCAGACAGTGCTACTCGTGCGGCGGGCAGGGCCACATGGCTCGTGACTGCCCGACCCGCCGTGCCGAGGAGCAGCAGTCAGTTGAGGGACCACCGAGGCAGAGGCAGAGGGTCAACCGTGGCGGTCCGCAGGGAGGAGGCGGACGAGGCAGAGGAGCTGGACGAGCATCCGGTGGTGGGCGACGCTTTGAGGCTCTGCCACCACCACCTCCAGGAGGTCCACCCCGACCACAGGGAGCTGGCGGGCAGAGACAGGCACTGCTCCAGGCAGTAGAGGCCTACGACCACGGCGCACCCGAGATGATTAGAGGTACTATCTGTGTCTACTCCACCCTTGTTGAAGTACTTATAGACATAGCAGCGAGTCACTCTTTCATAGCCGCTGCCCTTGTTCGGAGCTCGGAGATTCCGACAGAGCCGTTGGCTCGATCCTTACGGCTAGAGACTCCTACGGGAGCAGACTCGACGATTACGCACTGGTGCCGGCAGTGTGAGCTTACTCTAGGAGGGGAGAGCTTCGGCTGGGATCTTCTTGTAGCAGCGTCGAGGACTTACGACGTCATCTTGGGCATGGATTGGCTATCTACGGTCCATGCACAGATTGACTGTTTTAGGCGCAAGGTGCGATGTGTATGCACCGACGGGAGCAGGTTCACCTTCACCGGCGAGAAGGGAGCCTTTGCAGCACAGGATGGACTTCCGCGGAAGAGAGGACATCCCATTACTCATCAGTTGGCTAGCCTCATCCTTGGAGCAGTTGACGTGCGGAGTCCTGGTTTTCCTGCAGTGGTGGATCAGTTTGCGGACGTTTTTCACGACGACGTACCAGGACTACCTCCTCGTAGAGAGGTAGACTTTTATATTGACTTGTACCACGGGACATCCCTGATATCCACTCCAGCATATCGGATGGCCCCCGCCGAGCTTCAGGAGCTACGGGTACAGTTGGAGGACTTTCAGGGCAAGGGGTTCATCCGACCCAGTGTTTCACCCTGGGCTTCCCCGATATTGTTCGCCAAGAAGGCAGACGGGAGCTTGCGACTTTGTGTTGACTATCGTCGCCTGAACCAGGTGACAGTGAGGAATAAGTATCCGCTACCGAGGATTGATTACCTGTTTGATCAGCTCAAGGGAGCACGGTGGTTCTCGAAGATAGACCTCAGGTCAGGCTATCATCAGCTCAGAGTCAGAGACGAGGATGTGCAGAAGACGACCTTCAGATGTCGGTATGGCCACTATGAGTTCTTGGTTATGCCATTCGGTGTAACCAATGCTCCAGAATTGTTCATGGCTCTCATGAACAGGATCTTTCAGCCATACCCCGATCGGTTTGTCGTGGTCTTCATCGACGACTTTCTGATTTACTCTACGACTGAGGAGGAGCACGCCTATCACTTGTGAGTTGTACTAGACACACTCCGAGAGCACCAGCTTTATGGTAAGCTCTCGAAGTGCCAGTTCTGGATACGTGAGGTCCACTTCTTGGGACACGTTATCTCTGAGGCGGGAGTTGCAGTGGATCCCGCGAAGATTGAGGCTGTGTTAGCATGGGAGCCACCCCGGAGCGTGACTGAGGTTCGGAGTTTCTTGGGACTAGCTGGATACTATCGGAGATTCGTTCCAGACTTCTCTAGAGTTGCGGCATCACTCACAGCTTTGACGAAGAAGGGGAAACCCTTCGTGTGGTCAGAAATATGTCAGCAGAGCTTCCAGGAGATGAGGCAGAGATTGACTAGCGCACCTATCTTGAGGTTGCCCGAGGAGGGAGTAGGGTACGTAGTCTACTGCGATGCATCAGGGACCGAACTCGGATGTGTTCTGATGCAGGAGCGGGCAGTGATCGCCTATGGATCACGTCAGTTGAGGCCGCATGAGCAGAACTACGCTACCCATGACCTGGAGTTAGCAGTAGTGGTCTTCGCTCTGAAGACATGGCGACACTACCTGATGGGCGTGCGCTTTACAGTATTTTCCGATCATCAGAGTCTCAGGTCTATCTTCTCGCAGAAGGACCTGAACCTGAGACATCGGTGATGGCTCGAGTTCCTCCAGGACTATGACTTTGAGATAGTCTATACTCCTGGGAAGGGGAACGTAGTAGCCGATGCCCTTAGCAGGAGGAAAGGCATTCAGCTACTTGAGGAGGCGACAGAGCAGCTAGCCTCTTTGCAGATATCCTTCGTGGATAGAGATGGAGCAGCCTTCCTTCAGTCTCTCACATTCACTCCTCCACTACTGCAGTGTGTTAGGGAGGCACAGCATGGGGACGCTGACTGTGAGACACGGCGTGCACAGATATCCTTGGAACAGGAACCTGATGGTTTCTCCCTTGGAGCAGAGCACGACATCCTTTTTAGAGGACGTACCATGGTACCAGTCTCTTTGCGAGAGGAAGTGCTGAGAGAGTTTCACACTTCTCCTTTGGCGGTACATCCTGGAGTGGCGAAGATGTACCAGGACCTCAGACGACATCACTGGTGGCCGGGCATGAAGAAGGCAGTAGCAGAGTTCGATTCTCGATGCCTCACCTGCCAGCAGGTGAAGGCAGAGCATCAGGTACCAGCGGGCTTGGTACAGCCCTTGGAGGTTCCGGAGTTGAAGTGGGATGGAATATCTATGGACTTCGTGACTGGACTTCCACGCACATCCAGAGGTCACGACTCCATATGGGTGATTGTTGACCGACTCACCAAGTCGGCAGACTTCTTACCCATCAGAGAGCAGGGCTCGGTAGAGAGCTTGGGACGTCTCTACGTTCAGGAGATTGTGCGGCTCCACGGCGTACCATCATCTATCGTCTCCGATCGAGATGCTCGCTTTACTACCCCGCTTTGGAAGGGGTTACAGGAGGCGTTCGGGACGCAGCTACGTCTGAGCACAGCCTTTCACCCTCAGACGGATGGTCAGACGGAGAGGACCATTCAGACTCTCGAGGACATGCTCCGCGCATGTGTCCTCGACTTTGGTCGTAGCTGGGAGGACCACCTACCCTTGGTGGAGTTTGCGTACAACAACAGCTACCACTCCACCATCGGAATGGCACCGTACGAGGCGTTGTACAGCCGACCTTGTAGATCTCCTTTGTGTTGGACAGACCCTGGGGAGTCAGCACTTGTGGGACCGGAGATGGTCCAGGCCACGACAGAGAAGGTCCAGGTCATCCAGGAGCGGATGAGGACAGCTCAGAGTCGGCAGAAGTCATATGCTGACAGGAGGCAGAGGCTACTAGAGTTCGAGGATGGCAACCACGTCTTCTTACGGGTCTCACCTCGACGTGGTATTCGGAGATTTGGCCGAGGCGGCAAGTTATCAACGCGCTTCATCGGACCCTTCCAGGTCCTCAGCAGGATTGGTGAGGTGGCTTATCGCCCGGCTCTACCACCTCAGTTGCACCGGGTGCACGACGTCTTCCACGTGTCTCAGCTGAGGAGATACGTGCACGATCCGACGCACATCATTGACCATGGGGAGCTTGACGTTGATGATGGGGCGACTTTTACGGAGGTCCCGGGGGAGATAGAGGATCGACAGAAGCGGGTCCTGCATGGGCGATCGATTCCACTTGTGCACATCAGATGGCAGCACGAGAATCTCCAGGAGAGCACATGGGAGCGGGAGGCTCAGATGCGTGCTCAGTACCCTCTTTTGTTTCCCTAGTTTTTGATGTATCTTTACGGGGACGTAAAGCCCTGAGGTGGGAGTAATGTAAAGACCCGTAAAATTCAAGGGAAATTTTTTCTTAATTTTCTTTGGAATTTTACAAGAGATCGGTTTCTGACGGCACCTGATTCCGAGGCCCGGAGTGCCCGGAATCAATTTCCGAAGTTTGGCTCGGGTACGTTCAGTGAACGAACGAGCGGGTTTTCCTAACATTTGATCCGGTGCTCGGAATTGAAATATGAGGGCACCGATGAACTTGCAGCGCCGATATTCGCTTATGGAGACCTTTTTCGAGGTTGCGTTTATTTTGGGTTGAGAGTTAGTTTTTGGGAGTTTAGAATAAGTTAAATAAAAATTTTGGATTACAAATGTTTTATTTAAACTTGTTGGCTAACTTCTCTCAAAGGAAGTTAGGGGTGGGACCCACACCCACTTAACCTCCCTTGAGAGGATTAAGTGTGGTGGGGCCCACACGAACCCTAAACTTTTCATCTTCTCCCAACTCCCTTAACCCCTCTTTAAATGACATGAGTTATTTAATTTTGGAGTTATCCTTTTTGAATTTCAAACCTTTGAAATTCATTTGTTAAGTTTATGAATAAAATAAGCTCTTATCTTATTTTGTTGGGTTAGAACTCTTTAGCCATCTTGAGAGCTTTTGGGATCTTTTCCTTTTTCTTCAAACTTTGACGAAGAACGCTCAGCCTTGATGAAGAACGCTGAAGCTCCGACGAAGAACGCCGCTCCTCTCTTCTTCGTCTCCGTGTCAACGAGAGGGAACATCGCTTCCTCCTCGGACTCCCTTCGTCGGCATACGAAGATTCGCCAACGACGTACCTCTTCGGACGTACCTCTTCGTCATCGGATTTGACGAACGACTACCGCGACGCCCGAACTCCGCGACGTTGTCTTCCGCGGGACGTTGACAAATCTTCGAACCTATACCCAAGGTAGGGGTTGTTGTTAATTGTTTATTTATTTATCCTTGTTCGTTGTTCTAGCATGACTAATGTGAGGATTTAAATTATGTGTTATCATTTAACGTGAGGGGGCCGGACCGCATGAACACGGCCGAACCCCCTCCTTTGTTCTTGATAATTTATCCTGCGGATGATACAAGATGGCGTGGTACCGTCGCACCACGCGGTTTTCGCACGATTAAATTGCCTGGCGCCGTCGCGCCGCGCCATGGAAGAATCATCAAGAACCCGACGCCGTCGCGCCGCGTCGAAGGGAATCAAAGGCGCGGCGGAGGGGCGCGGTACCGTCGCACCGTGCCGGACGACGAACACCGCGGCCGGTTTCGGGCCGCGGCGGGACGAGAAGACCGGCGGCCGGGCCGCCGGCGTCGGAAGCCGGAAAGGGGACCGGATTTTCCGGTCCCGTTGGAGAAAACTGGCCGGCAGTTGGCCGGCCGGAAGGTCAAAAGGCGGGGGAAATAAATTCCCCCTGCCAGCTTAAAAAAAACCCCCCTCATTTATGAGGGGGGCGGTTTCCTTGAGGGGGGCAGGCGGCCCCCCGGTCCTCTTCAAAGCAGGCCCCCCACGAAGGGGGGGGGGGCGGTTTCTAAAGGCGCGGCTAAAAGCCGCTCCGCCTTCCAATCAAGCGGGGGCCATGCCCCCCGCGTGCTGCCACCATGCGGCGCCAGGCCGCCGCGCCACCAGGCCGCCGCGCCGCCGGCCGGCCGGCCGGGCCGGGTCGGACCCGAGTCGGGTCGACCCGGTTCGGGCCGGGTCGGCCCGGACCTGGACCCCCCGTTTTCGAGATGGTTTCGGTCTTTTGGCCATAACATGATCCACTGACCTCCAAATGACGAACCGTCTACGGAAACGCGATCCTTGGATCGAGACGGTCGTTTCGGTATATCGCACTCAAAGTTTCGGAACACTTTGAGTTCTGCCGGGTTGGTTCGTTCACGAAACCAACTGGGCCTTCGGAGCGGAAACGCTCATATCTTGAGCTACGGACGTCCGATTGACGTGCCGTCAGTTTTGTTGTGTTCCTCTTAGTGAGACGGTTCTTTTGGCATGCTCCGCCCGAGGTTTGGACGTAGGTGGAGTACGGTCAGGTTGGTTTTGCCTTAAAAACCAACCGGGCCCCGGAGACGAAAATACCAATAACTCTCAGACCGGGCGTCCGATCGACGCGCCGTCTGTTGCGTTGAGTTCCTGTTGACGATACGGAACTTTTGGATACATCAACTCTGGTCATTGTGACAGTTGATGTATCAGCCTCTCGGCTCGTGGAGCGGACCCTCCGAACGAGCTTGCTGTGTGCGGGAACCCTAGTGCTGGCTGCTATTGTTACTATGACTACTACTGCTACTACTGCTACTGTGACTACGACGACGACAATATAGAGATCCTGTGTGGATTCGATGACGACGACTTCAGCACTCAGCGATCCTACGTGGATCAGTGCTACAGGTCCTGTGTGGGCCCGATCCTGTGTGGGTCCGATCCTGTGTGGGTCTTTGCGCTCAGCGGTCCTGTGTGAACCAGCGCCTACAGGTCCTACGTGGGCCCGATCCTGTGTGGGTCTTTTGCGGGGGTTAGTTACCTATCGATCCTTCGTGGGTCCGACGACTTAGATGGATCCGATATCATCTTTATCGTCTTTCGAAGATGTATACCTGTGTGAGCTGAATCCTGTTGCTTTCCTGTGTGGATTGTGTTGTGCTATCCTGTGTGGATTACGTTTTGCTTTCCTGTGTGGAATACGTTTAGTTTCTTGTGTGGACTGAGTTGTACTTGGGCTCGGAGGTTGGAGCGTATTTGAAATTGATGACTTAGGTATATGTATGGGCATATACCTAAGCAGTGCCGGTTGTTACTTCGTGATTGTACCTTTCTTCATGGTTTATCCTTTGTGGATTTGAGAGACCTTCAGGGGTCTCGGGGTCCCTACTGAGTAGCTTATACTCAACCCTGCACGGGCTTTTCCCGCACTACGTTGTGTTGGTTGCAGACGACGGACAGCGTTGATCTTAGCTGAGGCTTGCAGAGCAGGACGGTACCTGGAGGTGGACCACTGGACGGGACGTGCTCGGAGCGGACGGCGGAACCCAAGGAGCAGTGGAGCTATCTGTACCCACCCTTCAGGTGGGATTTCCAGTGGACAGCCCGGGGTAGCGGCTTTTACTTTTTAGTTGCTGTTTTCCCTTTCGAGTTGTACTTTACTTTCAGTTTGGGTTTGTATACTGGCCCATTTACTTTTCCTCACATTCAGTTGTACTCTGCTTTTTCTTAGTGTTTACTTTCCTCTTGCTTACTCTATAGTGTTTGTTTACTTTACAAAGGCAACGCCTTCCCTTTTTACCGGAATTTACGCCTTGGTGCTAGTCGCCAGCCCCTGGCCTATGGAAGGCGGGCTTGGGGTAGTCACGGCACGGACCCCGAGGGAGGGTCGTGACAAAAACTTACAAAATCAAAAGGAAAAATTGATCACATAAAACCTCTATGTCCTTTTAGGTTTATAGTTTTATAGAATTTGGACAAACTCTTACATAAACAATTAACATGAATTTAAATGATCATTTCTACCACATAACCCACCTTTTTTATTTCATATTAGGTCATCAACAATATCCTTGTGAAATCATTTATAGACATAAATCGATCAAACTCATTCTCTATAACCTAGAGAAAAGGAAACATATGAAGGGTTATCACAAATTACTATTAATGGTAAGAATAATAATTAATAGTTGAATGTAATCAATGAGCATAAGGGTGAATAAGGGTATGATGACATAATAATAGTGCATGATAGAATCATAAAATAAATCATGACCATAAAAACATGGATCAATAAGTATGAAAACATTTAAAGGGAATGAGTAATCCGAATCAATAATCATGATCCATTTGATATCAATAATCTTTAAATTAATCATCATGAACCAATATAAATCATAAAGAAAACATGTAAGTATATTGGCACATCATTTTCACATCACTCTTGCAATCACTATTTCAAATGGAATAACCATATGTTTGAATACCATATCCAATGTATAGGAAGGCTATCCTATAACCCCTCATATGGGGTTTATCAAGGAACCACCCATCATTGGTTTATTAAATAACCACCTATCAATGTTTTATAACATAACCACCCATCAAATTTCTACATACCATTACATAATAATAACACATAAAAGCGTTCATTTTATCATATACTCATACAAAAAACCATTATCCATTTTATAAATTTATTAACCCATGGAAAATAAATGGTTTTTATAATAATATATTTGAAACATTATTAATCTAGGGAAAAAAGTTTCATAACAATCTATTTGAATCAATAATATTTTATGTTGAGAAAGAATGAGGATGGTATCAATACCAAATATCCCTAATGGATGATAATTAACAACAATTGTTTTTGACATTGATGAATGTAAATTATATTAAAAATTTATTAATAACATTTTAAGGAAAATAAAATTTTCATTTTGAGAATAACTTTTCAAAACAAAAAAACATTTTGAAAACATTTTTCATTGAAAATAACCTTAAAACGTGTAATGGTTGATTAGGAAATAATTTTAAAAACCTTTTTACAAAATAAAACATTTATTTAATCCTTTACCTTGAAAATTATCTTAAAATATCATTTCAATACATTTTAAAAACTTTTTTAGAAAACATTGTTTTGAAAGAAAACAGATTTCTGACCGAAGATAGAAATGATATCGAATTTTCATAAATACATTTTTTTAAAAGTTTTCAGTACCAAAGAGTGGAAAAAATTGTACATTTACTTAAATGAATCATTATTTTCTAAATTATAATATTTTTGTGATAATTAAAAAAATCAACATTGAATACTTAATCATAAACAGTACTGATAAATGATGAATTGTAACAAAAGTCTCATACCACTTTTGTAACATTGAATCATAATAACCATGAAGGAATAACATTAAATTAAATTTATAATATCATTAAAAATAAGTATATTCATTATATAAGATGTAAAATGGGTATTATATTCACCTTATAAAATAATGTATGTGTATAACATAACAAATGTCTCAAAGAAGGCAAATTATGAAAAAAATACCTTACCACTTTGGTAACATTGAAACAGTAAACCCAGAGAAATATATGTAATAAAATGGATATGTAAATCCACATAAATTTATGTATATGAATAATAAAATAAATTAATGGGTTATATATACATCATAAAACAAAAATAAGTGGTGAATATGGAAGTTATCTCAAATAAATGAATGTGGGATGAGAAAAACCCTTATATTGAGTTTGATTCATCATGTTTGTTCTTTATCCTCATGAATAATAAAATTATTATAATTACATACTTTCTTCATATACTTTTATATTTTTATTATTACTTTTATTTCACTAATAAAAATGTTATATATAATTACATAATCAATTAAGTTTACATGGTGTGTTTTGACCATATTTTTCCTATGTGTAAAAATAAACATTGGTAAGTTGACTATGGTTAAATAGGTCATTATATAAATATATCCATAATAATAATCATGAAAAAATTATCATATATATACATAAATTATACATTTAAAAACAATCATGAATGATGGTTATGAAAAATGAACCAATGTTACAGTTATAGGGATGGTAGGCTATATTTACGCAGGAGTAACATTAACATTTTTCAATGATCATTATGGAAAGAAGGTAAGTAATATTTTAACTTCCTATAATTACCATTATATCATAAATACAATTATATTTTATTGTATATACTTATATATTACATTATTGTGATATACTTGGAATAACACCTCTTTGAGGAGGCGGTAGTCCACATGTCCACGAACGACATTATCACTTTTTCGGTGTGTGAAAAGGTAATAATGAAAATGATATATTATATTTCTAGAAATATAATTATTTCATTAATAACATAATTATGTCATATATATCAGATAAATTCATTATATTTACACTCATTACCTTCTATGTAAGACGTTAGTGAAAAACACTTTATATCTCTTCGTGAGGGGGTAGTCTGCCGCAGCCACGAGTGACGTTATTGTATTCTCTATGTTATGAAATGTAAAAAATGGTTATATGATATAATAAATATAGAGGTATTATTATGTTATAAATATCATAAATATTATATATAATCCTAATGTCAATCATTATTCCCAACCATGAGAGGTGGTTCTGGAAAAATGAATGACATCATTTTGCGAGGTGGTAGTCCACCATACACACAAATGATGATTTTGTAACCAATATGATGGAATTGTGTGTGTTTTTAGGTCATAACCTTAACAAAACAGAATATTATTATATTTAGGATACTTATTTTTTTATATAATAATGGTATAATAATAATTTAAGGAGGTGGATAAGGAAGTGAAATAAAAAAACTTTTAGAAGGACATTACCTCTTATTCGGGAATCCTCCTTAGGTTTTCACTAAAACCTTGAATGGTTTTCATTATTCCAAAAAAATTTATAGGATGAGGGGATTTATTTTGGGAGGTGATTTTGTTAGTTTTTGTATTATCCAAAAGGCATTAGAGGTGTGAATAAGTAGGGAGAGTGAGTGGCTTTTTATAGTTAAATAGGAGTGGCATTCTTGTAAATAGTCATAAGTGTTTACTATTGGGAGGTCTCCCTTACCTCATGTTCCACCAAAATTGGTTAATAATGTATGGGAGGTATTATTTGGTTGATAAACACCTATTCCACATAAAATAAATACATTTTGTTCCTTAACTCCTATGTTTCCTTATTTTCATCATTTTTGTTATTTCATTATGGTAACTAGTTTTCTAACCAATTTAATTCATCAATTGAGACTAAATTAATTTGGGACATAATAGAAAATTTATAACCACTTATTTTAAATATGAAATAAAAAATAAAAAATAAAAACCCCTTGTGTATTGGAAATTAAAATTAACAGAAGCACATGTAATGTGAAAAAACAATGTTTACACCATAATCATTGCCCACAATGTTATTACTATTTAAGGGTCGATTTGATCAATATAAAATCTCAATTGTTCCATGAATGTAAAATATTGGATATTTATAAACATTTAAAAATAACTTTACAGAATATAGGAGTTTTAGTAATTTTATATCATTAAATATAATATCATTTATTATAAAATATCATTAATGCCAATTTTGATATTATTTATTTAATTTTAATTCCAAAATTATCAGGAAAATAATGGAAATAAAATATATTAAAATTTAATATCTGAATCATGATATATTCACATAAAAAATAATGTAACCCAAATATTCATTCTATTTACCTCACTTTTTATATTTGTAGTATCATTTATTTTATTTTAATGTTAACTAAATAATTTCTATTTTGGTATTTCTTTAGAATTTTATGTCACTAATTCATCACTATAAATTAAATATAAATTATTATGATGATAAAAAATAATTTATATTTTAAAATAATATTTATAAGTGAAAATAGGTAGTTTCTCTATATCCCCAAGGCTTTATAGAAATTAAAAGGAAGAAAGGTGCATTTTGTTTTTTCCCTTTTTCTTTTCATAATGTATTATATCGATCACATTCATGGAATAGTGTCCCACAAACTCATAAATGTTGAGATGAAGGTCATAAGGGTATTATTTTTTCATAAAATGGGTGTTGGAGAATTATTTGGTCATTTTAGGCCTAATATTTTATTTTTAACCACTAAGTAAAGTTGTTTTTACAATAACTATTGTAATTAACTTTAATTGTCTTAACTGATCAACTTGGTGAAAATTAAGTTGAAATTATTATATAAAATAAATTATTTTGATTCAAAATATGGAATCCTTTTTTATAAAATCAATTAACATAAGTGTCAGAATTTAATTTATTAATTAATCTCACAAACGTGATGAGAAAACATATTTTTAAAGTGAAGGAGTTCAAAAGTTCATAATGTTATTATCTGCAGTTTCAATATGAAATGGATTAAAATAAACTAAATTGGATTAATATATGTATAATTAAACTATTGTGTCATTAAAATAAATTCAAAATATAATTTAACATTATAAATTATTTAGACTAAAAGTCAGTTTAAAATTAAAATTCAGTATTTTCCACTATTCATCAAAAAATGAATCTTCTCATAAAAATACCCAAAAATAAAAACAAGAAAATTAATTAATTTTTATTTCAAATAAGATGTTTATTTTTTCAAATAAAATTTATAAATTTTTCATAATTTAGTTTTAAAACATGTTTTCTATTAAAAAGTGGCAAAATTGCCTTTTAGAAAAATAAAGTTTTTATGCTTAAAATTGGATTTAATATTTTTTATAAACATAAAACATATTGGATGAATTTAAAAAAGTTTTATTGAATATATAAAATATAAATTTGATTAATATCATTCTATAATAGTTATTTATTTAATTTATTAAGATAAAACACCTTTGTGGGCATAAAAATAATTTTTGATGAAAAAAATACTTTATATTAAATTTGTTTTTATTATCATTTCTAGTTAATTGGAAAAAAATAATTCATTATATAAACATGTTCAAACCATATTTTCATAATTTATTTAGACTTATTCATTACCTCTATTCCAATATCTATGGGGTAACTATCATAATATTAATTATATATTATTTTTTAGTAAGACTTGAACTTTCATGTAAAAAAAGTTATCGAAGAAATAGATTTTATGTGAAAAAAATATAAAATTGGTGTTTTGTATAATGAAAGATAAAATATAAATTTTTTATAAATCATGGTATCAAAGAATTTAAATTAATTTGAAATAAGATATTTCATAAAATATCAGGTTGTTGCATCCCTCCCCCTTAAAAAGATTCATCCTCGCAATTTAAACATTATATATATAATCAAATGCTTTTCATTTTAAAATAAAATTATTTTAAAAGCCTAGATCATAATAGGGTTAAAAAATACCCTCATAATAAGAGAAAAAATGGAAGTAAAAATGTCATATGGAATAACACATAAATAGGTTTCTAAGTTAGAGAACATTGGTTTTAAGTTATGATATGGACATGGAAGAAAAGTATAAATAGTTATAGAGAGTGATTGAGGTCATTGGTCGGAATAATGTGAATGATCAAGGTAATGTTAAGGCCATCAAAATAATAAATTTTTGTTGATATAAAATATCATCTAATTCATCATATATGAATGTAATAGGATTACATTATTTTTTCAAGATCCTTTTATTGATGTTGAGGAATTATTTTACTCACTATGAATATAAGGAAATATAATTACAGGATATGTTTCTATCTCATAAGAAAATTTTCATCTTATGGTTTTGATTTGATCTATTTTTAGTTCATCCCTTACTCCATGAAATGAATATCTAAAAATGAATTTGTCTATTCCTAAAACACTAAAATAATATTTTAATTACCACATAACCATAAAAGGGTAAAAATATATTCCTCATGTCATTAGACAATAACCAAAACCAAAACGATTAACACATGGTAAGATAATTCCTAAAATGAATAAACCTTCAGTCATTGTTCTTCAAATTTCAATATTAATACCAAATATTCAATCTAATTAAATCCATTAGTAAATACCCTTAAAATTATTCAAAAACTTCCTGACTAAGTTTGAAACTCCATGATTTTAAGGATTTTACAATATATTCTTCTATGATAAATTAACCATTATTCCTCAAAGAAAATCTCATATGCTTTTGAAATAAACAAAATCATTACTTGTAAATAGTTCATACTAATAAGGATATCACGTAGGCTAGGAACAATACCGATATCATTCGTCGATCATGGGTTCAAGAACCACCACCTTACCGAATACGACATATTGTCACCCCTCATACCGGTTTTCACTGTTATTAAACATTAAAAATAATTCCTCCCTAAATAAAATTTAATGTTGATCCTAGGGTTTATAAATACCTCATCCAAAAATATATCTAAAAATTTCATTAATCACATTATGATATCATCACTTAAAACCTCACTAGGGTTTGAAATACATTGATCATATGATAATATTTTAGCTTATAGACCTATGTGGGTATCCATAACTCTTCAGATAACATCACATAAAAATATCATAATCTCCAATGTTATCTAAACAGACCATTGATACCAAATATAAATAATAGAACACACACACCCAAATCCTATGATGATCTCATGAACATTACATTTCAGATTCAATGCTGATAATTATGACCAACTTTTTTAAAATAAACCTTAAAACGTCAAAAAAAATTGGATCACTTATAAACTCAAGGATATTTTGGGTTTAGAGTTTTATCAAATTGGGAAAAACTCCTACATAAACAATTCACATGACATTAAATGAGTATTTCTCTCTCTTAACCAATCTTTTGATATTTCACATTTTATCAAAAAAATCATCCTTGTGAAATCCTTTGTAGATATAAATCATTCCACCACATTATATATAACCTAAGGAAAAGGAAACATAAGAATGGTGATCTAAATTTCTCAGTAATGGTAAACATAAGAATTAACAATGGAATTTAATTAGTTAGCATAAGTGTGCATAAGGTTATGATTAACTAATCAAGTTGAATTAGTGATTCATCAAATAACTCATACCCATTAATACCCAGATCATTAAATATGAAAACATGGAAATGGAAATAGTCTTTAGAATAAATATCATGAGCTTGGTGATATAAATCTTAATCAAATGAAACATTATATTCCATAGAAATTATAAAGAAAACATTTATGATACTTGGGACATCATTTTAACTTAACTCTAATAATCACTCTTGAAAATGGAATAACCATACAATAAAATTCTATACCCAATGAATTTGAGGACCATCATGGACCTAACAATCCTTGTATTATCCAAAAACCACTCTTCATTGGTTTATTATAGAACCTCCCATCATTTTTTATAACATAACTACCTATCAAATGTCCACGTACTATTATATAATCATAACACATAAAAGATTGAATTTCATCCTAAACTCCAATGAAAACCATTATCCAATTTATAACATGATTAACCTAGGGAAAATAGATAAATTCTATATCAATTTCTTCAAAAAATGATTAACCCATGGAAAAAATATAGGTTTCAGAAAAATCTCTTTGAAAAAAAAATTATTCCATCTAGAGAAAGAATGAGGATGGTATCAATACAAAATATCCCCAGTGGTGGATAAGTAATAAAAAGGGTTTTTGATTTTTATTAATGGAAATTAAAATAAAAGATCATCAATATTCTTTTCATAAAAATTCCATTTACATTTTGAAAATAACTTTTTAAAACAAAAACATTTTTAAAAAATTACTAAAATAACATTGAAAACATATAAAGGAATCATTGGAAATAAATTAAAACATTTTGTAATAAATATAAAAAAAATTAAAATCCATTACCTTGAAAATAAGATTAAAATATAATTAAAAAACATTTTGGAAAAATATTTAGAAAAAAATTGTTTTGAATGAACATAGATTTCTAACCAAAGAGTGAAATGAAATCATATTTTCTTAAAAACACATTCCCAAACATTTTAAGTACCAAAGTGTGAAAAAATAGAATAATTACTTGAATGTATCATTAATAAACATAGTACAATATAATTCATGAGAATCATAAAATTTCAACATCAGAGACTTAATCATACACAATTCCGACAAATGAATAAATTGTAACAAAAGACTCTTATCATTTTTTTAACATTGAATCATAATACCCTTGAAGGAATAAAATTAAATGAAATATATAATATAAATAAAAATATGTAAATTCAAGATATAATATGTAGTAGGGGAAGTATATTCACCTTTTAATATAGGATAGGTATAAAACATAATAAACGTCCCAATGAAGGCAAATTGTGACAAAAATACCTTACCAATTTTGTAACATCGAAACCATAAACCCCTTGAAAGTGAGATCATATAATAGATATGTAAATTCACATAAATATATGTATAATAATCATATAATAAATTCATGGGTAGTATATACTACACACAACAAAAATATGCGGTGAACAAGGCATGTATCTCATAGAAATTAAAGTGAGAAGATAAAAACCCTTATCTTGAGACTGATGTTTCATCCTTGTTCTTTATCCTTTAGAAAAATAAATTTATTTACTTTATTTAGAACCTTTTCCATGTTTGTTATTACTTTTTTTTAAATAATAATAATTATATATATAATTACATATTAATTAATTTACATCGAATGTTTTGAGAATATTTGGCTTATGTTTCAAAATCGAATTTGGTAGGTTGACTATGGTCAAAGTTGAAATTATATAAATATCTAGAAATTAATAATAATGAAATAATTATCATATTTATAAATTAATTATACATTTAAAACCAATCATTAATTATTTTCATGTAAAATGAACCAACTTTTCGATCATGGAGATGGTAGGTCATACATGCGTAGGTGTAACATTTCCATTTTTCAATGATCATTATTGAAAGAAGGTAAGTTATATTTTCCCATTCAATATTTATCATTATATCGTAAATAAAATGGTATTTAATTTTATATACTTATATATGTGATTATTGTGATGTAAAAGGAATCGCATCGCTTAGAGGAGGTGGTCGTCCACAAGTCCTTGAACGACGTTATCACTTATTTAGTTTGTGAAAAGATAATAAAGAAAAGAGTATATTATATTTCCTAAAATATAATTATTTTGTGAATATAATATTTATATCATTTATGTTAATTATATCCACCCCTATATAATTTCATGTAAAACATTAGTGAAAAACGCTTAACATCACTTCACGAGGCGGTAGTCCACCATACACATGAGTGACATTATCCTATCACACTAAATATAAATTTTTATTATAAGACACTTTTATGTAGAAAGTGTGAAACAATCAAGACCAAACAAGTCATCAAACACTATATCAAGTAACAAAATTATTAAAAACCAGCTTAAACCTATTGGACACAACTCCCTTAAATAATTTCCAAGATAGAGTTGTTACCTTTATGTTGGGGTTATCACTGATAATATCTTCAAATTGAAAGGCCATCTTGTCCCATGATTGCAATAACACCTCACGTATAAAATGTAAAAAGGATTTATATGATATAAAAAATCTGGTGGTAATATATATTATCTATACTATAGAGTGTTACTCACATGCCACATGTCACTATACCCATACTTTATCTACACGTGTCCTCCTATCAATCCTACTCCTCAAGACTCATCTCTCTACTTCCCCATCTCTCCCTGAATGTCTTCACATATATGCCTCCCAACTTCAAGGCCTGGCCTCCCTATCTCTCTCTCTCGATCCTCTTTCTCCCCATATCTACCTCTGTATCTCTCCCTGATCCATTATATCCCCATATCTGTCTCCTTGTCTCTCCCCGACCCGCTATCTCCCTAACCTCATTTCTCCTTCAACCCGCTATCTCCATGTCTCTATATCTCCCTATCTCTCCCTGACCCCCCAATTGTCCTCCAATCCATCTACTCTTTTTACAAAACTAGGTTGAACATTATTTAGTTTTCTATAAATCCACTCTTTATCATCACAAGTCATCTCATCGATTCATCTTTGCGTACAACAGTGTCTGTATAACCAAACCCTAACATGGATTCATCCTCCATTCAGAACTGCTACAGTATACATTTCCAAATTGGCTTCGATGTGTATAGGTCTTGATTCCTTGTTATACAATACTTCTTTTTTATTATTCTTTATCTTCTCCTCCCTCATATAAATTTCATGCCAGTACCCGAATTGTGCATCGCGTGCTGACCGATAGTTTCTTCTCTCTTGAAGATTTAGTTCTTGGTAACCAATCACTACAAACAAGCCCTCAACTATCCTAGTATACCAACTATTACACACTATCAAATGTTCAAATTTTTAATCTTATAAACTTTTCTGATGTCCATAAACCCTAACTACCCTATGATTATTGGCCTATGGGTCTTGTATGGAAATTTTGATTGGAATAACTCAACTTCGAGATATGTGATTCCATAACCTTATGGATACATTGGAGTCTCTATTCGAATTGAGTTCATGTTAAGTTTTCAATATGTCCCCTCTTGTCACTCTTTATCGATCAAATCATATATGGATAATGGATTTGATAGAAATTATTTTCATCCATCCATCCAAATCATATTTTTATTTAATGATAGAAAGTACAACAAGGAAACACCAGGATTATGGGGGCCTAAATTAGTGCAAGATGAGGGAATCCCCTCTGATTAAATTATTGCCCTCAGGCTTTAAGCAATTAGTATTGAAGAGGTGAGTGGTATTGGAGCTCTGGTCCGCCAAAGAAGCAATGTGATCTACAACCTTATTACCCTCGCACCACGTGTGGGTCAATTGGATGTTGTTGTGGAGGAGGGGCCTATATTTCCTGACTATGTAGGATATGGACCAAGGAGTGGAGCCTTTACCGTGCAGGGAATCATAAAGGATCAAAGAGTCAGTCTCCACCTGAGTGATGTCAAGGTTCTACTATATGAAAAGGGTGAGACCGGTGAGAATCACTTTGGCCTCAGCCGATAGGGAGTTACCATTACCATAGGATGAAGTGAAGTCCAGAACCACATTCCCCCCAGTTCCATGAACCACTCTCCCTCCTATCATGTCACCCAACATGCAGGACCCATCTATGTTCAACTTGTGGCTTGTTCCAGGAGGATGCCAGCAAACCCCTTTCCCCTACGGTATGTCATGTAAGGGTTGTGTAGAGGAGGTACTTACCTGCAGAAGACACAAGGAAGGAGTTTCCCTCCAGTATTTGATGAGCAAGGAAATTTCCACTTGTAGGAAACAGTTTCTCACAATGATGGACCTCACCGTGGGATGAGAGCCTTTCTACCTAGCTTGGTTCCTAGCTTTCCACAAGCACCAGCACCCAACACTGAAAATCAAAGGTTGTGCCAACCTTTCAATACCAAAATTGTGTGCTCCATGTAACCAACTTTCCAATAATGAAGTATCACTATTATCATGAGAGGAGAAATAATTTAAGCCTCCAAAGAAAGTCCACACCACATGAGCTCATTCTCCTTAAACAAATAGGTGATTAGTGCTCTCCTCTCACCTGTTGCTATAAAAATGGAACCTTGAAGCGAAGCTTATTCCCAATTTATATATTTTTTCATCCATAGAGATGAAAAGTTTCCTGATACACCAGGTGAGAAATTTTTAATTTGTTGGGATCCTGTTGAACAAAACCAAATCATTTAAACTATCCTGGTGATCCTACGAAGAAATGAGTCTACAAAAATCCCTGTTAGTGAAGGTTCCTAAGGAAGAATGTGTGAAAACAAATCTATCTGTTTCAAAATTGATCGCAATGAACTCAAGGAGATCCTAGTTTTCCTTGTCTTGGACTTCCTTTGTAAACCTGGGATAGAGGATTTCTTCCTTAAGCATTATCATTGGAGTAGGGCATCCTAGGAAGCCAATCACAGAGCCTCCCTAGTTACAAAACCAGAAAATAATATTCCCTTCTCCTATTATCCATTGAGAGCTATGCAGAAGAAATCAGATAATAGGATGGATATTCAACCAAAATGGAGAATCATAAACATGCATAGCCTCCTCATTACCCCCACATATGTGAGACATATACTTACCCCATAAATTTTGTTCCTCAAGAACTTCCCACACGATCTTTTCATGCATGTAGTGGAGCATGCTTTGAAGACTCCTCTCATTAATCCCTCCATCGTGGATGGGTCTCTCCATTATTTCCCATGAGGCTCAGTGTCACTTACCTTATGAAAAAGCATCCCAGACAAAGCTGCACAATGTCAATGTTGTTGATGAATCCTTGCAGGACATTGGTTGAAGCCAAAGCATTAACGGTAATGGAAGACAGAACACAATCAACTAGAGCAATATGGCCCCCAAACAATAAGTCGCAGTTCTTCCAGTTTAGGAAGCTACTCATAATCTTTATAATAATGTGGTTTAAGTCACATAATAGAAGCCTTCCTAATGAAATTGGAATGAAAATATACTCTATGGGGAAGGATCTTTACTGCATTTCCAGACGGCTGCACAAAGAGTCAACCCAGTTGGGAGTACTCTTATGAGTGATGAAGATGTTGCTTTTGGAATTTCTGATTACCTTCCCACTCCAATAGAAATAATCATCAACGATTCTCTTGATTCCACAAATAGATCCCCTACCACCATTTATAAATATGATTGTGTCGTCTGTGAACATCAGGTGGGAGATAAAAGGGAGGTTTAGTTTCCTTCTATAAGGGAGAAATTCACCATTAGACTGGAATTGCATCATCAATCTCTGGTTGTTGGTTCCACAAGCTACTTTATTGGTCTCTGATATATCCTTGTGAACTGTAATTTGTGTCCTATAAAGGGATTTGATTATTATCTAAAATTCTCCATGCACCATATCACCCAGACTCCAGCCACTCTAACTCATATCCCAATCACATTAAGGTATATATTGATTTAAAATTTCTCAGAACCACTATGTATATCTTTTGTTTTTTTTCAATCATTATTTGTGGATGGAGTTCATCAAGAATATTCAATAAAAGTTTTTATATGAGATTAAATGGTCTTGAAATCTTCTCTTTCTATCCACAATTTTTCTCATTTGATAATACAAAATATTTTATTTCAACTTTTTATTTATAAAGTATGTTTTCTACTCCAAAATATGTTTTCTTACTACTTCAGTCATGATCTCGTCAAATGAAGCATGTTTATAATGATAAATGACCTAAGATGGTTCAAATGGAAACACATACTGTTTATTTTTCAATAATTATGAATAATATTTTGCATATTTCTTATCCCATAATGCATTTCTCACATTATTCTAATAACTACATTATTCTTAATAATGATTTATACTTTCTTGGAATCATTTTTTATGTTTTATCTTTGATTTGTGATTCGGTCGTTGTTTGTGGATGGCAGGTGATAGTACCTACCATGTTGTAAGTAGAGAGGCATTTGGATCCTACTGAGGATCGTTACATACAACCACATGGATGGAAATTCCCCTTTCCCTCATTATTATGTGGTAGATAAATATATAGTTATTGTGTAAATTTCCACTTCTCAAGTTCACACTTCATATAAACTTTTTTATTAATTTTATGATCTGCTTCGAGATTCTCTATAAAACTTGTGATATCAATGTATTTAATTTGAACAAGATGACAATGTCATGTATGAATGAATAAGGTAAGGTTCTGTTTGAAAAAAAATCCAAAAAAATTCTTCTAGAACTTATTCTTGTTTGAAATCATTTATTGAAAAATAATTATAATAATCCATTCAAGATATTTTATTTAAATTTTAAATAAGTGCCTCTCTACAGCATGATAAAGAGGACTTTTTTAGAAATTTATGTCAATGTTTTATTTAGACAAATAACAACTTCTTCATTTTCAAACCACTTTTTATAAGTTATAAATATAATTAATTTTCAACAAATTTTATCAAACATTCCTTATTGAAAATGATTTTTCACTATATATTTAAGTGTTTTTTAAATTAATTATTTATTTGAAAAAAATTCCTAAAAATATTATATAATTCTATATTAGTCAATTTTTATTTCCCCATGTCAACATTTTTCACTCAAATACAATACATCATCTTGTACTATGAATGTCACTAGGTTAATAGAAAATCTAGAGAAACATGAATTTTCACTTTATATTACCATTCCATTTACATGACCTTTTCCTATAATATCATTTCTATGTTTAAGTAATTTTTTTATCAGGGAGGGTGAATAAAAATTAGTTGCACTTCCATTTAACTGGTCGGACCAAGTTTCAGGTCCTGTTGATCCATGAACCCATGTAAGGATTCAATGACCCTTCAGACTGAGAAAGACTGGGACATCAAAAAAATACTGGTAATTTCCTTAGTATTTTTTATTGATCTACATACACTATTTCAAATTTGATTGGTTCGTCAATTTTATTAATTTAAATTTTCCCAATTCTATTGATTCATTCAATAAATATTTTCTAGATTTTAAAAAAATCAGTATAATTCTACACATGTATTATATTTTGAATATTTATATTGATCATGAATGTATATTAATATATCACTACTCATGCATATTTATAACCTGCTAAAAATATACCCATAACTATTTATAGAATTGTTCTTATTTATTTATTAATATAATTTTTCATGTGTATTCCGTTTTGTATAGATTATTTTAATTGTTCGTATTGCTGTAAAGACAAGTGGTATAGATGTTTTTGTTTTCAATCATTGCATCGGCCTCTATATATTCATCTTCCAACTATTTTTTCCTTTACATTTCATATATCTATATAAAATATTTGTATATTACCACTTTTCATAGCTAGAAAATTATTTTAACCCTATATTTTTTCTTACAGGTACTGTCACCTTTGTTTAAACTCCCAATTCTTATCTATTTACATAACCATTATGGATTCTTATTTTTATATGAATGTTTTATCTTTTTACTTATCAAAATTAAATTATGCAATATGTGATAGGGTAATTCATAATTTTATATTCTATATTATATTCTTCATACTAGTAACATTTTTGAGGGTATTACTCATCACACACATAAATATGGAAGCATTTATATTTGTCCCCAGGGTCTATAAATCATCATCAAAGCTGTAAGAATTATGTATGTTAATGGATATTATTACATTACTTTTTATAGAGTTTCATTGTTTTCCTGAATAGGTTTGTTTTGGAATGATATACCACTACTATGTTCTTGAATTCTATGAATTTCATTATTTTTGAGTGACTGTAAAAGTCATATAGATATGTTCTTAAAAACACCTTCTTTTTTCATTCCAATTTATTTTCAGTTTCTCTCTCCCTTTTCATTTGGATTTTGAGTCTTCACTTTTTTCTCTCTATTTGGGTTACTCTAAGAAAATGATTTCCCATTCTATATATACTATATCTTTTCATATTAGTTTTGTAGTATTTTATTTTATTTGTATGAAATTTTGTATATGTTTTTAATATGAATTACCAAATTCATTTCCATGTTTTTTATGCATTTCTAGCATGCATATTCTATATGGGATTCCAATTTAATGCAATTTTATTTTAATTCACTTTCAGTTTTGATGCAAGTATAATACAATTTATGTGTCTCTCTTCATCAAGATGAAAGAATTAGGTATGTTACTGGATGTTATTACATTAATCTGTATATAATTTCCTTGTTTTCAAGAATAGGTTTGTTCTGGAATGATATCCCACTACTATACATAGAGTTATGTTCTTGATTACTCTAAGAAAATGTTTTCTCATTGTACATATGCTCTCTATTTTCATTTTATAATTTTAGTGTTTAATTTTTTTATATGCATTTATTGGATGTGTTTTAAATATGAATTACCTAATAAATTTCAATGGTTAATATGGATTTCGATATGCATATTCTATATGAACTTCCAATTTAATGTAATTTTATTTTAATTAACTTTCATTTTAGATGAAGTATAATACACTTTATATGTCTATCATCATTAAGCTGCAATAACTAGGTATGTTATTGGATGTTATTACACTAATCTATATATAATTTCATTTTTTTCCCAAATAGGTTTGTTCTGGAATGATATCCCACTGCTATGAATAGAGGAATGTTCTTCATTTGATATTTTTTTTAAATAACAAAAATGCATTTTTGAAATGCTTCTTATTTTAATTCATTTATTTACACAAACTATAAACACCTCCCACATATTCTACAACATTGAGATGAATGCTGAAACAAACTCCTCACTATAGCATGGTTGGATACTTCGTATCCAAGAACTCCCTCAAAATGTGAGCCAATTTTAGACCACCCATCAGCTCACCCAGTTTCTCCAAAGGGAGAAGTGCGAGTTCCAATAAGTTTTTACACCCATCTGTTATCACCTGGTAGTTTGAATTCATCACCCCTAGAAGTCGTATCAAGAACACAACCACTTATGTGTTATAATTCTATGCCCTCACCTCATTTTCCACAATGCCATCTTCTATGGGGACGCCAACCCTCATCACCCTTAATTCATCAGGTTCATCCTAATTTTCTTAAGTGATGAAAATATCTCAGTGGTTGTATGGATTCTTCGTGACTACAAAATTTGCAGGCGAGGTAAGTTCAAGACAATCAATAACAATTTGGATATGATATTGGTTGACATCACATCATCTCCAATTTCACTCATGGACTGAAATAAGAAGCTCTTATCCTGGGAAAATTGATTGTTAGTATAGGGATCCTATAATAGTGCACAATCATTTATAACTAGTGGTAAAGCCAAGTTGATCCAAAACTAATAAAAAAATTTGGTATTCTTTTCCTCTCCATACATATAAGTGGTTATAGGTTGTAATCTCTGACTTCTAAGGTGACTGGTATGATGTGAATTCCATTCTAGTGGAGAATATCTGAAAGAATACTCATGAATTTCATCATGTCCGCAATGAAATGAGTTTCTTTCTCATATTCTTTTCTCACATCAGCTTTTCAGGTAAGTGGGTTTTGGGAAAGCATTTTTGGTTGCTCAAAGGGAGTCTACAGCCCCACACACTATCCATCACGGTCAATGGGAATCATCATCAATGATTTATACCTGATCAACGATTCAAAAGCTTCATTTTCCCTATGAAAAATTTCCTCAAACTTGTGCTCCTCACTTGAATCTTTATAAGTGATAAAATATACTTTCAAACTTATTGAAGGGTTCTATTCTTGATCAACATCAATTTCCCTTAAAAAAATTCATTTTTGGGTAGTAAACAATAAAAACATATGGATTTATAATGTCAATAATATATGGGTTTATTTCTAAATCATGGAAGTGAACGAGTGGAAATGTCCTAAAATTGAGCTCTTGATTGTGTTTTTAAAGAACATGTTTTCTATAGGATGATTCTTTAGTGCAACTTTGGGGGAACCATTGACTATCACTGAATTCATTCCATATTTTATTCTTCCCATTTTTATAACTGGGGGTCTTTGGTATAGAATTAAGTGTCTCCTTTTTATCTTTCCTATTTATTAGTGGTATTTCATGTCCTCCATCATAAATAGGTGATGGAGAATTTCCATCAAGAATTGGATCATGTTTGGATTCCTTACATATTTCTGATGCGGCTGAAAGTAGTGCCTCATGTTCCGGTTTATTTTTGCCACCATATTCTATATTCTTCACAGATGTTGTGGGAATCACACCATAAAGTAATAAAAAAACCTTTAGGTTCCTTGGACTTCTTTTCATGTCACTTTTGTAACCCTTAAAACTCAAATTTTCATAGAAAATATGATTTTTACTCATCTTGCATTACCTTTTGAGGTCCATCAACATACAATATTCAAGTTGCATAAAAGAATGTTCCTCCTTTAAATCCACTAATACAATACTTTTATCATCCACATGGTCCTAAAATACAATTCCTTCACTTGATAAATCTTTCTTCTCCCTTTATTCTTATGTCTCTTCAAGGATTTCTCGCAACACCATCCACTATGGCACCACTTCCAAAACATCCACTAACACAACACCATTTTGATATTTTTGCTGAGAATGTTTATCTTCCCTATCTTTATCATTTTCTATGATTTTTCTTTTTTAACCCTTCAGGTTTCATCATTTCCCACTCTTCCCACCCAACTTAGCATTATTAGACCTCCCAAAATAATAAACCCACTTCTTTACATGCTCAAATACCATGTAGCTTGATTTTAAAAAAACGAACATAATGAAAGCTTTCTAATGCTCTAAATCTATCCAAATACTTAATTTAATTCATTGTATCATACCTAAAAAGGTAATCTAACTATTTTATCAAAGTTATTATGTAAGACACCAGTTATTTCATCTTATTTCCAAATGTATACCAAATCAGATCCAACTGTCATCACAAAATCTCATCAAAAGACTTAAATAATAAATTTTCAATATCATATCCACCACATCTACTTTATTGTTCTTCCTTGTTTACTTCAAACAAGAATCCATTAGCTCAATAAAAGATTTCTAAATCCCATTCATCATCGAGGACACCCTAACCCTAACCACCACCACCGTGGTTGGGTCCTTCTCTTACTCCTGAAAAATGTAACCATGAAAAATGGGCCATAGATAAATCCTCCTCACAAACAAAAATTTCATAATCCTTTCCACCTTAGAGATACCAAAAAACCATGGTGTTTGTATTTTCAGATAAATCCCTCATTTATGTTGCTCAATTCATCAACCGTAATATCTTCACAATGAATGCCTTAATGAACGTGTCCAAAAGAGAATGGGCTTTGAGGATCACGAGCCCAAAAAAATATGAAGTGGGTAACTTGGAAGTGAGTGTATCCATGTCTAGGATGCGCGAGTTCATGAAGAAGATTCCACCATAGTTGTATAATGAGTAGTGCTGTTGTGGGGGGAGATCAGTGGTTATATCAATAGGGCAATTGGTTTTTTTGGGAACGGGAATTCAGGAGTATAGGATGGAGGATTCTTGGTAAGGGTAGGTGAGGAGGATGAGGAGAGTGACCTGGGAGGAAGAGTGGCCACTGCTCTCACAATCGGACTTGGTTCTATTTCTATATCCTCTCCTCAAACCCACAAAATCCTATTTCCTTCTTGTCACCATCACATCCTCCCCATATCCTACCTCCCTACTACTATCACCATGTCTGCCTCCACATGCCTCTCATCCTTCTTTAAGTTCTCATATCCCACCTTCTCAACCCATTTCCCACTCTTCACATCAACCCTATTTTCACTTTGACTATCCCCTCTAGATACCTGATGCTCATGTCCCTCTGTATTCTCCTCCTTCTCTTCACACCCACCTTCATCTTTGATTCCTCTACAAAATCTCTCGATTCCCGGTCACTACACCTCCACCATCCTACACCTTCCCCTACCTCCCCCCTATTCTCATATTTTCATTATGCTCTTAAAATAAAAAAAATTCCCATTCCTTCCCAATCCATTACACGTTGTTTTCGAGGGATTATTCTAGGCGGAAATACATTATCAAGTGATGAAAATCAATTTCTCTTTTGTATCATACGGGTTATTTATAAGGTAACATTTGAATGGACCTCTGGTAATCTTTCTTCCTCTTAGTATAATTTCCCTATAATCTTTCGTCATCCATTTGTTTAATGAAATTGCTTTATTTTTTTGATTCATCACTTTCCTTATAATTTCTTAGGATTCTTAATATTTTTAGTTTCCTTAAAGACACATATTTTTTATCTGACATTTTTTTCCTACATTTTTTTCCTCTAGATTTATTATTTTTAATTTATCCATTCATTTCTTTTTCTAGAAATTAGGCCTTTTCTTATATCATTAACACCAATTAAACATCATATCCATGGATATGATACTTCCATACCCATTTTTCTAAAGATTATTGATCATCCAAACTATTTACTTTCACCTGCGGTTTCCATAGGACTACTGCATGCTCTCTGATTAGTTGGAAATTATAATAAAACATATATTTATTTTCTACCATTTCATTTAATATTGCTTTAAAAATTATATTTTCATTTTCATTTTTTTTATTTTTACTGCAAGATGTTTCCAGGATTCAAATGGGAGATTCTATCCATATTTTATGGATCTGTTTATTGACTAATGGTTACACTATGGTATAGATCATCATGTTGTAACTAAGGAATTTTTAAGAGACATGTTGTAATATACATGGTCATTCCGAAAGTAAGGAATTTCTAAAAATGTTTTAGAATTCAAATCAATCTCAAATTTTGTATAATTCTCACACAAAATAGCACTTTCGATGAAGCCTTCTATTCTAAAGAAGCACTCGGATAGACCGGGTTGTATTAATTTCATGCCCACTATACACTATGAACATTGAAATGTGGCTTTGTTTCTCCATACCCCCTATCAGATGTCTGAAATTTGAAACATACTAAAATTCAAGTTGAATTTTTATACTTTTAGATTAAAATGACATTAAATTATGTAAATGATTGATGTATATGACATATGCATTTAAAACTATTGAAACTTTATCTTCTTTTAGTTTATGAATTTTTTATCCCATTTTACTTAACATATTATTTATAGTGATAATTAGTAAATGTGTTCATATGTGTATGTAAGGTAGGAAGATTTTACAAAGACAACTTTGTCTTATTTTAGTTTCTGAATAAGTATCTAATGCAAGAGCTTATTGATCATGTGTTTAGATATGTGAAAGAGAATTTTATAAAGGAAATAAATTACATTCTTTTAAACTAGATGCAACCATTTTGAAGAGTGAAATCATGATTATGCTTCTTCAAATGAGCAGTTGAAAAGTAAACAAATATTTCGTCTTTTACATTTTGACATGGCTATGATGAAGTGTTTCCTTGTTTTCATATATCTAGACATATGAACGTTGTATTTAATTATTACATTTTAGTAATTCAATCATATTAGGATTTTATTTTTCAAAATTTAATAACTAATTCAGATTTAATAAAACCTTTTTATGGACTAAAAAATTTCATTACAAGCTGTATATATTTTATTATGCAACATTCTATGTTTTTTGTACATGAACAGTCATATATTCGTTTCTGTTTACTGTTATGAAATATTAGTTTACTTTTTAGTTCTCAAACTTCTTATACCATATACATGCTAACATCTATGAAATCATGAACTTTTGAGAAATATAATTCATATGAATAACATGTTAATTCATGGAACTGTTATTTTATGGAATATATTCATATAAAACCCAAAATCAGAGAATTCCTTCTAGTTTTTCAAAAAACTCATTTACTATCATTTTACATTTTTCAGTATCTCATTCATTATCAGTTAAATTTATTTTTCCACTTTATCAGCTTCTATAACACAATTCCTATATATTAAATTTAACTTTTACTCAATATTATTTACAGGTGCTTGGGTTTGGAGAAACATCAACTGAGACATCTCACATTAATAATCATCATTCTCCAACCAGACTTCATGTGGTGCACATCTTTATTGCATATTTTATTTTCTACTTTTATGCTATTTTTTAATCATTTATATCCCCATTTTGGTTTCAATTAACCAATCAATTTTTACGAACATACTAATATATGAGTCTATAATACTATACACATTGTTCTCTCCATTTATCACAAGATTCACCTATTCTTGTAGTGTTTTTATTATAATTACACAATTCTATTCCAAAATAGTTATTATATCTGTTTCAAACTATTTCTGTATTGAAAAAATACGACTTCTAGATCATTCTACATTTTCCTAAATACTCAAGTTGTTCGGGTTCATAAAAGACCAAATTTATTTTGAGGGATGTAACTGAATGGCCCGAAGGCCTTCTTTTTATTCATTTTTGATAATCCACCTTTTAAGGGTTTAAGGGGAACCCTTACATGGCCAATAGGCTTCATGACATTACATGACCCAAAGTTCTTAGAGGAATTCAACGAGACTATAACTAATTGGAGCTACCCCTCCCTAGCTTCTGGATCGTGATGAAAGCTCTCCACATTCACATGGTTGTTCGTGTAAACTTCTCATGTATGCATGGACTGGTCCCAATGGCATTGTCATACCCTCACATTTATCCAAATCGGTTAACTTTGCTCTGGTGAATATGTCTTCTCTGAATCCTCATCTGTTAGCCCTGCTCTGGGATGTACAATACAAGGATCAATCTTCAATTGAATCTTTTGTTTTCTTGAAAAAAAATTGATACTTTCTTCCATCACCGCATGATTGTCATTGAAAACAATAACCCACATATCTCTTGGAGGGATTATTATTGGATTTCATGCCCATATTTGATTAGTTTTCATCCTAAACCTGAACATATGTAGAGTAACCAAAAACCTGTAAGTGATAGTAGTCTATTATCTGACCATATATCTTTTGGGGTTTTATAGCCAGTTACTATAAATAGTGAATGATTGATGATATAGTAGGTTGTTTTTATTTATTTTTCCCAAAAAACATTGGTACACAAGCATTAATTATCATACATCTCACCTTCTTTATAGATATTCTATTTAATACCACCATTATCTCTCATAGGCGTGACCTTTCTTGGTCATGTTGTGAACTGTTTTAGTAGCTGAAATTTCAGTTACTGTCCACCACAGACCTACTCTGATGGTTCTCTAAGAATCTAAAACACTTAACAAGTCTCATTCCATATAAAAAAACTTATCTTAGGGATGTTCAAACATTTATATCCCCAATCAAAATCCCAATTCATCGAACGACATCTACTTTATATCCAAAATTAAAATCCCTTATGAAAATAACAACCTGAAAATCTACAGGTCATTAGAAAAACCATGTTCTGAACAACACTCTTGATGCATCTTCCACCTCATTGTATCTGATTCTACACCAAAAGCCCATTAATCCTCCACTGAATTATTTTTCTAGAAAATTTCTAGCCTCAGACTGTATTCAAGATTCCACGGGGTTCAATTGTTCTGACATTAAACATCTAATATGACCGTGCTTTACTAAAATACCTATTCATTTTTAGTACTTTAAATTATATATAATATTAGTCTATGAAATTTGTCTCACATTTTACTTATAATATTATTTACAGAGACATTTAGAACATGAATTTGACCAAAAAAATATTTGATACAGGAGATGAAAATCAGTGCAGAATGATACAGGAGATAAAGACAAAGGTATCTAATATTACTCTACTTTACCAAAATATGTGCTTTACTAAAATACATGTGTATCAAATTTAAATTGTTGTTTTTCATTTTCAAATGTTCTATTACTATGAAAATTCAGTTTTACTACACATAATGTATTAACCATAACACTACCTATGATATCACTCTGGTACTCTAGAGAGGAAATCCCATGATCAATATAACCATTTTTGAGATCTTACCATGTGGGAATTTTTTCATTTATGTCATTTAGTAGGGCATTAAATCATGACATGGGTGCATAAAAGTCTAAATGTAGCCTTGAAAAATGCCTCCATTACTTGAATCCAATTTTATCATAGCAAATTCCTAGATTTTCATGAGGAAATGGTGTATCCTGGTTAATTTTTGTTTCTGTGTTTGTGTGTGTGTTGTGGTGTAAAGGTGTGTGAAGAAGAGTCTAATATCCTAAATCAATTTCGGGACAAGTAGGAGTCATCTATGCCTTTAACTTTTTCATTCATTTAATAAATGATAATTTATATTAGCGAAGGTAACATAAATTTCCTCATTCTTTATTATAAAAGATAACATTTTATATATGTATACATTTTAAATATTATTAAAATCTAATAATAACTCAAACAGAATAGTATAAAAACTAATATATATATATATATATATATATATGTATATATATATATCATTTAAACATTTACTATATGTGTTGTTCAAATTATCACTCGGTATTCATTTGAATTCCCCTCACCTAAATATACACCATATTGGATGACTTACCTGAAAATGGATTTCATACATCCTTCACGTTTGATGTTTCTGGGGTATATTAGTCATAATTAGCTTCAATCTGTTGATGATCTAATTGATATTGCCTTGATATTTCACTATATTACAAAGCTGGCTAAGCCGCCTCCCATTTAATTTTTGAATGATGTTTTTTCATGATCTTCTTGGAATTGTATTTGAGATATTTTTTAAAATTTGAGTTGCTCGTACAAAATGGTTTGGACATGATTATAGGATATGTTATTTATAATTATTTTTGTGAATAGATTTGGAAAAGACTTCTATTTTTTATATAATCTTTTCTTTTTTTAGAATGTGATGAACGATCCTTCATTTAACGGTAGTGACACATTGATTAATTCATGTGTTGTATGCTCACATAAAAATGTGCATGTAGTTGCAGGTGAATAATCTGTGTAGAGCATAGTGACTAATCAATTTGATGTTTAGTATATTAATGTAGTCAATACTAGTCCTCTTCTTGATTTTCGTTGCACCTAGGAGGGATACGCCAAATTCAAGAATCAATTTAAGTTAGTTGTTATTGAGGCTCGGTGTATAATATGGTGGAATATGAATGAAAAAAGGTATGAAAGTCATTACATTGACATTAACTTAGCCATGAAGAACATTTTTACTACTATCAAGGTGGCTACATCCATGGAGACTCACTTGGTTAGGAACTCGATCTGGGAGCTCACTATGTATGAAAGATTGGGCATTCATGGTTAGTTCAAGAATTATAATGGCTTCATCTTTTATGCTTGGAAACCTTCCTATCTAGGTTGGATCAAGATAAACATGGATGTTGTTTTTAAGGGAAATGTTGGCCTGTAAGTTGTTGTTAGAAAAATAAGTTGGCAGAAAAAGAATACAGTTAGAACCTTGATGCGTAAATCGAGTTCACTGTCCAAAAGGGTTTGATCCACCCCCCCCCCCCCCCACGTTGATGGTGTAGGGTTCTCGGTGGAAGTATCCCTTGAGGATTTCACCAAGGTTTCGGGAAAAATCGGACACCAATTCCCAATTACTCTGCTGCACTGATGTTGGGAGATTTCTGGAGAATTTCTAGGATTGAATAATATATACATAAGTGATCTCATCATCACTTATTTATAGATTATAAATGGTGCGAATTTCACTGGTTCGGTCAAATAACACATTAGTTTGACCAAAACACAACAACTCTTAGTGAGGGACACACCTCTTCGATCTCACCCTTTCGATCAAAGAACACATTGGTTCAACCGAAATGACACAACTCTTGGTGAGAGACACAACAGTTCAAATTTGAAAAACAATCTATTTATTTTAATAAATAATTTGGTTAAAAATATCATAATAATATATTTTTAATAAAATATATAAAATATATAACAATCCCCCACTTTTATTCATAAATATTAATTCTCCAGATCACAGGTGATTCATTATACATAATGAAGGTATCTTTCTATTTAAACCTTTACTTAGTAACAATATCTCAAAGTTTATCTGATTTATAAGTTGTCAAAACAATAAACTTATTAACCTTTAAGATAAATCGGAGAAATCAAACATATAATGAACTTTCATCCAACATCTCATTTTGTAGCACTTTTAAGGCCATGTGCATATATCTGTTTCATGAACTCTCTAAAAAGTAAACCCATTAAATCTTATAAGAAGTGGCACCACTTCTAAGTTCACATAGGCAAAATATTACAATGTGCTTCCATTATTATCGCACATAACTCATTGAGTCTTAATATTTTGTTTAGAGTTTAAAACTCATCCTCTTGTCATAACGGACGATATTGACACCAAAAATTGGGGTTATAATTGTCAATATCAACAATAATCTTTGTAACTTGTTTTTACCCATTAAACACTTTGATTAGGATCTACCTAAAGAAAGTGTCAGGTTTCCATTACTGAAATGATTTATTCTATGGCCTTTAACCCCATATCTTTATTAGTTGCATGAATAACCTATCTCGGTAGAGATTTTTTAAACGGATCCGCAAGGTTTTTACACGATCTCACATATAAAATTGTTATGGTACCATCTTGTAACAATTTTATCACATAATTGTGTCTCAAACTTATATGTCTAGACTTTCCATTTTATGTGCAACTATATTCCCTTGACAATTTTGCTTCACTATCACAACTGATTGAGATAGGAGGCATCGGACTAGGCCACAATCTAATATCCAATAATAGATTCCTAATCCATTCAGCTTCCTTTCCACAAGCCTCTGAGGCGATAAACTTTGACTCCATGATTGAATGTGTTATACATGTTTGTTTGTTTCTCACCCAAGAAATAGCAAAACCTCTAAGAGTAAACAACCATCCAGAAGTGGATTGGTTATCACCAATACTGGTAATCCAACTTTCATCGGTGTATCCTTCTAATACAACCGGATAATCATTATAGTATAAACATAAATATTTGGTCTTTTTTAAGTATCCAAAAATTCCCTTTATACATCTCCAAATATCCGCACTAGGAGTACTAGTATATCTACTCATTTTACATACTGCAAAAGCAATATTAGGTCTAGTGCAATGCATCACATACATTAAATAACCAATTACACTAGCATATTGAAGTTGTGCTACAGCTCTACCCGTATTTATAAAAAGTTTAACACTAAAATCAAATGGAGTATTGACATCCTTGAAACCAAGATGATCAAATTTATTTAACATTTTTTCTATGTAATGAGACTGACTTAATGAATATCCCGCACTATGTTTTCTAACTTTAATTACTAGAATAATATCAACTATTCCAAGATCCTTCATTTTAAACATAGAAGATAAGTAATTATTTGTCTCGATTATACCAATAATATTGGTTCCTAAAATCAACATATCATCCACATATAAACACACAATAACTCCATATTATTTTGTAAACATTAAATAAACACAATTAACCGCATTATTATGAGAAAACCCATTAGATAAAATAATAGAATCGAATTTCTCATGTCATTGCTTCAGAGATTGTTTAAGACCATAAAGAGATTTAACTAGTTTACATACATTGTTTTCATTACCTTGTAAAACAAACCCATCCAGTTGTTCCATATAAATCTCTTCATTTAATTCTCCATTAAAAAAAAGCAGTTTTGACATCCATTTGATGAACATACAAATGATTAATTGAAGCTAAGGAAAATAATATCCTTATTGAATTAATTCGAGCTACAGGGGCATATGTATCAAAATAATCAATCCCTTCTTTTTTTTCTAAAACCTTTGGAAACCAATCTATCTTTAAAAGCATTAATGTTACCATTGGAATCATATTTCTTTCTGAATACCCATTTACTACCAATAGGTTTTGAACCTCTTGGTAAATCCATAATAACCGAAGTATTATTCCCTATAACGAAATCTATTTCACCATTAATTGTTTCCTCACAAAAAGAAACATCTCTAGAAGAAATGGCCTCTTTATAAGTCTTTGGGTCATCTCATATTGTAAAAACCCATAAATTTCAAGGAAAAACTTTTATTAAATTCTTTGGGATTTTACGAGTACGTAGTTTCTGATGGCACTTAATTCTGAGGCCCGGTGTGCTCGGAATCAATTTCTGAAGTTTAGCTCGGGTACGTTCAGTGAACGAACGAGCGGGTTTTTCTATATTTTGATGCGGAGCTCGGAATTGAAATCTAAGGGCACCGAAGAAACCGCAGCACCGGTAATTGCTTAAGAGGACCTTTACCGAAGATGTGTTTGCTCAGGAGAAGATGTTAAAAAATGTGGATTAAATGAAAAGTGAATAAATTTGTGACACAAATTTTATTTCTTTTTCTAAGGTGGTTTTATCCTACATGGGGGAGTTAGGGTGGGACCCACAAGCATCCTAACTACCCATGCGAGGATAAATGTAAGGTGGGTCCCACACGAGCCCCAACCTTTTCACTTTCCATAACCCCTTAACCCCCTTGGAATTAAATGTGTAACCCTTCCACCTTCTCTCTCTCCCCTTCTTAACTCTTGCCAACACACATTAAACAATTAATTGAACCACTTAAATTAGTTATTGAGTGTTTTGAATTCTTAAATTTTAAAATTCATGGCATAAACAATTAAAATAAGGGGTGACCTAATTTTAATTTTATTGGCTTTTTGTGTGGGAATTTTGGAAGAGAGCCTTGTGTGATGGAAGAAGGAAGCTCCTCCATCATTGAAGAACGTCATCCTATCCGTGGAGAATGAAACCTCCTCGACGTAGAGCATCGAATCCATGAAGATCAACGACGTGCAATCCTCTTCTTCTCTCCATGACAAAAATAGGAGACGCCACTTCCTCCTCGGGCGCACTTCAACGTCACCTTCCGATGACAATGAACGACACCACCTCTCCGCAGATCACGTCACGAGGTAGGGGTTATTAATGTTCAAGTTTTAATCATCGTTCATTGTTGCATAAGTATTGGCCACTTGATATTGTCATAACGGAAGGAGATCGGACCGCACAAACACGGCCAATTCTCCTCCCCTTATCCTTGTTGATCGTCGTTGATGTTTGAGGCGAAGGCGGCGCGGTGCAGTTGCACCGCGCGGGGACGAAGAGGACCGCGACCGGAGCGGGCCAAGGTGGTAGTGTGTGGGGCCGTCACGCCGCTCCGGTGAGGCCAAAGACGGCTGCGGCCAGGAGTTGGCAGCGGCAGAGGGGCGTGGTGCTGTCGCACCGCGCTGGTGAGATGAATCGCGGCGGACAAGCAGAGGCGGGACCCCATCTGGGTCCTGCGACGGCTCACAACCGGTTGTTCGGGTGGGTTTAACCCCCCCCCCCCTCCCGACCTATTGCTAGGGAGGACCCCACCGGGTCCGCCATTTCCAGAAACAGGGGGTCGCGCCCCCTTGGTGTTTAGCTCGGCCAGCGGTCGAGCCGCGACTGGCTTCTGAGCCGGGCCGCAGGCCACGCGGGTCGGGCCAGCCGCAGGCCACACGGGTCGGGCCAGCCGCAGGCCACATTGGTCGGGCCGACCCCATCTGGGTCCTGCGGCGGCTCACAACCGGCTACTCGGGTGGGTGTAACCCCCCCCCCCCCCCCGACCTGTTGCTAGGGCGGACCCCACCGGGTCCCCCATTTCCAGAAACAGGGGGCTGCGCCCCCTTGGCGTTCCGCTCGGCCAGCGGCTGAGCCGCGACTGGCTTCCGAGCCAGGTCAGGGGCCACATGGGTCGGGCCAGCCGCAGGCCACGCTGGTCGGGCCGGGCCGACCCAGGGGGGATTGGGCCGGGTCGGGCCGTGCCCAGACCCCCCACTTCGGACCGTTTTTGTCTTTTTCTTATAACATGAGCTACGAACATCTGATCGACGCACCTTCAGTTGCGTAGGAATACTTGGATCGATACGGGCATTTCAGTATATTACACTCAAGGTTTTGGAGATTTTTGGGTATGACTGTGTTGGTTCGAACCTGAAACCAACCAGGCCCTTGGAGCGGAAACACTTATAACTTAAGGACCGGGCGTCCGAATGACGTGTCGTCAATTACGTTGAACTCCTCTTAGTTATATGGTTCTGTTGTCTTACTCCACTCAAGATTTGGAAGCAGCTGAAGTATGGTTGGGTTGGATTTAGCTTAAAAACCAAACGGGCCCCTGGGACGGAAAAGCCAATATCTCTCAGACCGCGCGTCTGATTGACGCGTCGTCTATCGCGTTGAGTTCCTATTTACGAGATGGAACTTTGTGATACATCAACTCTGGACATAGTGACAGTTGATGTATCGACCCCCTTGGCTCGTGAAGTGGACCCTCCTGGAATTGAGCGTGCTGTGTGCGGGAACCCTAGAGCTGGCTGCGACTACGACGATGATGACGACTGTACTTGGATCCTCCGTAGGTTCAGCAGCGAGGACGACTGTACTTGGATCCTCTGTGGGTCCGACAGCGAGGACGACTGTACTTGGATCCTACGTGGGTTCGGCAGCGATGGTTATTGTACTTGGATCCTATGTGGTTTCGGCAGTGACGACTTATATACTTGGATCATACGTGGGTTCGGCAGAGAGGATGATTTAGAGGTTTCATCTAATCATCTCCACCCCTCTTCGTGAGTAGTATACATGTGTGAGATGAGTCTTGACTTTCAATCATTATCTTCGATATGATTGTCTTGTTTTCCTGTGTGGACTGAGTTGTGCTTTCCTATGTGGATTGGGTTATGTTTTCCTGTGTGGACTGGGTTGTACTTGGGCTCGTGAGTTGGAGTAGAACTGGAAATGACGACTTAGGTATATGTATGGGCATATACCTACGTAGAGACGGTTGATACTTCGTGTTGGTATCTTTCCTTTGGTTTATCCTTTGTGGATTTTGGGAGACATTCGGGGGTCTCGGGGTCTTTATGGAGTATCGTATACTCACCCCCGCACGAGCTATGCTCACACTACGTTGTGTTGGTTACAGACTATGGACAGCGCTGATAGAGGATGAGGGTTGTGGATCGTGATGGTATCCGGAGGTAGACTTTCCGGTGGGACGTACACGGAACAGGAAGACGGATTCGAGGAGCTGAGGAGACCATCTGTACCCACCCTTCAGGTGGGGATTCCATAGGATGTCTCGGTGGTTGTTGATTACTTTTCAGCTATTGTACTTTACTTTTCTCAGTTGTACTGTACTTTTAGTTGGGTTTGTACACTGGCCAATTTACTTTCCAGTACTTACTTTTGTACTCAGTTTACTTAGTCTTTACTTCATCTTGCGTACTCTATTGTGTTTTTTCCTTATATAAAGGCAATGTCTTCCCTTTTATCGGGATTTACGTCTTTGGTGCTAGTCGCCAGTCCCTGGCCTATGGAAGGCGGGATTCGGGTAGTCACAACACGACCCCGAGGATGGATCGTGACATTTATAGTCAAAACCATAGGATACTTATTCAGAAGATAATTATTTTGATCTCCTTCAACAAGGAAAATTATGGAATCAGGAGAAATAAAATCTGGATATAGATGTTTCTCCTTCCTAATTCGTGTACTCCGTTTAGGTTCAACATGAGAATCATCATAATTCTCTACTATTATATTTGAACTATATGGAGTACATGAGATAGGGATATTAGGAATCACTTCCTCCACATCATCTTTATAAAAATTATTTCCAAAAAAACTCTACATCCCTCGATTTAACAATTATATTAGCTCCCAAATCCATAATTCTATATGCTTTTCTATTTTCTGCATATCCAACAAAAACACCTTTAATTGATCTAGGAAAAAATTTAGTTTTTTTTAGGATCAGGAACTCTATAATACTCTAAACACCCCCACACTTTGAAATAAGAAAGATTAGGTCTTCTTCCTCTCCAAATTTCATAAGGGGATAATTTAGTTTTTCTAGATGCGATCCTATTATGAATACGACATGCAACCAATAAAGCTTCTCCCCATAAATTTAATGGAAACTTTGATTTATTAATCATGCAACTTACCATTTCTACGAAAGTGCGATTTATTGGTACCTTCTTCCTCCGCTTTATACATGAATTCGAGTGTATCCCAAATCTCTCGAGTGGTTTTCATTTGGCAGATGTAGTTGTAGAGACAATTTGATAAATCCATCTTTTAGGTTGTTTATTGTCAAACCCTTTTGATTGTTAGAAAAATAAGTTGGCAGAAAAAGTAGACGGTTAGAACCTTGATGCGTGAATCGGGTTCACTATCCAAAAGGGTTTGATCCACCCCCACATTGATGGTGTAGGGTTCTCAGTGGAAGTATCCCTCGAGGATTTCACCAAGGTTTTTTAAAAAATCAGACACCAATTGACAATTACTCCATTGCACCGATGTTGGGAGAATTCTTGAGAATTTCTTGGATTGAATAATATTTACATAAGTGATCTCATCATCTCTTATTTATATATTATAAATGGTGTGAATTTCACTGATTCGGTCAAAGAACACATTGGTTCGATCGAAACACAACAACTCTTGGTGAGGGACACACCGCTTCGATCTCACCCTTTCGATCAAAGGACACATTGGTTAAACTAAAATGACACAACTCTTGGTGAGAGACACAACAATTAAAATTTGAAAAACATTCTATTTATTTTAATAAATAATTTGGTTAAAATTATAATAATAAAATATATTGAATAAAATATATAAAATACATAACAGTTGTGGTGGTATCTCCGGGGATTGTAAAGGAGTAACACTCTTACTTCTCTAAGGACCCTGGGATCACCGTGGCATATGAAGATGAGATAGAGGGAGTGATCCTGGAAATTCAAATTTTCAAATTTAATAATTAGATCAAATAATGGATAGATCTGAATTCATACTTCATTATAAATGCCACCAAGGGTTAGGCGGGGACCAACAACGTGAGTGAGGTCGTGAGACATGTGATGTTGGTGATGGCGGACGTTAGGGTTCTTCGAAACATGGACAAGGATGATGTCTTTGATTTTGCCAAGAAGATCTACACCCCCTATGATCTGGTGATGCAGACAAGCAGCTAGAACGACACCCTGTTGTTTAGTTCTCCATAGGTGGTGTTTTCGCCCACGTCGATGCTGTCGTGATGATGCAATTGGGTTACGACAGCGTGTTTGTGGGATCCTATTTGTTCAAGAGTGTGGATTTGGTGAGGAGGTCCAGGGCAATTGTGCAAGCCGTGACCTACTACAGCAACCCCAAAGTCCATGACGATGTGAACTTGTGGTCTGGGCGAAGCCATGGTGGGCATCAACCTCAATAATGAAAAGGGTGAAAGGTATGCGAACATGTCAGAGTAAGCACCATCCTTTTTTCTGGTAAGGCTTTTCCATTCGTTCATTCTTGTATCAATGCTGGTTCCAAACAATGGTTCCTCTTGCTTTCCATTAGCGCATTTTGTTGAACCCTACTCTTGGGTTTACATATACTACGAGATATTAATGCTGCTGATTTATTTTGTAATTGTAGAATTGGTTGTTGTTTCGTGTTGGTAGCCAGTGTGGGGATGCCTTATTGTATATACATGATCTTTTAATATTGGCATCCTCTGCTAATATAATTCTGTATTTAGACGAAATAATTAAGATTTTTTATTGACCCAAGTTCATTGCACTTTTTTTAATCTCCACTAGATATGTTGTGATCAGCAACCCTTCACTTGCATCATATTTTTTGTCACGAGATTGACCACATACAATTATTTTTTTAAAATGTGTTGTTAAGCACAACTATATTAAAAATTATAAAATCCAAAGTATGTATTATGAAGTTGTTCAATTTTTTTTGAAATCTATGTAAATTCAGAAAAAAATGTTGAGACTAGAATTCAATAAATCCACTGACTCCTCTGTTGAAATACATTCAACACAGTTTGTGACTGTTAACTGTATTTCCAGTACATGAATTTATGGTACCAATCTTATAATTTGGAGAAAATCAATGATGGTTCTTTGCGAGGTGTTTTCTTTATAGGAGTCCTAACAAATTGACAGATAGTCAACAATTTCAATATATATATATATATGGGAGGAGATGATCTATTAATACATATGGTATAAAAAGGAATTTATGGGGTTCCATATGGTATAAAAAGAAAATTTATTAAGGGTTTCTTACATAATGTTGCACCCAATTGAATATATATATATATATATATATAATTTCCAATAAAAAAACATAAATTGTTGTTAATACTTGTATTTTAGGTATCAGTGTTAATTTTATTTTTCTTGCATAAAAAATATAAGAGATTTAATATACTGAACCAATATGTATTCATATTGATCACAATAATATTTTCTGAATCCATATATAAATGTATTAATTAATTTTTTATTATTATCTATTAATTATCTATATATAATAATAAATTATCCAACACACAATCAGTATTAATTATCCTTCTAGTATAATTTTTTTTAAAAAACCATAATAATTACCCACTGCCACACCCATGTTACCCGCAGCGCCTATCCGGCGACATGGACTTGAGCGTCAGCAGCGTAGTATTAATTATCCTAGTAGTATAATTTTTTTTTAAAAAAAATCCATATAAATTACCCACTGCCACATGAATATTATGGTACCCGCAGCACCAATCTGGCGATATGCCCTTGATAGTCTGCACCGCAATATTAATTATCCATATAGTAATTTTTTTTTTCAAAAAAAAAAACCTATATTAATTATCCACTGCCACACGCATATTACCCGCAGCGCCAATCTGGCCATATGAGTCTGCCAAAGTATTAATTATCCTTGTAGTATTTTTTTTCAAAAAAAAAATCATATTAATTATCCATTGCCACACGCATATTACCCGCAGTGCCAATCCGTCCGGTGATACGCACTTGAGAGGGATTTTTTTTTACATTTTTCAAAAAAATATTTTCCACACGCATATTACCCGCAGCGCCAATTCAGCAGAATCTCTAATATTAAAGATCCAGCGGTACATCCATTACAGCAATCTGGATTCTGACAGAAGCTCTCACCCAGACCTCTCTTTTATAAGAAAGCTTACCCTGTAAATCATTCTGCATTTCTGATGTGTGATTCTGTTTCAAGTACGTGACTTTGAAAGACTATAAAATATAAACTATAAGGCCAATATAAATGAAACGTAAAACACGAATTAAACATATAAAAAATATTTGAAAACAAAAATAATTTCCTCAAAAATGTTGATGAAAAATAATCTATAACCTCTCAAAACCGCCTACTTGAAACATAAAAATGTTTCAAGTACGTGACTTTGAAAGACTATAAAATATAAACTATAATGCCAATATAAATGAAAATTAAAACATGGATTAAACATAAAACAAATATTTGAAAATAAAAAGAATTTCATAAAAAATATTGATGAAATATAATTGATAATCTTTCAAAACAACCAACATGAAACTTAAAAATGATTCAAACACGTGACTTTGAAAACCTATAATATATAAACTATAAGACCGATATAAATGAAACATAAAACACGAATTAAACATATAACAAATATTCAAAAATAAAAAGAATTTCGTAAAAAATGTTCATGAAAAATAATTTATAAGCTTTCAAAACTGCCTACTTGAAACTTAAAAATGTTTCAAGTACGTGACTTTGAAAGATTATAAAATTATTACTAATGAATGGATTAATTATTATATAATTAATAGTTAGATTAATAATTAACTAATTATTTATTATATAAGTAATAATTAATGAGTAATAATTAATAATTAATAATTTAATGAATAGTTATAATTAATATTTGTATTACTAATTAACAAATTAATAATTACTAATTACTTATTAATAATTATTAATTACTAATTACTAATTATAATGAATAATTATAATAAATATTTATATTACTAATTAACTAATTAATAATTACCAATTACTAATTAATTAGTTATAATTATTAATTATATTTCTAATTTACTAAATATTTATTATATATGTAATAATTATATTACTAATTAATTATTATATAATTAATGATAATATTACTAAATAACTAATTAATTATGACATATTTAATTATTAATAATTACAAATTAAAAATTATAATAATTATATTCAATAATAATATTACTAATTAACTAATTAACTATTATATAATTAATAATTATATTACTAATTAACTAATTAATTCTTATATAATGATTTTTTATAAATACAAACTAATAATTATAATGAATAATTATAATTTATAATTATATTACTAATTAAATAATTATAAAAAAGGCCTCGACTCTATCTTTCTCAAAAAAGTAACTAATTAAGTATTATATAATTGATAATTTTATTACTAATTAACTAATTAGTTATTATATAATTAATGATTAATAAACACTAATTACCAAATTACAAATTATATACTAATTAATTAGTTATTTCGTAATATAAATATTAATTATATACTAATTAAATAGTTAATTAGTAATAGAATTATTAATTATATAATTTGTAATTAGTTAATTAGTAATTATTAGTGTTTTATTATTATGTTCGTATGGTTATATAAATATATATAAATAAAACCTTATTTAACCCCTCCTGAGATTCCACTCTGACCAACAAGTAATAATAGTATTTTGATTTCAGTACACATAAAACATGTAAACAATAACGTACAATAAATGCATATGTCTGTGGCGAGGAGATTCCGTCCCACATGGTGGTCTACGAATAGGATGTCCGCGTCGAGTGCGCAGTGGAGTCTGATGACCTGGAAAAGGATGATCCTCGGGCACTGAAACGTCGACTGTCACATCCTCCATCTGTGTGTCAGTGGGAGGAGATGTCAACTGCATCTCGTACTGCCATTCGGATCCTTCTCCCACTAGGGTGGTAGAAGGACCTGCCTCCATCACAGAGGGGAATGAAGCCTATGATGGAGCTATACCCCAAGACGACGACGGCTCTAGAATCCAAGGTTGTGAAGGATCTAGAACCCAAGATGGAGAGAACTGCGGATAACCTGTCAGGAAAGACGGATCCAATGCCACCTGAGGCACATCCTGAATAGGATGATCTTGGACTACTAGAGGCCCGACCTCTGCCTGTGGAACAGGTGAGGCCTCACGTGTAGCGCGATACTGTCTATGTCACCGTGGTCGTGGCTCCTCAGCACCAGCAGTAGCTTCAGGATGTTCCTCTGGGGCAGGACCCTCCTCTCTCCGAGCCAGACGCGTGAAGATGCTCCTAGAAAGTGCATGAAAAGTTGCCCTCGCCTCCAGCACTGTAGCATGGACGGCTGCCCGGCTAAAGACCCCCTCCTCCTCTTCATCACACATGTGAACAAGCTGCTCTGTGTGACTTCCCTGTAAGTAGATTCAAATGGAATTAGAAAATAATTCAATAAAAAAACTAATAGAAATTTATTGACTTACCATCCTCTGCATCTCTATGCCAGCTTGGGTAAGTTACAGTATAGACTTCAGTCTATACCATGGCGCATAGTCAACCTGCTCTGAAAGAGAGAATAGATTTGTAGGAACACCCTGAATATGTAACGTTGCACGTCTGTGCCAGCAGTCGATAAAACTGGCATGTACTTGGGACCAGTCATCATCCTGCCTCCCTGTCAGCTTCATCCCCTGAAGCTAGTCTGTCTGTCTAGATGGTAATGGAATCGGCTGAGTACGAAAAAATTGGCGCATGACCCTGTCAGGATACTGCCACTAAATAATATGAAAGTGAATGAGGGGCACTACAGCCATAGAATCCTCAAGCCCAATAGTGCAGTATGCTGGCAACTGGTCCATAATACTCCAGTATGGAAGCCATGAAATCTGAAATGACAAGTGATTTTGTCAAAAAAAACACCCAACTAAAAACCAAAATTGATTTTATTATTAAATATGTTAGACAGTTATAGAATGTATATACATACCTGATCATGTAAGAGACAGTCCAACTGTAGCCGATATACGCCCAAATGTTGTCTCGGAACCACGTCAAAATTGTGTCGCTGACACCACCTGTAAAATACAACGATAATGAAAAATAATGAGAAATTATAGTCAATAACTCATAGTAGAATAAAAAACCAATAGAAATGACTTATCATACTAGCGTCCATGCGGAGCGTCATGCAGCACCTCCATCTCGACCGGTGGACCAGCAAGGTCGGGGCAGAATGCTGGGATGCACTCCCATGCCCACATCTGAATAAGGATGACGCATCCTTCGAGACCTGTATGGTCCCTATGGGATAGTCTGCATAATTATCTGTATGTGTATGCCAAGTAGTCTGATCCCCAACTGTACGTCCCAGCCTGATCAAAATCCTATAGTAGGGGTAGATACATCATATGCACGTGCATCCCCGAGTGATCAGTACACAAGGTCCCACCAATGAGTCGTAAGATATATGCACGGGCGTAACGCATGAAGGTCTGCTCATCATCATCATCCTGTAAATGTGGAATCTGCGACTCCAACCAACGCATAGATATGGACGATCCATCTGTAGCCCTACGGTCGGACAAAATATCAACGCCTAACAAGCGTTGAGCAAGGTCTGGCCAAGCTGCACGAGTGGGTCCAATAACGGGTCTCCCCTGGATAGGCAGACCAAGAAACACTGTGACATCCTCTAGGGTTATGTTCATCTCTCCCTCAGGCAAGTGGAATGTGTTTGTCTCTGGTCTCCATCTCTCAACGAGGGCAGCAAGTAGGTAATGATCTACAAATGTTAAATCTAATATGGCAAGGTCATAGAAGCCAACACGACGCAAGTAAGGTCTAATGTCATCTGGAGGCTCCATGTGATGAAAATGGTGCGCTCGACGCACCTTCACAAATCGATCTGGACGACCCTCTAACACGGCCTGCGAAATATGGGTAGGCTACTGAGTGAGTAGTATGGTATCATCCATCTGCATATTAACAAAGAAAATGAGTCATAAGTGTAAAATGTAAATATAACATTATGATGTTTTTAGAATTTATCTAATTGTATATATTCAATATCTTATGCTAATTATTATGATACTATAAATTTTTTATAGAACAGTTTGCTAAAATATCCTTCATGATTAGATTGGGGTTTAGGTTGGAGGGTTTAGGGTTAAAATTTTTAATATTAACGTCCAGGAAACATGTTAATGGGTTAACTGACATACACTTTTCAATATGGGTTAAGTGTTCTGCTTTCGGAGTTTTGAAATAAATTCTATTATCTCATATTTATAGTTATTTCTTGAAAGCATGAATATTAATATGAAATAAGTTATGTTATTTAAAATATTGTGTCTTGAATTTGGTTACACATATTTTGGGGGAGCATTATGATTAACTACTTATGGATTTGATTAAGATAAACCATGTCAATTAGTAATGATGTTTTTAGAATTTATCTAATTGTATGTATTCAATATCTTATGCTAATTATTATGATACTATAAATTTGTTATAGAACAGTTTGCTAAAATATCCTGCATGTTTAGATTGGGGTTTAGGTTGGAGGGTTTAGGGTTAAACTTTTTAATATTAACATCCAGGAAACATGTTAATGGGTTAACTGACATACACTTTTCAATATGGGTTAAGTGTTCCTCTTTCGGAGTTTTGAAATAAATTCTATTATCTCATATTTATAGTTATTTCTTGAAAGCATGAATATTAATATGAAAACTTATCTCAGATGTTTGGGGTTTAGAAAACCGAGGAATAAAGAAGAGATAACAACATTTAGTTTACAATATGGGAATGTCACAATGAAGACAATACATCATTATGAACGAGACTGTGAAGTCGACCCAACAACGTTAGGGAATCGCTTCCGGTTATGACCTTCTTTATGAAATATTGTGCATCTCAAACTCTGTCATTGTTCTTGAGGTCAGTCCATCTCATTACGCATCCTACTAACCTTTGGTCTCCAACGAGGACGTAACTGATTCATGTCAGGTATCACTATCGGCTGGCCTTCAGGCATTGGGAAATAATGATACTCCCCAATAGGTGTACATGGTGCAGCATAACAGTTGGAAATGATATCCATCTAGTACATTGGATCAACATATGCTTCCCATGAGATGTTCACATAGGCACATGCTGCGATGGCGTGTGTACATGGAAACCATAAGGCCTGAAATTTTCCACATTGGCATTGCCTTGTTTCCAGTAATACCACCATTTTTTCACCGACGTGATTTGTGATGGGGTCTAAATGCTCTTGAACGTCAAATCGGGAGTCTTCTCTTCGAAAGAGACAGACGTGATAACCAGAAGCTTCTTCAATATTTTTTTTAATCTCTCGTTGAAAGTGTCTTCCATATCATAGCCCTTGATGTATTCCGCCTGATGCTAGTTTTTGTCTATCCAAAAAGTACTTCACGCATCGATATAATGTCTTCTGAACTAAGGTGGTTATAGGTAGCTTGCGAAGTCCTTTGAAGATACCATTGATGCACTTCACAATGTTTTTCGTCATGTGTCCGTACCTCTTTCCCCCGTCGTATGCCAATGTTCATTTCTCTTTTGGAATTCGCATCATATAATCATAATCTTCTTGATTAGCCTGACGAATTTGTTCAAAACGTTCTTCAAATCGTCATTGGTCCGACTCATATTCTACAAAACGTAGATGATATTTCACATAAATTGATTTTATCTTTATATTAAAATAGTAAAACAGAACGAATAAAATACGTACCAAGCCTCGTGATTGCCTTCTTCATCGGTTCGTTGTGGAATTTTTTATGCACATTGCTAGCAATGTGTCTAATGCAGAACCGATGATGTGCATTTGGGTATCTCCATGAATCAGGATCTGCATTGATTGCCTCATTAATTGCTCGATGGAGATCAGATATCAAACAAACTCCCTGAATGTTGGTGAAATGGTTGCTGATACATGCCAGAAACCAACTCCATGATTCACAGTTTTCTTCCTCTATAATGGCAAAGGCAAGCAGAAGAGGTGAATGGTTTCCATATTGGGTTGCCACAATCAACAATACGCCCTTGTATTTTCCATACAGAAATGTTCCATCAATCTGAATAAATTGTTTGCAAAAACGAAATGCGGAGGTACAAGGAAGGAATGCCCAGAACAACCGATGAAATTGACCATGAGATGGATCAAGTCGATTATCAGGAGACACATGTTCATTTGTATCCAGATGGAAGACAACTTGGTTATGATGTCTCAGTATGGATAGCAATTGCGGCAATTCTCGATATGAGTCATCCCAATCACCATATACCTTCACAATTGCCTTCTGTTTCGCCATCCATGCCTTATTATAGGAAATCTTATAACTGAATGTCTATAGAATCCTCTCTTTAACAAGGGATATTGGAACATCTTGGCATGTTCTAATCATCTCAACAACAATAGATGACACAAATTCTGCATCCAATGAAGTATGATCTTGTGTGAGACTTGGCTAAATGCAATTATGAGCTGCCTCAATCCTTGAGATTCTCCAACCTCCAAATGTAATGTCTGGAATATCCCATAAGTGAAATCTACAATCATCCCCTTACTTCACGCACTGTATAACATATTTACTATGGCATGATTCGTGAACTACATAGTTGAAGTTTCTCTCAATATGAAATCTCTTTAACGTGCTTTTCAAGGCATCTTTACTGGAAAAATTCCTTCCAATATATAAGGTTTTGTCCACCTCACTAAACCTATCTGGTACAACTCCAGGGAACTCAGTTGTCGGTGTGAGAACAGTATTATCGAATTCAGGCATGCGTGTCATTGCTTCTGACCAAGATAAAAAGAGTGGTGGATGATTTATTGACCGAGGTTGATGTACAACAATTGCATTTCTCAAAACCTCCTCTCTATCTTCTGTTGGTCCCTCCTCATCAGCACTGTTGTCGCCATCTGATCCATCATTACGAAACTCCACATCAGAAGTTGGATTGACATGTATATCCGGGAGATCATCTAGGTTGTCCTCTTTTGCTGCATCATTTGGAATAGGCTCAATGTCATGGGGTATACTGTCTTCAACCATTCTTGTATTTCTACGTCTTTGTACAAGTGGACGTTGTTGTTGTACAGTAGCAACAACAACGTATAACTCCATCATGGTACCATCTAACCGTTGTGAAAATAAATTAATTGCTTGGACCCACTGCGCATCAGCAACCACTGGACAAGCTATATGCCACAGTGTTGTTGGAAATTGAAAATGTCTATAGCTCATAGACATGATCTCTTGATCGGGTCCCAGATTTAAGGAAACATGAATTCTCCCTTGAAGGTCACTTATGGTAACACAATCAACTGTACTAACCACCGTAATTGGTTGTGTACTGTATGAAGCTCCTTGCTCAGTTTGAATAATCTCCCCATAACAGTACACACAGGCAAACATGGCTCTCTACGTCAAAAATGTTTATTTCATCAAAATTATGATAGTGTAACAAATATTAACAATTATGTTTGACGATATGATGTGTTTTATAATGTAATTTTAGTGTGCCTTTCTATACCATAAATTAAGCTACTGATTTTTGACCATATGAAATTTATTAGAATGTAATTTTAGAGCGCCTTTTTATTTACTTTGTTTGTTCTTCTTTGTTTAACTTTATATGTTCATTAGTATTGTTAGCTAATTATTATATGAATCCATGTCTTAATCCTATGTTATTTATTAATTATTCTAAAATTAAATAATAATAACTAATCGTTAATTATTCTATTATTCTATAATTAACTAATAATAACTTTAATTCATTAATTCTTATGTCCTTATTTGATTCTATAAGATTATATTTATCATTTATCATTGATAAATATACTGATTTGCTTTTTCTTCTCTTAGAAATTTTAGTAGTTTATAAAGAAAATATGAATCATCTTAAGCATATTCCCCGAGAGTGTCAAACCAGGATGCAGTAAGACCGTTATCGTGCACCAGTTCCCGTTCGAGTCTAGCTCGAAGAGGTGTTTTCGGGTTTTATCCCTATGTACATTTGTGCCAGAGCCACATCCACTTGTTTGTATCTAGACAGGAATTTACTTGCGTAGATAACCACATAATCTTTAAGCTACCAAAATTTCTAAATACATAATCTTAAGTTAATCTATACTTAATCTATACTACCTAACAATAATTATTTAAAACTATATATAACTAATTACAAAAACTAAATAACCAAATATTAAGAACTACCAAAACTACTTAACAAATGAATGATTTAAAACTAAACAAAATTAAATTAATTAAATAAAAACATTAAATTAAATAAAGAAACATACCTCTAAATGATGCTTCGTAAAAACTCGCACAGTAAAGCAATTTTTTGGAGAGAGAGAGAAATTTGGAGAGTTGAAGTGAGGAGGGAGAGAGGAAGGCAATGATCAAGTGAGGAGAGGGGAGGGGGGGTGATCGCCCTTTTATAGGGAGTTCAGGCGAAGGCGGCATCGCGGAAGCCGCCTTTCGCCTTACCCTAAGGCGAAAGGCGGCCTCCCCCCGACCGCCTTTTCCATGTAATCGATCCGGGTCAAAGGCAGCGCGGGGGAGAAAAGGCGGCATCGCAGATGCCGCCTTTGTGCACTGAAACGAAGGCGGCATCGCAGATGCCGCCTTTGTGCACTGAAACAAAGGCGGCATCTGTGATGCCGCCTTTGTAGCGTATTTTTAAAAATAAAAACTGACCTAACCAGTTTTTCAGAATTTTTTTTATAAAAAAGTATTTAAAAAAAACTCCACTTGAGAGTCTGCCAGAGCATTAATTATCCTCGTAGTGTAATTTTTTTAAAAAAAAACCCATATTAATTACCCACTGTCAGACTCATATTACCCGCAGCCTTGAGACGATAACAATCCCACGATACTGATCGGGACTACTCCTGCGGTGGCGATAACAATCCGGAGATATGCACTTCAGAGTACTTCTGCCCTTTTACCGTGGTGACGGCTCTGAGCGACGGTATTCCGTCTCATCCTTGCTACTCCTGCGGTGGCGTTTTAAAATCAATGTTTAAAAAAAAACCATATCAGTGAAGGTGACAACGTAGGCAATTTTAGGCGATAGGGTTTTTTTAATTTTATGGGGTAGGGTTTAAATTAATTGGGGAAATGGGGTTGTCCAGCGCCAAATGAAGTGGCGCTGGACAAAAAAGTGACAAAGCGCCACTTGAAGTGGCGCTTTGACCACTTCGGCCCCACACCCCAACCCCATATATCTATATATATATAGATATATATATAGATATATATATATATATAAAATAAACTTATTTATTATTATAAATTTAATTACTAAAATAAATACAATAATTATAATAAATATAATTAAAAAAATAAATACAATAAATACATAATTATATTTTTTATAATAAATATATATTTATGATAAATTATATTTATTATAATAAATTTATTTATATTTAATATAAATATAATAAATACATTAATTATATTATATTTATTATAATTATATATTTATTGTATTTATAATTATACATTTATTATAATTCTATATTTATTATATTTATAATTATATAATTATTATAATTAGAATTATATAAATTATAATAAATTTATAATTATAAAAATAATATTTATGATAAATATATAATTATGATAAATATATAATAGCAATAAATATATAAATATAATAAATATTCAATTATAATAAATATTTAATTATAATAAATGTATAATAAAATAAATATATAAATATAATAATTATAAAATTATAATAATTATATAATTATAAATATAACAAATACGTAAAATTATATATAGATATATAATAAATTTATTTATAATAAATTTATTTCTTATTATAAAAATAATTACAAACATAAATACAATAAAATAAATATAATATAATCAAATATAATAAATATAATATAATAAATTACAAATATAATAAATTATAAATGTAATAAATTATAAATATAATAAAAATTATATAATAAATTATGAATATAATAATTATTATATAATTATAAATATAATAAATATAAATATAATAATTATATAATAAATATAAATATATATTACAATGATAATTATATATTTAAAATCATAATAATTAAATAATTATAAATATAATAATTATATAATTATATAATTATATTGTATTTATTATATATATTAATTATAATTAATAATTATATAATTATAAATAAAATTATTAGATAATTATAAACATAATAAATAAAAATATAATAATTATATAATTATAAATACAACAAATATAAATATAATTATGTATATATTGTATTTTTTTATTATATTTATAATTATATAATAAATATACTATATTTATTATATTAGTTATATTTATTTTAATTTATTATGTATTTATAAATTATTGTATAATAAATTATTAATCTAATAATTATTATATAATAAATTATAAATATAATAATTATATAATTATATATTTATTGTATTTATAATTACACATTTATTATAATTATATATTTATTATATTTATATTTATATTAGTATTATAATTAGAATCATAGAATTATAATAAACTTATAATTATAAATATAATAATTATAATAAATATATAATTATGATAAACATATAATAATAATAAATATGTAAATATAATAAATATAAAATTATAATAATTATATAATAATAATATATATATAAATATAAAATTATAATAATTATATAATAATAATATATATATAAATATAAAATTATAATTATATAATATTTATTATAATAAATATCTAATAAATGTATAATAAATACTATTATAATAAATATTATAATAAATGCACAATAAATTATAATAAACGTACAATAAATATTATTATAATAAATATACATTTATAATATTTATTATAATAAATATATAATAAATGTATATTAAATATTATTATAATTAATATTATAATAAATGTATAGTAAATGTATAGTAAATGTATAATAAATATTTGTAATACATTTATTATAAATGTATATTTATTATAATAAATATTATAATATTTAATTATAATAAATGTATATTTATATTTATATTTATAATAAATATTATTAATCCATTATAATAAATCTACATTTATTTTGTACATATATTATAATAAATATGTATAATAATTGTATAATAATTATTATAATAAATTAATTATATAATTATAATATAATAAATTTAATATGTAATTATTTATATATATTATATAATTACCATATCTATATTTATTTTATTTATAATTATATAATAATAATAATATTTATAATTTATTATATAATTATACTTATTATATAAATATATTAATTTTATAATTTATTATATTTATTATGTTTAGAATTTATTATGTATGTATTATATTTTATTTTTATATATATTTATATTATATAATTATTTATATTTATATTTATTATATTTTATTAATTATATTTATTATATTTAATTATATTCTATTTATAATGTATTATAATAAATTTATTATATATATATATATGGGGGTTGGGGGTGGTGTGGGGCCGGTCAAAGCGCCACTTCAAGTGGCGGATGTTATATTTAATTATATTTAATTACATTATATTAAATTTATTAATGTATAATAATTTATTATAATAAATTTATTTTATTATGTATTATATTATATTTATTATATTTGATTATATTATATTTAATTTATATTATATTTATTTTATTGTATTTATTTTTGTAATTTTTTTTATAATAATAAATAAATTTATTATAAATAAATTTATTATATATCTATATATAATTTTATGGATTTGTTATATTTATAATTATATAATTATTATAATTTTATATTTATTATATTTATATATTTATTTTATTATACATTTATTATAATTAAATATTTATTATAATTGAATATTTATTATATTTATATATTTATTGCTATTATATATTTATCATAATTATATATTTATCATAATTATTATTTTTATAATTATAAATTTATTGTCATTTAAATAATTCTAATTATAATAATTATATAATTATAAATATAATAAATATAGAATTATAATAAATGTATAATTATAAATACAATAAATATATAATTATAATATAATTAATATAATTAATGTATGTATTATATTTATATTAAATATAAATAAATTTTTTATAATAAATATAATTTATCATAATTATATATTTATTATAAAAAATATAATAATGTATTTATTGAATTTATTTTATTAATTATATTTATTATAATTATTGTATTTATTTTAGTAATTAAATTTATAATAATAAATAAGTTTATTATATATATATATATATATGGGGTTGGGGTGTGGGGCCGAAGTGGTCAAAGCGCCACTTCAAGTGGCGCTTTGTCACTTTTTTGTCAAGCTCCAATTCATTTGGCGCTAGACAACCCCATTTCCCCAATTAATTTAAACCCTGCCCCATACAATTAAAAAAACCCCCTATCGCCTAAAATTGCCTGACAACGTCTCCCGGCAACGCCCTATGATTGGGTTGGCCACTTTACAGGGGTGGCAGCATCGAAGGAACGTGATCATTCACAACAAGAGGAAATTTTTACAATTGAGAAATTAGGGCAGCAGTTCCTTATTCTCTAAATTTGTAGTCCAGGAAGATAGAACGATTATATAAGAATAGAGTGATGAAGATGGAGGATGCACCAGAGCCGACTACAAAAACTGGGTTGCTTGAGCGGGGTCACAAAAATGACCAACCGGCCCACTATATTCGTGATGAAGATGGATGATGCACCTGAGCCGACTACAAAAACTGGGTTGCTAGAGCGGGCTCACAAACTCAACCAAGAGGTAAAAATTTCCTGCCCCACCCCAGACCATCTCCAACCCACCATCCAACGTCAAAATAGATTTTGTGTGCCGGGAATAGCCATATTTGGTTCAGCACTATTGCACCCCTTTCTGCGTTTGGGGCTGGATATGCTCTATTTCCATATTTTCCGTTGCATTCTATGTGTATTAATAGTTTTTTTTAATTAACTATGAGATAGTGGTTACAGCTGAGAAATACCTTGACAAGCCGAAGGTATCCGGTTGTTGAAGAGGTATTGTTTATATTTTTAACGTTGGTGTTTCAAAAAATATATATATTAAACTGTATTTTTTTTAATACAAAAGGTTGTCCGGATGAGATAGCCCTCATTGAGAGGTATATCAGATTTTTGACAAATGAAATCGATGCTCTCCACCTGAAGATTCAAGAACTGGACCGCATGTATTATGAAGATCTATTTGGGGAATCCAACTCGCGGGTTGGAACTCCCGCAGATACAGGGTCAATGAGTAAAATGATGAATACAATGATTGCGAATCTGGGGAAGTTTGGTGTTAAGTGGTCCAAGGAGGGCGTGGATCTCGTGCCATTGGCAGCACAGGGCGTGGATGTGGCGCCAGTGGATGTGACGGCATTGGCGGCATTGGCAGCACAGGGTGTGGATCTCGTGGCATTGGCAGCACAGGGTGTGGATCTCGTGGCATTGGCAGCACAAGGCGTGGGTGTGGCGGCATTGGCAGCACAGGGCGTGGATGTGGCGGCATTGGCAGCACAGGGCATGGATGTGGCGGCAGTGGCAGCACAGGGGGAGGGGGTGGATGTGGCGGCAGTGGCAGCACAGGAGGTGGATGTGGCGGCAGTGGCAGCTGCCGCATAGGACCAGCCACGGGATGGCCAGTAGGGCCAGTAGGGCCCGTAGGGCCAGTTGGGGATGGATCTGGTTGGTTGATCGATGCTGCGTGGTTGAGTCTGGTTTTCGTTGTCCCTCCTAGAATTAGTACTTGGTGTATTTCAAGTTGTAATTCTCGGACTAGTGGGTCTGAGTGGTTAAGTACTATCTTGCAGGTGATCTAGTTAAGTTTTCACTTGTTTTATCTATGCAGATTATTGTTTTAATAACTTTCGGGTATCTGCAATCATCTCTTGGCAATAACTATTCGAAGGTATATTTGTAGCTTCTTTTATTTCTACTGGAAAACGACATTTAAATCTATTATAAGCCTTCAATTTTTTTCCTTTAAAAATTGAAAACGTTTATCTACATGATAGCCTTAACCCTTATTATTCTCATACTTTTTATTGTGAAGGGTCGCATGTTATTTTTTATGTGAATGGATTTGGATTTCCAATTGATTTTCATACTAGTGGCAATATATATTAATGGAAAGGGAACCTTGAATGTTTATATATATTTTTCATGACTTAATCATATTATTATATATAATTTTAGATTCATTTTTTTAAAAAAAAAATTTTATCATCACTTCTTTTAATAAGAAATTAGTAAACACATCAAGCAATCTACTGATGATCCGATTGATAACAAACCAAACAACCCCACCCAATAAATCGTGGATTTTAATTCCTATATAGCTTCACAAAAAACAATATGGTACGTAATCATTTTCTCTTTCGAGAGCCTCCACCCTAGATTGATGTTTGAGGCCTCTCACATATTGTAATGACAAAATGTTGTTTAGAAATTGCATTTAAATGTCCTGATAGGATTATCATGATGGTTATGATCAATACCAATAATCCCTTGATATCTCTTTCAAATCATCAAGTTTTCTAGTGCTCAAGAATGCAACATGATAATAGTGATGATCAGGGGTCTGAATTGCAACTAGAATTTCAATCGGGTTTGCATCAACACATTCGTGGCTTACAAATTACATCCAAATGATGTGCCTCTGTGTCATTATTCTATGCCCCTACCTTGATAGCATGATCATGATGGTCCAAATCAATACCAATAACCAGTGTTTTTTTTTGAAAAGACAGATTCATTAATGTCGAAGATCAGCGGACGTACAAACACCAAGACATGAAGGGAAATGGTCCAGCCAGAGCTGGTTAACATTATAGGGGTCTGAGGCTGCCAGCTGATGGACAAAATTGTTTCCTTTCCTTTTAGTAAAGGAGAATGTGCAGATTGAGAAGCTTTGATGAAGAGAAAGGATTCTCCTGATGAGGGATTCAAATGACTGGAGGCCGCCGTCGTTGAAATTGATAGCATTGATAACGGTGAGACAGTCTGATTCGAGGTTGATTTTATCCCATCCACGATCCTTGGCGAGCATCATACCTGCAAGGATGGCAGTAGCCTCGGCCACCACAGGTTCCCAAAAATCGTAGTGTGATTCATGTTTTGCTGCAATGACTTGCCCCTGATGGTTCCGGGCAAGGATGTCGAGGGCAACAGGCCCACCCTTGGGGCGAGACGCATCCACATTAATCTTAAGAATCCATTCCCTTGGAGAACACCAGTGGGAGGGAAAAGAGGGGGTTCCAAAGGGCATTGTTGTCCATTATGGTCCTTCCAGCCCTCAATCCACGAAAAGGCCCATTCAACCCAGAATTCGGGGGGTCTGTGAAGGTGGTTAAAAACTACCTCGTTGTGACAAACCCAAATGATCCAGGTCAGGGTGAAAAGTGAACCTGCTTTAGCCGACAAGAAGGAGGACCACCAACGCATCAGGAAAGATGGGAGGTCGTAGGCCATGGCCAGTGAAGCGTCTGAGGCAGAGCCCTTTTTTTCCAAATTTCCTTAGCCCCTGGGCACTGGATGATGGCGTGCAAGGGAGATTCTGGGACGTTCAGGAAGAAAGGGAAAGATTCGTCACTGGACATATGTCAGAAGACGAGAAGGCTCCTGGAAGGAAGGGTGCCCGTGCACACCTGCGACCAAAAGTGGTAGGTTTTTGGGGGGACGTTGAGTTTCCAAATTGACTTCCAGGGTCCCCCATCCCAATCGACTGATTGACTACCAATGGAGAGCCGGTATCCGGATTTAACCGTGTAGGCTCCCGAAAGGTCGGTGATCCAGAAGAGATGATCGGGCCTACGTCTGGGACCCAGGGGGTACTCAGGATAATTCTTTTGTCCCTATCATTGAACCATGAGTGAATATTCTCTAAACACTATCCTAAACCCTGGTCGGAAAAGAGGCACCTGACAGTTTCATCTTCAAAACCTGGTCGGGCATGGGATGAGGCCCGCACACCTTCCTCATTAATCAGCCAGGGATCAGTCCAAATGTTAACAGTTTGACCATTCTCAGTCCTCCAGCCCAACCCTTTTTCCAGGAGACCTTAGGCCCCTCAAATGCTTCTCCACAGAAAGCTTGGACGGGGGCCAAGAGAGGAGACATGGAAGTCTTTGTGGGGAAAGTATTTGGCTTGGAGAACTCACACACAGAGAGATGATGGATGATTAATCATGCTCCAACCTTGCTTAGCCAGCAGTGCATCATTGAAATGAAAGAGATTTTGGAATCCCATACCTCCCTAAGCCTTGGGTTTTCACAGTTTCTCCCAGGAAATCCAGTGGGTTCTATTCCTTCCATCATTCTCCCCCCACCAGAAGTTGGTTGTGCATGTGTGGATCTGATTGACAACGGCCTCCAGAAGCTTAAACAAGGACATAAAATAGATGGGGATAGACTGGATGACAGATTTAACGAGGATCTCCTTACCGATTTTGGAAATTTTCTTTGGGGTCTAGCCTTGAATTTTCATCTCAATTCTTTCCAACAAGGAAGCAAAGATTTATTTTTTGGAGCGGCCAATTACCGCGGGGAGCCCAAGATACTTCTGGTGTTTCTCAACCAAATGGATGCCTACAGATTCACAGAGTTCTTCTTTCTTGGAAGGAGGTACCCCTGCGCTGAAGGAGATTTCCCACTTGCCATGATTGATAAACTGACCAGACGCCCTCTTGTACTGGTGGTGTAACACCCCATGCTTCTATGGTACGCTCCTCTTTGAATAATAGAGCAGCGTGTGTTGTATGCAACCTCGAGTTTTAACACACCGCGACCAATAAAAGTAGCAGTTATAATTAGTAATACCCACCTTTTGAAATTATATAAATTTTATATTTCAAAATGGACTTCATTTTTCTATTCATAATATCGAAAGTAGCCTATGTTGAATTTTTGGTATTTTTCTGAGAACTTCCAATTTTTGATGAATAGTGAAAAATACTTAAAAACAACTTTTTTAATCAAAACAATTTATAGTGATAAATTATAAAATTTAGTGGTTCTAAAGTGTAATTAGAATATATTTTTACCATTTTATCCAATGGTGGTCATTAGAATTAATTTCACTTTGAAATTGGACATAAACAATTGTCAATCTTTTGATATATATTGTTTCTTAAAAACACGCTATTTGTTGTGAGAGCGGGAATTAATAATTAAATTAATTAATTCAACTTATATGTTTTGAATTTTTTAAAATAGACATCATTTTTGAATTTGGAATATCAAATATATCTTAGAGTGAATTTTTGGTATTTTTCTGAAAAACTTCAATTTTTGATGAATAGTGAAACCAGTAAGTGGTAGTTAAAAAATTGATTTTACATTTAAATGAAACATTACCACTTCTGTGTAATTAATTTCCAAAAATACGACATACATGGTCGTCATTAGGAAGTAAAATGTGGTTCAATGAGATTAAAATATTTTTTGGTGAATAGTAACTTTTAAGTTCTATTAATCGCAATTAAAGGTAATTAGTGAAATTTAAGGTAAAAATGATATTATAAAAATATGAAAATATCTTGACACTTGTCCTACCCTTATTGGATGAGTCATGGCCGACCAATACAATCCATGGGTCAAATTGGGGACCCCATGGAGCCACTTGGGTAAGAAAATGACATTAATAACTTTTTATTTAAAGTAAAAATAAAATTGTCACAAACATGTGTTGTTTTACTAAAACAATTATTACTTGGGGTTATATAAGTTAACTTTTAGACTATAAATATTCATTATAAATATAAAAATATTTCCTAAATCATGATATTTTTTATATAATTTTTATACATTAAATAAATTAATTTTTTTATGACACAATGATGATGCAGCGATTACCTCATTAATTAACGATTTAAATAAAATGAAAAGATAATGTAAAATCTAAGACATAAACTTGTGAAAAACCTATTGGATGAGTATATTTAGAACCCTTATCACCTTATCCTTGAAATATATAATTGTGGGACCTCTAAAATCCGAAAATCATTTCATAATAATGTAATATTTCATGACTTTCCAAGAGTGCCCCTCCTCTCCTCTTATAAAAGGCCCCCACCTCTACCACCTTATTCACACCTTCAAAGCCATTTGGCTCGGCCAACCTCTGACAAAATACTCTCTGAACTTCCCTCTATTACTCCTAGAAGCCTCACTTTGGGCATAATTCTTTCCAAGGATGCCTTTGGCTCAAATCAAAAAGAGTTACCCGATTTTAAGGTAATGTCTTCTCTTATGTTATTTTGTTTTATTTTGCTTCTCCAACCACTTAAACTCTTTTTATCAATTTATTTTGTAACAAAACCAGTATCTTAAATATACTAGGATGTTTTTATGAGAATTATTTGATTTACACTTACACACACCTTCATCTAATGGTTAAATAACATACTGTTTCTGTGGTTGACGAATTTCTGCCTCACGAAACAATGATTGTTCAATCTTATTTAACACCTCTCATGGTGGCCATTAAGATGTCACTGTATTTATATATGATATATATTATGTTTATGTTTTCCTTATGCTTTTGTATTTCTCATTTATGGCATAACTTTATGATTTCCATTATGGGTAAACGTGATAATTTCATTTTAGGAAGTGCGGACTACCGCCCCCTCAAAGTGATTTGAATCGTTAATGCCATATGTGGGTTGTATAAAGGATGGAGTAAATGATATTATATATGATATTATAATGAAATTATAATATACCTTTATATCATTATGATTTAATTCCATTAAATACAAAATAGAAATGAAAGTAGCGTTCATGCGTACGTACGACTTACTGTCTCCATGAACGGTGCATTTCATTTCTTACCTCTAAATGTTACGTAATATTATGAATGAATGTATATAATGGATATATATGATATATATGATATCTACATCATTAATATAATTCTGGAGATAATGGATATTCTACCACATAAACAACTTGTAATTATAAGAAGTTTATTGTTGACTCAAGTACCAAAGATCGACAGAACGACCGTTATTAACGTAAATGACAACATAATTTTCGTAACATTGTAATAAGTGATATAAAAGAGATAATGAACTTGAAAAGGTTATTAAACAGGTAGAGATTTACTATAGTTTATTATTCAGGAGATTAAAGAATGGTCGAGTGAAGTCGGACATGAGGTAAGGGAACTTCTTAACCTAGTTTCCGTTCATTGGGTTAATCTCCTACTTTCAAATTATGTCATGATATTATTATGTACTATCTTGTATTTGTACTTTCTTTATGTGTACTTATAGTGAATACACATAATAGATCTATTTTATTTAAAAAATGATCTTTGTAAGGGACTTCGTCTCAATATCCTTTCATTGAGACATATTTGGTTTTATACACAACTTTCTTTTATACGGTGTATAAACCCCATTGACTTTTACTTTTATTAAAAATGAATCTTTTTTATATGAAGCATTTTAATAAAGGACAAAAGGGAATGTTTTTTTTTTCTTGTCGTACGTATGCGGCGACAATGAATTCTCCGCCATCGTGACCATTATTTGAGTTTCGGCTTCCTCTACAAGACATAACCTTTTTTTAAATGAAAAATAAATACAAAGTATTAATTTTCTTTTATTTCGGTATTGAAAATGATTTTGAAAGTGTTTTTTTTATATCAATGTGTTGTATTGATATCTTGTGATTGAAATGTGGAAATGTTATGTTTCCTTTATGCATGTTTTATGTGATACGATTATGTTATGGTTTATGATATGTTTAAACCTGTTCATATGAGGAATGAATTGGACTTAATAAGTGATGGGCGGGGCCCGCTATAGCTCCTTGATGCATTGGTAGGTCTCATGAGACAAACTAGTGTCTTGGAACGAGGCCTTGACAAAATATTATTTCTAGTCTTGGCACGAGGTGTCACGAACCAGATCTGGTCGCCACCATTAATGGCACCAAACCCAGCCCGTGGCAAGGCCCGAAGGACGTTCCCTATCCCCAGAGGCTGGCACAAGTGCCTGGGTATCAAACAAATCTGGTTTGGGAACGATTTACCCGAGTATGAAAGCAGAAATCATAAAAAAAACAATCAATTATTAAAATATGAAATTTTTCATGATAAACAATTATTAACAAAACCAGATCTGAATACATATGTTTAAAGACACTAAAAGTGGTCTAAAAACAAATAATGACAACATAATGACATCCCCATGGACTCCACATGACAAGGGGATCATCACCCGCAAGCCGTCCCCGCAACTCCGCCCCAACGATGGGGACTAGCATCCCGAACCGCCATCACCCTTAGCCTTCCCTTTACCTGAGTCAAGCATAAGCAGGTCTACTTACACCCAAGGGGTGTAAGTAGGGTGTGAGCCTAATCCCAATAGGATACCACCAGTTTATTCCAAAGAGTATGCAATACAATGTGAACAAAACAAGCAATTTTAATACACAAGGTGAAACAGTGTTAAAATTCAAAGAAATGCAACTTTCAAATGAAAATAGTTTTCAATCCGAGAATTTCAGAATGTCAGCACATTAAATAGACATGTGAGATATTGTAATGTACTGCCAAAAACAACCCACAAAAAGGTTAAATACCACAAATCCTATGAGCATCAAAATCAGGAACACCCCTAAGCACTAGGTTGTCTCGGGCCCTACGTACCTCGTACCTCGGTGTAGAGTAACCATAGAAAAATCCATTCTTGTGCACGAGCCACTAGTAGGGAACATACCCATAACCTAGTGGTCCCAAATCATCATCCAAATAGTTTAGTTAGAGTTGTCGTTATCTAGATGCTAAGTGGAACAGGGACAAAACCCATCCGATCCACTAGCCGTACTAGTACAAATCCTCCCCACCTAAGTACCCGGACTTCCCCTTCTTGTACTCAAACAATTTCATAAAACAACACACATCCATTTTCATATAAAATATCACTACTGGTCAAAAACAAATTTTACAGTAGCTACACACATTTCATACCATTTAAAACACACAATAAAATAATTTTATTTCCAGTAAAACAACCTCTCAAAACATCACATTGTTTTTCACCCAAAGCTCTTTAAGATATCCACATTTCACACTATGATAACACTTGTAAGTTATTAAAACAAAATTTCATTTCAAAACCCTTTAATGAAAAAAAAAATTCAGTTATGGGGCATCCCAAAATGAACCAATAAAATATTTTAATGGAAACCCCTCAATTTCACTAAAAATTGGAACTAAAAATTCATTTGCATTATAAATGCAACTAAAACCAATTTTTACAGAATCATTCAAGTGAAATAAACATTAGAGTACCATGAAAATAGCAAACTAATTCACAAAAATTGCACACAAAATGGAATCACCTACCAAATTAACAAAACCCCTTGAATCTCCGTGCGAAAATCAAATCGCACCCCCGCCGCACCAAGAGAGAACTAGATCAAACCTAAAACCACACAAATTGGCCAAGAAAGCCCAAAGTTATACCCTAGGTTCGAAATCCTAGTTTTTGTACATTAGTAAACTCAATTATAACCGAAGAAACCCTATGAAAAATGAGTTAAACCCAATGTAATTTGAAAGAGGAAAGAAAAGGGCTCATTTACTTGAAGTATCTTGAAGTAATCACTCCAAAACACCAGTATCTGAAATTTAAAACAGCCCAAATTTAGGGTACGTTCGAACAAGATCGGCACAAAATCACGATTCTACAGAGCTCCAAATGGGTGGAAGAGAGTTCAGACGCGCGGCTGCTTTACTGGGGATTGAGTGAGACTTGGAATCACCTAAAAAGCCCAAATATTGAATAAGTTATAACAAAATAAAATTTTATTTTTAAAACAGGAATTGGGCTTTCCGGCAGGACCAACCCCTTAGACAAAATTCCAAATAACCCCTGGTTATGGATTTCTAAAAGATCCAAATTACCTTGTTGGTGTTAATAGGTTAGGGGAGGTCAATTAGGAATTTGAATGGAAGAAAAATGTTGAAAAATGAAAAAGTTATAAAAGATACAATATTTATTTTTTAATCTGGAATTGGGCTCACGATTTGGCCCAATTCATGAATACTCATCTATTCCTCCCTAAAACCTAGGGAACCCCCCCAAAAAATAAAGGATGTAAATTAAATGAAAAAAATACCTTCAAAATATGTCTTGTATGTAAAAATTCTCCCCACCATGAAGGACTTTCCGCCCCAGAAAGTCAACATGAATCTCGGTTGGAAAATAAGAATGGGTACTCTTCCTCGACCCATGACTTTCGCTCCCATGTCCCATGTGTATCATTCCCATGCTACCATAAAACTTGGACTAAAGGAATAGACTTTCCTCAATGTATCTTCTCTTGGGAGTCCACTATTTTCATCGGTCTCTCAATGATAGACAAGTCAGGCTCTATCTCCAGTTCTTCCCAACTCATCACATGGGATGGATCCAGATTGTATTTCTTCAACTGAGAGACGTGGAAGACATCATGGATAGACGTCAACTGAGAAGGTAAGGCCAACCTGTATGCAACCATACCAATATGCTTGGTGATCTCAAAGGGTCCGACATACCGTGGCATCAGTTTACCTTGCTTCCCCAATCGATGATGGCCCAGACGAGGGGCCACTTTTAAGAATACCCTGTCACCCACAGAAAACTCTAGGTCTCGACGCCTCCGATCAGCATAAGATTTATGATGACTCTTATATTTCAATAAGCACTGCCTGATCAACTTGACCTTCTCAGAAGTCTCCTTCACAAGGCTCGGCCCCAACAGTGAAGTCTCTCCTACCTCATCCCAACATAGGGGGGACCGACAAGGTCGACCATAGAGCGCCTCAAATGGGGCCATTCGAATCGTGGATTGGTAACTATTATTATAAGAAAACTCTACCAATCCCAAATGGCTATCCCAAGAACCTCCAAAGTCCAGGACACATGCACGAAGCATGTCCTCCAATATCTGATTCGCCCGCTCTGTCTGACCATCCGTCTGTGGGTGGTATGCCGTGCTCATCTTAATCTGAGACCCCAAGGACTTCTGAAGGCCTTCCCAAAATCGAGAAGTGAAGCGGGGGTCTCTATCCGAGACAACAGCTGATGGTACACCATGGAGTCTCACCACTTACTGAAGATACAAATGGCCCAACTCATCTACTTTAGTTGTATCATTTATCGGAATGAAGTGGGCTGATTTGGTCAGACGATCAATCACCACCAAAATAGCATTATTACACCGAGGTGTACGAGGTAAGCCAACAATGAAGTCCATGGAAACCTCTTCCCACTTCCAGGTAGGAATGGGTAGTGGTTGGAGCAAACCGGATGGCCTTTGGTGCTCTGCTTTCACCTGCTGACATGTATAGCATCTCGAAACAAAGTCTGCTATGTCCCGTCTCATACCAGGCCACCAAAACTGCCGACGAACATCATAATACATCTTAGTGGCACCCGGATGGACAGCCCACTGAGACTGGTGGCTATCTTGCATCACCACCTTCCGCAGAGATAATGGCACTACTGAACGGCCCTTGAAGCACAAGATGCCCTCGGGAGACGACGACCAATCAGAGGATGTCTCCCCACCATGAAGGAACTGCTTAGACCACTGACAAAGATCATCACTAGGCTATTCCTGCTGAATCAACTCCAATAGAGAAGGAGTCAACTCGACACTTTCCAAGAATGCCCCTCCACTGTATTCCCTGGTCTCCACATGCATCTGAGAAAAGAGACCCATCAATGCCCACTCATCACTAGACTTCCTCAAAGCCTGCACTAGAACTCTTCTGCTCAAAGCGTCGGCCACTACATTACCCTTGCCTGGGGTATAGACAATGTCAAAGTCAAACCCCTGCAAGTACTCGATCCAGTGACGTTGCCTCAAGTTGAGGTCCTTCTGCGAGAAGATATAAGCCAAGATTTTGTGATCAGAGTATACCAGAAACTTCTCCCCAAAGAGGTAGTGACGCCAAGTCTTCAAAGCATGCATAACCGCTGCCAGCTCCAAGTCTTGGGTTGGGTAGTTCTTTTCATGTGGTCGAAGTTGGAGAGAGCCATATGCGACCACATGATCATCTTGCATAAGCACTCACCCAAGACCTATACCTGAAGCATCACAATAGACCACATATCCCTTTCCAGCCTCTGGAAAAATCAGCACGGGGGCGGTAGTCAACCGCCTCTTCAGCTCCTAGAACGATGCCTGACATTCTGGACCCCATACAAACTTCACCCCATTCCAGGTGAGGGAAGTCATCAGTGAATCAAGCTGAGATAAATCCCGAACGAATCTTCTGTAATAACCAGCCAAGCCAAGAAAACACCTGATCTCGAGCACATTCTTCGGTTTCTCCCATGACATGACTGCACTAATTTTCTCAGGGTCGACTGAAACTCTATGCTATGAGATCACATGCCCCAGAAATCTCACCTCTCTGATCCATAATGTGCACTTTGACAACTTTTCATAGAGGCGGTGATCTCGTAATGTACCCAAAACGATCCTCAAGTGATGTTCGTGTTCCTCCTCAGAGCAAGAGTATACCAGAATGTCATCCACGAACACCACAACAAATAAATCGAGAAATTTATGGAACACCCTATTAATAAGTGCCATAAATACCGTTGGATCATTGGTCAATCCGAAGGGCATGACCAAATAATCAAAGTGGTCGTACCTGCTTCGGAAGGCTGTCTTAGGGATATCTGACTCCTTCACCATGAGTTGATGATACCCTGAACGCAGGTCTATCTTTGAGAACCACTTTGCCCCCTTCAACTGATCAAACAAATCATCTATTCTGGGAAAAGGGTATTTGTTTTTAATTGTTACCTTATTCAGCTTCCGGTATTCAATACACAACCGGAGGGATCCATCAGCCTTTTTTGCAAACAACACAGGAGCAATCCAAGGAGAGACGCTCGGGCGAATGAATCCTTTGGATTCTAAGTCGTCCAGTTGTATCTTTAATTCCCTCAACTCGGTGGGGGGCCATGCGATAAGAGGTAAGAGATATCGGCTGTGTTCCCGGTGCCAGATCAATCGAAAACTCCACATCCCGCTCCGGGGGAAAACCAGAAAAATCATCAGGGAATACCTCGGGAAACTCATTCACTACACGAGGTAGTGCACCTTCAGGGGAAAGACCCTCCTCTAGAACATTCGAAGATAACTAGAAGATAACACTTCCCAACTCTAGGAGTGGAGGCCCTGCGCGACTTGATCATGGATCCCATTCACCAAGAAAAACCTGACTACTCCCATCAGGTGATGTGAAACTCACACGCCGTCTGTAGCAATCGATGTGTGGCTGGAAGTTTACTAGCCAATCCATCCTGAGTATGACATAAAAAAGGTCCACATCTAAGACCAAGAGGTCCCACTCCATCTCGACCCCTGACACAGAAAGTGCACATGAGGGGCACCTCAGGCCCTGCTCCTTTTTCTTTCCCAATGGTGTCACCAACTCCATCGCAAATGACATCAACTCAGTTGGAAAATTCAGCATGTCCACAAAATGTCCAGAAATGAATGAAACAGAGTCACCCGTATCAAAAATAGAAGTAGCTATAGAATATGCGATCAGAACGGTACCTCGAACTGTCGACGGTCCTGCCTCTGATCCTGTTGGTGATTGATCCACTGCATGGAGATGTCCAGTATCTGCCTATGGACGACCGCTAGTCTGTGGTTGTGCCCTGAACTGGCTCTGCCCAGAAGATGATCCAGCCCTACCACCACGACCACCAAATTGAGATCCCCCAGTCCTCGATGGCTCAGACTGTGCTGGCACTCCTCTTGAAGCCACTGACCCTGCCCCACTTGGGACTGGACGTGCCACACAGCAGAAGCACTGAAAATTCCCTATACCTCCACACTGGTAACAAGGCTTCGGAGGAAGAGTACATGCTGGTCGGATAAGCCCAGGCCTCCCACATTGGTGGCACACGAACGATCTCGCATCAGAAGCCGCAGAAGAAAACTTCCTGGAAGAGTGTCCTGAATTGCCCCATCCTTTCTTCACATGATCCTCCCGCTTCATTTTCTTCTCTGAAGAGCTGCCACTACCCACTGCTGATACTGAACCATAGAAACAAGCCATGCCTTTCCTATCAATCTCCACCATGCATGCCCAATCAATAACCTCAGCATAGGTCCTCAGCTTAAACAAGAACACCTGGGAGTATATCTCTGGTCGCAAGCCTTTCTCAAACATCTGGGCCTTCTCTTTCTCATTAGAGACAATTTCTGGAGCATACCGAACCAATTCAGCGAAACGGTTGGCATACTCCATCACTGATATTTTATGACTGACCTACAGGGATAGTCTGAAGGGTATAGAAGTGTGGACTATGGAGACTATGTTATTGTGATTTTTTACTTTATGATGTAATGTGAAACTTATGAATGTATCTAGTGTTTCAAGGCTACTAAACTAATTGGTCTTTCGAGACTTGATATTTGTGATCATGCCAATGTTACACAATAATGCATTGACTCTGGGTAACTGGGGTCGGGGCGTTACAGTTGGTATCAGAGCCAATTTAGTATTATCCTTGGAAGCTAGATTTCGATAAACTCTGATTAGAGCACATAGCCCAAAGATAGACTTTGAGGATTAGTATAGAAGAACTTACTAGAATTTTGGTATTATAGAGATTTTGTGAGTTTTCTGAGCAATACATCCCTGTCTGGATACGAGCAGGTAGAGGCGGCTCTGGAACAGATGTACCTAGGGGTAAAACCCAAAAACACCGCTTTGAGCTAGACTCGAACGGGAACTGGTGCACGACAACGGTTCTTGCTGCACTCTTTGTTACGACACTCCCGGGGGATATGCTTAGGATAATTCTCATTTTCATTGCAAAACATTATGAAGGGTTTATGAGTATATAATTCCTCAAAAAAACATTTTTATGATTATGGATTATATCCATAAATAGTTCAATTTATGTTACATGTTTTGCAAGTTTGTAATTATGTATTTTGATTAATAAACTAATCTAGTTTATGCCATTGTTTAGAAATGGAGCCTAGTGGGAGGAACAAAAACCGTATCAATGCACACACTCCATGTATTGATTGCCCTCCTGCTCATGAAAATTATAGTGGAGATGGTGATACAACTGGTGCTGATCAGCTTATCACCATACTGGGACAACTCACTCAGGTTATGAATAATAACCTGACTCATATGGAGCACCCTGATCCACAACGTGGAGGATCAATGTTAGACTGCTTCATGAGGCAACAACCACCAACATTTAATGGGGTTACAAATCCATTAGTAGTTGAGCAATGGATAAAATCCTTAGAGAAAATTTCTACGCCTTGGGGAGTATCGAATGGAAGAAGGTTGTCATGGCAATTTACCGCCTCACTGGAGATGTCGATCAATGGTGGTCGCTGATTAAAAACATGAATGAATGTGATGAAGTATCAAATATGGAATGGAGGGAGTTAAAAGAGATTTTATTAGAAAAATACTTTCCTCGTGACCATCGAGCAGATATGGAAAGGCAATTTCTGAGTCTGAGACAAAAGGAGGATGAGAATGTCGCAAAGTATGAGGCCAACTTTACAAGGTTAGCGAGGCATGAAGCAGATTGTATACGTAACCCAAGAAGTAAGATTGATCTTTTCTTTGACGGGTTAAATCGTTTCTCCATCGAGCCTTAGTCTCACAATCATTCTCGTCGTATGAAGATATTGTCTCATGTGCTATCAAGACAGAAAAGGAATTCTCTAAATCTTATGACCATAAAGTAAAGCAAGAGAAGAAGAGAACGGTGGAACAAGAGACAGATAAAGGGAAAAAGGGAAAGAAGGATTTTCCATTATGCGATAATTGTGGGAAGAATCACCCTGGTACTTGCCTAAAAGGAATGAGAGTTTGTTACAAATGTGGAGAAAAAGGTCACAAGACTCGTGATTGCAAGGGAAAGAAAGAGGCTATCAATGTTGAATGTTACAATTGTAGGGAAATGGGGAATTTTGCAAATGAATGTCCTAATTGTCAGGGAAACTTAACTAAGAAAAGACCAAGGGATCAAGGACAATCTTATACTGTTACTACAGTTGAAGTGGAATAATTAATGTATTGGTGCTTTTGGAATCAAGGATTATATTCTGGTTATAATAATAATGTGATATATATAAGGATTGTACTGCAGTACTTGTTGTTTTCATTAAGGTTTTAATATGATTAAGATAATCATATTTTTAGTATGTGATAATAAGAGAAACTATATTTTGTTTGGGGAATCTGATGAGTTGATTTTGGAATTTGGAGACCTTTTAGAGAAAGTCTGGACAGAGGTATTTTTGATAACTACAAAGGATGGAATGGATTAAGTTTAACTTTGGACAGTATTCTTTAAGGTTAAAACAATGCTAAAGATTATTTTTGGAATATTATAATAATATAGTTTTAGGAAAAGGACAACCTGTAGGTCGGGGGATAACCCGTCGCGTCGGACAAAGCTATAGGAATCAAACCCACAACCATAGTGCGACAAGCCTTTAAAACCTACCACTAGCCTACAGGAAGTCCCTGGTTATTACAAAATAGTTTTCCTAATCTAAATGGTATGTGTTAATATTTAGAACCTTGTACGATTAGATAAATATAATATTTTGGATTTCTATTAACTTTTTGAGTGAATGATGGGTTTGTGGTAAAAATTTATTAAAGAATGAAAGTCTACATGACAAGTATGTATATTTCCTTACATTCTCAGTAAATCTCTTAAATAAATTCCTCAACTTTATGAAAGGTAACTTAAAACAAAAACGTTGTCGGTTAAATTTTCCAACTGGGGATTCAATGACGGTTTAACCAATCACAAGTTTGTGATTTTCATGTGTTTAACTTTCTCCTAATCATGTTTTCCACAACTCTCCATCAGACCTTGATGGTTTGTTTTTCCACAATATCCATATTTTCATAGAATCCTAGTATGGTCTATCTTGGGTGACATTTGTACTTCTCTTTCTTTCTTTTAAAGTTAAATTTTTATTAACCTTATTTCCAATGTGGGTTTTCCACAAAGGTATTTTCTATTTTCACCCTTTTAATTTCGAATAACATTTTCAAATTGTGAGAACACAATTTATTGAAGGAGGGGAGAATGTAACACCCCAAGCTTCCATGGTATGTTCATCTTTGAATAATAGAGCAATGTGTGTTGTACGCAACCTCGCGTTCTAACACACCGCGACCAATAAAAGTAGCAGTTATGAATAGTAATACACACTTTTTAAAATTATATAAATTTTATATTTAAAAATGGACTTAATTTTTGGATTCGGAATATTGAAAGTAGCCTATGAGGAATTTTTGGTATTTTTCTGAGAACTTCCAATTTTTGATGAATAGTGAAAAATACTTAAAAACAACTTTTTAAATCAAAATAATTTATAGTGATAAATTATACAATTTAGTGGTTCTAAAGTTTAATTAGAATATATTTTTACCATTTTATCCAATGGTGGTCATTAGAATTAATTTCACTTTGAAATTGGATATAAACAATTGCCAATCTTTTGATATATATTGTTTCTTAAAAACCCGCTATTTGTTGTGAGAGCGGGAATTAATTATTAAATTAATTAATTCAACATATATTTCTTGAATTTTTTAAAATAGAAATCATTTTTGAATTTGGAATATCAAATATATCTTAGAGTGAATTTTTGGTATTTTTCTAAAAAACATCAATTTTTGATGATTAGTGAAACCATTAAGTGGTAGTTAAAAAACTAATTTTACATTTAAATGAAACATTACCACTTCTATGTAATGAATTTAAAAAATCTGACATACATGGTTGTCATTAGGAAGTAAAATGTGGTTCAATGGGAGTAATTTTCGGTGAATAGTAACTTTTAAGTTCTATTAATCGCAATTAAAGGTAATTAGTGAAATTTAAGGTAAAAATGATATTATAAAAATATGAAAATATCTTGACACTTGTCCTACCCTTATTGGATGAGTCATGTCCGACCAAGACAATCCATGGGTCAACTAGGGGACCCCATGGAGCCACTTGGGTAAGAAAATGACATTAATAACTTTTTATTTAAAGTAAAAATAAAATTGTCACAAACATGTGTTGTTTTACTAAAACAATTATTACATGGGGCTATATAAGATAACTTTTCAACTATAAATATTAATTGGAAAGATAAAAATATTTCCTACATCATGATATTTTTTATATAATTTTTAGACATTAAATAAATCAATTTTTTATGACACAATGATGATGCAGTGATTACCTCATTAATTGACGATTTAAATAAAATGAAAAGATAATGTAAAATATAAGACATAAACTTGTGAAAAACCTATTAGATGAGTATATTTAGAACCATTTTCACCTTATCCTCGAAATATATAATTGTGGGACCTCTAAAATCCGAAAATCATTTCATAATAATGTAATATTTCATGACTTTCCAAGAGTGCCCCTCCTCTCCTCTTATAAAAGGCCCGCCACCTCTACCACCTTATTCACACCTTCAAAGCCATTTGGCTCGCCCAAAATCTGCCCAAATAATCTCTCAACTTACCTCTCTTACTCATAGAATCCTCACTTTGGGCATAATTCTTCCCAAGGAAGCCTTTTTCTCAAATCAAAAAGAGTTACCCGATTTTAAGGTAATGTCTTCTCTTATGTTATTTTGTTTTACTTTTCTTCTCAAACCCCATAAACTATTTTTATTCATTTATTTTGTAACAAAAAAAGTTTCTTCAATATACTAGGACTTTGTTATGAGAAGTATTTGATTTAAACTTACGCACACCTTCGTCTAATGGTTAAAGAACATACTGTTTCTGTTGTTGGTGAATTTCTGTCTCACGAAACGATGATTGTTCAATCTTCTTTAACACCTCTCATGGTGGCCATTAAGATGTAACTATATTTATATATGATATATATTATGTTTATGTTTTCCTTATGCTTCTGTATTTATCATTTATTGGATACCTTTATGATTTCCATTATGGGTTAACGCGATAATTGCATTTTAGGAAGTGCGGACTACCGCCCCCTCAAAGTGATTTGAATCGTTAATGCCATATGAGGGATGTATAAAGGATGGAGTAAATGATATTATATATGATATTATACTGTAATTATAATATACCTTTATATCATTATTATTTCCTTCCGTTAAATACGAAATAGAAATTAAAGTAGCGTTCATGCGTACGTATGACTTACCGTCTCCATGAACGGTGCATTTCATTTCTTACCTCTAAATGTTACGTAATATTATGAATGAATGTATATACTGGATATATATGATATATATTATATCTACATCATTAATATAATTCTGGAGATAATGGATATTATACCACATAAACAACTTGTAATTATAAGAAGTTTATTGTTGACTCAAATACCAAATATCGACAAAACGACCGTTATTAACTTAAATGACTACATAATTTTCGTAACATTGTAATAAGTGATATAAAATGGATAATGAACTTGAAAAAGGTTCTTAATAAAGTATAGGTTAACTATAGTTTATTATTCAGGAGATTAAAGAACGGTCGAGTGAAGTCGGACACGAGGTAAGGGAACTTCTTAACCCAATTTCCGTTTTTTGGTTTAATCTCTTACTTTCAACTTATGTCATGATATTATTATGTCCTATCTTGTATTTGTACTTTCTTTATGTGTACTAATAGTGAATACACATAATAGATCTATTTTATTTGAAAAATAATCTTTGTAAAGGACTTCGTCTCAATCTCCTTTCATTGAGACATATTTGGTTTTATACACAAATTTCTTTTATATGGTGTATAAACCCCTTAGACTTTTAATTTTATTCAAAATGAATCTTTTTTATATGAAGCATTTTACTAAACGAAAAAATGGAATGTTTTTTTCTTGTCGTACGTATGTGGAGACAACGACTTCTCCGCCGTCGTGACCATTATTTGAGTTTCAGCTTCCTCTACAAGCCATAACCTTTTTTTAAATGAAAAATAAACACAAAGTTTTAATTTTCTTTTATTTTGGTATTGAAAATGGTTTTCAAAGTGTTTTTTATATCAATGTTTTGTATTGATATCTTGTGATTGAAATGTGGAAATGTTATGTTTTTTATGCATGTTTTATGTGATACGATTATGCTATGGTTTATGATATGTTTAAACCTGTTCATATGAGGAATGCATTGGACTTAATAAGTGACGGGTGGAGCCCTCTATAGCTCTTCGATGCATCGGTAGGTCTCATGAGACAAACTAGTGTCTTGGAATGAGGCCCTGACAAAATATTATTTGTAGTCTTGGCACGAGGCCTTGGCTACATGATTATGATAGTCTGGCATTATGCATTACATCATTATGAAAGTGGTTATTGATATTTCATGTGATTATTAGACCAGTAGAATATCCATGTGAATAAGTAAATGGCATTATTTCATTTTAATTTTGCCATATTATACTGATGTTCATGTTTAAAAAGATTTTGTTTAGTAATACATTGACCTAAATGTTTATGTTTATTTATGAAAGCTTCCACTATATTTTTATACTTACTGAGCATCTAAGCTCACCCATTTCAATGTTTTATTTTTCCCATGATGTGAAGAAATATTTTATGACCGACCTAGAGGGATAGTCTAAAGGGGATAGAAGTGTGGACTATGGAGACTATGTTATTTTTGATTTTTTACTTTATGATGTAATGTAAAACTTATGAATCTATCTAGTGTTTCAAGGCTACTAAACTAATCGGTATTTCGAGACATGATCTTTGTGATCATGCCAATGTTACGCAATAATGCACCGACTCTGGGTAACTAGGGTCGGGGCATTACTGTTGGTATCAGAGGCAGTTTAGTACTAACCATGGAAGCTAGATTTAGATAAATTCGGATTAGAGCACATAGCCCAAAGATAAACATTGAGGATTAGTATAGAAGAACTTCCTAGAATTTTGGTATTATAGAGATTTTGTGAGTTTTCCGAGCAATAAATCCCTGTCTAGATACGAGCAGGTAGAGACAGCTCTGGCACAGATGTACCTAGGGGTAAAACCCGAAAACACCGCTTTGAGCTACACTCAAACGGGAACTGGTGCACGACAATAGGTCTTGCTGCACTCTTTGTTACAACACTCTCGGGGGATATGCTTAGGATAATTCTCATTTTATTTACAAACCATTATGAAGGGTTTATGGGTATATACTTCCCCAAAGAAAACATTTTTCTGATTATGGATTATATCTATAAATAGTTCAATTTATGTTAAGTGTTTTGAAAGTTTGTAATTATGTATTTTGATTCATAAACTAATATAGTTTATGCAATTGTTTAGAAATGGCGCCTAGTGGGAGGAATGGAAACCGTATCAATGCACACACTCAATGTAGGGATTTACCTCCTACTCAAGAAAATTATAGTGGAGCTGGTGATACAGCTGATGCTGATCAGCTTATCACCATACTGGGACAACTCACTCAGGTTATGAATAATAACCTTACTCGTATGGAGCACCCTGATCCACAACGTGGAGGATCAATGTTAGACCTCTTCATGAGGCAAAAACCACCAAAATTTAATGGGGGTACAAATCCATTAGTAGCTAAGAAATGGATAAAATCCTTAGAGAAAATATTCCACGCCTTGGGGAGTAGCGAAAGGGAGATGGTTGTCATGGAAGTTTACCGCCTCACTGGAGATGCCGATAAATGGTGGTCGCTGATTCAAAACATGAAGGAATATGATAAAGTATCAAATATGGAATGGAGGGAGTTCAAAGAGATTTTCTTAGAAAAATACTTTCCTCGTGACCATCGAGCAGATATGGAAAGGCAATCTCTGAGTCTGAGATAAAAGGAGGATGAGAATGTCGCAAAGTATGAGGCCAACTTTACAATGTTAGTGAGGCATGCAATAGATTATATATGTAACCCAAGAAGTAAGATTGATCATTTCTTTGATGGGTTAAAACCGTTTCTCCATCGAGCCTTAGTCTCACAATCTTTCTCATCGTACGAAGATATTGTCTCATGTGCTATCAAGACACAAAATGAATTCTCTAAATATTATGACAATAAAGTAAAGAAAGAGAAGAAGAGAATGGTGGAAAAAGAGATAGATAAAGGGAAAAAGGGAAAAAGGATTTTCCATTATGCGATAATTGTGGGAAGAATCACCCCGGTACTTGCCTAAAAGGAATGAGAGTTTGTTACAAATGCGGAGAAAAAGGTCACCAGGCTCGTGATTGCAAGGGAAAGAAAGAGGCTATCAATGATGAATGCTACAATTGTTGGGAAATGGGGCATTATGAAAATGAATTTCCTAATCGTCAGAGAAACTTACCTCAGAAAAGGCCAAGGGATCAAGGACAATCTTATGCTGTTACTACAGTTGAAGTGGAATAATTAATGTATTAGTGCTTTTGGAATCAAGAATTATATTCTGGTTATAAGAATAATGTGATATATATAAGGATTGTACTTCAGTACTTATTGTTTTCATTTAGGTTTTAATATGATGAAGGTAATCATATTTTTAGTATGTGACAATAAGAGAAACTTTACTTTGTTTGGGGAATCTAATGAGTTGATTTTGGAATTTAGAGGCCTTTTAGAGAAAGTCTGGACAGAGGTATTTTGGATAACTATAAAGGTTGGAATGGATTAAGTTTAACTTTGGATAGTATTGTTTAAGGTTAAAACATTGCTGAAAATCATTTTTGGAATTATATAATACTATAGTTTTAGGAAAGGGACAACCTGCATGTCGGGGGATAACCCGTCGCGTCAGACAAAGATATAGGAATCGAACCCACAACCATAGTGCGACAGGCCTTTATTACCTACTACTAGCCTACTGAAAGTCCCTAGTTATTACAAAATAGTTTTCCTAATCTAAATGGTATGTGTTAAAATTTTGAACCTTGTACGATTAGGATAAATATAATATTTTTGAGTTTTATTGTCTTTTTGAGTGAATGATTGGTTTGTGGTAAAAATTTATTAAAGAATGAAAGTCTACATGAAAAGTATGTATATATCCGTACGTTCTTAGTAAATCTCTTAAATAAATTCCTAAACTTTATGAAAGGTAACTTAAAACAAAAATGTTGTCGGTTAACTTTTCCTACTGGGGATTCAATGACCGTTTAACCAATCACAGGTTTGTGATTTTCTTAGGGTTAACTTTCTCCTAATCCCGTTTTCTATAACTCTCCATCATACCTTGATGGTTTATTTTTCCTCCATATCCATATTTTCATAGAATCCTAGTATGGGAAATCTTGGGTGACATTTGTACTTCTCTTTCTTGCTTTTAAAGTTATATTTTTATTGACCTTATTTCCGATGTGGGTTTTCCACAAAGGTATTTTCTATTTTCGTCCTTTTATTTTCGAATAACATTTTCAAATTGAGAGGATGCAATTTATTAAAGGAGGGGATAATGTAACACTCCAATCTTCCATGGTATGCTCCTCTTTGAATAATAGAGCAGTGTGTGTTGTACACAACCTCGAGTTCTAACACACAAAGACTAATAAAAGTTGCAGTTATGAATAGTAATACCCACTTTTTGAAATTATATAAATTTTATCTTTCAAAATGGACTTCATTTTTGGATTCGGAATATCGAAAGTAGCCTATGTTTAATTTTTGGTATTTTTCTGAGAACTTCCAATTTTTGATGAATAGTGAATAATACTTAAAAACAATTTTTTTAATCAAAATAATTTATAGTGATAAATTATACAATTGAGTAGTTCTAAAGTGTAATTAGAATATTTTTTTACCATTTTATCCAATAGAGGTCATTAGAATTAATTTTACTTTGAAATTGGACATAAACAATTGTCAATCTTTTGATATATATTGTTTCTTAAAAACACGTTATTTGTTGTGACAATGGGAATTAATTATTAAATTAATTAATTCAACTTATATGTTTTGAATTTTTTAAAATATACATCATTTTTGAATTTGGAATATCAAATATATCTTAGAGTGAATTTTTGGTATTTTTCTGAAAAACATCAATTTTTTATGAATAGTGAAACCACTAAGTGGTAGTTAAAAACTGATTTTACATTTAAATGAAACATTACCACTTCTGTGTAATGAATTTAAAAAATCCTACATACATGGTTGGAATTAGGAAGTAAAATGTGGTTCAATGGGATTAAACTAATTTTTGGTGAATAGTAACTTTTAAGTTCTATTAATCGCAATTAAAGGTAATTAGTGAAATTTAAGGTAAAAATGATATTATAAAAATTTGAAAATATCTTGACACTTGTACTACCATTATTGGATGAGTCATGTCCAACCAAGAAAATCCATGGGTCAACATGGGGACCCCATGGAGCCACTTGGGTAGGAAAATGACATTAATAAGTTTTTATTTAAAGTAAAAATAAAATTGTCACAAACATATGTTGTTTTACAAAAACAATTATTATATGGGGTTATATAAGTTAACTTTTCAACTATAAATATTCATTGGAAAGATAAAAATATTTCCTACATCATGATATTTTTTATATAATTTTTATACCTTAAATAAATTAATTTTTTTATGACACAATGATGATGCAGCGATTACCTCATTAATTAACCATTTAAATAAAATGAAAATATAATGTAAAATATAAGACATAAACTTGTGCAAAACCTATTGTATGAGTATATTTATGACACCGTGATGATGCAGTGATTACCTCATAAATGAACGATTTAAATAAAATGAGAAGATAGGGTGAAATCTAAGTCTTAAACTTGTAAAAAACCTATTGTATGGGTGGATTTCCAAACCTTATCACCTTATCCTTGAAAACTATCCTTTTGGGGCCTTTTAAATCCGAAAATCATTTTATAATAAAGTAATATTTTATAACATTCCAAGAGTTCCCCTCCTCTCCTCTTATAAAAGGCCCCCACCTCTACCTCCTTACACACACCTATCAAGCCATTGGCTCAGCCAACCCCTGCCCATTTCATCTCTCCACATCCCTCTCTTAATCATTGAAGCCTCACTTTGGGAAGAATCCTTTCCAAGTAAGACTTTTAGCACAAATCAATGAGAGTTACCCGATTTAAAGGTAGTGTCTCCTCTTGTGTTCTTATGTTTTATTTTTCTTCTCCACCCCCCCTAAACACTTTTATTGATTTCTTTTGTAACAAAACAAGTATCATCCATATAATAGTATGTTGTTATACGAAGTATTCGAGATACCCTTACACACACCTACATCTAATGGTTAAAGAACATACTGTTTCTGTGGATGGCAAATTTCTTCCTCACGAAACGATGATTGTTCAACAATCATATAACACCTTCAAAGGTGTCCATTAAGAAGTCACTATATTTATATATGGTATATAATATATTTATGTTTTACTTAATCTTCTGTATTTTTCATTTACGGCATACCTTTATGGCTTCCATTATGGGTATACGCGATATCTTCATTTTAGGAATTGCGGACTACCTCCCCCTCAAAGTGATTTGATTTGTTAATACCATATGTGGTATGTATAAAGGATATATTTAATGATATTATATATATGATACCATACTATAATTAAAATACTATTATGTATCATTATTTTTTAATTCCATTAAATTTGAAATAGAAATGAAAGTAGCGTTCATGCGTACGTATGGCTTACCGTCTCCATGAACGGTGCATTTCATTTCTTACCTCTAAATGTTATGTAATATTATAAATGCATGAATATACTGGATATATATGATATATATGATATCTACATCATTAATATAATTCTGGATATAATGGATATCTTACCACATGAACAACTTGTAATTATAAAGAGTTTATTTTGACTCAAGTACCAATGATCATTAAAATGACCGTTATTAACTTAAATAATAACATAGTGTTCATGAAATGGTAATAAGTGATATAAAAGAAATAATGAAATTGAAAAAGGTTCTTAAGCAAGTAGAAATTAACTCAAGTTTATTATTCAGGAGATTAAAGAACGATCGAGTCAGGTCAGACACGAGGTAAGGGATCCTACTCCTCTCTTTCTTTTTAAGTACACTCTTTTATGTCATTCTTTTTAAGCTCATATTTCTTATGATTGGGATGTTATTTTATATTAATACTTCTGTACTTCTTATGTTAATATGATGAGAGAACGTATTTTCTCTCATCAATCCATTTTGGAAGTTTTGAGTGGCGTTGTTAGGCTGCCCAATTTTCATAAGAGATCAAGCCTCTCTCTTTCTTTTTAAGTACTCTCATTTAGGTCACTTCTTTTAAGCTACTATTTTTTATGATGGGGGATGTTATTTTATATTCCTTTTTCTGTACATTTTATTGTAATATGATTAGATACCCTATTTTATCTCATCAATCCATTTTTGGAAGTTTTAAGTGGCGCCGTTAGGCTGCCGAGTTTTCCTAAGAGATTTTTCATCTCACTTTTAGTCCCATGAGATTTATGCTACATTTGGCACCATTTCCTTTTAGTGGTGTATGTACTTCCCATTATTATACTTTTTGTGTAATATAATTTCATTTATGGGTATTTACATATTCATTGTATAACCCTTCTTCAATGGGGTGTACGTTTCGAAAGTTACCCAAGTCGGTAAGGGAACCTTTCACCCTCCTCTTTTTAAAAGACTTATTTTGTTATGTATTTTAATTCACATACTAATATGTTGGGATATGTTCTTATATATCCTTATTGATGTAAATTTTATGTCCAAGTGATGAGATACCCTTTTTATCTCTCATCAACTCTTTTTCTGAATTTTGAAGTGACGTTGTTAGGTTGTCGAATTTTTGGAAGGGAACTTCTTAACCCAATTTTGATTCTTTGGGATAAACTTGTACTCCTTGAATATGTTGTTCTATGAATATGTGTGAATGTCCTATGATTTTTTTACACTTAATATCCACTTATATTTGGTTTATTCATTTGTCACACATAATTATGTAATTGATTTATCCTTAATCCAAGGATACCATCTTTGTATGGGACTTCGTCTCAATCTCCTTTCATTGAGGCATATTTTGTTTTATACACAACCTACTATTATACGGTGTATAAACCCCTTTTACTTTTTCATTTATCCAAAAGGAATATTTTTATACGAAGAGTTTTACTAAACGACAAAAGGGAATGTTTTGGTTGTACGTATGCGGCGACAATGACTTCTCGGCCGCCGTGACCATTATTTGAGTTTCGGCTTCCTCTACAAGCCATTCCTTTTTTTAAAATGAAAAATAAATACCATGTTTTACTTTTATTTTATTTTGGTATTGAAAATGGTTTTCATAATGTTTTTATATCAATGTGATGTATTGATATCTTGTAATTGAAAAGTAGAAATGTTATGTTTCCTTTATGCATGTTTTATGTGATACGATTATGTTATGGTTCTTGGAAATTATTATGAAGACCAGTGGTTTCGTGATAAACTAAGGGAAGGTGAGCCCGATATAGCTCTCCAATGCATTGGGTAACGGGAAGGGGTTAAACGTTGAGGTTTCTCTGAAGTGATTTAGGGAATATACTGTGATGGGTATTCCAAACGTAACCAAGAGGGTTACTCCCTACGTAAGAATGTTATAAATGCCTAAATTTACCTTTATGTCTTATGATTTCTATTATTTATTCATGATTTGATGATGTATGTTAAAATGATTTTGTTTTATGAGTAAAGTATGTTTTCATACATCGACTAATGTTTTCTTTTCATACTTTTATATCCCTTACTGAGCTTTTTATGCTCATCCCATGTTTTTGAAATGTTTTTCACAGGTCAAGGGAAAGGTTCACGATATGATGATAGTGTCAAGGAAGTGTCAAGAAAAAATCCATGTTTTTTTAAATATGTTTCCGTTGATGGGAAAAAACGAATACTATCTTTTATGTGACCACTTTTTTTAAATGTGGAATGTAATTCATGATTTATGATCTAATTCTCTAAAACTATAAACCTGAAAAGATCCTCAATGTGAATTATTCATTTAATTAAATATTAAGTAAAGTTTAAGGTCGGGGCCTTATAGTTGGTATCATAGTGAGGTTTAGATACCTTTAGAGGTTAGGGTATTCTCTAGGAATAAGTGACATTACCATAATGGTTAGGATTTCAGAAAGAGTCCTAGTTTTAGATAAAGTGAATGAGTAAGTATATCTTAGTGTTTATATTCCTCATTAGTACATGATGGTTTTGTTGAGATACTCACACTGACATTTCTGTTTTTAGTGAATGGATAGATCTAGTAGGCACCAAAGTGACAATAGGTTTGAAGGAAACTGTGGTGGTTCTCTGATTAAGAGATTGGATGAAATGGGAGATTCAATGAGGAAACTCGTGGTTGTTCTAAACCAACTATCAAGGAGTCATGATCAACCCTTTGTACCTCGGTATGTTCTGTATTGTATCATGTATGAGATGACAAATCGATGTGGATGTTCAGGTAATAATTATAAAGGTAACCATTAGGGTTTATATGATCCTTGCTTTTGAGGTAATTATGGGTTATTATATATTATGATGGAAAATTAAAGGCATGAGATAAAATTGATGTTAAAATATGTTATGATTATTTTTGAAGATTTTATCTCATTTTGGGGAATGTTTTATGAAACATATAGTTTTGGAAAAAGGACAACATGCAGACCGTGTGACAACCCGTCGCGTTGGACAAAGCTGTGGGAATCGAACCCACAACCAAAGTGCGACTGGTATTTATCGCCTACCACTGGACTACGTGAAGTCCCTGGTTAGTTTGACTAATTCCTTTTAGTTAGATGATTTTAGGAATCAAGAGTAATTTTATTTTGGGTTATCTATGGAAATTATTAACCAATCATCGAGGATATGTGATTAGGTTAATTACTTTTCAATATGAGAATTTAAGAGGAACTGATGTTTTTTGAGGATAAAATTTAATTTGTACCTTGGAAGACTATGTGATTAAATCCTTCAAATATTTGGGTTTCAATCCTAGTTTTTTTTACTTTGAATAATTTTATGGACAATAGTTTATATAATGGTCTTCGTTGAACTTTGGATTTTTTTTGACAAATTTTGGAGATTAATAATAGATTTTATTTTTATAAAGGATTATACTTTTGTGGATTTTCTGATCTCATACTAACAATTTTGGTTTTGGATTTTGTCTAAAGTCTTGGGAAATATGTAGTTTTCTTTTTTGGATTAGGTGATTCTCAAGAAGTTGATTATAGTACTCTTAATGCGAACAAGTCTTCCTAAATACTCGTCTTTTGGAGAAAATATGAGTTTGATTAACGAATCTAGTAAAGGTTGAAAGTCCACATGACAAGTAATTATGCTTCATTATGATTTAGTTAAGCTCAAAAATAAATTCTTCAATGAAGAGTAACATAAAACAAAAATGTTGTCTGTTAACTTTTCCTACTGGGGAATCGAATACCGTTTAACCCATCACAAGTTTGTGATTTTCTTATGTTTAACTTTCTCCTAGACATGTTTACTATCACTCTCCATCAGAACATGACCCTTTCTTTTTTCCTCCATTTCCATATTTTAATACTTGGAATCCTTGTATGGGTTAACTCGGGTGACCTTTGCACTTCTCTTTCTTTATTTTAAAGTGATTTTTTTACTGACTCTTATTCCGATGTGGGATTTTCAATGAAGTTTTCAAGCCCAATTTTAAAATTGTGAGGACGCAATTCCCAAAAGGGGGAAGGATGTAACACCCCAGGTAAATAGAGAAAATGGCATTTTCACATTTATCCATATTTGTGAAAAAAATATTAATATTACTTTAAAGGGGATGCTATGCTCGATGGCGTACCTAATACGCAACAACAAGTTTCTTGGGAATCTTACGTTGCAATCTAATAATTAGATAATATTATTTTAAATGGTAGTTAACGCCTAGCTGTTGAAATGGCGAGAATGAACAGAAATAACTACAAAATGATTATATATGTTTTTCAAATATTTTTACTTTTTACAATAAATGTTAGAGGATTAAAAATGCGAATGAATCCAATTTTAAGCATAAACATTCTAATATTCTTTAAAAGATCGATTAATCGCCTTTTGATGACGAACCTCTTTTAAATACACATTTTGAAAATTTAATGTTTTATATTTGAAAAAATAATATTCTTCTTTAGAATCGGGACATCAAAATTTACTTTGTGTAAATTTATTGTATTTTTCCAATAAAGTTCATTTTTTTGATGAATAGTGAAAAATGTTGTATTTTAATCCAAAACCCCTTTTTAATCTAATTTATTTATATGATTATATTATATATTGAATTTTTTTTAAAGTGAAATTAGAATATATTTTTACAATTTAATCCAATAGTGGTCGTTGGAATTAATTTCATCTTGAAATTGGACTTAAACTAGTGTCAATCTTTTGATACTTATTGTTTCATAAAAACACGCTATTTTCTCTAACAGCGGGAATTAATTATTAAATTAATTAATATAACTTATATGTTTTTAATTTTTTAAAATAGACATCATTTTTGAATTTGGAATATAAAATATAGCTTAGGGTGAATTTTTGGTATTTTTCTGGAAAACTTCAATTTTTGATGAATAGTGAAACCACTAAGTGGTACTTAAAAAACTGATTTTTCGTTTAAATGAATTTTTACCACCTCTTTGTTTTGAATTTCAAAAATCTGACATACATGGTTTTCATTAAGAAGTAAAATTTGGTACAATGGGATTAAAATAATTTTTTGGTGAATAGTAACTTTTAAGTTTTAATCGCGATTAGAGGTAATTAGTGTAGTTTAAGGTAAAAATAAGGTTTTAATAATATGAAATGACCTAGACACATGTCCTACCATCATTGGATGAGTCATTTCCGACCAAGAAAAACCACGGGTCAACTTGGGAACCCCATGGAGCCACGTTTCTTGGAAAATGACATTAATACCTTTTTATTTAAAGATAAAATTAAAATGCCACTAACATGTGTTGTTTTACTAAAGCAGTTTTTAGATGGGGTTATACAAGTCATATTTTTGACTATAAATATTCATTGGAAATATAAAACGATTTCCTACATATTGATATTTTTTTATATAATTTTTTGGCATTAAATAAATTAATTTATTTATGACACTGTGATGATGCAGTGATTACCTCATAAATGAACGATTTAAATAAAATGAGAAGATAGGGTGAAATATAAGTCTTAAACTTGTAAAAAACCTATTGTATGGGTTTATTTAGAAACCTTATCACCTTATACTGGAAATATATCCTTTTGGGACCTTTTAAATCCGAAAATCATTTTATGATAAAGTAATATTTTATAACTTTCCAAGAGTGCCCCTCCTCTCCTCTTATAAAGGCCCCCACCTCTACCACCTTACACACACCTCTCAAGCCTTTGGCTCGTCCAACCCCTGCCCATTTCATCTCTCCATATCCCTATTTTAATAATTGAAGCCTCACTTTGGGCAGAATCCTTTCCAAGGAAGCCTTTGATCTCAAATCAAAGAGAGTTACCCGATTTAAAGGTAGTGTCTTCTCTTGTGTTCTTATGTTTTATTTTTCTTCTCCAACCCCCCTAAACTCTTTTATTCATTTATTTTGTAACAAAAACAGTATAATACATATACTTGGATGTTTATATAAGAAGTATTTGAGCTACACTTACACACACCTACATCTAATGGTTAAAGAACATACTGTTTCTGTGGATGGAGAATTTCTGCCTCACGAAATGATGATTGTTCAACACTCATATAACACCTTCAAAGGTGTCCATTAAGATGTCACTATAAATATATATGGTATATAATATGTTTATGTTTTACTTAAGCTTTATTATTATTCATTTATGGCATACCTTTATGGATTCCATTATGGGTATACGCGATATCTTCAGTTTAGGAAGTGTGGACTACCGCCCCCTCAAAGTGATTTGATTCGTTAATACCATATGTGGTAAGTATAAAGGATATATTTAATGATATTATATATTATACCATACTGGAATTAAAATAATATTATGTATCATTATGTTTGAATTCCATTAAATATGAAATAGAAATGGAAGTAGCGTTAATGCGTACGTATGGCTTACCATCTCCATGAACGGTGCATTTCATTTCTTACCTCTAAATGTTATGTAATATTATAAATGCATGCATATACTGGATATATATTATATATATGATATCTACATAATTAATATAATTCTGGATATAATTGATATCTTACCACATGAACAACTTGTAATTATAAAGAGTTTATTTTGACTCAAGTACCAATGATCCTCAAAACGACCGTTATTAACTTAAATAATAACATAGTGTTCATGACATGGTAATAAGTGATATAAAAGGAATAATGAACTTGAAAAAGGTTCTTAAGAAATTATAAATTAACTCAAGTTTATTATTCAGGAGATTAAATAACGATCGAGTAAAGTCAGACACGAGGTAAGGGATCCTACTCCTCTCTTTCTTTTTAAGTACACTCTTTTATGTCATTCCTTTTAAGCTCATATTTCTTATGATTGGGATGTTATTTTATATTAATCCTACTATAATTATTATTTTCATATGATGAGAGATCCTATTTTCTCCCATCAATCCATTTTGGATGTTTTGAGTGGCGCCGTTAGGCTGCCGAATTTTTGTAAGAGATCTAACCTCTCTCTTTCTTTTTAAGTACTCTCCTTTATGTCACTTCTTTTAAGATCCTATTTGTTATGATGGGGGATGTTATTTTATATTCCTATTTCTGTACATTTTATTTTAATAGGATGAGAGACCCTATTTTATCTCAACAATCCAATTTTGGAAGTTTTAAGTGGCACTGTTAGGCTGCCGAGTTTTCGTAAGGGATTTTTCATCTCACTTTTAGTCCCGGGAGATTTATGCTACATTTGACACCATTTCCTTTGAGTGGTGTATGTACTTCCCATTATTATACTCTTTTTGTAATATAATTTCATTTATGGGTATTTACATATTCACTGTAAGACCCTTCATCAATGGGGTGTACATTTCAAAAGTTACCCAAGTCGGTAAGGGAACATTTCACCCTCCTCTTTTTAAAAGACTTATTTTGTTATATATTTTAATTCACATACTATTATGTTGGGATATGTTATTATATATACTTATTGATGTAAATTTTATGTCCATGTGATGAGATACCCTTTTTATCTCTCATCAACTCTTTTTCTGAATTTTGAAGTGACGCTGTTAGGCTGTCGAATTTTTGCAAGGGAACTTCTTAACCCAATTTTGATTCTTTGGGATATACTTGTACTCCTTGAATATGTAGTTATATGAATATTTGTGAATTTCCTCTGATTATTTTACACTTAATATCCACTTATATTTGGTTTATTCATTTGTCACACATAATTATGTAATTGATTTATCTTTAATCCAAGGATACCGTCTTTGTATGGGACTTCGTCTCAATGTCCTTTCATTGTGGCATATTTTGTTTTATACACAACCTAATTTTATACGGTGTATAAACCCCTTTGACTTTTACGTTTATCTAAAAGGAATCTTTTTATAATAAGAGTTTTACTAAACGACAAAAGGGAATGTTTTTGTTGTACGTATGTGGCGACAACGACTTCTCCACCGACGTGACCATTTTTTGAGTTTCAGCTTCCTCTACAAGCCAGACCTTTTATTAAATGAAAAATAAATACCATGTTTTACTTTTATTTTATTTTGGTAATGAAAATTGTTTTAATAATGTTTTTATATCAATGTGTTGTATTGATATCTTGTGATTGAAAAGTGGATATGTTATGTTTCCTTTATGCATGTTTTATGTGATACAATTATGTTATGGTTCTTGGGCATTATTATGAAGATGGGTGGTTCCGTGATAAACTAAGGGCAGGTGAGCCCGATATAGCTCTCAAATGCATTGGGTAATGTGAACGGGTTAAACGTTGAGGTTTCTCCGAAGAGATTTAGGGAATATACTGTGATGGGTATTCCAAACGTAACCAAGAGGGTTACTCCCTACGTAAGAATGTTATGAATGTCACAAGTTACCTTTATGTCTTATGATTTCTATGATTTATTCATGATTTGATGAGGTATGTTAAAATGCTTATGTTTTATGAGTAAAGTATGTTTTCATACATGGACTAATGTTTTCTTTTGATACTTTTATATCCCTTACTGAGCTTTTTATGCTCATCCCAAGTTTGGAAATGTTTTTCACAGGTCAAGGGAAAGGTGCATGATATGATGATAGTGTCAAGGAAGTGTCAAGAAAGAATCCATGTTTTTTAAAGTTGTTTCCGTTGATGGTAAAAAACGAATACTATCTTTTATGTGACCACTTTGTTTAAATGTGGAATGTAATTCATGATTTATGATCTAATTCACTAAAAATCTAAACCTGAAAAGATCCTCAATGTGAATTATTCATTTAATTCAATATTAAGTAAGGTTTAAGGCCGAGGCCTTATAGTTGGTATCAGAGGGAGGTTTAGATAACTTCAGAGGTTAGGGTATTCTCTAGGCATAAGTGACATTACCATAATGGTTAGGATTTCAGAAAGAGTCCTAGTTTAGATAAAGTGAATGAGTGAGTATATCTTAGTGTTTATCTTCCTCATTAGTACATGATGGTTTTGTTGATATACTCACACTGAAATTTATGTTTTTAGTGAATGGATAGATCTAGCAGGCACCAAAGTGACAATAGGTTTGAAGGAAACTGTGGTGGTTCTCTGATTAAGAGATTGGATGAAATGGGGGATTCAATGAGGAAACTTGTGGTTGTTATAAACCAACTATCAAGGAGTCATGATCAACCACTTGTACCTCAGTATGTTCTGTAATGCATCATGTTTGAGATGACCAATCTATGTGGATGTTTAGGTAATAATTATAAAGGTAACCATTAGGGTTTATATGATCTTTTATTTTGAGGTAATTATGGGTTATTATATATTATGATGGAAAATTAAAGGCATGAGATAAACTTGATGTTAAAATATGTTATGATTATTTTTGAAGATTTTATCTCTTTTTGGGGAATGTTTTAAGAAATATATAGTTTTGGAAAAAGGACAACACGCAGACCGTGTGACAACCTGTCGCGTCGGACAAAGCTGCGGGAATCGAACCCACAACCAAAGTGTGACTGGTATTTATCACCTACCACTGGACTACGTGAAGTCCCTGGTTAGTTTTACTAATTCTTTTTAGTAAGATGATTTTAGGAATCAAGAGTAAGTTTATTTTGGGTTATCTATGGAAATGAATAACCAATCATCGAGGATATGTGATTAGGTTAATTACTTTTCAATATGAGAAATTAAGAGCAACTGATGTTATTTGGAGATAAAATTTAATTTGTACCTTGGAAGACTATGTGATTAAATCCTTAAAATATTTGGGTTTCAATCTTAGTTTGGTTTAATTTGAAGAATTTTATGGACAATAGTTTATCGAATGGTCTTCATTGAACTTTGGATTTTTTTGACAAATTTTAGAAATTAAGAATAGATTTTCTTTTTATAAAGGATTATACTTTTGTGGATTATCTGATCTCATACTAACAATTTTGGTTTTGGATTTGTTCTAAATACATGGGAAATATATAGTTCTCTTTTGTGGATTAGGTGATTCTCAAGAAGTTGATTATAGTACTCTTAATGCGAACAAGTCTTCCTAAATACTCGTATTTTGGAGAAAATATGAGTTTGATTAAGGAATCTAGTAAAAGTTGAAAGTCTACGTGACAAGTAAGTATGTTTCATTATGATTTAGTTAAGCTCAAAAATAAATTCCTCAATGAAGAGTAACTTAAAACAAAAATGTTGTCTGTTAACTTTTCCTACTGGTGAATCCAATACCGTTTAACCCATCACAAGTTTGTGATTTTCTTATGGTTAACTTTCTCCTAGACATGTTTACTATCACTATACATCAGAACATGACCCTTTGTTTTTTCCTCCATTTCCATATTTTCATACTTGTAATCCTAGTATGGGTTAACTAGAGTGACCTTTTTACTTCTCTTTATTTATTTTAAAGTGATTGTTTTACTGACTCTAGTTCCGATGTGGGATTTTCAATGAAGTTTCCAAGCCCAATTTTAAAATTGCGAGGATGCAATTCCCAAAAGGGGGGAAGGATGTAATACCACAGGTAAATAGAGAATATGACATTTTCACATTTATCCATATTTGTGAATAAAATATTAATATTACTTTAAAGGGGATGCTATTCTCGATGGTGTACCCAATACGCAACAACGAGTTTCTTGGGAATCTTACGTTGCAATCTAATAATAAAATAATATTATTTTAAATGGTAGTTAACACCTAGCTGTTGTAATGGCGGTAATGAACATAACTAAATACAAAATGATTATATATGTTTGTCAAATATTTTTACTTTTTACAATAAATGTTAGAGGATTAAAAATGGGAATGAATCCAATTTTAAGCGTAAACATTCTAATATTCTTTAAAAGGTCGATTAATCGCCTTTTGATGACGAACCTCTTTTAAATCCACTTTTTGAAAATTTTATGTATTATATTAGACAAAATAAAATTCTTCTTTAGAATCGGGACATCAAAATTTACTTTGTGTAAATTTATGGTATTTTTCCAATAAAGTTCATTTTTTGATGAAATGTGAAAAATGTTGTATTTTAATTCAAAAACTCTTTTTAATATAATTTATTTATATGATTATATTATCTATTGAATTGGTTTTAAAGTGAAATTAGAATATATTTTTACCATTTAATCCAATAGAGGTTGTTGGAATTAATTTCATCTTGAAATTGGACTTAAACTAGTGTCAATCTTTTGATACTTATTGTTTCATAAAAACACACTATTTTCTCTGCCAGCGGGAATTAATTATTAAATTAATTAATATAAATTACATGTTTTGAATTATTTAAAATAGAAATCATTTTCTAATTCAGAATAACAAATATATCTTAGGGTGAATTGTTGGTATTTTTCTGGAAAACTTCAATTTTTGATGAATAGTGAAACCACTAAGTGGTACTTAAAAAACTGATTTTTCGTTTAAATGAAATTTTACCACCTCTGTGTTTTGAATTTCAAAAATCCGACATAAATGGTTGCCATTAATAAGTAAAATTTGTTTCAATCGGATTAAAATAATTTTTTAGTGAATAGTAACTTTTAAGTTTTAATCGTGATTAGAGGTAATTAGTGTAGTTTAAGGTAAAAATAATGTTTTAATAATATGAAATGACCTAGACACATGTCCTACCCTCATTGGCTGAGTCATGGCCGACCAAGACAACCCATGGGTCAACTTGGGGACCCCATGGATCCACTTTTCTTGGAAAATGATATAAATACCTTTTTATTTAAAGTTAAAATTAAAATGACACAAACATGTGTTGTTTTACTAAAATAGTTTTTAAATGAGGTTATACAAGTCATATTTTTGACTATAAATATTTATTGGAAATATAAAACGATTTCCTACATCATGATATTTTTTTTATATAATTTTTAGGCATTAAATAAATAAATTTATTTATGACACCGTGATGATGCAGTGATTACCTCATAAATGAACGATTTAAATAAAATGAGAAGATAGGGTGAAATCTAAGTCTTAAACTTGTAAAAAACCTATTGTATGGGTGGCTTTACAAACCTTATCACCTTATCCTCTAAATATATCCTTTTGGGACCATTTAAATCTGAAAATCATTTTATAATAAAGTAATATTTTACAACTTTCCAAGAGTGCCCCTCCTCTCCTCTTATAAAAGGCCCCCACCTCTACCACCTTACACACACCTCTAAAGCCTTTGGCTCGGCCAAAACCTGCCCATTTCATCTCTAAACATCCCTTGCTTCATCATTGAAGCCTCACATTGGGCATAATCCTTTCTACGGAAGCCTTTGAGCTCAAATCAAAGAGAGTTACCCGATTTAAAAGTAGTGTCTTCTCTTGTGTTCTTATGTTTTATTTTTCTTCTCCAACCCCCCTAAACTAATTTATTCATTTCTTTTGTAACAAAACCAGTATCATACATATACTAGGATTTTGTTATAATAAGGATTCGATCTACACTTACACACACCTATATCTAATGGTTAAAGAACATACTGTTTCTGTGGATGGCGAATTTCTGCCTCACGAAACGATGATTGTTCAACACTCATATAACACCTTCAAAGGTGGCCATTAAGATGTAACTATATTTATATATGGTATATAATATTTTTATTCATTACTTAAGCTTCTGTATTTTTCATTTATGCCATACCTTTATGGCTTCCATTATGGGTATACACGATATTTTCATTTTAGGAAGTGCGGACTACCGCCCCCTCAAAGTGATTTGATTCGTTAATACCATATGTGGTACGAATAAATGATATATTTAATGATATTATATATGATACCATAATAGAATTAAAATACTATTATGTATCATTATGTTTTAATTCCATTAAATATGAAATAAAAATGGAAGTAGCGTTTATACGTACGTACGACGTACCGTCTCCATGAACGCTGCATTTCATTTCTTACCTCTAAATGTTATGTAATATTATAAAGGCATGCATATACTGGATATATATGATATATATGATATATAAATCATGAATATAATTTTGGATATAATGGATATCTTACCACATGAACAACTTGTAATTATAAAGAGTTTATTTTGACTCAAGTACCAATGATCGTTAAAACGACTGTTATTAACTTAAATAATAACATAGTGTTAATGACATGGTAATAATTGATATAAAAGTAATAATGAAATTTAAAAAGGTTCTTAAGCAAGTAGAAATTAACTCAATTTTATTATTCAGGAGATTAAAGAACGATCGAGTCAAGTCAGACACGAGGTAAGGGATCCTACTCCTCTCTTTCTTTTTAAGTACACTCTTTTATGTCATTCCTTTTAAGCTCATATTTCTTATGATTGGGATGTTATTTTATATTACTACTACTGTAATTCTTCTGTTAATATGATGAGAGACCCTATTTTCTCTCATAAATCCATTTTGGATGTTTTGAGTGGTGCCGTTAGGCTGCCGAATTTTCGTAAGAGATCTAACCTCTCTCTTTATTTTTTAGTACTCTCTATTATGTCACTTCTTTTAAGCTCCTATTTGTTATGATGGGGGATGTTATTTTATATTCCTCTTTCTGTACATTTTATTGTAATATGATGAGAGACCCTATTTGATCTCATCAATCCATTTTTGGATGTTTTAAGTGGCGTCGTTAGGCTGCCGAGTTTTCGTAAGGGATTTTTCATCTCACTTTTAGTCCCGTGAGATTTATGCTACATTTACCACCATTTCCTTTGAGTGGTGTATGTACTTCCCATTATTATACTCTTTGTGTAGTATAATTTCATTTATGGGTATTTACATATTCATTGTATGACCCTTCTTCAATGGGGTGTACGTTTCGAAAGTTACCCAAGTCGGTAAGGGAACCTTTCAACCTCCTCTTTTTAAAAGACTTATTTTGTTATGTCTGTTAATTAACATACTATTATGTTGTGATATGTTATTATATATCATTATTGATGTAAATTTTATGTCCAAGTGATGAGATACCCTTTTTATCTCTCATCAACTCTTTTTCTGAATTTTGAAGTGACGTCGTTAGGCTGTCGAATTTTTGCAAGGGAACTTCTTAACCCAATTTTGATTTTTTGGGATAAACTTGTACTCCTTGAATATTTCATTCTATTAATATGTGTGAATGTCCTCAGATTGTTTTACACTTAATATCCACTTATATTTTTTTTATTCGTTTGTCATACATAATTATGTAATTGATTTATCCTTAATCCAAGGATATCGTCTTTGTATGGGACTTCGTCTCAATCTCCTTTAATTGAGGCATATTTTGTTTTATACACAACCTAATTTTATACGGTGTATAAACCCATTTGACTTTTACATTTATCCAAAAGGAATATTTTTATATGAAGAGTTTTACTAAACGACAAAAGGGAATGTTTTTGTTGTAGGTATGCGGCGACAACGACTTCTCCGCTGTCGTGACCATTATTTGAGTTTCGGCTTCCTCTACAAGCCATACCTTTTTTTAAATGAAAAATAAATACCATGTTTTACTTTTATTTTATTTTGGTATTGAAAATGGTTTTCATAATGTTTTTATATCAATGTGTTGTATTGATATCTTGTTATTGAAAAGTGGAAATGTTATGTTTCCTTTATGCATATTTTATGTGATACGATTATGTTATGGTTCTTGGGAATTATTATGAAGACGGGTGGTTCCGTGATAAACTAAGGGTGGGTGAGCCCGATATAGCTCTCCAATGCATGGTGTAACGCGAAGGGGTTAAACGTTGAGGTTTATCCGAATAGATTTAGGGAATATACTGTGATGGGTATTCCAAACTTAACCAAGAGGGTTACTCCCTACGTAAGAATGTTTTGAATGTCTCAAGTTACCTTTATGTCTTATGATTTCTATGATTTATTAATGATTTGATGAGGTATGTTAAAATGCTTATGTTTTATGTGTAAACTATGTTTTCATACATGGACTAATGTTTTCTTTTCATACTTTTATAACCCTTACTGAGCTTTTTATGCTCATCCCAAGTTTTTGAAATGTTTTTCACAGGTCAAGGGAAAGGTGCATGATATGATGATAGTGTCAAGGAAGTGTCAAGAAAGAATCCATGTTTTTTTAAAGATGTTTCCGTTGATGGGAAAAAACGAATACTATATTTTATGTAACCACTTTGTTTAAATGTGGAATATAATTCATGATTTATGATCAAATTCTCCAAAACACTAAACCTGAAAAGATCCTCAATGTGAATTATTCATTTAATTCAATATTAAGTAATGTTTAAGGCCAGGGCCTTATAGTTGGTATCAGAGGGAGGTTTAGATAACTTTAGAGGTTAGGGTATTCTCTAAGCATAAGTGACATTACCATAATGGTTAGGATTTCAGAAAGAGTCCTAGTTTTAGATAAAGTGAATGAGTATGTATATCTTAATGTTTATCTTCCTCATTAGTACATGATGGTTTTGTTGATATACTCACACCGACATTTCTATTTTTAGTGAATGGATGGATCTAGCAGGCACCAAAGTGACAATAGGTTTGAAGGAAACTATTGTGGTTCTCTGATTAAGAGACTGGATGAAATGGGGGATTCAATTAGGAAACTCGTGGTTTTTCTAAACCAACTATCAAGGAGTCATGATCAACCACTTGTAACGTGGTATGTTCTGTAATGCATCATGTATGAGATGACCGATCGATGTGGATGTTCAGGTAATAATTATAAAGGTAACCATTACGGTTTATATGATCCTTTCTTTTGAGGTAATTATGGGTAATTATATATTATGATGGAAAATGAAAGGCATGAGATAAACTTGATGTTAAAATATGTTGTGATTATTTTTGAAGATTTTATCTCGTTTTGGGGAATGTTTTAAGAAATATATAGTTTTGGAAAAAGGACAACACGCAGACCGTGTGACAACCCGTCGCGTCGGACAAAGCTGCGGGAATCGAACCCACACCCAAAGTGCGACTGGTATTTATCGCCTACCACTGGACTACGTGAAGTCCCTGGTTAGTTTGACTAATTATTTTTAGTTAGATGATTTTAGGAATCAAGAGTAATTTTATTTTGGGTTATCTATGGAAATGATTAACCTATCATCGAGGATATGTGATTAGGTTAATTACTTTTCAATATGAGAATTTAAGAGCAACTGATGTTATTTGGAGATAAAAGTTAATTTGTACCTTGGAAGACTATGTGATTAAATCCTTCAAATATTTGGGTTCCAATCTTAGTTTGGTTTACTTTTAAGTATTTTATGGAAAATAGTTTATCGAATGGTCTTCATTGAACTTTGGATTTTTTTTGACAAATTTTGGAGATTAAGAACAGATTTTCTTTTTATAAAGGATTATACTTTTGTGGATTATCTGATCTCATACTAAAAATTTTGGTTTTGGATTTTTTCTAAAGACATGGGAAATATATAGTTCTCTTTTGTGGATTAGTTGATTCTAAAGAATTTTATTATAGTACTCTTAATGCGAACAAGTCTTCCTAAATACTCATATTTTGGAGAAAATATGAGTTTGATTAAGGAATCTAGTAAAAGTTGAAAGTCTACGTGACAAGTAAGTATGTTTCATTATGATTTATTTACACTCAAAAATAAATTACTCAGTGATGAGTAACTTAAAACAAAAATGATGTCTATTAACTATTCCTACTGGGGAATCGAATACCGTTTAACCCATTACAAGTTTGTGATTTTCTTATAGTAAACTTTCTCCTAGACATGCTTACTATCACTCTCCATCAGAACATGACCCTTTGTTTTTTCCTCCATGTCCATATTTTCATACTTGGAATCCTAGTATGGGTTAACTGGGGTGACATTTGTACTTCTCTTTCTTTATTTTGAAGTGATTATTTTACTGACTCTTGTTCCGATGTGGGATTTTCAATGAAGTTTTCAAGCCCAATTTTAAAATTGTGAGGACGAAATTCCCAAAAGGGGGGAAGGATGTAACATCCCAGGTAAATAGAGAATATGACATTTTCACATTTATCCATATTTTTGAATAAAATATTAATATTACTTTAAAGGGGACGCTATGGTCGATGGCGTACCCAATACGCAACAATGAGTTTCTTGGGAATCTTACGTTGCAATCTAATAATAAAATAATATTATTTTAAATGGTAGTTAATGCCTAGCTGTTGTAATGGCGGGAATGAACAGAAATAACTATAAAATTATTATATATTTTTGTCAAATATGTTTACTTTTTACAATAAATGTTAGAGGATTAAAAATGCGAATGAATCCAATTTTAAGCGTAAACATTCTAATATTCTTTAAAAGGTCGATTAATCGCCTTTTGATGACGAACCTCTATTAAATCCACTTTTTGACAATTTTATGTGTTATATTTGACAAAATAAAATTCTTCTTTAGAATCGGGACATCAAAATTTACTTTGTGTAAATTTATGGTATTTTTCCAATAAAGATCATTTTTTTGATGAATAGTGAAAAATGTTGTATTTTAATTCAAAAACTCTTTTTAATCTAATTTATTTATATGATTAGATTATCTTTTTAATTGGTTTTAAAGTGAAAATAGAATATATTTTTACCATTTAATCCAATAGTGGTCGTTGGAATTTATTTCATATTGAAATTGGATTTAAACTAGTGTCAATCTTTTGATACTTATTGTTTCATAAAAACACGCTATTTGCTTTGACAGTGGAAATTAATTATTAAATTAATTAATGTAACTTATATGTTGTTATATTTTTTAAAATAGACATCATTTTTGAATTCGGAATATCAAATATATCTTAGGGTGAATTTTTGGTATTTTTCTGGAAAACTTCAATTTTTGATGAATAGTGAAACCACTAAGTGGTACTTAAAAAACTGATTTTTTGTTTAAATGAAATTTTACCACCTCTATGTTTTGAATTTCAAAACTCCGACATACATGGTTGTCATTAAGAAGTAAAATGTGGTTCAATGGGATTAAAATAATTTTTTTGGTGAATAGTAAGTTTTAAGTTTTAATCGTGATTAGAGGTAATTAGTGTAGTTTAAGGTAAAAATAATGTTTTAATAATATGAAATGACCTAGACACATGTCCTACCCTCATTGGATGAGTCATGGACGTCCAATAAAACCCATGGGTCAACTTGGGGACCCCATGGAGCCACTTTTCTTGGAAAATGACATTAATAAATTTTTATTTAAAGTTAAAATTAAAATGCCACAAACATGTGTTGTTTTACTAAAACAGTTTTTATATGGGGTTATACAAGTCATATTTTTGACTATAAATATTCATTGGAAAGATAAAAAGATTTCCTACATCGTGATATTTTTTTATATAAGTTTTAGGCATTAAATAAATTAATTTATTTATGACACCGTGATGATGCAATGATTACCTCATAAATGAACGATTTAAATAAAATGAAAAGATTGGGTGAAATCTAAGTCTTAAACTTGTAAAAACATATTTTATTGGTGTATTTCTAAACCTTATAACCTTATCCCCAAAATATATCCTTTTGGGACCTTTTAAATCCGAAAATCATTTTATAACTTTCCAAGAGTGCACCTCCTCTCCTCTTATAAAAGGCCCCCACCTCTACCACCTTACACACACCTCTCAAGCCTTTGGCTTAGCCAAACCCAGAGAATTTCATCTCTCCACATCCCTCTATTCATCATTGAAGCCTCACTTTGGGCAGAATCCTTTCCAAGGAAGCCATTGAGCTCAAATCCAAGAGAGTTACCCGATTTAAAGGTAGTGTCTTCTCCTGTGTTCTTATGTTTTATTTTTCTTCTCCAACCACCCTAAACTCTTTTATTAATTTATTTTGTAACAACACCAGTATCATCCATATACTAGGATGTTTTTATAAGAAGTATTTTAGCTACACTTACACACACCTACATCTAATGGTTAAATAACATACTATTTCTGTGGATGGTGAATTTCTGCCTCACGAAAAGATGATTATTCAACACTCATATAACACCTTCAAAGGTGGACATTAAGATGTCACTATATTTATATATGGTATATAATATATTTATTTTTTACTTAAGATTATGTATTTTTCATTTATGGCATACATTTATGGCTTCCATTATGGGTATACGTGATATCTTCATTTTAGGAAGTGCGGACTACCGCCCCCTCAAAGTGATTTGATTCGTTAATACCATATGTGGTACGTATAAAGGATATATTTATTGATATTATATATGATAACATACTATAATTAAAATACTATTATGTATCATTATGTTTTAATTCCATTAAATATGAAATAGAAATGGAAGTAGCGTTCTTGCGTACGTACGGCTTACCGTCTCCATGAACGGTGCATTTCATTTCTTACCTCTAAATGTTATGTAATATTATAAATTCTTGAATATAATGGATATATATGATATATATGATATATAAATCATGAATATAATTCTGGATATAATGGATATATTACCACATGAACAACTTGTAATTATAAAGAGTTTATTTTGACTCAAGTACCAATGATCGTTAAAACGACCGTTATTAACTTATATAATAACATAGTGTTCATGACATGGTAATAAGTGATATAAAAGGAATAATGAACTTTAAAAAGGTTCTTAAGAAAGTAGAAATTAACTCAAGTTTATTATTCAGGAGATTAAAGAACGATCGAGTCATGTCTGACACGAGGTAAGGGATCCTACTCCTCTCTTTTTAAGTACACTCTTTTATGTCATTCCTTTTAAGCTCATATTTCTTATGATTGGGATGTTATTTTATATTAATCTTACTATAATTATTATTTTCATATGATGAGAGACCATATTTTCTCTCATCAATCCATTTTGGAAGTTTTGAGTGGCGCCGTTAGGCTACCGAATTTTCGTAAGAGATCTAACCTCTCTCTTTCTTTTCAAGTACTCTCCTTTATGTAACTTCTTTTAAGCGACTCTTTGTTATGATGGGGGATGTTATTTTATATTACTCTCTCTGTACATTTTATTTTAATATGATGAGAGACCCTATTTGATCTCATCAATCAATTTTTGGAAGTTTTAAGTGGCGCTGTTAGGCTGCCGAGTTTTCGTAAGGGATTTTTCATCTCACTTTTAGTCCCGTGAGATTTATGCTACATTTTCCACCATTTCCTTTGAGTGGTGTATGTACTTCCCATTATTATACTCTTTGTGTAATTGATTAGTCACTGAAAGTGGATAATATTCATTTTTAAGATCTTAATATTAATGTTTTTAAAAGTTCATAAACATCAATTTTAGTCCAATTCAGAAATTGAACTTCATTTCCCATCATTGTGCAATTCATGCCTAAAATGTCAATTTGGGCCCACTCAATAATTTGCTTGTGAAAATTACAATATTAATCATTTTAAATTGATATTTTGGGATATGATTCATCACTGTTTTTTGAACATTTTATCTTTTAGGTCTGATGGATGAATCCCAAAGGAAGATGGATAATTTTGCGCCTGAAGGCAGAAACTTGCTGGAAAAAGCATAATGGGCCTAAGGCCCATCAATCAAATGTGGGGCCCCGAAAACAAGTCCAATGAAGCTCAAATTTATACATTAGAAGGATAAAAATATGAGGATCATTTTATTAAACTGTGGCTGGAGATAATTCTGATTTTTTCATGATGATAAAGAGATCTGAAGTTGAGATTTAAATGGAGGACTCGTCATTAATGCACAGAAATCTGTCCCACCATTTAGACCATAACTTTCAAAAGGCTCATCCAAATGTTCTAAACATTTGAGAGCTTCTATAAGACACATGGACGAAGATATTTTATATTTAAGACACCTTAGGATTCTGCCATATGTAGTGTCAAACACGCACGTCAAAATGGAGGACGAATCTGGACAGTTTTCCGGGTCAAATTCAAAACATCAATTTCCTTTTGATTATTCACCCTCCATTTGACTCTATTAATTGTTGGGGGGTGAATTAATTGTTGGGGGATGTACCTAAGGCTCCTAATATGCCTATATAAGGAGCTATTGGTGATGCAAATAGGGGTGGATATTTTTCATATCATCTTTTTTTGCTTGTTTCATTGTAAGGTTATGCATCCAAATTTCCTTTGTAATGTTTTCCATTTTCATGTGAGTTTATTTTTTGTATATTTATGTTATTAATCAACTTCATTATCTTATATATTTTCCATTTCATTTATTAAAACTTTATAATCACAAAGCACAGTGATATCTCTGTGTTGTTGTGAATTATTTCACACATAGGTGTGAATTTCATTCACACACACGGAGGAGTGCTCATTATTTCCGCGGTTGTAATTTCTTCAATCCAATTCTTGTTATCCATATTCCAACCACCATTGATAGTATACCATCAATGGAGGGCTAAACCCTTAATTGGTTGATCTTAGGAGGATTCAAATGCTGGATTGAATGTTATTTTATGAACGAATTGTTTTTAATTGGATAATTAATTTAAGACATCCATTCTTCAGTTATTTCTACTCTTAATCTTTACTGTGTTTGAGCAAAATAAATTCAATTACTAAATGACCATATACCTCGGAGAGATCATGAATTTGGTTCTCTAAGTGTATAAGGGATTATTAATTGTGTTTAGTAAGCACCAAACCAGAAAATGATGAAGGTAGTGTTATTTTTGAAGAATGGATTCATCAAGAATTAATAAAACCAAAATTGTTTAAAGATGTAAAATTCATTAAATCCACCCCGAGCATAATCCTAGATCAACCCATTTTCATTAAATTGAATTCACGTAGGTTTCATAGTGTTATTTAAACCTTCCAAAACCGATCCCAAAGTTGGCTACTTCAAAGCCCATCTCGCACCAAATCATAGCGTCTCAAGGTTACTTCTTCGGTCCCTGTGGATTCGATCCCTACTTGTACTTCAATGACCGCTTTTACCAGTAGGGTAAATTTGGGCGCAACCAAATTTTGGCGCCGTTTCCGGGGACCATGTAAGTTCCTTAGACCAAAAACCTTCTTTTCTTAACCTCATTCTTCTATTCTCATCCCAATTCTCTTATCTTTTCCCTTTCTCGCTTTTTTTTTCTTTTGGCGCATGTCCGCCTTCACCCGCGATAACTCAAACAGATTAGTTAGGGTGGCTACTCCTAGGGCTGGGGAGTCAAGCACTAAAAGAGGTCTATTTCCTTTAGATCCAAATCTTCCTAATACTCCAAATTCAGACGTTGAGTTCGATACAATGGAGAATCTCCCACAAAACCAAATCATAAACCGGGGAGGGAACCAAAATAACAGGCAGGACCCTAACTTGGGAATTGTTGCAGACCCGACCATGAATGACTACCTCACACCAACCTGGACCAATGCACCCTCATGCATTAGGCATGATAACATAGGATATTCCCAATATGTTTTCAAACCCCATGTCCTGAACCACCTTCCAACCTTTCATGGGATGGAGTCTGAGATGCCTTACCTTCATGTTAAATAATTTAATGACATTGTCGAAACCATGTGCCCACCAAATCAAATTGGATCTGCTAAAATGAGAATTTTCCCTTTTTCCCTTAAGGACCGAGCAAAGAATTGGTTAAACAATTTGAGACCAGCATCTATTCACTCTTGGGACCAACTTCAACGAGAATTTTATAAAAAATACTTCCCCCATCACAAAACAATTTCACTTAAAAAGAGCATACAAAACTAATTTGAAAGAGAGGGAGAAACATTCTACGAAACATGGGAAAGGTTCATGGACACATTAAACATGGTACCGCACCATGGTTTCTTAATCCCAGAACAAGTGAGAATTTTCTATGAAGGGGTGGGTCCCGGAAACAAACAATTCATTGATATGATGTGTAATGGAACCTTCAAAAACAAAGCCCCAAATGATGCTTACGAGTATCTAGAAAATCTTGCTGAACAAAACCAAACATGGGGAACATCACCATACTATGAGAAGTCACCCAAATCTGGTGGAATGTACAATCATGGAGAAGAATAAAACCTTAGAGCAAAACTTGCTGCACTCACGAGGAAAGTTGAGGAGATTGATCTTAGGAAGGTCCACAAAACCCAAACTGTTGAGCTTGTTTGTACAATTTGTGACAAGAATGACCACAAGAATGATAATTGTCCAACCATTCCTTCCATCAAGGATGTTCTTTTAGGAGGACCACCAGAAGAAGTTAATGCAATGAACTTTCAAAAGCCACAATTCACGAACACCTTCAATCCAAGGTATAACGACCATCCGGGCTTTCGTTGGAAGGACAATCAACAACCAACCCAACAACAATGTATCAACCCATACCCTCAACAAAACTTTCAACCTCATAATCAGTTCCAACCACAACCGGTCCAATTCCAACATCCTCATTTCCAATATCAACAACCTATCCAACAACCAAAGTATCCTCCTGGAATAAACCCACAAGCTCAAGCACCAACCCAAAATGTTCCACAAAGCCCACTAGAACAACTGTGCAAACAAATGGACAAAATGAACTCAGAATTCTCATCCATTAAACAAGAACATCAAACCATAAAAACTGGAAAGGCACCCATGCCCACACGGGCCATTCCACAACAAACATCAAGGAGAGAGACAAGTTTCACTCAAACAACTCATGAACAACTAAAGGCTGTGACAGTTTTAAGAAGTGGGTAATCAATTGAAAAATCTGAACAGATAAGTCAGAAACCATGTGAAGCTTCAAAATATAATGAAAATTAAAATGAAATACAAGATCAAACTGAAGAAACTGATAATAATGTGAATGAAACAACACTTCATCAAACGACTCCACAATCTGCACCATTTCCTCAACGCATGAGGGGGAAAACCAAGCCTGAATTGAGTGAAACATTGAGGGAAATCTTCTCACAAGTCAAGTTGAACATTCCCCTTCTAGATTCCATCCAAACCATACCTTCCTACTCAAAATATCTTAAGGACTTGTGTAATTTTAAAAGAAAATTTTCACATAAAAACCAAGTCCTTTTGGATGCTAATGTGAGTACCACCATTCAAGGGACCATTCCTCCTAAGATGAAAGTCCCAGGATGCCCTTACATAAATGCTGAACTAGGAGAGAACAAAGTTGTTAAAGCCTTGTGTGATCTAGGTGCTAGTGTGAACCTCATTCCTTATGCCATGTACTGTAAGTTAGGGCTCGAAGAACTCCAACCCACATCTGTCACTCTTCAACTTGCTGATCGTAGTGTTCGAGTTCCAAAGGGGATCATAAAAGATGTTTTGGTAAAAGTTGAAATTTTCATTTACCCAGCTGACTTCATTGTTCTGGACAATCACCCAAGCTTAGGTGCTAGGGGGAAAACCCTAATCATACTTGGTCATCCCTTCCTTGCAACAATCAACTCTGTAATCCGAGTCCGAAATGGGAACATGACCATCACCTTTGGGAACATGAGTCTAGACTTGAACATCTACAATGCAAACTCTCATATTGGGGATGATGAAGAGATCCATGAGGTTAGTTGGATTGGTAGTGTTGATAATGAACTCAATGAACATCAAGGAGTTACTGAAGGATGGTTAAGTCAAGAAGAGATTTATTTTCTTTATTCACATGAGGGAAATTTTCCTCCTTGGATTAAATCCCTTTCAGACAGCTCTATTGATGAATTTCTAGAATCACCAATCAATGATACCATGGTTGAAATCAATAACATTGAGTCCATAGCCATTCATGACACTACTCTGGAAAATTTAGTGGATGAAAATTATGTTCACAAGGAACCAATTTTGTCAAGAAATCTGAACAAAGAAACTAAGTTCAATACAAAGTCTCAACCATTCTTGGAAAGTCATGACCAATCTGATCTTGAATTTAAAGTCTTACCTTCATCACTAAAGTATGCTTACATAGGGGACAATCAATCCTTTCCTGTTGTCATTTCTTTCTCCCTTGAAGCCGATCATGAGAGGATTCTTCTAGATGTTCTTAGGAGACACAAGAAAGCCATTGGATGGACCCTATCTGATATCACTGGGATTAGCCCACTTATCGGGACTCATAGAATTATTCTTGAATCTGAGTCAAAGCCATGTCATCAACCTCAGAGGCGACTCAATCCTAATCTCATGGAAGTAGTGAGAAAAGAACTTTTAAAATTGTTAAAAGCCGGTATCATTTATCCTATAGCTGAGAGTGAGTGGGTTAGCCCAATCCATGTGGTTCCATAGAAGGCTGGAATCACAGTAATAACCAACAAGGATGGAGAGATGCTTCCAACAAGGGTCAGTAGTGGATGGAGAGTTTGTATTGACTATTGGAAGCTCAACTCTTGTACCAAGAAAGACCATTTCCCCTTACCCTTTATTGATCAAGTCCTCGAGCGAGTGGCAAGTCATCAATTCTATTGCTTCCTAGATGGATTCTCAGGGTATAATCAAATCGAAGTCTCCTTAGAGGATCAAGGAAAAAAAACCTTCACTTGTCCATTTGGCACTTTTTCCTTCAAACGCATGCCCTTTGGGTTATGTAATGCCCCTGGTACCTTTCAGCGGTGCATGATGGGAATATTCTCGGATAAGGTGGGGGATTTTTTAGAGGTCTTCATGGATGACTTCTCCATCTTTGGGGATACTTTTGAGGGATGCCTTATAAATGTTGAAAAGTTTTTGTCAAGGTGCGAGGATAAGAATCTCATTCTAAATTGGGAAAAATTCCATTTCATGGTAAGGGAAGGACTTGTTCTAGGTCATCTGGTATCTGGTAGAGGGATTGAAGTTGATAAAGCTAAGGTTGACATCATTCGTCACCTTCCCTCTCCGAAAACTGTTAAGGAAGTGAGGTCCTTCTTAGGACATGCTGGTTTTTATAGAAGGTTCATTAGGAATTTCAACCTATTTCTCGACCACTTTGTGCTCTATTGGTAAAATATGCACCATTTTTATGGACAGAAAGCTGTGAGGAATCATTCTCTACACTCAAGTCAACTCTTTTATCTCCACCTATCATGCAATCTCCAAATTGGAAACTTCCTTTTGAGCTCATGTGTGATGCAAGTGATTTCGTTGTAGGAGCATTCTTAGGACAATGGTGTGAGAAAACTCCACATGTCATTTCTTATGCAAGAAAATCATTAAATGATGCACAAATAAACTACACCACCACTGAGAAAGAGTTGCTTGTTGTTGTCTTTTCCTTAGAGAAATTCAGGTCTTATCTCTTAGGATCACCCATCATTGTCTTCACTGATCATTCAGCCCTAAAATACCTTTTCCAAAAACAAGATTCCAAGGCTAGATTGATTAGGTGGGTCCTTCTTCATCAAGAGTTCGATTTAACCATTAAGGATAAAAAGGGTGTTGAAAATATTGTAGCTGATCACCTCTCTAGGATGGAATTCAAAGACAACTCACACCACCTCTCTGTGTCTGATTCATTTCCCGATGAGCACCTCTATTCAGTGAGTGATTGCCCTTGGTATGCTGACATAGCAAACCATTTGGTGACGGGTGACATTCCAAAATTCATGGGGACCCAAGCTAAGAGGAAATTCCTTTCTGATGTAAAACACTATGTGTTTGATGATCCTTACCTCTTCAAGTTCTGTCCTGATCAAATCATTAGGAGATGTATTCCCGAGTCTGAGCAAGAGTCCATTCTAAAAAATTTTCATGGAGAGGCATGTGGAGGCCACTTTTCTACAAAGAAAACCACTGAAAATGTCCTCCAAAGTGGTTTCTACTGGCCTAACATCACTAAGGATTCCTTCCAATTCTACAAAAGTTGTCCTTAGTGTTAGAAATTAGGATCCATTACCAAAAGGAATCAAATGCCCCTCACTCTCATTCTGGTCGTTGAAATATTTGATTGTTGGGGAATTGATTTCATGGGACCCTTTCCAAACTCTAAGGGATACCTCTACATCCTCTTAGCTATTGATTATGTCTCAAAATGGGTTGAATCCATTCTCACCAAGTCCAATGACCACCATGTTGTGATCCGATTTTTGAAAGAGCATATATTTTCTCGATTTGGAATTCCTAGGGCTATAATCAGTGATCGTGGAACACATTTCTGTAACCGCCCATTCGCTTCACTCATGTCTAAGTATGGTATTACTCATAAAGTTTCCACTGCATACCATCCTCAAACCAACGGTCAAGCTGAGTTGGCAAATAGAGAAATTAAACAAATTCTTGAAAAAACTGTCAATCCCTCTAGGAAAGATTGGACCGAGAAACTCTTAGATGCCCTTTGGGCATATCGAACTGCTTTCAAAACTATCCTAGGCATGTCACCGTATAGATTGGTTTATGGAAAATCATGTCATTTACCTGTTGAAATTGAACATAAGACCTTTTGGGCAATAAAAAAAATGAACTTTGACATTTCTTTGGCTGAAACAAAAAGGAAATTAGATCTTAATGAACTCGAGGAACTTAGGATGGAGGCTTATGAAAATTCAAGGATCAATAAATCTAAAGTTCAAGCCTACCAATCTAGGAATCTCAAAGTCAAACACTTTGAACTGGGAAAATTTGTGCTCTTGTATAGTTTAAAACATCATCTACACCCAAGAAAGCTAAGGTCCAGATGGTCTGGTCCATACGTAGTGCATCATGGGTACCCTCATGGGGCAATAGAGATTCAGGATCCCACAAGTGGTCATGTCTTCAAAGTCAATGGTCATAGGTTAAAACCATTCATTGAATCATTCAATAAACAAGAAACCAAGGAGGATTTAACTGAGCCAACATATGAACCAGAGAAAAATTGATAGATTGAGGGTAAAAGTCGGGCTAACGACGTTAAACAAAAGCGATGCACGGGAGGCAACCCGTGGTTTTCATGTTTCCAATCACTGTGAATCATCTTTTGTTTCCTTCTGCTTAAGTTTGTTATTTTTTTTATATATAGACTAATGAACTGTTCTTATTTTATGAGTAAGGATGGGTATGAAAAGGGAGCACCGTATTCATCTGTGTCACGCGGTGTGATCCCTGAGTAATACCTTACCCAGAAATTTAACGAAGACAATGTATCATCAGTTTATTTTATTTATGTTTTTATAGGTTAAAAAAAATTAGACTCCTGACCTGTTCTTCTTTTATGAGTATGGATAGGTATGAAAGGGGAGCACCGTATTCATCTGTGTCACGAGGTGTGATCCCTGAGTAATACCTTACCCAGAAATTTAAAGAAGACAATGTATCATTAGTTTGATTTTAAAAAAACATGAAAATGATGGTACTTGGAATTAAATAAATCATTGTGTTGTTTGTTTTGTCTTATTTTTCCTTCTTTTTATGGTTCAAGAACTATTTTGGGTGATACATGTTCAATCATGGAAGTGCCTACATCCCCAAAGAGATCAAAGGAGTAATTTGGAGCATCATGAACCTAAAATTTAAAAACCAGTTGAATTTGTTCCATGTTAATCATTCTCAATTTCATCTTTGAACTCCTATCCTACCCCCTTCTAACTTTTCTTTTCTTTAAACACTGGGGAAAATGTTATTCTAAGTTGGGGGGGGATAAAAAATGATTTTTCTGAATAAAAACATGCATGAAAAGAAAAATTCCATTAACCTTAAACATGATAAACACACATTGAAAACTCTAAAATTCGATATCAAATAAATTTTTCATTCCTTGATTCTGATTTTAATGCAAGTTTAAGTTCATGAGCATAGTTTTTGGAAAGTGCGGTTGTCCGATGTGATTTTTCAATGTTTACATTTTCATCCTCTTAATAAAAATGCCACAATGCACGTCTACTGGATCGTGGGTGTAAATTTGAGTTCTTGGGTCCCTTTCATTATAGCATAGGGTTCTGGGGTCACTTTTATTTTAATTTGAGTATCAAAAAAAACAAAAAAAACAAAAAAATAACATAAAAAACAAAAAAAACAAAAAAATGACCACATAGAGCAATGTTTTGTCCAAATGTGTGGCGTCCGGCACTTGGGGATCGTGACTCCATAGTTGTCTTGCCCAGAGTTAGGCTTTATATCTCTATTTTAGAGCATGAAATTGACAATATGTGTGGCGTCTGGCACTTGGGGATCGTGACTCCATAGTTGTCTTGCACAGAGTTAGTCTTTTCATATCTATTGTGGATAAAAAAATCATCAAAAAAAAATTCAAAAAAAATGGATACTCATATTAAGGTTTAATGTGATTCCCACCTAGCGCTTCCATTTTTTCCCCTTGAACAATAAAATGGGCCCCATATCTTTTATGATGCACAACACTTTATCATGCTTAATTGGAATTGGATGAAATGTGGCAATGAATTTGAACAAAGGAATGGTCTTGGGCTTGGGATATGCTTATGGACCTATCTTGTTTTAAATGATCTTGATGGGTTCCATAATTTTTTTGATATGAGGTCTTTTGAGTGAACAATGTGTATTTAAATGTTTTTGGAAAAGGGGATTTGGATTTCATATTTGTAATTTATTTTGCTCGGGACTAGAAAAACTCAAGTTGGGGGGTGTGATTAGTCACTGAAAGTGGCTAATATTCATTGTTAAGATCTTAATATTAATGTTTTTAAAAGTTCATAAACATCAATTTTAGTCCAATTCAGAAATTGAACTTCATTTCCCGTCATTGTGCAATTCATGCTTAAAATGTCAATTGGGGCACACTCAATAATTTTCTAGTGGAAATTACAATATTCATCATTATAATTTTAAATTTTGGGATATTATTGATCACTTTTTTTGGAACATTTTATCTTTTAGTTCCGATGGATGAATCCCAAAGGAAGATGGAGAATTTTGCGCCTGAAGGCAGAAACATGCTGGAAAATGCATAATGGGCCTAAGGCCCATCAAACAAATGTGGGGCCCAGAAACCAAGTCCAATGAAGCTAAACTTTATACAGTATAAATATAAAAATATTAGGATCATTTTATTCAACTGTGGCCGGATCTAATTCTGATGTTTTCATGATGATAAAGGGATCTGAAGTTGAGATTTAAATGGAGGACTCGTCATTAATGCACAGAACTCCGTCCCACCATTTCGACCATAACTTTCAAACGGCTGAGGCAAATGTCCTAAACATTTTAGAGCTTTTAGAAGACACATGGAAGAAGATATTTTATATTTAAGACACCTTAGGATTCGGCCATATGAAGTGTCAAACGCACACGTCAAAATGGAGGACGAATCTGGACAGTTTTCCGGGTCAAATTCAAAACATCAATTTCCTTTTGATTATTCACCCTCCATTTCACTCTATTAATTGTTGGGGGGTGAATTAATTGTTGGGGGATGTACCTAAGGCTCCTAATATGCCTATATAAGGAGATATTGGTGAATCTAATAGGGGTGGATATTTTTCATATCATCTTTTTTTTCTTGTTTCATTGTAAGGTTATGCTTCCAAATTTCCTTTGTAATGTTTTCCATTTCCATATAAGTTTATTTTTTGTATATTTATGTTATTAATCAACTTATTTCTCTTCTATATTTTCCTTTTCATTTTTTAAAACTTTATAATCACAAAGCACAGTGATATATCTGTGTTGTTGTGAATTAGTTCACACATAGGTGTGAATTTCATTCACACACACGTAGGAGTGCTCGTTATTTCCGTGGTTTTAATTTCTTCAATCCAATTCTTGATAGCCATCTTCCGCCCACCATTGAGAGTATACCATAAATGGAGGGCTAAACCCTTAATGGGTTGATCTTAGGAGGATGAAAAGGCTGGATTGAATGTTATTTTATGAACGAATTGTTGTTAATTGGATAATTAATTTAAGACATCCATTCTTCAGTTATTTCTACTCTTCATCTTTACTGTGTTTGAGCAAAATAAATTCAATTACTAAATGACCATATACGTCGGAGTGATCATGAATTTGGTTCTCTAATTGTATAAGGGATTAGTAATTGTGTTTAGTAAGCACCAAACCAGAAAATGATGAAGGTAGTGTTATTTTTGAAGAATGGATTCATCAAGAATTAATAAAACCAAAATTTTTTAAAGAAGTAAAATTCATTCAATCCACCCCGATCATAATCCTAGATCAACCCATTTTCATTAAATTGAATTCACGTAGGTTTCTTAGTGTTATTTAAACCATCCAAAATCGATCCGAAAGTTGGCTACTTCAAAGCCCATCCCGCACCAAATCATAGCGTCTCAAGGTTACTTCTTCGGTCCCTGTGGATTCGATCCCTACTTGTACTTCAACGATCGCTTTTACTAGTAGGGTAAATTTGGGCGCAACTAGTAATATAATTTCATTTATGGGTATTTACATATTCATTGTATGACCCTTCTTCAATGGGGTGTACGTTTCGAAAGTTACCCAAGTCGGTAAGGGAACCTTTCACCCTCCTCTTTTTAAAAGACTTATTTTGTTATGTCTTTTAATTCACATACTATTATGTTGGGATATGTTCTTATATATCCTTATTGATGTAAATTTTATGTTCAAGTGATGAGATACCCTTTTTATCTCTCATCAACTCTTTTTCTGAATTTTGAAGTGACGCTGTTAGGCTGTCGAATTTTTGAAAGGGAACTTCTTAACCCAATTTTGATTCTTTGGGATATACTTATACTCCTCGAATATGTCGTTCTATGAATATGTGTGAATGTCCTCTGATTGTTTTACACTTAATATCCCCTTATATTTTGTTTATTCGTTTGTCTCACATAATTATGTAATTGATTTATCCTTAATCCAAGGATACCATCTTTGTAGGAGACTTCGTCTCAATCTCCTTTCATTGAGGCATATTTTGTTTTATACACAACCTACTTTTATACGGTGTATAAACCCCTTTGACATTTACATTTATCCAAATGGAATATTTTTATACGAAGAGTTTTACTAAACGACAAAAGGGAATGTTTTTGTTGTACGTATGCGGCAACAATGACTTCTCCGCCGCCGTGACCATTATTTGAGTTTCGGATTCCTCTACTAGCCATACCTTTTTTTTAAATGAAAAATAAATACCTTCTTTTACTTTTATTTTATTTTGGTATTGAAAATGGTTTTCATAATGTTTTTATATCAATGTGTTGTATTGATATCTTGTGATTGAAAAGTGGAAATGTTATGTTTCCTTTATGTATGTTTTATGTGATACGATTATGTTATGGTTCTTGGGCATTATTATGAAGACGGGTGGTTCCGTGATAAACTAAGGCCAGGTGAGCCCGATATAGCTCTCCAATGCATTGGGTAACGCAAAGGGGTTAAATGTTGAGGTTTCTCTAAAGAGATTTAGGAAATATAATGTGATGGGTATTCCAAACGTAACCAAGAGGGTTACTCCATACGTAAGAATGTTATGAATGCCTCAAGTTAACTTTATGTCTTATGCTTTCTATGATTTATTCATGATTTGATGAGGTATGTTAAAATGATTATGTTTTACGAGTAAAGTATGTTTTCATACATGGACTAATGTTTTCTTTTCATACTTTTATATCCCTTACTGAGCTTTTTATGCTCATCCCAAGTTTTTGAAATGTTTTTCATAGGTCAAGGGAAAGGTGCATGATATGATGATAGTGTCAAGGAAGTGTCAAGAAAGAATCCATGTTTTTATAAATATGTTTCCGTTTATGGGAAAAAAATGAATACTATATTTTATGTAACCACTTTTTTTAAATGTGGAATGTAATTCAGGATTTATAATCTAATTCTCTAAAACTCTAAACCTAAAAAGATCCTCAATGTGAATTATTCAATTAACTCAATATTAAGTAATGTTTAAGGCTGGGGCCTTATAAGTATAGAAGACCTTACTAGAATTTTGGTATTATAGAGATTTTGTGAGTTTTCCGAGAAATACATCCCTGTCTGGATACGAGCAGGTAGAGGCGGCTCTGACACAAATGTACCTCGGGGTAAAACCCGAAAACACCGCTTTGAGCTAGACTCGAACAAGAACTAGTGGACGACAATGGGTCTTGCTGCACTCTTGGTTACGACACTCTTGGGGGATATTCCTAGGATAATTTTTATTTTCTTTACAAACTATTATGAAGGGTTTATGAGTATATACATTCTCAAAGAAAACATTTTTATGATTATGGATTATATCCATAAATAGTTAAATTTATGTTAAGTGTTTTGCAAGTTTGTAATTATGTATTTTGATTCATAAACTAATCTAGTTTATGCCATTGTTTATAAATGGTGCCTAGTGGGTGGAATGGAAACCGTATCAATGCACGCACTCCGTGTAGGGATTGCCCTCCTGCTCAAGAAAATTATAGTGGAGCTAGTGATACAACTGGTGCTGATTAGCTTATCACTATACTAGGACAACTCACTCAGGTTTTGAATAATAACCTTACATGTATGGAGAACCCTAATCCATAACATGGAGGATCAATGTTAGACCGCTTCATGAGGCAACAACCGCCAAAATTTAATGGGGGTACAAATCTATTAGCAGTTGATCAATGGATAAAATCCTTAGAGAAAATGTTCCATGCCTTGGGGAGTAGCGAAAGGGAGAAGGTTGTCATGGCAGTTTACTGCCTTACTGGAGATGCTGATCAATGGTGGTCGCTGATTCAAAACATGAAGGAATATGATGAAGTATCAAATATGGAATGGAGGGAGTTCAAAGATATTTTTGTAGAAAAATACTTTCCTCGTGACCATCGAGCAGATATGGAAAGGCAATTTCTGAGTTTGAGACAAAAGGAGGATGAGAATGTCGGAAAGTATGAGGCCAACTTTACAAGGTTAGCGAGGAATGCAACAGATTATATACATAACCGAAGAAGTAAGATTGATAATTTCTTTGATGGGTTAAAACTGTTTCTCTATCGAGCCTTAGTCTCACAATCTTTCTCTTCGTACAAAGATATTGTCTCATGTGCTATCAAGACAGAAAAGGAATTCTCTAAATCTTATGACAATAAAGTAAAGCAAGAGAAGAAGAGAATAGTGGAACATAAGATATATAAAGGGAAAAGGGAAATAAGGATTTTCCATTATGTGATAATTGTGGGAAGAATCACCCCGGTGCTTGCCTAAAAGGAACGAGAGTTTGTTACAAATGTGGAGAAAAAGGTCACCAGGCTCGTGATTGTAAGGGAAAGAAAGAGGCTATCAATGTTGAATGATACAATTGTAGGGAAATAGGGAATAATGCAAATGAATGTCCTAATCGTTAGGGAAACTTAACTCAGAAAAGGCCAAGGGATCAAGGACAATCTTATACTGTTACTACAGTTGAAATGGAATAATTAATGTATTGGTGCTTTTGGAATCAATGATTATATTCTGGTTATAAGAATAATGTGATATATATAAGGATTGTACTATAGTACTTGTGGTTTTCATTAAGCTTTTAATATGATGAATGTAATCATATTTTTAGTATGTGACAATAAGAGAATCCTTACTTTTTTTGGGGAATCTGATGAGTTGATTTTTGAATTTAGAGACCTTTTAGAGAAAGTCTGGACATAGGTATTTTGGATAATTATAAAGGTTGGAATGAATTAATTTTAACTTTGTATAGCACTGTTTAAGGTTAAAACATTGCTGAAGATTATTTTTGGAATATTATGATACTATAGTTTTAGGAAAAGGACAACCTGCAGGTGGTGGGATAACCCGTCGCGTCGGGAAAAGATGTAGGAATCGAACCCACAACCATAGTGTGACATGCCTTTATTACCTACCACTAGCCTACAGGAATTCCTTGGTTATTACAAAATAGTTTTTCTAATCTAAATGGTATGTGTTAATATCTTGAAACTTGTACGATTAGGATAAATATAATATTTTTGAGTTCTATTATCTTTTTGAGTGAATGATGGGTTGGTGGTAAAAATTTATTAAAGAATGAAAGTCTACATGACAAGTATGTATATTTCCTTACATTCTTAGTAAATCTATTAAATAAATTCCTCAACTTTATGAAAGGTAACTTAAAACAAAAACGTTGTCTGTTAACTTTTCCAACTGGGGATTCAATGACCATTTAACCAATCACAAGTTTGTGATTTTCTTGTGGTTAACTTTCTCCTAATCCTGTTTTCTACAATTCTTAATCAGACCTTGATGGTTTTTTTTCCTCCATATCCATATTTTCATAGAATCCTAGTATGGGCTATCTTGTGTGACCTTTGTACTTCTCTTTCTTTCTTTTAAAGTTATATTTTTATTAACCTTATTTCCGATGTGGGTTTTCCAAAAAGGTATTTTCTATTTTCATCCTTTTATTTTCGAAGAACATTTTCAAATTTTGAGGACACAATTTATTGAAGGAGGGGAGAATGTAACGCCCCAATCTTCCATGGTACGCTCCTCTTTGAATAATAGAGCAGCGTGTGTTGTACGCAACCTCGAGTTCTAACACACCGCGACCAATAAAAGTAGCAGTTATGAATAGTAATACTAACTTTTTGAAATTATATAAATTTTATATTTCAAAATGGACTTCATTTTTCAATTTGGAATATCGAAAGTATCCTATGTTGAATTTTTGGTATTTTTATGAGAACTTCCAATTTTTGATGAATAGTAAAAAATACTTAAAAACAACTTATTTAATCAAAATAATTTATAGAGATAAATTATACAATTTAGTGGTTATAAAGTGTAATTAGAATATATTTTTACCATTTTATCCAATGGCGGTCATTAGAATTAATTTCACTTTGAAATTGGATATAAACAATTGTCAATCTTTTGATATATATTGTTTCTTAAAAACATGCTATTTGTTGTGACAACGGGAATTAATTATTAAATTAATTAATTAAACTTATAGGTTTTGAATTTTGTAAAATAGATATAATTTTTGAATTTGGAATATCAAATATATCTTAGAGTGAATTTTTGGTATTTTTCTGAAAAACTTCAATTTTTGATGAATAGTGAAACCACTAAATGGTAGTTAAAAAAATGATTTTACATTTAAATGAAACATTACTACTTCTGTCTAATGAATTTCAAAAATATGACATACATGGTTGTAATTAGGAAGTAAAATTTGGTTCAATGGGATTAAAATAATTTTTTGTGAATAGTAACTTTTAAGTTCTATTAATAGCAATTAAAGGTAATTAGTGAAATTTAAGGTAAAAATGATATTATAAAAATATGAAAATATCTTGAAACTTTTCCTATAATTATTTAATGAGTCATGGTAGTACAATAAAATCCCTGGGTCAACTTGGGGACCCCATGGAGCCACTTGGGTAAGAAAATGACATTAATAACTTTTTATTTAAAGTAAAAATAAAATTGTCACAAACATGTGTTGTTTTACTAAAACAATTATTACATGGGGCTATATAAGATAACTTTTCAACTATAAATATTCATTGGAAAGATAAAAATATTTCCTACATCATGATATTTTTTATATAATTTTTAGACATTAAATAAATCAATTTTTTATGACACAATGATGATGCAGTGATTACCTCATTAATTGACGATTTAAATAAAATGAAAAGATAATGTAAAATATAAGACATAAACTTGTAAAAAACCTATTGGATGAGTATATTTAGAACCCTTTTCACCTTATCCTCGAAATATATAATTGTGGGACCTCTAAAATCCGAAAATCATTTCATAATATTGTAATATTTCATGACTTTCCAAGAGTGCCCCTCCTCTCCTCTTATAAAAGGCCCGCCACCTCTACCACCTTATTCACACCATCAAAGACATTTGGCTTGGCCAATCTCTGACCAAATACTCTCTTAACTTCCCTGTATTACTAATAGAAGCATCACTTTGGGCATAATTCTTCCCAAGGAAGCCTTTGGCTCAAATAAAAAAGAGTTACCCGATTTTAAGGTAATGCCTTCTCTTATGTTATTTTGTTTTATTTTGCTTCTACAACCCCTTAAACTCCTTTTATTCCTTTATTTTGTAACAAAATCAGTATCTTAAATATACTAGAATGTTTTTCTGAGAAGGATTTGATTTATACTTACACACACCTTCGTCTAATGGTTAAAGAACATACTGTTTCTGTGGTTGGCGAATTTATGCCTCATGAAATGATGATTGTTCAATATTCTTTAACACCTCTCATGGTTCCCATTAAGATGTCACTATATTTATATATGATATATATTATGTTTATTTTTTCCTTATGAATCTGTATTTCTCATTTATGGCATACCTTTATGATTTCCATTATGGGTAAACGCGATAATTTCATTTTAGGAAGTGCGGACTACTACCCCCTCAAAGTGATTTGAATAGTTAATTCCATATATGGGATGTATGAAGGATGGAGTAAATGATATTATATATGATATTATACTAGAATTATAATATACCTTTATATAATTATTATTTAATTCCATTAAATATGAAATATAAATGAAAGTAGCGTTCATGCGTACGTACGGCTTACCATCTCCATGAACGGTGCATTTCATTTCTTACCTCTAAATGTTACGTAATATTATGAATTAATGTATATACTGGATATATATAATATATATGATATCTACATCATTAATATAATTATGGAGATAATGGTTATTCTACCATATAAACAACTTGTAATTATAAGAAGTTTATTGTTGACTCAAGTACCAAAGATCGACAAAACGACCGTTATTAACTTAAATGACTACATAATTTTCATAACATTGTAATAAGTGATATAAAAGGGATAATGAACTTGAAAAAGGTTCTTAAGAAAGTATAGATTAACTCTAGTTTATTATTCAGGAGATTAAAGAATGGTCGAGTGAAGTCGGACAAGAGGTAAGGGATCTTCTTAACCCAATTTCTGTTCTTTGGGTTAATCTCCTACTTTCAAATTATGTCATGATATTATTATGTCCTATCTTGTATTTTTAATTTATTTATGTTCAATTATAGTGAATACACATAATAGATCAATTTTATTTAAAAAATGATCTTTTTAAGGGACTTCGTCTCAATCTCCTTTCATTGAGGAATATTTGGTTTTATACACAACTTTCTTTTATACGGTGTATAAACCCCTTTGAATTTTACTTTTATTCAAAATGAATCTTTTTTATACAAAGAATTTTACTAAATGACAAAAGGTATTGTTTTTTTTTCTTTTCGTACGTATGCGGCGACAACGAATTCTCCACCGTCATGACCATTATTTGAGTTTCGGCTTCCTCTACAAGCCATAACATTTTTTTAAATGAAAAATAAATAAAAAGTTTTAATTTTCTGTTATTTTGGTTTTGAAAATGGTTTTGAAAGTGTTTTTTTATATCAACGTGTTGTATTTATATCTTGTGATTGAAATGTGTAAATTTTATGTTTCCTTTATGCATGTTTTATGTGATACGATTATGTTATGGTTTATGATATGTTTAAAACTGTTCATATGAGGAATGAATTGGACTTAATAAGTGATGGGTGGAGCCCGCTATAGCTCCTCGATGCATCGGTAGGTCTCATGAGACAAACTAGTGTCTTGGAACGCGGCCTTGACAAAATATTATTTGTAGTCTTGGCACGAGGCCTTGGGTACGTGGTTATGATAGTCTGGCATTATGCATTCCATCATTATGAAATTGGTTATTGATATTGTGTTTGATTATTTGACCAGTAGAATATCCATGTGAATATGTAAATGACAATATTTCATTTTACTTTTGCCATATTATGCCTAAGTTCATTTTTAAAAGGCTTTTTTTAGTTATTAATTTCCTTAAATGTTTATGTTTATTTATGAAAGCTTTCGCTATATTGTTATCCTTATTGAGCATCTGAGCTCACCCCTTTCAATGTTTTATTTTTCCCAGGATGTGAAGAAATATTTTATGACTGACCTACAGGGATAGTCTAAAGGGGATAAAAGTGTGGACTATGGATACTATGTTGTTTTGAATTTTTACTTTATGATGTAATGTAAAACTTATGAATGTATATAGTGTTTCAAGGCTACTAAACAAATTGGTCTTTCGAGACTTGATATTTTTGATCATGCCAATGTTACGCAATAATACAGTGACTCTGGGTAACTGGGGTCGGGGCTTTATAGGTGGATCACATGGATAATTGCCCAGCATTCATTAGTTGTTGCTCTGGAGAAAATGAGGCAGTCGTCAGTGAAGAATAAGTGCGAAACCGGTGGGATTATACGGCAAACCTTTGCCCCATGTATGGAGTTAGAGGATTCAGCCCTGGAAATAAGGTTAGAAAAAACATCAGCCACCAAGATAAAGAGAAAGGGGGAGAGAGGATCTCCCTGGAGAAGGCCCCAAGATGGGGAGAATCCTCGGGTGATCTCCCCATTGACCTTGATTCAGAAAGAGATGGTTGAGATATAGTTCCTGACCATATCTACCCATTTAGATAAGAATCCCATTTTCAGAATTACAACTCTGAGGAAGTTCCATTCCACTTTATCATAGGCCTTATTCATATCCAGTTTCCAGGCCATGGTTCCTCTTTTCACGGTGGAGTGTGTTTTCATAGAGTGGAACACTTCATGGGTGGCAATTGCATTATCATTGATCAGTCTCTTGGCCACGAAGGCACTCTGGTTTTCCGAGATGAGGTCAGGTAGCCAAAGGCGCATCCAATTAACTAAGATCTTTGATAAAAATTTGCAAGAGACATTGCACAGGCTGATAGGTCTAAAGTCAGGGACCTCCAGAGGTTTCTTAATTTTGGGAATGAGAATGAGGACAGTTTCACTGATGGCTGAAATTCTTGTTTTCTCGGCCCAGATATTCCTCATCATATTGCAGATGTCGGGACCGATAATGTGCCAGTATTGTTTGAAGAAGAGGGCGTGGAATCCGTCCGGGCACGGAGCCTTAGTGGGGTGGATGTGTTTCAGATCCAGATGTATCTCCTTGTCCGTCACATATTTGGTAAGTTTCCGATTGATCTCATTGGTGATAATAGGTCTAATGCAATCCTCCAATTCAGCAGAAATGAGAGGAGTTCCTATAGAGAAGATGTACTAGAAGTAACATGTCAAATCTTCGTGGATTCCATCTGTGTTAGAGACTTTGCTACCGTCTGGTTGAGAGATGCAAGTAATAGAATGCGAACCGGGCGGATCAAGGTGGGGTGGGCCAAGCACGGACGGGTTTGAGCTCACACGGGTTTGACTGCAAAGCCCACATATTCTTGTATTAATAACTTAAACTGCACATTTCATGAAATATAATATTTATTGTCATAAATTTATGTATATTTACCGACTATTTTTTACACAATTAGGTTGTATAGATTACAAAATTTCATATTTATTGTTGTTGATGTCAGTTCTTTTGTTAGATTTGTTTTGAATCATATGATATATATATATATACATATGTATCAATTACCAAATTTGTTTCATTGGATGAAAATTGGTGACTCAAACATATTGTACATTCTAATTCAATTACCAACTCAACCTGCATTGGCCTGCACCTACTCGGGCTCAGCCCGTATTAGACCACACTCTAAATGGTAAAATTTTTTAGGTCTGCCCCACCCCACACCTATGAATCCCGCGGGCCACAAACCCATTTTCCATTACTACACAACATGATAATATTGGTGATCATGGGTCTGAATTTCAATCATAACTTCAATCAGGTTAGCATCAAAACATGTAACGGCTCGGACCCTCCTGGTCCAATACTTGTCAAAACACGGTTCCATCAAACGGTTCCACCAAAACAGTGGCACCGGTCACGGTCTCACACCGAAACGGTGGCACCGTGAGGGTGGCACCGTGATGGTGGCACTGTGATGTTGGCACCGTGATTGTGGAATAGTGAGGGTGGCACCGTGAGGGTCGCACCGTGAGGGTGACACCGTGACGGTGGCACCGTGACAGTGGCACCGTGTCCACACTAAGCAATCTTCATACTTTTTTTCCAGTTTTCGAATTTTTCCGCCCCCTCAATGTATATTTTGACGTAAAAATTATTTAATAACCCATTTCAAATCCATTTAAATCCCATAAATGATATCTAAAATTCCCCAAATCCAGGAAATCTTTAACCTACCAAAACATGTGGGTTTTCCTCAATGACACACCCTTTCCACGTACCTTCCAGTTCCGCCCCCTGTTGGGCATTTTCTTCTTATTAGAGAAAAATTTTAACGCACAACCGTTATAGACACCACTCCGATGAGAATTATTAAATGAAAATTAATTCCATCGTGCATAACCGCCAAACCGTGTGGAAAACCACGATCCGACTTTAAAGCTGTTCAAAATTCCATATCCTCTAACAATGAGATCTCATATTTTTTTTGCATGGGAATTCATTTTTCTTATTCTTCTTGAATGGACTCTTTTCTTCCTTGTGCATTTGGAGTTCCCCTTCCTGAAGCAAGTGGTGCGCCTATGATAGAGCCCTTCTGATCACCCTTGGAGTCCCTGAGTTCCTCCCCTGCAAGTCACACGTCCCCAGCTCTTGGAGCACAGAGTTAAAACGTTGATCTTTGGTCATCCAAGTAGGGGTTTTCCTTGCCTCTCTTTAATGTGTATCATATGGGGTGGGTATTCTATTGTTTCTGTGGGGATGGATGAGACCAAAATTTAATGAAGATAAGAAACAGAATTTTAAAGAATGAAGGGGGTGTTTTCAATGTTTCTGATGTACTCTTTTATCTTCATTTATGTGTTGTGAATTGTACGAGATTATGCCCACTAAAAATCATGTCCATTGGTGGTCTTTCCTTGTGCACTAATGAACCTCTGTTCTTCTGGATATTTCCGTGATTGAATGGGTGTAACATGGAAACTGGTTAATCACATAAACTCAGTTGATTAAATAGATTCCCAGTTAACAACAATCCTTTTGTGATCACCCCGGTTAACCAAACATAAAGAAGGAACATAATGAATGGCATTCCTGAATCTGGAAACTCCCTTTCTCTGCCTTGGTATTAAGTGTGGTTGTTCTGCTTGATACTTATGGGGTGATATGGATATGGATGGGGATGGGATCCTCTGTTGGTTGTGCAGTTGTTGGTTGTGGACCTGAGGCCAGGTGGGGCTGTATCTTGAGGCTTGGTTTGTTTCTAATACTTCGAGGGATCTCACAGATCCCTTTAGTTGTTGTGACTTTACAAGAGAACCAAGTGCGAATGATTAGTTGCTGGTTGGCTGTTATTCTTTCCCTTAGCTTGTGACCATGCCTGTTAGTTTCCCAGTAGTGAAGAATTTACTTAAAGGTAATCGCTTGAACATGAAATCAAGAACGGGTTCAATGGGGAATTGGTTCTAGGAATGAGTTTTGACATGGTTTTGGTGGTGGTGTTTTTATGAATGAATAGTGACAAGGTGTTTGTGTTGGGATGGTTTTGGGAACCCTAGGCTAGGATGAGTGCTTGTTACACACACACACACACATATATATATAATTGTAGTTTTTATGTTTCTTATTCACGCCCCACCCATGTTGAGCACTTCGTGCCGAACACCCCCATGTCACGGGGGAGGGTGTTTTTCCCAACACTCCTATGAGTGGTCGGTTGTTAGCTCCTTTTCTACTACTTGTTCCGAGTAACCCAAGATCCTTCGGGAAGGTTGTGATGACCTGAGGTCCATTATTTCCCATGATTCTTCAGGAAGGGTAGTTGTGGTGGTTAGCCCAGGTGTGTGCGGGCAGATTGTTTCCCAAGTCTCTTCGAGATGAGGCCCAGATGTTTGCGGGCGTGGTTACGTGTGGTTGTTGTGGCCCATGTGTTTGCAAGCAGGATGTGTGTTAGTGATAGCCCAAGTGTTTGCGGGCAGGATGTATGGTTGTGGCCCAGGTGTGTGCGGGCGGGGTGTGGCAGTGGGACTGCAGTGAGAATGGTCGGGGAGGTCCTATGCGTAGGATGTCTTCAATAACCAGTGGGAAAGTGGCGTGGGGTACCCAAACATCAATGTGTTATTACTATTACAATACTTGAATTGCATTATTTGGGGAGTGTGCCTTGGTGAGGCTTGGGTGGATAGTTTTCCTTGTTGGGTGTTTTGGTGATCTCTTTTCTCACAGGGCAATAGAATACCTCCCCCCTTGTGCACGAGAGCTTTTGGATTTCCCTAATGAGTATACTTTTATGCTCACCCAACGTATATAAAACTGCTTTCAGGTTTCTAGGAGGACTTCATGGATCATGCATGATCAAACTAGTTCATACGTTGGGACGGTTGCTGTTTCTTTTTTTCTCTTCTTGGTACATTCTTTGGGGGTTTTCTTGTACTTTTATAGCATTACTTTTGGAACATGCATATGGGAATGGTTTGTTTTGGATTAACTTGTACTTCATCTTTCAGTGTTGTTGGAAATTACTATCTTATATCCCAATCCTATTAAATAAAAAGGCTAATGCCTTCCATCTTGTGTGTGATTCTATAACATTTGTGCTAGTCCCCACTCCGGGACCTATCGAAGGCGGGTCTCAGGGGTCATTATCTCTCCTTCAACTTGAAGAAGGAAGGGTCTGGCGATCTACTATCCCTTCTCTCATCTTGGTGAAGGTGGGTCGTGATAGAATGGTATCAGAGGCAGAGGTTGAGAGATATAATGGAGTTCAGAGTTAGGCACAGTGACGATTGCATGGAATGGTAGGGTAACAGTGTTAGGTAATCTTGGTGTGTGAAATAGGCCAGGGAAGACGAACTAGGACACGGGATTTTAGGGCCCCCGTGATCGGATGCAAGGACTTTGGGCCTACCAAATGACAAAGTGAGGCTACCCTCATTGTAGTGTAGAGACCCTAAGAAATGTACATGCATCATAATGACATGTGTTATTATGTTTCTTGGGGATTTGGGGATTTAAAATCTATGAAAATTTAAAATCAATATTCTATAATACTCGGGCTTAGGAATTACTTGTTTACCTTGAAAATATGACACCTATATGAGGACCACGAGTAGTGTGGGCGATCAAGGCCCAGGAGGTTGACTTGAACGATCAATAGAGGACTGACCGAGAGGAGGAGGACAATCAGTGGCAGAGGGAGCTTCATGCCTTTCAGCGACAGACCCTTGGGAAGTACGAGGGAAGCACCTCAGACATGGAGACAAAGAGATGGATAGAGGAGCTGGTGATAGCTTTCAGCTTGATCCGGGCTCCGATGGAGTACTGGGTTCCTCTGGCTGTAATCCAGATGTGGGGAGTAGCACGTCAGTGGTGGACACTCTACCTCGGGGAGAAGAGGGAGGCTGAGGTTACCTGGGCTGACTTCGAGAAGGAGTTCCGGGTGGAATTCCTCTCTTCCATGATGAAGGCTGAAAAGAGGCAGGAGATTCTCTCCCTCCAGCAGGGGAGCATGTCAGTGAGAGAGTTGGGGATCAAGTTCAAGGATCTCCTTCACTTTGATTCAGACCTTTTTTTGGAGAGGAGTCTCAGGAGAGAAATCTGGAGGAGGCACTTCGACCTTCTCTTTAGTATGCTATTACTCCCTTCACCTTATAGACGTACTTGGATTTCCAGAAGAAGGATGAAGTGGTAGAAAGGATGCACACGCTGGGAGGTGTGCCGCTGGAGGGAATCCAGTTGGGCTCGTCAAAGGGGAAGGCTGTCAGCAATAGGCCTCCAACATCAGGGCCCTCTAGGTTTCGACCAGTAGGGAGCAGGCCCCAACAGTTCCAGTTTCGATCTTCCGGCCCTCACCCTTTCCTTTCGGGCCTAGGACCGAGATTCTTCATGTAACACCCCCAGATTTCATAGTACGTTATTTCTTCAAAATAATTCAATAACTTGCACTACATGCAACACTGAGTTCAAGCGCACCACGACTTACCAAACTAGCCATTCAAAAGTAGTTATGAATAGTATTAACTAAAATTTGAACTTTATATAATCCTTATAATTTTATAATCCATATAATGAGTTTCTTAGATGTAATGTAAGAACAAATTCATTTATTTCAGATAAAAGAAGTATTTTTCAAAAAATGAAATTTTACTACCTTTTAATGGAAAACCATTTTTAAATCCAATATTTGAAACTATTATATATCTAATTTGACAAAATAAACTTCTTCTTTAGAATCGGGACATAAAAATTTAGTTTTAATAAATTTTTGGTGTTTTTCTGATAACTTTCATATTTGGTTGAATAGTGAAAAATACTGAGTTATTGGTTAAAACTGACTTTTTATTTAAATAATTATTTATTTTATTTAAATTTATTTTAGGTCAAAATAGATACATATTACCTATATACATTCAATTTAATACATTGGAGTCATTTTATATTAATTCTAGATATATAAAAATTTTATTGAACTTTTTACCATCTTTTACCCACCTACTAAGAGCTTTTAAAATTATGCATAAAACATAATTTTACCGCTTATGTGAATGGAATTTCGAAAATCTGAGAGACACGGTTGATATCAGTAAGTAAAATGTGGTTCAATGAGATGAAAATAATTTTTGGTGAATCGTAACTTTTTACTTTTATTTACCACGGTTAAAAGTAAATAGGGTAATGAAAGGTAAAAATGATATTATTTTTACCCTAACACATATCCTAATTCTATTTGATAAGTGTATCTCGACCAAAACCAACCTTAAAAATAAAATATTATCTTTTAGGTCCACTTGGATTAGAATAGGACATTTATAATTATTTAATTTAAAGAAGTGTTAAAAGTGTTAAATTCAAGTTTTCATAACTAAAACATTTTTAATATGGGTTTATACATAAGATAAATTCGAATATAAATATTCATTAGATATATAAAAATATTTCTTACATAATTATATTTTATTTATAAATTTTTGACATTAAATAATTTAACTTATTTATGACACAATGGTGATGCAGTAATTACCTTCTTAATGAAAGAATCAAATAAATTGTATTATTAATATTAAAATAAATATAATTTCAAAGTTTTTATGACATATAAGAATTTTATAGGTTAATATGACATGTTAGGATTGATTCAATGTATCTTGTTCGAAGTAATCAAGCTGTGATGACTTTCACAAAAACCAAATACTAAATAGTGTCAAAATTGACATAAATGAGTTTTTAAAACAAATATTATATTATTAAATTATATAATAGTCCTAAAACTCTCGGCCAAATGACTTATATAATTATAGGTATATCATTAATGAACAACTTGGGGTTCTCTTGGCAGTTTATAGTAAGTTTATTAACCATATAATATAAAAAACAAAAAGACATGGTAAATGTCAAACTAATTAACTAAGAGTTAAATCTAAAAGATAAGGTTAATATGGTGACCCATACCTATCTAAAACCTATTGGTTCAGGGGATTTCGACCCATACCAACCTTATACTCTAAATAAATCACTTTAGATACATTAGAAACCGAAAATTATTTTATTATAAAATAATGTTTTAAGTTTTTCCTAAGGTGCCCATCACCCCTCTTATAAAAGGGCACTCCCCCTTCTCTGAATTTCACACCTTCAAAGCCATTTGGATCAGCCAAAACCTGCCCAAATATCCTCCCAACGTCTCTAACATCAACCTAGAGGCCTTAATTTGGTTAGAAAGCCAACCTAAGGATCCCTTTTGATCAACTCAAAATGAAACACCCGAAGAAGAGGTAATAATTTCACCACCCTCTTTCAAGTTATTTTTTTCTTCCACTTGATCTTTCTTTTTTGTTTCCATTATAAAATAATAACTCCAGTATCTTCTATATACTGTGATATTATTATAAAAGTGTTACAACCCTAGTCATTATTCTATCCATCCTATAAATGACAAAGTCACCATACGTGCGTACGCACGACTTACCGTCTCCACGTCGTGGTGAAGTTTGTTATTCAAACACATCATCATTTGGATGGGTATAATAATGTGTATAACTAATTTAAATAATAAATATAACATGATAATGATTATTTATATATTATATACGCTCCAATTATATACTCTTTTCATATAAAAAGAATGATATTGTCGCTCGTGCGTACGTACGGATTACCATCTCCACGAACGCGATGAGATTCATTCCCCATCGTATCCATTCAAGACTAATATTCCCTTGATGGTTAAAAATAATTTTTAAAGACATAATATCATTCTTTATATAAATAAAATATATCTTATTCATAACAAACATGGCTTACGTAACCAAGCATATAAAGGGGAACGAATCAGTTAACACCCAAAACGACGATAATACTAAAATATCTTTAACAAAGCAATATTGGAAGATCATATATGAAATCATATTAATGTATATGATTATTATATAATTTAATAACAATTAATTGAACATTATAAATTATGTAACATACCCTCTATCAAATAAAAGTACAAGGTAAGGGTTATTTACTCAATCTCATTATTATCCGAGATTGTTCATGTGTAAGCATTTTATAGGGCTTACTTATCATAGATACCCATATTTCATAAAAATGTTTTCAAAAGGAATATTTTAAGGTATTATGGGAGGTTCTATTTAACAAGATCATCATATTAAATGTTTTAAATATTTATCTTTCTAAACACTTTTAATTAATGTCCATGTTTTCAAAATGATTTTAAGGATTTATTTATATGGACATGAATGTTTTGAAATGATAATTGTTTTAAAAAGTTTCAAAGTGGTATGGGACACTTCGATTCAAAAATCTCTTTTAAATGACTTCCTTTATAAAATCTGAGACTTTTAAATGATTTCCTGGAAAATGGTTATTTCTCTCAAAGCATTTTACTAATTATTTTCATCTATATCAACATCTTTTGATGGATTTTAAACTTGTTTGAATTTGATTTATTATGATACAAGTCTTCCATATTGGATTGAAGGTTTTGTGATATGTTTGACTGTGGATGTGTTATTTTATACCATTAATGGTTTATGGATAAGGTATTTACATTTCTTATGCTAGTTTTTATACGTATGTCTATGTTATGTTTCAACTTTTTCATATGAGGAATGCAGTGGACTTTGTATGTGACGGGTGGCACCCGCTATAACTCCTCGATGCATTGGTAGGTCTCATGAGACAAACTAGTGTCTTGGAACAAGGCATTGACAAAAAATTTATTTGTAGTCTTGGCAAGAGGCCTTGACTATGTGGTAATGATGTCCGACGTTAGGCATTCCATCATTATGAAATTAGTTATTACATGTGATTATTCGACTAGTAGAATATCCATGTGAATGTTAATATGGTAATGTTTGACTTATTTTTACCATATTGTGTTCAAGTTTATGTTTAAATGGATGTTGTTTTTATTAAATATCTTGCCTTAAAAGTTTATAGCTTCCGCTAAATTATTTACCCTTACTGAGTATCTGAGCTCACCCCTTTCTTATGTTTTATTTTCCCAGGATTTCCACAAAGTGTATTATGATTATTATGCAGGGTTAAGCTAAACGGAAAAATGGAATTATCAAAGGATTATTTATGTTGTGTTGTATGTTAGAAAGTGTAATTTAACGTTCATGTATGTTGCGTATTTTCCAAGGACACTAAACTGATCGGTCCTTCAGGACTTGATTCCTTGTGATCATACCAATGTATTAAAATATTGCACTGAATCTGGGTAACTGGGGTCAGGGCGTTACAGTTGATATTAGAGGAAGTTTAGTAAAAACCTTGGAAACTAGATTTAGATATACTCTGATTAGAGAACATTGTCCTAAGATAGTATTTGAGGATTAGTATAAAAGAACTTGTTAGAATTTTGGAAATGTAGATATTTTGTAAGTTTTCTGAGTAATACATCCCTATCTGGATACGAGCAGGTAGAGGCGGCTCTGGAACAGATGCACCTAGGGGTAAAACTTGAAAATACCGCTTTTAGCTAGACCCAAATGGGAACTGGTGCATGACAACGGGCCTTGCTGTACTCTTGGTTACGACACCCCTAGGGGACATGCTTAAGATAATTATCATTTTTATTACAAGCCATTATGAAGTATTTAAGAGTAAATACTTCCTCAAATAGAACATTTTTGTGATTATGGATTATATCCATAAAATCATAAATTTACGTTAGGTATTTTATGAGTTTGGAATTATGAATTGCGATTCATAAACTGACCGAATGTATTCCATTGTTCATAAATGGCGCCCAGTAGAAGGAATGAGAACTCCAGCAACACGCATGATCAAAAGATTAAGAAGGATCATATATTTCATGGTATTAATCCAACATTTAGGAGCTAAATTGTCTCCCACGTATTCTCATCATATGAAGAAATAGTATCATGTGTTAATAAGACAAGTAAATAATTCTCTGAGTCTTATGGATTCGAAGGGAAGAAAGAGAAGCAAAGGATGGAAGAGAGAAAAATAGATAAAGGGAAGAGGGGAAAGAAGAATTTCTCCATATGTGATAACTGTGGTAATAAACACCCTGGAACTTGCCTAAAGGGAATGGGATTCTGTTATAAGTGTGTAGAAAAAGGACACCAAGTACGTGACTGCAAGGGTAAGAAAAAGGTTTTAAATATACAATGCTTCATCTACAAGGAGTTGGGACACAACGCGAACCAAGGTCCAAATCATCAGAGTATGCACCGAATGCTTCTATTGGATAATAATCAAGTTATGATACCACCACAAATGAAGAGGAATGATTAGTGTTCTCATGTTGTGATTTAAGAATTATGTCAATTCAGTATTGTATTGATGATGTACCAGTTATATAAATTATGGAAATAAATAAGGATTGTACTGTAGTACTATTTCATTGAGGATTTGAGATTATATGGTACTATGAAAAGTGACTCAACAGCAAGTTAATTTTTTTGAAAATACATGGTTAAAGGAAAGTTAATCCTTAATATGGTATTGATATTGAGGTAGTAATTTTGGAACAAGAGATGGTTGATTTGGATATATTATATTGGATATTCTTGACTACCTTGGCATTGATCAATGGTTTGTTTATTTCATCATTATTAGAGTATTCAAAGTTTTTTGATATAAGGAATATATCTAGTATTATATAAGGAATAAGGGAACATGAATGTAATCAATAAGGTTTTATGGTAATTCAGGGTGATATCGTGTTTTAAAAGAATACATGATGAAGGTATTCACATGTTATTATGTGGAAAAAGTGATCTTCATTATGTTTACCTTCCATATAAATTTTGGACTGAGAGTTTGGACAGAAGTATTTTGGTTAAGTATAATGGTTGTAATTGATAATATTTTACATCGTATAATATTGTTAAGGTTAATGAATTTCTTAAGATTATTTTTTTGGATTGTTATAAAAAGGACATCCCGGAAATCAGGCGACAACCCGTCACATCTGAAAAAGCCGCAAGACTTGAACCCGCAACTGAAGGGCGACAAGGGTGCATCACCTACCAATGACCTACATGATGTCCTAGTTTTATAATGCAGTTTTTTTAAATAATATGAAAAATGAATTATAAATTCATTATTTTGAAACCCTATATGATTAGGATAAATAGAATATTTTTGAAATCTTTTGGAATGAAAGATGAACTTGTGGTAGAAATTAGCTAAAGGATAAAACTATAGTTTTCACGTATATATATCTATTTTCTTATTCTATTCTTAAACTTTAGGGAAGGAATCATAAAACCAAAAATGTATTATCCTAATACCTTATGTTTAACCGATGATAATTTAAATCATCATAGATTGATGGCTTTGAGGCCCTCAATTTTACACTTGTTTGTGATTGATGACCTCAATCACTCCCTATAAATATTTACGTTTTACCTCCAATTATGTGTCCTTAATTTCCACCAATGTTCTCCTAATCGAGATCATACTTTTTTGGTGACCCTTCTATTTCTCTTTCCCTCTTGTTAAGACTAAATTTTATTAACCCAATTTCCGATGTGGGTTTTCCACAAAGGTATTTTCTATTTCAACCTTTTATTACCGAAGAACAATTTCAAATTGCGAGGATGCAATTTATTGAAGGAGGGGATAATGTAACACCCCAATATTTCATAGTACGTTATTTCTTCAAAGTAATTCAATAACTTGCACTACACACAACACCGAGTTCAAGCGTACCACGACTTACCAAACTAGCCATTGAAAAGAGGTTATGAATAATATTATCAGAATTTTAAACTTTATATAATCCTTATAATTTTAGAATCCATATTATGAGTTTCTTAGACGTAATGTAAGAACAAATTAATTTTTTTGAGATAAAAGAAGTATTTTTCAAAAAATGAAATTTTATCGCCATTTAATAGAGAACCCTTTTTAAATCAAATATTTGAAACTATTATATATCTAATTTGACAAAATAAACTTCTTCTTTAGAATCGGGACATAAAAATTTAGTTTTAATAATTTTTTGGTATTTTTCTGATAACTTTCATATTTGGGTGAATAGTGAAAAATACTGAGTTATTGGATAAAACTGACTTTTTATTTAAATAATTATTTATTTTATTTAAATTTATTTTAGGTAAAAATAGATACATAATACTTATATAAGTTAAATTTAATTCATTGGAGTCATTTTATATTAATTTTAGATATATAAAAATTTTATTGAACTTTTTACCGTCTTTTACCCACCTCCTAGGAGCTTTTGCAAATATGCATAAAATTTAATTTCACCGCTTCTGTGAATGGATTTTTGAAACTCCGAGAGACACGGTTGATATCAGTATGTAAAATGTGGTCAATGAGATGAAAATAATTTTTGGTGAATAGTAACTTTTTACTTTTATTTACCACGGTTAAAAGTAAATAGTGTAATTAAAGGTAAAAATGATATTATTTTTACCCTGAAACATGTCCTAATTCTATTGTATAAGTGTATCTCGACCAAGAAAAACCTTAAGAATAAAATATTATCTTCTAGGTCCACTTGGATTAGAATAGAACATTTATTATTATTTAATTTAAAGAAGAGTTAAAAGTGTTAAATTCAAGTTTTCATAACTAAAACATTTTTAATGTCGGGTTATACATAAGATACATTCAACTATAAATATTCATTATAAAGTTAAAACTATTTCCTAAATAGTGATATTTTATTTATAATTTTTTTTCATTAAATAATTTAACTTATTTATAACACAATGAAGATGCAGTAATTACCCTATTAATGAAAGAATCAAATAAATTGTATTATTAATATTAAAATAAATCTAATTTCCAAGTTTTTATGACATCCAAGAATTTTATAGGTGAATATGACATGTTAGTATTGATTCAATGTATCTTGTTAGAAGTAATCATTTTGTGATGACTTTCACAAAAACCAAATATTAAATAGTGTCAAATTTGACATAAATGAGTTTTTAAAACAGATATTATATTATTAAATTATATAGTAGTCCTAAAAATCTAAGGATCAGCCAAAGGACTTATTTAATGATAGGTATATCATTAATGAACCACTTGGGGTTCTCTTGGAAGTTTATAGTAAGTTTATTAACCATATAATATAAAATACAAAGAGACATGGTAAATGTCAAACTAATTATCTAAGAGTTAAATCTAAAAGATAAGGTTAATATAGTGACCCAAACATGTCTAAAACCTATTGGTTGAGAGGATTTAAATCCATCCCCACCTTATCATCGAAATAAATTACTTTGGATACATTATAAACCGAAAATTATTTTATTATAAAATAATATTTTAAGTTTTTCCTAAGGTGCCCCTCACCCCTCTTATAAAAGGGAACTCCCCATTCTCTTAATTTCACTCCTTCAATTCCATTTGGCTCGTCCAAAACCTGCCCAAATATCCTCCCAACTTCGTTCACATCAACCTAGAGGACTTACTTTGGTTAGAAATCCAACCTAAGGAGCCCTTTTGATCAACTCAAAAGGAAACACTCGAAGAAGATTTAATAATTTCACCAACCTCTTTCGAGAACATTTCTTGTTCAACTTCATCTTTCTTTGTTGATTCCATTCTAAAATAATAACTACAGTATATTCTATATTCTGTGATATTATTATAAAAATGGTACAACCCTAGTCATTATTCTATCTATCCTATAAATGACAAAGTCACCATACGTGCGTACGTACGAATTACCGTCTCCACGTCGTGGTGAAGTTTGTTATTCAAACACTTCATCATTTGGATGGGTATAATAATGCGTATAACTGATGTAAATAATAAATATAACATGATAATTATTCTGTATATATGATATATGCTCCAATTTTATATTCTTTTAATATCAAAAGAATGATATTGTTGCCCGTACGTACGTACGGATTACCGTCTCCACGAACGCGATGAGATTCATTCCCCATCGTATCCATTCAAGACTAATCTTCACTTGATGGTTAAAAATAATGTTTAAATACATAATATAATTATTTTTATAAATCAAATATATCCTATTCATAACAAACATGTCTTACGTAACCAAGCATATAAAGGAGAACGAATCAGTTAACACCCAAAACAACAATAATATTAAAATATCTTTAACAAAGCAATGTTATAAGATCATATATGATATAATATTAATGTATATGGTTATTTTATAATTTAATAACAGTTATTGGACCATTATATAGGATGTTAACATACCCTCGATCAAGGAAATGTACAAGGTAAGGGTTATTTCCTCAATCTCATTATTATCCGAGGTTGTTCTAATGTAAGAATTTTCTAGGACTTACTTATCATAGATACCCATATTTCATAAAAATGTTTTCAAAAGCAATATTTTAAGGTCTTATGGGAGGTTCTATTTAACCAGATCATCAATTTAAATGTTTTAAATATTTATCTTTATAAACCCTTTTAATTAATATCCATGTTTTCAAAATGATTTTAAAGATTTATTTATATGGACATAAATATTTTGAAATGATAATTGTTTTAAAAAGTTTCAAAGTGGTATGGGACACTTTGATTCAAAATTCTCTTTTAAATGACTTCCTTTATAAATTGTGAGACTTTTAAACAATTTCATGGAAAAGGGGTATTTCTCTCAAAGCATTTTACTAATCATTTTCATCTATGTCAACATCCTTTGATGGATTTTAAACTTATTTGAAGTTGATTTATTATGATAAAAATATTCCATATTGTATTGATGGTTTTGTGATATGTTTGGATGTGGATGTGTTATTTTATACCATTCATGGTTTATGGATAAGGTATTTACATTTCGTATGCTAGTTTTAATACGAATGTCTATGTTATGTTTCAACATTTCCATATGAGGAATGCAGTGGACTTAGTATATAATGGGTGGAGCCCGCTATAGCTCCTCGATGCATCGGTAGGTATCACGAGACAAACTAGTGTCTTGGTACAATGCCTGGAAAAAAATTTATTTATAGTCTTGACAAGAGGCCTTGACTATGTGGTAATGATATCCAGCGTTAGACATTACCTCATTGTGAAATTAGTTATTACATGTGATTATTCGACTAGTACAATATCCATGTTAATGTTAATATGGTAATGTTTGATTTATTTTTAACATATTTTGTTCAAGTTTATGTATAAAAGGCTTTATTTTTATTACATATCTTTCCTTAAAAGTTTATAGCTTCCACTAAATTATTTACCCTTACCGAGCATCTGATCTCACCCCTTTCTTATGTTTTATTTTCCTAGGATTTCCACGAATTGTATTTTGATTGTTATGTAGGGTTAAGCTAAAGGGAACAATGGAGTTCTCAAAGGATTATTTATGTTGTGTTGTATGTTAGAAAGTTTAATGTAACATTCATGTATGTAGTATATATTCCAAGGCTACTAAACTGATTGGTCCTTTAGGACTTGATTCCTTGTGATCAAACTAATGTATTAAAATAATCCACCGACTATGGGTAACGAGGGTCGGGGAATTACACTTCAGTTGTCGTAGCCGTGTGCACCTTTAGAACCAGTTCCCTGACCGAGTGCAGTTCAGTGGGGGTGGGTCGGTACAACACCCACCTCAGCAGCAGGAGAGACAGCGAGCTCCCGCTCCTCCGAGGGCAGATGTTATAGGAGGAGGCCGACTTCAGGGTGCTCCTCAGGGACCTCAACCAGGGCGCGTTCAGGGAGGCATCCAAAAATCGAGGGGCGAAGGAGCTGGGCGTGGGAAGTTACATGCCGCAGAGGCCACAGTTCCAGCAGGGCCATAAGTCGTTCAAGGTATGATCAGTTTTTTTAGTACTCTTTCCTATACCTTGTTCGATACAGGAGCTTTGCACTCCTTTTTTGCACCTAGTCTGGCCCATTCTCTGGGTCTAGATGCTGAGAGACTTCTAGTGTCCCTAGTGTTGAGTACGCCAGTCGGAGGTCAGACCGACTTGTTTTATGTTTTCCGAGAGTGTAGACTGATGATAGGGCCACATCAGTCTATCAGGGATCTTCTATTATTGAAGATACAACCATACGATGTCATTCTGGGCATTGACTGGTTGTTCTCTGTATGTTCCATTATTGACTTCTTCCAAGGAAGGATCGTGTTTTCGGATTTGGGCGGCCGATGTGTGACTTTCATCGGAGAGCAGGGTTTCCAGGAAGGCAGCCGGTGAATAGAGCCATTCCTTTCCTTGTTTTCTGAACTATTAGTGGAGTCGGTAGATACATGGATGGTGGATGTCCCGGGGATCGTCAGTGAGTTTATAGATTTCTTCCCTGAATATGTGGCGACTCTACCCCCTCGACGTGAATTTGAGTTCGGGATAGACTTTCAACCTGGTGCCCGACCGATTTCGATGGCTCCCTAACGGATAACGCCTTATGAGTTGCGAGAGTTGCAGATTCAAATTGATGATCTGATGAAGAAGGGTTTTGTTAGACCAAGTGCATCACCATGGGGTGCTCCTGTCTTGTTCACAAAGAAGGAAGATGGTGGTCTGAGGCTGTGCATAGACTACAGGAGTCTGAATCAGGTTACAGTCAAGAATCGCTACCCTCTCTCGAGGATATATGATCTCTTTGACCAGTTAAAAGGGGAATGATGGTTCTCCAAGATTGACCTACGGTCAGGATATCACCAGTTGAGGGTGAAGGAAGGTGACATCTCGAAGAATGCCTTTAGGTGAAGATATGGGCACTTTGAGTTTATAGTCATGTCGTTCGGCGTTACGAACGCACTAGCTGCGTTCATGGGGCTCATGAACTCTTCCTTTTGGGAATATCTGGACCTGTTCATAGTGATGTTTATTGAAGAAATACTGATCTACTCGAGATCAGAAGAGGACCACATTGATCATTTGGGAATGGTTTTAGAGGTCCTCCAACATCACCAACTCTATGGGAAATTGTCTAAGTGCATGTTTCTGGACGTGATAAGTGCACTTCCTTGGACATATGGTGTCCGAAAAGTGAATAACAGTGGACCCATCAAAGGTCTAGGCGGTTGTTTCTTGGGAAACACCCAAGAATGTGGCAGAGGTTCGTAGTTTCCTAGGTTTACCAGGTTACTACCAAATTTTCATTCCCAACTTCTCCCGAGTTGCATCACCTTTGACATCCTTGAACAAGAAGGATCAGGATTTATTGTAGGATGGGTAGTGTGAGGAACCCTTCAGTTATCTGAAGGATAAGTTGGTTAGTGCCCTTGGTGTTGAGGTTTCCAGAAGAATGGGTGGCGTATGAGGTGTTCTGTGATGCTTTTGGACAAGGACTCAGGTGTGTAATGATGAAACATCAAGGGGTGATCTCTTATGGGTCTAGGCAATTACGTCCCCATGAGAGTAACTATGCCACCCATGATCTGGAGTTTACGGCGGTCATGTTCACACTAAAGTTGTGGCGACATTACCTTGTCGGGGAGCGCTTCGTGGTCTTCACGAATCACAAGAGCTTGAACTATATCTTCTCCCAGTGGGACATGAATTTGCGGCAGAAAATTTGCATGGAGTTCCTCCAAGAATACGACCTAGAGATTTCCTAATCCTCAGGAAAGGGTAATGTGGTGGTTGATGCCTTGAGCAGGAAGTCGCAGAAGGATGTGGTTCGAGAGTCGACAGATGCTTGGAAGGAGATGGAATAGTTAGATTCCCTACACCTCGATCTAAGGGGAGATAGTGGTAAAGGTTGTCTCTTCCAGATGAAAGTGAAGTCCTATCTACTACAACAGGTGGAGGAGTCTCAGTGGAGAGCCATAGAGAGTGAAGTGATGCGTGATCAGGTTAACCAAGGTGATGCTCTGGAAGGGTGGTCGGAATATGGGAAGAATCAGATGTTGTTTCATGGAAAGTTGTTCGTCCCTATGGGAATGCATGAGGGAGTTCTTGGTTAGTTCCACAACTCACCCCTAGCGGTGAACCCATGAGTATAAAAAATGTACATGGGTTTGAGGAGTTAGTTTTGGTGGCCCGGGGTGAAGCGGGTAGTAGCAGAGTTCGTAGTGAAGTGCCTCATGTGTCAACAGGTGAAGGATGAACACCATGTCCTAGGAGGTCTGTTACAACCTTTATATGTCCCCGAGTGGAAGTGGGATGACATCTTGCTGGATTTCATCACAGGTCTACCCAGAGCACAAGGGGATTGCAATGCTATCTGGGTAGTGGTGGACCGACTGACAAAATCAACTCACTTCTTGGAAATCAAGGAGTTGGGTACAGTAAATTCCCTAGCACAAAGGTACATGGATGAGGTGGTGCGGTTTCATGGGGTTTCGAGGTCCATAGTCTCGGATCGGGATACCCAGTTTACCTCACAAGTCTGGAGGGGATTGCAGCATGCTTTCGGCACTCAGCTACGTCTTAACACTGCTTTCCACCCCCAGACAGATAGACAGACAGAGCGCACCATCCATACAATGGAGGATATGCTACAGGCATGTGTTTTGGACTCTGGGGTATCATGGGTGTGACACTTTACTCTGGTAGAGTTTGCCTACAACAATAGATATCACTCTACCATTGGCATGGAACCGTTTGAAACTTTGTACGAGAGGCCATGTCGCTCACTCGTGTGCTGGACAGAGGTTGGGGAAGCAGGTGTTCTTGGCCTGGAAGTGGTGTAGAGGACGACAGAGAAGGTTCAGCTTATACATGAGAGGATGAAGGCAACATAGGACCAACATATGTCATAATCTGACAATAAAAGGAGACCCTTGGAGTTTGAGGTTGGGGACCATGTGTTCTTGAAGATCTCCCCTCGTTGTGGGCAATGAAGGTTTGGAAGGGGGAGTAAGCTTTCTCCCAGGTTTTTCGGACCATTCTAAGTGTTTTGGAGGGTTGGCGAGGTGTCTTATTAGCTGGCCCTACCACCGACTCTACGGAGAATGCACGACATCTTCCATGTGTCTCAGCTCCGATGGTATCTGTACGACGATTCACACATCCTCGACTGGGGAAAGCTGGATATTGAGGCTGACATGACGTTTGTAGAAAGGTCTGTGAGGATCGAGGATTGTTAGGAGAAGGTGCTCCATGGACAAACCATTCCTTTGGTTTATGTGTTGTGGAGGCACAGTGGACTCCAAGAGAGTACCTGGGAATGAGAGTCACATATGCGCACCTAGTACCTAGAGTTGATTTGAGTTTTGTTCTGTTTTATTTTATATACTTGTTTGTGATGGATCGCTTTACCTTGTTAACTATGGAATGTGTTGTTTTCCTTGTTCTCTAAATGTGTGTGAAGAGTCCTGACTATGGGATAGGAAGGTCCTGATCCCTAATCAAGACACATTAAAGTGGATACAGTTAAACCCGTGCGGGCGAGTCAGTGCCACAAAAAGCGGATAGTATCTTGACATGGAGGAAAGAACTCCGTAACCCATCTACCTGGACGGTGTGACCCTTGAATGTTTGTGTACTTGCTTGGGGGGATATGAGAGGTATTGTATCCATATTCATTCGAAAGATGGATGAGGTTTACTCCAGAGAGGTATCTTTCGAGGTGGTTGTTCGGACCCCTCTCCTTTCTTCTGGTCTAGTGTTTATTCTCAAGGGTGTTAATAGTTTGAGGGGTATCTGATGTAATGGCCCGGACCCTCCAGGTCCAGTACTTTCCAAAAAACGGTTCCATCAAATGGTTCCACCAAAACGGTGGCACCGTGAGGGTGACACCGTGACGGTGGAACCATGAGGGTGGCACCGTGAGGGTGGCACCGTGAGGGTGGCACCGTGTACTCACCGAGCGGTCTTCATTCTTTTATTCCAGTTTCCAACTTTTTCCACTCCCACCCCCTTTCAAAGACATTTAAATCCCATAAATGATATCTATAATTCCCCAAAGCAGGGTAACCTTTAACTTACCAAAACGAGTGGTTTTTCCTCGATGTCACACCCTTTCCCCGTACCTTCCAGTTCCGCCCCTGTTGGGAGTTTTCTTCTAATTTAAAGAAAAATGTTAATACAAAGCCATTATGGAAACCAATCCAATTTGAATTATTAAATGACAATTAATTCCATCATGCGTAACCACCCAACTATGTGGAAAACCACGATCCGAATTTAAAGCCGTTCAAAATTCCATATTCCGTAACAATGAGATCTCATTTTTTATCGCACGGGAATTAATTTTATTCTTATTCATGGATGGTCTCTTTTCTTCCTTGTGGGTTTGGAGTTCCCCTTCCCAAATCAAGTGGTGCGCCTGTGATGGATCCCTTATGCTCACCCTTAGAGTCTCCGAGTTCCTCCCCTGCAAGTCGCACGTCCCTAGCTCTTGGCACGAGGTGTTAAAACGTTGATATTTGATCATCCAAGTAGGGTTTTCCTTGTCTCTATTTACTGTGTATCATGCGGGGTGGGTATCCCACTGCTTCTGTGGGGATGGATGAGACCAAACTTTAATGAAGATAAGGAACAGACTTTTAAAGAATGAAGGGGGTGTGTTCGATGCTTCTGTTGTACTATTTTTTCTTCCTTTATGTGTTGTGAATTGTATGGGCTTATGCCCACTAAAAATCATGGTCATTGGTGGTCTTTCCTTGTGAACTAATGAAGATCTGTTCTTCTATATATTTACGTGATTGAATGGGTGTAACATGGAAACTGGTTAATCACATAAACTTGGTTGATTAAATGGATGACCAGTGAACAACAATCCTTGTGTGATCACCCTAGTTAACCAAACAGAAAGAAGGAACTTAATGAATGGAATTCTTGAATCTGGAATCTCCCTTGCTCTATCTTGGTAGTAAGTGTGGTTGTTCTACTTGATATTTTTGGGGTGATATGGATGGGGATGGGATCCTATGAAAATTTTTCAGTTGTTGTTTGTGGACCTGAGGCCATGTGGGGTTGTATCTTGAGGCTTGGTTTGGTTTTAATACTTCTAGGGATTTCACGGATCCCTTTCTTTGGTGTGACTTTACAAGAGAACTGGGTGTGAATGCTTGGTTTCTGGTTGGCTGTTATTCTTTCCCTTGGCTTGTGGCTATGCCTGTTAGTTTCCCAGTAGTGAAGAATTTACTTAAATGGAATCTCTTGAACATGAAAACAAGAACAAGTTCAATGGGGAATTGGTTCTGGGAATGAGTTTCGACATGGTTGTGGAGGTGGTGTTCTTATGAATGAAAAGTAATGAGTTGTTTTTGTTGGGCTTGTTTTAGGAACCCTAGGCTGGGATGAGTGCTTGTTACACACACACACACACACACACACACACACACACACACATATATATATATATATATAATTTTAGTTTTTATGTTTCTTATTCTCACCCCACCCATGTTGATCACTTCGTGCCGAACACCCCCATGTCATGGGGGAGGGTGTTTTTCCCAACACTCCTATGAGTGGCTTGTTGTTAGCTCATTTTTTGCTCCCTTTACCGAGTAGCCCAAGATACTTCGGGCATGATTTGTTGGCCTGAGGTCCATTATAGACCAAGATTATTCGGGCATGGTATTTGTGGTGGTTGTCCCAGGTGTGTGCAGCTAGGTTGTTTCCCAAGTGTCTTCAGGATGTGGCCCAAGTTTTTTCAGGTGTGGTTACGTGCGGTTGCTGTGGCCTAGGTGTTTTCGAGCGGGATGTGTGGTTGTGGCCCAGGTGTGTGCTGGTAGGGTGTGGCTGTGGGACAATAGTGAGAATGAAGGGGGAGGTCAGATGCATAGGATGTCTTCAATAACCAGTGGGAAAGTGGCGTGGGGTACCCAAACATCGATGTGTTATTACTATTATATTACTTGACTTTCATTATTTGGGGAGTGTGCATTGGTAAGGCTTGGGTGGATAGTTTTCCTTACTGGGTGTTTTGGTGATCTCTTTTCTCATGGGGCATTTGTAACAGCCCGAGATTTTATGAAACATATTCTTTTTATTTCACTAATGTCTTGTGTTGTACGCTACACCAAAAGGAGCTTGCACAACACGCATCCTTGACTTGCCTTGCATTACATGCAATCGCGACCTTCCTCGATAGCGTGTGTAGTACGCAATAACGAGTTTCACTAAACATCGATATGCTATTAAAATGTTATTAAAACTAGCCGTTATGAATAGTAATAACCACTTTTTGAAATTTTGTAAATTTTATTTTTCAAAATGGATTTCATTTTTGGATTCGGAGTATCGAATTTAGCCTAAGGTGAAGTTTTGGTACTTTTCGGATAACTTTTATTTTCTGATGAATAGTGAAAATTACTAAATTATAATTAAAAACAACTTTTTTAATCGAAATAATTAATAGTGATAAATTATTAATTTGAGTGGTTTTAAAGTATATTTATAATATATTTTTACAATTTAATACAATGTTGGTCATTGAATGTAATTTCACATTTAAACCAGATATAATCAAGTTTCAATCTTTTGATAGATATTGTTTCTTAAAAACACGCTATTTGTTTTAACAGCGGGATTTAATTATAAAATTAATTAATTCAACTTCTATTTTATGAATTTGGTAAAATAGACTTCATTTTTGAATTCGGAATATGAAATATAGCTTAGGATGAAATTTTGGCATTGTTCTGAAAAACATCAATTTTTGATGAATAGTGAAACTACTAAGTGGTAGTTAAAAAAATTAATTTCTTCATAAATCTTAATTTTACCGCTTCTGTGAATGGAATTTCAAAAATCCTAGAGACACGGTTGATGTCAGTAAGTAAAATGTGGTTCAATGAGATGAAAATAATTTTTGGTGAATAGTAACTTTTTACTTTTATTTACCACGGTTAAAAGTAAATAGGGTAATTAAGGTTAAAAATGATATTAATATTACCCTAACACATGTCCTAATCCTATTGGACAAGTGTATCACGGCCAAAAACAACCTTAAGTGTAAAATATTATCATTTAGGCCCACTTGGATTAGATTAGGACATTTATTATTATTTAATTCAAAGAAGAGTTAAAAGAGTTAAAATCAAAGTTTATTTACTAAAACATTTTTAATATGGGTTTATAAATAAGATAAATTCGATTATAAATATTCATTAGAAAACTAAAACGATTTCCTACATAATTATATTTTATTTATAATTTTTAGACTTCAAATAAATTAATTTATTTATGACACAACGATGATGCATTAATTACCCTTTTAAGGAAATGTTAACATAATTGATGTTATAAATGCTCAAATAAATGTAATTTGAGACTTTTTATGAATTCCACTAATTTTATAGATTACTATGATATATTAGTGTTGATTTAATCAACTTGGTTCGAACATATAATTCTGTTATGACTTTCACAAAAATCATATATCAAATAGTGTCAAAATTGACACAAAATAGTTTTTAAATCAAATATTATATTATTAATTGTTATTTTATTCCTAAAAATATAAGGATCGGCCAAATGACTTAGATAATGATATATGTATTAATAATAAACAATTTGGGGTTCGTTTGGCATGTTATAGTAAGTGTATTAACCATATAGTGAAAGAAAACAAAAAGACACGGTAAAAGTTAAATTATTTAACTTAGAGTTAAATCTAATTGATAAGGTTAAAATAATACCCTAAACTTGTCTAAATCTTATTGGTTGAGAGGATTTCGACCCATCCGCACTTTAGCTTCGAAATAAGACCCTTTGGAACCATTATAAACTGATTTTGACATTAATATAAAATAATATTTTGAGGTATTCCTAAGGTGCCCCTCTCCTCCCTTATAAAAGGACACCTCCTCCCCCTCCTCCTCACACCAATTTGAGCACTCATGCTCGGCCACCCACTGCCAAAATCTCTTCTCCACTTCCCTAGAAACATCCTAGAGGTTCTGGTCTTCCTCAAAGACCAATTGTAGTGCCCTAAGAGGAGGTCTCAAAGAGGCGCTTCAAAGAAGAGGTAATTACCGTTACCAATTCTTTCATCTTTATTTCTTCTTCCACTTCTTCTTCTTAGGTTGTTTCATTATGAAGTAATAACATCAGTATCACTCATATACTGATATGTTATTATAAGTATTAAACAACCATATTTCACCATCTATCCATCCTACGGAAAAATAAATCACCGCGCGTGCGTACGTACGGAATACCGTCTCCATGCCGTGGTGTAATCTATTTTCCACCACCACCTTACATGGATGGGTATAATGGTGTAAAGAATAACTATACATAGTTATTACAACAACATATTGATTCTGATATATTGTATAATCCACTCCAATTCAATTCAATATTTATGGAAATGATATCATCGCTCGTGCGTACGTACGAACTACCGTCTCCACGACGCGATGAGATTCATTCTCCATGTTAACCATTTAAGAATGATTATAAAGTATATATAAGAAATAATAATGAAATATATGAAATTATAAAGCTACTGGATTTATGTATATATATATATGTATGTCATCTACTTACTTCCATTCAAGACAATAAGGAAAGGAAAACAGCGTCCATGCGTACGTACGGACTACCGTCTCCATGAACGGTGTTTTTCATTTCATTTATCTATCTATTATATATATATATATACTGAATATATATGATATATAAATCATATTTTATATTCTTGAAGTAAGTAAATCATGATAATAATGTCAAGAACAACAAGTCAAATCACCTACGATAAATGAAACGATTTTACCCAAAACGCTTCTTTAACATGGAAATTACAAAAGAACGGGTAATATAATGTCATAAGTGAACCATATATGAAATCATAACAATGAATATGATTTTTTAATAAGTCAATGACATTATTAAAATCATTATACAGGAGGTTCGGACACATACGAAGCAAATCTGACCTAAGGTAAGGGAAATATCACAATCTCATTTTTATCCGAGATTGTTTATACTTTGGTATTTACTGGGGTGTATTTTATCATCCACATCTATGTTTCCTCAATATGTAATATTATTTTTATCCACCTACAATTGTTTAAATCCAATTTTACCTTTCGGTGAGTTTTTAGTAAAAGATATGAAAGGAATCTTTTGTCGTTTTTCGTACGAGGTACTTTTTTGACTTTTCTGACAAAAGTACGAGAAGAATGTTTTTTTAACTTATACAGCATGAATGGATTTTTAAAACATTATTTCCAAGAAACTTCCTTTACAAGTTTTCAAGTTTATTTTTTATCAACTTCTTTTATTTTAAAGTCGTATGACATGTTATGAAAGGAAAAATGTTTTTGAAGTAAAAAGGATATTTTCCTCAAGAATGGAGTTCAAGTATTTTATCAAAATTATTTTCCATCTAAGATAATAAAGGGGTTCTATTTTTATCCCTATTATTACATTGATTTGATTTTGTTTTGAGGGAATTATTTTTATGAAGTCATTTACCTTATATGATTTGTTTTATGATGTCATGATGTTTCAAGAATCCCATTTTTGTTATATGTGTTATGCGATGATGTATGATTTATGATTATGTGGCACACATAAGAAAGGATTCATTATAAGATGGGTGGGACCTATATCTCCCTCCAATGCATTGGGTAAATATTTTATATCTCATGAGATAGACAGGTCTGGAACGGTAGGTTATACCGGTTCAGTGAAACAGGACTGAAACGAGGGTTACTCGATTCAGAAAGGGACTTTGTCCACTAAGATAGTCTTGGCAATGAGTCTTGACTAACAAGAAATGATTCTCTATGATTATGTGTGAATGCCACAAAGTTTCTTGTTTTAAGTTATGATTATTGTGATTACATTTCACTGCCATGATTTATCCCATGTTATGAAATTATGATCTCTTATGCAGGTTAAGATTTCCAAAAGTTATGTTCTTATGTATATGATGTGATTGATATTTCTTTTGTTTACTCTTACTGAGAATTTGAGCTCACCGTTTTATTTTTTCTTTTCCCCAGGATATAAAGAAATTTTTTAGGTAAAAAAAAGGAAGATCTTTACCGGAGATTTTGAAGATCTTTCACCACGATTAGAATATTATATTCCGAGTTTCCAAAGACACTAAACTATTACGATCCTTGTGTGTGTGTTTTTTGTTATGTTCTAAGTATTCCGCAAATGTAATGTAAAGTCAATGTACGTCAAGTTTAGGGTCTTTACAGTTGGTATCAAAGAATAGGTTTAGTCAACCTTTGGAAACTAGGATGCGAAAACGTTAGTGAGATCCCTAGAGATATTTCTAAGGTATGTCTCGGGATGTCCCTAAGGTTAAGTATACGTATAGGTTATAGTACTAGAATTACGCTAACGATCATAGAATTAAACCTAAGATGTTAGATATTGAAGGTACTCCCACTTTATTATGTTTTTTCCCTGGCATGATTTTTGCCTCTCACACTATTTTTTTTGGGTTTTAGACGATGGCTGGAACCCGAAGGAACCGTGTTGATCAATGCAATGGAAAATGCAATGATTGTCCTCCTGAACAAACAAATGTTATGAGAGATGGAGTGCAAAATCTTATTTCTATACTTACACATGCTATGAATCATTCTGGACTTCCAAATGAGCAGATAAGGGAACAATATTCTATTGAGTCCTTCATGAGGCAACGTCCACCTTCTTTTAATGGGTCTTCCGATCCACTTGTTGCTGAAAAATGGATCAGTACCACTGAAAAGATATTTTCAGTTCGTCAATGTTCTGAACATGATAAAGTCATCTTAGCAGTATATCGTTTGGAAGGTGAAGCTGATCAATGGTGGAATTTTATCAAGAATACGAGGCAAAGAGATGAAATTGAGTCCATGGAATGGGACGAGTTCAAGAACTTGTTTTTCAGTAAGTACTTCCCTCGTATTCTTCGAACGAAGATGGAAAAGGAGTTTCTTGAGCTGAAACAGAAGGATGATGAATCTATTGGTATATACGATGCGAATTTTACAAGACTTGCAAGGTATGCATCTGGCATTATCATCCAACCTGAAAGTGAAGTTGATCGATTTTTCAGTGGCTTAAAACCAAGTCTTCGAAGGGCATTAGCTATACGAGACTTCAGTAGCTATGAAGAAATTGTGTGTTGTGCTATGAAGGTAGAAATGGAAGTTGGTGTTACATATCCATCTCATGGTTTTGACAAGAAACGAAAGATGGAGTTCAAGGAGAAATCTCAGAATAATGGTGAAAAGAAGATGAATGTTTCCTTATGCTCAAAGTGTGGAAAGAAGCATGGAGGAGATTGTCTTAAAGGGACTATAAAATGTTTTAAGTGTGGAAAAGAAGGTCATCGAGTAGCTGAGTGTCGAAGTAATGGAAAAAGGGGTTTTAATGATGTGAACAAAGAAAACACTATAGAGAACGCACCACCGACACTTCAATGTTTCAAGTGCAAGGAGATGGGACATTATGCCAATAAATGCCCTAATCCAAGGGTTAGTGATGATCAACATGAGAAACCACTTAAGGCAAAGGACAAAGGGAAGTCACATGCGATCTCTATTGGTGATGTTGAATATGATAATGATGTGGTGGAATGATTAAGTGTTTATGTAATGGGATTCCAAAATAATTTTGTATCATGTAGTATTGGAATATTTATGTATTGGTCTAATGTGGTATTCAAAGTAATTGAGATATTATGCGCATAATGAAGGGAAAACGAGAAAATGAAATGTTTAACAGTAATCATGAGCTCATGATTGATATAATGACTAAGTGATATAATGGTTTGAGTATATAGAATTTTGAGGATTTTAGTATGTCGAAAGTGTTATATTTTAACTGCATTCATGATTTCACTAAGGTATTCAATAGAATACATGATTAAGGACTTTGAATGTTTGGAATGTGACCAAAAAAACATATCTTATGATATATGGGGATCGACGATGGTGTTAAATCTCTGGTAATCGTTTTCACTATGTTATGAGAGTGGACTGCAGAATTATGGATAAGCCTAAAGATTGGAATGGATTATGTTGGACATAAGTTAGTATTGTTTAAGGATAGAGGTTTTATCGATATTATTGATGGGATGTTATAGTAATGTAGTTTTAGAAAAAGGACAACCTGCAGGACGGTCGACATCCCATCGCTTCGGACAAGGCTGTGGGAATCGAACCCACAACTGAAGTGCGACTGGCCTTTATCGTCTACCACTGGCCTACAGGAAGTCGCTATTTAGTAGAAACTAGTTTTATTATATTAAGCAGTATGATATATGAAGTATAAGTCCATTTTAGGAACAATATATGATTAATCTCACTATAGATCGACTTATGTATATAATTTTTGCTAACCTTTTGTTTGAGACAGATGGAATGACCCGTCATTCTATCACATGATCTGCTAACACTTCACGAATAACAAATTCAACTTCATTTATTTAAGAGATGAAGTGGAAATTGTTCAAGGAACGAACAATAGTGAGATTGTACCAAAATAAAGTAAGTATTTATTTTCAACTTTAGGGAAATGATCTTGAAAACCAAAAATGTTGTCTTTGTGCCCTTATATCTGATGAATCAGATGGTACCCTAGATCATCACAAATTTATGGCTTTGTGATTGCTAGCTTTTCCATAGCCATGTTCTCTACCACTCTCCATCAGAACATGATGGTTAGATTTCTCTTCCATATCCATATTTTTACCTATGTGGAAACCCAGCGATTAGTTTATTTGGGTAATCGTTACATTTCATACTTTTGTTTTTAAAGCCAAGTTTTGGTATTACTTTTTACGATGTGGGTTTCTTTTAAATAAACTTTCGAATAGTAAACCATTTATAACCCCGACGAATTTCGAGGGCGAAATTCATTTTCAGGGGGGTAGAATGTAACAGCCCGAGATTTTATGAAAAATATTATTTTTATTTCACTAATGTCTTGTGTTGTACGCTACACCAAAAGGAGCTTGCACAACACGCATCCTTGACTTGCCTTGCATTACACGCAATCGCGACCTTCCTCGATAGCGTGTGTAGTACGCAATAACGAGTTTCACTAAACAGCGATATGCTATTAAAATGTTATTAAAAATAGCCGTTATGAATAGTAATAACCAATTTTTGAAATTTTGTAAATTTTATTTTTCAAAATGGATTTCATTTTTGGATTCGGAGTATCGAATTTAGCCTAAGGTGAAGTTTTGGTACTTTTCGGATAACTTTTATTTTCTGATGAATAGTGAAAATTACTAAATTATAATTAAAAACAACTTTTTTAATTGAAATAATTAATAGTGATAAATTATTAATATGAGTGGTTTTAAAGTATATTTATAATATATTTTTACAATTTAATACAATTTTGGTCATTGAATGTAATTTCACATTTAAACCAGATATAATCAAGTTTCAATCTTTTGATAGATATTGTTTCTTAAAAACACGCTATTTGTTTTAACAGCGGGATTTAATTATAAAATTAATTAATGCAACTTCTATGTTATGAATTTGGTAAAATAGACTTCATTTTTGAATTCGGAATATGAAATATAGCTTAGGATGAAATTTTGGCATTGTTCTGAAAAACATTAATTTTTGATGAATAGTGAAACTACTAAGTGGTAGTTAAAAAAATTAATTTCTTCATAAATATTAATTTTACCGCTTCTGTGAATGGAATTTCAAAAATCCGAGAGACACGGTTGATTTCAGTAAGTAAAATGTGGTTCAATGAGATGAAAATAATTTTTTGTGAATAGTAACTTTTTACTTTTATTTACCACGGTTAAAAGTAAATAGGGTAATTAAGGGTAAAAATGATATTAATATTACCCTAACACATGTCCTAATCCTATTGGACAAGTGTATCTCGACCAAAAACAACCTTAAGTGTAAAATATTATCATTTAGGCCCACTTGGATTAGATTAGGACATTTATTATTATTTAATTCAAAGAAGAGTTAAAAGAGTTAAAATCAAAATTTATTTACTACAACATTTTTAATATGGGTTTATAAATAAGATAAATTCGATTATAAATATTCATTAGAAATATAGAAAGATTTCCTACATAATTATATTTTATTTATAATTTTTAGACTTCAAATAAATTAATTTATTTATGACACAACGATGATGCATTAATTACCCTTTTAAGGATATGTTAACATAATTGATGTTATAAATGCTCAAATAAATGTAATTTGAGACTTTTTATGAATTCCACTAATTTTATAGCTTACTATGATATATTAGTGTTGATTTAATCAACTTGGTTCGAACATATAATTCTGTTATGACTTTCACAAAAATCATATATCAAATAGTGTCAAAATTGACACAAAATAGTTTTTAAATCAAATATTATATTATTAATTGTTATTTTATTCCTAAAAATCTAAGGATCGGCCAAATGACTTAGATAATGATATATGTATTAATAATAAACAATTTGGGGTTCGTTTGGCATGTTATAGTAAGTGTATTAACCATATAGTGAAAGAAAACAAAAAGACACGGTAAAAGTTAAATTATTTAACTTAGAGTTAAATCTAATTGATAAGGTTAAAATAATACCCTAAACTTGTCTAAATCTTATTGGTTGAGAGGATTTCGACCCATCCGCACTTTAGCTTCGAAATAAGACCCTTTGGAACCATTATAAACCGATTTTGACATTAATATAAAATAATATTTTGAGGTATTCCTAAGGTGCCCCTCTCCTCCCTTATAAAAGGACACCTCCTCCCCCTCCTCCTCACACCAATTTGAGCACTCATGCTCGGCCACCCACTGCCAAAATCTCTTCTCCACTTCCCTAGAAACATCCTAGAGGTTCTGGTCTTCCTCAAAGACCAATTGTAGTGCCCTAAGAGGAGGTCTCAAAGAGGCGCTTCAAAGAAGAGGTAATTACCGTTACCAATTCTTTCATCTTTATTTCTTCTTCCACTTCTTCTTCTTAGGTTGTTTCATTATGAAGTAATAACATCAGTATCACTCATATACTGATATGTTATTATAAGTATTAAACAACCATATTTCACCATCTATCCATCCTACGGAAAAATAAATCACCGCGCGTGCGTACGTACGGAATACCGTCTCCATGCCGTGGTGTAATCTATTTTCCACCACCACCTTACATGGATGGGTATAATGGTGTAAAGAATAACTATACATAGTTATTACAACATCATATTTATTCTGATATATTGTATAATCCACTTCAATTCAATTCAATATTTATGGAAATGATATCATCGCTCGTGCGTACGTACGGACTACCGTCTCCACGACGCGATGAGATTCATTCTCCATGTTAACAATTTAAGAATAATTATAAAGTATATATAAGAAATAATAATGAAATATATGACATTATAAAGCTACTGGATTTATGTATATATATATATATATGTATTTCATCTACTTACATCCATTCAAGACAATAAGGAAAGGAAAACAGTGTCCATGCGTACGTACGGACTACCGTCTCCATGAACGGTGTTTTTCATTTCATTTATCTATCTATTATATATATATATATACTGAATATATATGATATATAAATCATATTATATATTCTGGAAGTAAGTAAATCATGATAATAATGTCAAGAACAACAAGTCAAAACACCTACGATAAATGAAACGATTTTACCCAAAACGCTTCTTTAACATGGAATTTACAAAAGAACGGGTAATATAATGTCATAAGTGAACCATATATGATATCATAACAATGAATATGATTCTGTAATAAGTCAATTACATTATTTAAATCATTATATAGGAGGTTCGGACACATACGAAGCAAATCAGACCTAAGGTAAGGGAAATATCACAATCTCATTTTTATCTGAGATTGTTTATACTTTGGTATTTACTGGGGTGTATTTTATCATCCACATCTATGTTTCCTCAATATGTAATATTATTTTTATCCACCTACAATTGTTTGAATCCAATTTTACCTTTCGGTGAGTTTTTAGTAAAAGATATTAAAGGAATCTTTTGTCGTTTTTCGTACGAGGTACTTTTTTGACTTTTCTGACAAAAGTACGAGAAGAATGTTTTTTTTAACTTATACGGCATGAATGGATTTTTAAAACATTATTTCCAAGAAACTTCCTTTACAAGTTTTCAATTTTATATTTTATCAACTTCTTTTATTTTAAAGTCGTATGACATGTTATGAAAGGAAAAATGTTTTTGAAGTAGAAAGGATATTTTCCTCAAGAATGGAGTTCAAGTATTTTATCAAAATTATTTTCCATCTAAGCTAATAAAAGGGTTCTGTTTTTATCCCTATTATTACATTGATTTGATTATGTTTTGAGGGAATTATTTTTATGAAGTCATTTACCTTATATGATTTTTTTTATGATGTCATGATGTTTCAAGAATCCCATTTTTGTTATATGTGTTATGCAATGATGTATGATTTATGATTATGTGGCACACATAAGAAAGGATTCATTATAAGATGGGTGGGACTTATATCTCCCTCCAATGCATTGGGTAAAGATTTTATATCTCATGAGATAGACAGGTCTGGAACGGTAGGTTATACCGGTTCAGTGAAACAGGACTGAAATGAGGGTTACTCGATTCAGAAAGGGACTTTGTCCACTAAGATAGTCTTGGCAATGAGTCTTGACTAACAAGAAATGATTCTCTATGATTATGTGTGAATGCCACAAAGTTTCATGTTTTAAGTTATGATTATTGTGATTACATTTCACTGCCATGATTTACCCCATCTTATGAAATTATGATCTCTTTTGCAGGTTAAGATTTCCAAAAGTTATGTGCTTATGTATATGATGTGATTGATATTTCTTTTTTTTACTCTTACTGAGCATTTGAGCTCACCCTTTTATGTTTTCTTTTCCCCAGGATATAAAGAAAGTTTTTAGGTAAAAAAAAGGATGATCTTTACGGGAGATTTTGATGATCTTTCACCACGATTAGAAGATTATATTCCGACTTTCCAAAGACACTAAACTATTACGATCCTTGTGTGTGTGTTTTTTGTTATGTACTAAGTATTCCGCAAATGTAATGTAAAGTCAATGTACGTCATGTTTCGGGTCTTTACAGCATTACAATGCCTCCCCACTTGTGCATGAGATCTTTTGATTTTCCCTACTGAGTATACTTGAATTCTCACCCTACGTATATAAAACTGTATTCATGTTTCTAGGAGGACTTCTAGGATCGTGAAGGATTGTACTAGTTCGAATTTTGGGATGGTTTCTGTTGTTGTTTTTCTCTTCTTGGTACTTTCTTTTGGGGTTTTCTTGTACTTTTGGAGTATTACTTTTGGAACATGCATATGGGAATGGTTTGTTTTGGCTTTAATTGTACTTCCACTTTCGGTGTTGTTGGGAATTACTATCTTATCTCCTGATCCTATTAAATAAAAAGTGTAATTCCTTCCATCTTGTGTGTGATTCTATACCATTGGTGCTAGTTGAAACTCCGGTACCTATTGAAGGCGGGTCTCGGGGGTCATTATATCTCCTTCAACTTGAAGAAGGAAGGGTCTTACGATCTAATGTCTCTTCTCTCATCTTGGTGAAGGCGGGTCGTGACAAAATAACTATGGTTTACAAACCTCATGATATTACCATATGATGTTACATAAAAATAATGTTCCATTGTGTAAACATCCACAACTTTTAATGATAATACTTCCCTCTTTATTAATAATTTATGAGTGTTTTTATGTGAAAAATGTTAATTTTCAATAAAAATCATCTATAAATGTTTTTTTTAAGTGACATTGTGTAAGGGTAAAAACAATGTTAACACTTTGGAATATTTTATGGATTATTTTAATGGTTAGGTGTTGAGTCATTGTGAGATTATGATGCTCGTAGAACATCGGAATTGATATAATAAAAATATTAAATATATTATATTAGGATCGGTAATTTTTACAAAATAAAGGAATATCTCACAAAAAATGTCTAATGAGAGAACTAGAAGACTGCCATTTGGTTTGGAATGTGAGATTTACCCTACATGGGACATAAAATTATTTCACGTCGGGTGTTTGGTAGCATCGCACGTGGGGATAAATCACTACAAAATATTTCACTTTTTCCAATGGGGGGATATTTGTTTGCAAAAATACATTTTCTTTTGGTAAAACATTTTACCAACATATATGTCTCTATCACTAAACTGTTGGTAAGAAATATGTCGCTAAAAGTTTTTGTGATGGATAAAATAGTTATGTTGTAATTATAATTATACCAACATATAATATATACATGTTGGTTAAAGTGTTTAACAACTGGTTCTGGTGACAAATTTTTTTCTTGGTAATAATATCACCAACATATAATATATGTTTATAAATTACATTTGAAAAAAAATATAAATTTTTATTTCTAGTAAAATTTAATTTTATATTTATTATTTTATTATATATAATACATCATTTTTAATTATCAAATAAAATACGATTTTAACACATGTTCAATCTTATAAAAAAAATAATTATATTAAAAATGATATTTCATACAAAATGTTGGATGGACCCAATGGGATCCATCCCCCCCCCAAGAGACCCATCCATTTCATCTAGTCAGCTCCAGCTCCAATGACCCATCCATGTCAGCAACCCATCCAAGCAATCTAGTCTGCTCTAGCTCCAGCTTCAGCGACCAGCTCCAGATAGGAGCTGGTTTAACTTTGACTGGAAACATAGGAGGTTTTGGTATACTCTCACGCACATCCTGATCCACCACCATGCTGGAAGGCCTAACTACTTCTCATAATCTAGCATTCATCCATGGACTTCAAAAATCAACCCACTTCAGTAATAAATCCTCAGAAAAATAGTACTTCACAAAATTATAATCAAAACAACACAGACAAAAAAAACTCACGTAGTACTTTAAAATGTACATTCGAAACAGAAACTCAACCTGTAAAAAAACAGAAACCCAAACTGAATCTCATACTCCTCTAGCATCCATTCATGATCATCCAACATCAACCCAACAATGTCATAAATCTTCAAAAAAGTAGTACTTCAACAACTTATAATAAAAAAATAAACTCAAGAAGTACTTCAGTTTGTACATTCAAAACAAAAACTCAAGCTGTACATTCCAAATAGAAACTCAAGCTGTACATTCCAAATAGAAAATAGAAACCCAAGCTTCTTCTAACAAACCATTTAATGAAATGAGAACCTTAGGCATTGAGTGTATTGTTTCAAATATGGTCTTAAAGGAACTTTTCAAATTTTATATATATGATTGGGGACTTATTGAGGAGGATAGTTATTGGACACTTGAATAAAATAAATAACCATAAGATCCTTTCAATAGAAATTATTTAAAAATGATAACAAACTCACCAAAACGTGTCAGTCGAACATGGGAAATAATAGTTAGGAACACAACACAACTCAACCCTTATTATAACACTAGCCTTTTGATTCCCACTTTTATTTCATGTAACAACACATATACCAGCACACAAATAGCCCATGACAACACCTAGAGAATAAATAAGACATGAAAACACCCTACAAGCTCACCACCCAAATCAACCTACTAATAAAACCATATATATAAGACACCAAATTCTATAATCATCCCATTTTCACAACAAGCCATAACTCATCCTAATGAAATTTGAGAATGAAAATGAAGTCTTAAAAATAAATAATGATAACTCTACACTATAAAATTGATTTACTGAGATCATAGTAGGATGAAAAGATCTCCCAGTTATTCCAACAACCCAACGAACCTGATCCATCATGATTTATTCAGCATTTAATTTATATTTTCCATTAATAGAGAACATAAACATACTATAATGGCCCGAAGGCCATATTTTTTTTTATTTTTGATAACCCTCCTTTTAAGGGTTGAAGGGGAACCCTTGCATGACCCGTTGGCCCAATGCACAAGACCCAAACCCGACCTGAAGGCTAATTACATGACCCGAAGGCCAAGAGACATACTGTGTCCAATACATGACTCATAGGCCCAACCTACTAAAATTGACCCTACCCAGCGTCTGCATCATTGATCACCTAGCTCCCCACCTCACTTTTTCTGATCCATTAGCATTTCTCTGTGTAAAGTTGCACAGTTCCTGGTCCCAATGGTGGTTTCCATACCTTCTCGTTCTTCCAATCTGGTTAGCTCTGCTTTAGTGACTGTTACTCTTTGCTCTGATTCATCTTCTGGGGCCTTCTCTCTATGAACTGGGCTACTCTATGGTCTTTGTGGCCCAAAGGACTTGTGGAACGAAGGAATTTGATGAATCAAAGGCCCTGAGACCCATAGACCCAAACCAGTGGCCCAAAGGCCCAAATAAGTTGAATAGTTCCAGCTGCTATAGTACTGAATAGTTTGTGCTACGGTATTGCTATAGTACGCCCAGAAATTCTCCTCCACCATTTTTTGAACTCGGGTCTCTTGGATGCCAAGCAGGAGCCCTTACCACTTGGGTCCATGCTCGTTGGCCAATACAAAGCATAAACATCCACATTCCATTCCCATTATCATTTTCTCATTGAAATCATTAATCAGGTAGTTGATATTAATGAATAGGATGCAGTAAGAACAAATATCAATGAAAATCCTACAATAAATAAATCCAACAAAGGATATAAATGTTCCGAGATTACTTAAAATTCATTTTACAAAACTTAATGAAAAATTCTTATAGGAAGTGATTCTACACAAATGTTTCTATATTGATTATTAATGATGCTTGGGAATTTGTGTGTTTTCAGAACCAAAACGCCACATTTTTCAACCTGCTTAACATAAGTACAATAAATAGTTTTCAATAACTGATGTCAAACAGACCCTGACTGAAAAAGTGATCTACCAACTATGAAAACTCACCAACTCCTTGTATTGGTTACACAACTCATAGATTCTTAAAAACAACAAACAAGTTACCGTGGATGTAATAATTATCCACCACCAAAAAATAATGACTTCATATCTGGACCAATCAAAAATCAGGATGCTTCATGGAGAATTTGGATTGAATCGCATAAATGTGAGAGAAAAGCACTAAACTTATAGAGTAATTTTTAGGAAGAGTTAGCCTCAGTATATGAAAGGGCCCACCTTCTTGACCAGATTTCAAATGCTTCATCCTTCCAAATCCCAAATATCACCAAATCCACCATAGTGGGTTGGATGATCTCCTTTGCCGGGAACACTCCCCATGCCACCACGTTCACATCACCTTGACCCACATTCGACAACCACTCCCCTTGTTTGTTCACCGTAATGTAAGTCAGCTAAGGACGAACCTTTCACTTCTCCATCAACACATCCAGCTTTTCCCTATAGTAGAAGAATTTCAAATATGCCTTTTGATAAACATACCCTCCTGCTCCTCCCCACCCTATCAAACCATGGATCCATTATGACAGAGTATATGTTGAAATTTTTGAAATGAAATGAGTTAAATGGGTTTCGGTTGAGTATAAATAGATTCAGATTGTAATTAGGTCCCTTCTGACCTGAATAATATCTGGGTCGTGTTCGGGTTGACAAATCATAACCGACATAACTTGTTAACCTGATGAAATTATATTTCTTATACGGGTCATTCAGGTTAGAGGGATCAGGTTATGTGGTTTTTTAGGTTAATTGAGTTGCGTTTCAATTTATTTTGATTAAAAAAATAAGACGAGTTGTGTTCGGGTTCACCCCTTTTTAAATAGATTATGTTGGGTCAACTTGTTCAATAAAATGGATTGTGTTCAGATTAAGGACAAACTAGTTCACCGAATGTTCAACCTGACATGAACTCGACCCACGAACCCGAATTTACAACTATATGTCAGTGATAAACACAAAAAACAATATATTAAGTGAATTTTATACTTACCAACAGATGGAGAATCAGATAGAGTAGTATTAACCGTGGGCTGACTATTGATCGTCAGAAAGCCCTTGTTAATATTTTCCAGCTGCTTGTTTATGATCTTTGACTTTTCCAAAATCCCTTCTAGATCTGACTAGGGAATGCCTCTCAATTTCCCTAGGTAGTGGTTTGTGAACCTCTCATGGACGTCTTCAATGATTCCGAGAGGGACAACCCATTCTTCAAGAAGCTTCTTATCGCGTGCATGAGGTAGCATGAACTGTTAAAAACAACATTATTTCATAGGATTTAACTAGAAAAAAACAATAGACAATATTTCAATGAAGCAATTAATTCAAACATAAAAATTACATTACATCAAGATTCTATCAATTGTTAAATTCATCCAATAGGATGTATTCCCATTCATAAATATTTGGTGTTGTGAGAAATTTCAGGACATGTATCTAAGTGTGTTGTGTATATGATTTTTTTCCAATTTTCATAATTAAACAAATGTAATAGAAAATGAGTGAATACCTTTCCACTCGTGGCTTTCAAATTCACATTATGTATTTATTTAGAATCACACACCCTAAAAATAGGGAGATCTCTGAATTTTTATTCAGAGTGTACCTAATGGTTCAAAAATAATTGTAAAGCACCAAAATGTCAGAATCATGCTGGAATTGTTCTCAACATTTCCCATGTAAATGATGTTATATGTGAATGGATAAGAGACATAATTAATTCATGAATAAATAATAGAATAAATAGAATTTCCAAGTACCTTGAAACATTTAGAAAAAAAATACAAAATAAAATACAATCATGTGCATCATATTTCATCAACATGAAAATTATTTGGAAAATCAAAAGGTTAAATTATTAATAGAATGTCCAAAACATGACACAAAGTAGCCCATAAGGCCTAAGAATTTAACACCAACAAGATACAAACAACACAAGCATATGAGATGGCATGATTTGTCACAAAAAATAGCTTAACGTACCAGATTAAGCATCACCGCTATACATAAACAGACCCAAAATATTAATAATAATATGCAGAATCATGACATATATTCATGAAATGTTATTGTCAGTGCTTAAAATGAGTGAGTAATTTCACAATAACAACCTAAATCATCAACATGAAATTTCTATCCGATTAAGGGAACTTCAAAAATGGATTTAATTCCTATTCATATGGTTTCATAGGAGCAACAGAATTTATGGAAATAGTTGGATCTTTCATTTTAAAAAACACTAAATAAGAAATTAGATTTCTAGTTTTGAAGGCATGCAGAAAAAGTGTTTAAAGCATAAAACCCTGAATCAACCTCATATATACACAAATCTCCTCTACAATATCAAATCACATGGATGTGATAATGTGTTCTTGGAAACATAAATATTATTAGCAGAGATTATCTATTCATTATTTTTTAAAACACAAAACCTACCTCATATTCCACAAAATACTATTCATCAACTTTGATATGATAATGTGTTCTTGGGGATGTAAATATAATTATCTAACTCCACATTGGACATAAAATTAGAAACATGTTGAGAATGTAATTAATGAACAATAGTGTTACATTAAAAGAAGCCCTTATAGATCAATCATTTAAGATCTCTTAACACAATTATGTTTTTTTGGGGAAATAGAGGATTAAATATTTAACCTTAGAAAGATAGGTTCCCCAACCCAAATTGGTTTTTTATGTGCAGTTCCAGAAGGACCTCTTACATTACATGCTATGGAAATTTATGATAATTATGACATTTATTAAATTTAATTCAAAACTTCATCATGTAATTATTGATAAGTAATAACATATGATTGTTCAAAAATTAAAAGTCATAAATGTATAATAATAATGAAACGAGCATTCAAATAACATATAGAGTAATAAATTTTAAATACTAAAATAAACTTGATTCATTAAATTGAAACACTAATATTTTATAATCACATAAATATATCATCGAAACATTCAAAATATAAAGTAAATTAAATATATTATAAATTTCTATCCAAGGTTAAACTATTTAATTTTTGAAAAAATGAATTCACTATAAAAACTCTTAGTATTATAGACTTTCAATATCAAGTTCAATAGTATACTAAATAATTAATGTAAAAAAATGAATATAATGAATTTTCACTTCATATAGAATGGGAAGCATGTATTAATCAAGAAAAGATACAACATTATGGAATTCCACACACCAAATCAATAAATGAATTATAATCAGATAAAAAATAGAGAAACATTATTCATAATATAATGAATTAATCTCCTTAAAATTAGATTATTTAGGGTGTATTCAGGTGTTACACATTCAATATCCACTAATTAAAGGTATAAAATTTTAATGTGGATTGTATGTTTTACTACAATATATCGAATGAAAACATTTTAGTTCATTTAAAATGCATTCATACGTAGAGTGAGACTTAAAATGGATCCTGGTCAATTTAGATTTCAATAAAGCACTCATTCTTCATCATGGGGTCCTTGTCCCAATTTAATATCAAGAACTTTGTGCAACAAGTAATTTTAATTTGTAAAAGTTATGTTATTTTCAAAGTGACCAATATAGTATCATTAAAGATACTATTTAGAAGGGGTTCATCATTTTTATAATTAATAACATTTTATTTTATCTGTGAGTGATGAAATGGGGAATAGAGGCATTCACTCAACATTCACAGCCTGAAATTGGGAAATTGTGATAGAAATGTCACATTTTTTTTCTTACAATATATTCGCCCAAATTTTACTATTTAAATTGCTTCATTATGATAAGTGAAAAATTTTATTTAATGCGATGTTACATGTTAAAAAACTCATGGGAGAATAATTCCCATCAAACCATAGAAAACTTTGTTTAAGAGCACATCCCAAAAATTAACCAGAAGGTGTACCTTTATTGCTTATTTTTCGATCAATCATGAAGAGTTCTAGGCATATAATGTCACCATAAAGATAGTGCAAATTATCATTGTCCAGATTAACTTTTATTCCACCATAATTAGGCAACAAAATAGTTTCTTCTTCTTTTAACTGACATAGATCAAAATTCCTGCCTTTCCATAATGGCTAGGACTAATAGAAACAACTCTTCCAGGATTCATCTTAAGAGTTTTATAAGGGAGCATAATTTTAGCAGGGGTATTTGAAGGTGGATGAATCTTATCCACAAGAATGCGATTCAATGTTGGGATCAAATGATTTTCCATAGAGATGTAATAAGAAGTCTAAAATCACAAAAAAAAAACAAGAATAGAAATAAGGAAGCTTGTTTCATCAGAATTTCATTGAAACCCTTACTAGAATTCAATATAAACACTAGATACACATGATTTTAGGTGCTTAAAAATTCAATAGTAGAAGTAAATACCTGATAAGATGCCCAAAACATCAACCAATTGAATACGAGATGGGTTTTTGTCCATTCCCCTCCCTGCACCTCGTCAGTATAATTGAAAGAGGAAAAATGCAATCAAACATCAGTAGATGAAGGTGTGAGCAATGGAAGATAATCAAGGGTGAGAATGTGGGTGTGGTTGACCGTGAGTGTGAGAACACGTGGATATCACCACTGTGCGAGTGGAGACAATCGGGAGGTGACTGGGGAAGAGTGGAGACACGAGGAGATTCCATCATGTGAGGGACCAAGATTGGGAGGTGACCAGGGAAGAGGGGAGATCGAGGAGGTGACCGGGTCAGAACCAGTTTTCATTTTTCTTTCGATTTTTTGAATGGTTTTTAAAATCCCATATAATAATTTATTTCAAATAAAACATATTTAAAATACTATTTTTATTTTGTTTCAAATAGTGTGTGTCACATTCCTAATATTTATCATAATATTTTTGTTCATATCAATATAATTCTTTTTAGTGATATATTAAATGATAATGATAAAAAACATTATTCTTAAATTATTTTATTGTGGTGAATAAATACTAATAAAAAATTTATATATTGAAAAAAAACTATTTTCAATAATAATTAATAACAAAAAATTTATTTGACTATAAAAATGATGGTATTAATATGATAAAACAACAAATTTAATTTTTAGTAAATTATATGTTTGTTCTAAAAAATTAATAACAACAAATATATATGTTGGTAAGAATAAATTTTGGTACTTGAATTTAATAGTAATAAAACTTAATATATGTTGGAACTGCTCATTTATACCAGTAGATATGTCGTCTGTTACTAAATTTCAGTTGGTATAAGTCAAATATTTTATAGTGAATTATTAAATATTTTTTTATTATTATTTTTTCGAAATAAGGTGATATATCCCAAATGATATTTCAGATGGAAAATATGAGACTCCCATTGGGTTTGGAATATGGGTTTTACCCAAGGCATGACATAACCTTTGTGTGGGTTAGGTGTTTCGTAACATCGAACGTGAGGGTTATTTATTTTACCCATTTATATTATATTATTATTATTTAAATTATTAATTTCGATTATATTCTTCCTCCACGCTAAAAAAAATCATTCTTATTCACATGTTGAATTCGAAACCACCAAAACTAATCATTTTTTACTGTTTAAATGTATGAATGCCTTAACGAGTTAAAGTTAACGACTCCTCATTAAATTTTCGAGTGAAATGGTTGATTAAATCAATGTTTTGGAATTTGACCAAGAAATACATGTTTGAGGTTCTAGATAGCTAAAACACTTGGTTTTTGGTGTTGGATAGTATGATTGAGTTAAGCTGATTTTGGAAGACCCTGTTGCGGGAATGATGAAGCTCAGTCGATCGATTTGATCCATTTCTTAGTTTATTGGCGTGTGAAGTTCTTCTTCCTTCTCCCCTATGCACAATGTCTAAAATGAATATTGGTGGGTTTTATTTTTTTTATTTTTATTTTCCATTATAAATTCTGGAGAAAAAAGAAGAATTTAAATTTAAATAAAAAAAATAAAACCAAAATTATCTAGTGATAATTTATAAAATTATCAAAGGATAATTCCATAGATTTATCAGGGAATAATAAAAAAAAAATATTCAAAATAATTACACCAAATGGTCAAAGGATATATTTTTTTAAAAAAAATTATTAAAAGATAATTGTATGAAATTATCAAAGATAATTGTCAAGGATTATCAAATGGTAATTACATCAAATTATCTATAGATAATTTATAAATTTTTTATTAAAAGATAATTATAAAAGGAAAATTTATAATAAATTATCAAAATATAATTATAAAAGGATAACTTATAATAAATTATCAAGAGATAATTATAATATTATAATTTATAAGAAATTATCAAAGGGTAATTATAAGATAAATCATCAAGGGATAATTATATAAGTATAGTTTATAAGAAATTATCAAAAGATAATTATAAAAGGATAACTTATAATAAATTACAAAAAGATAATTATGAAGGGATAATTTATAATGAATTATCAAAATATAATTATAAAATTTTAATTTATAATAAATTATCAAAAGATAGTTATAAAATGGTAATTTTTAATATATTATCAAGAGATAATTATAAAAGGATAATTTATAAGAAATCATCAAAAGATAATTATGAAGGTATAGTTTATAATAAATCATCAAGTGATAATTATAAAAGGAAAATTTATAAGAAATTATCCAAAGATAATTACTCTTGAGGGGAAAATTTTTAACACATGTTTCGGATTAAAATAATAATTTAGAAATATCCAAGAGAGAGAAAGTATTATCGCATGAAATATTTTATTTCTTCTTGAAATAAAATAGAATGTTTTGGTACCAGGATCCTTTATAAAACTGAAATCATTGATGTGTTGGTAAATATGATAATAACATCCATGAGGAGGTGTTATTGACTCTTGAGGTCCCTACTATAGCTTTAGAACCACACATGGTGGTTTATCCACAACCATAGATAGGACCTTTAACACTATGAAAAATAGGATTTAACAATGCAAAAAAGCGTTGTTGTCTTTAGTGTCATTAAAAGGGGGACACCTTTATCAGTTCTAACAAAGCACTGACAAAGGGTGACCTTTATCACCGCTTTCGTTAGCACTGATAAAGGTCCTACTACTGTAGTGTGCTGTTTGAATTAAAGCACACCACAACAAATACACCTATATGTAAATGCACCTGTATGAAAATTCATAATTTAATTGAAATAAAATTTACATAAAAAATTAAAAAACTCTATATTATATAAATTTCAAATAATATTTTGTATAATTACATTTGCAATTACTATCGACAAACATTTAAAAATATCAATGTTTCATTGTCTTTGGCACCCACGACCCCCTCTCAAAAAAGCCCGATAACGATATCCGTTGCAGAAAAAACCACGTCAACCTAAGAAGAAGAATCCACCTGTATAAGAAAAAAATTATTATGTTAGTAATATTATAAAGAAATAAATTAAAGATAAATATGAAACAATACATTAATAAAATGTCAATTTTAAATAAAAGGAAACACTTGGAGTCATATCGATCACACCGTACATCAGATTAATGTGGGAATGATTTATAAATATCAAAAATGACTAATGGATCATTCTACAAAATTATCAAAACAATATGAGTATGTTTTCTCAGTTTTGAGTATGTCATTTGCCTTTTTACTAAAATGGTCATTTTAAACTGAAAACATACACTTTGAGTCATATCGGTCACATCATGTGTCGGTTTTATGTGATATTGATTCTTACACATCACAAATGACATATAAAAAATTCTAATAAATTATCAAGACAATCCGAGCATATTTACTCTATTTTTAGTAACACATGTTTTGAACTATAATGCCAATTTTAAACTGATAACAAACACTTTGAGTCATATCGGTCAAACTATGTATCATATTTTGTTTTAGATGATTCTTATACATCAAAAATTACTTACATATTTTTTCCTAAATTATCCAAACAATATGAATTTATTTCCTCAGTTTTGAGTATGTCACTTTTGTTTTGTACTAAAATGTCAATTTTAAATAAAAAGACACACTTAGGGACGTATTGGTCACATCGTGTATCGTATTGAGGTGCAGTTGATTCATACATATCAAAAATGACATATGGATCATTTTTATAAAGTATCAAAACAATATGAATTCATTTTCTTGGTTTTGAGTATGCCACTTGTTCTTTTTACTAAAATTCCATTTTAAACTGAAATTACACACTTTGAGTCATACCGGTCACATCGTGTATCTGTTTGATGTGAGACTAATTTAAACACATAAAAAATGACTTATGAATCATTAAAATAAATTATCAAGACAATTATATCATGTTTTATTAGTTTTCAGTGAGTGACACATGTTTCAAAATAAAATGTCAATTTTAAACTAATAATAAACACTTTGATTCATACCGGGCACATGGTGTATCATACTGAGGTATGGATGATTCCTACACATAAAAAATGACTTATGGATCATTTTTGTAAATTATAAAAATAATATGAAAGTGTTTTCTTGGTTTTCAGTATGTTACTTGACCTTTTTACTAAAATTACTGTTTGTCTTAAATAAAAAGACACACTTGGAGTCATACCGGCCATACCGTGTGTCAGATTGAGGTGCATATGATTTTTACACATAAAAAATGACTTATTAATTGTCTTCATAAAGTATAAAAATAATATGAATTTGTTTTATTAGTTTTGAGCATTCCACATGTATTTTCTTCACTAAAATGGCATTTTAAACTAGAAACATGCTGTTTGAGTCATACTGGTCACATCGTGTGTCGGTTTGATATGAGACTGATTCCTACACATCACAAATTATTTATGAATATCACCGTTTATTGGTTTTTAGTGGGTGACATATGTTTTGAACTAAAATGTTAATTTTAAACTAATAATAACAACTTTGAGATATATAAGGCACACCGTGTATCAGATTGAGGTGTGTCTAATTCCTACACATCAAAAATGACTTAAGGATCATTTTTATAAAGTATCAAAACAATATGAACGATTTTTCTTAGTTTTGAGTATGTCACATGTGTTTTTTACTAAAATTTAAATTTTAAATAAAAATAAAAATTTGGAGTCATACTGGCCACACCGTTCATTGTATTGAGATATGGTTTATTCCTACATGTCAAAATGAGTTATGAATTGTTTTCCTAATGTATCAAAATAATACAAATGTGTTTTCTTAGTTTTTATTATGTCACTAGTTTTTTTACTTAAATTTAATTTTAAACTAAAAACATTCACTTTGAGTCATACTGGTCACATCTTGTGTCAGTTTGATGCGATACTGAATTTTTTCAAAAAAATGACTTATGAGTCATTTTCCTAAATTATCAAGACAATCAGAGTGTGTTTGCATGGTTTTAAGTGTGTGACACTTTTTTTGAACTAAAATGACAATTTTAAATTGATAATAGACACTTTGAGTCATACCAAGGTCACCTTGTATTGTATTGAGGTGTGGCTAATTCCTATACATCATAAAAAACATTTGGATTTTTTTTATAATGTATCAAAACAATCTGAAAGTGTTTGCTCAGTTTTGAGAGTATCACTTATCTATTTTACTAAAATTAATGTTTTTTCTAAATAAAAATTACACTTGGAGTCATAATGGTCACACTGTGAGTCAGATTAAGGTACTATTTTTTCCTACACATTAGAAATGACTTATAGATCGTTTGATTAAAGTATCAAAACAATCCAAATGTGTTTGCTCGGTTTGGAGTATGCCACATGTTGTTTTTTATTTTAAACTAGAAATACACACTTTGAGTCATACCAGTCACATTGCATGTTAGTTTTATTTGGATTGATTCCTACTCATCAAAATAACTTATTAATCATTTTCCTAAATTATCAAGATAACGAGAGCAGGTTTTCTTGGTTTTCATTGAGTGAAACAAGTTTTGAACAAAACTGTCAATTTTAAACTGATAAGAGATAATTTAAGTCATAACGAGCACACATTGTATTGTATTGAGGCAAAAATATTTCCTACACATAAAAAATGACTTATAAATCATTTTCCTAAAGTATTAAAATAATTCGAATTCGTTTACTTAGTTTTGACTATTCCACTTGTCTTTTTTACTAAAATTAATGTCAATTTTAAATAAAAAGACACACTTGGAGTCATACTGGTCACACCATGCTTTATATTAAGCTTTGGATGATTCCTACATGTCAAAAATTACATATGTATGATTTTCTTAATGTTTCAAAAAAATCTAAATGTATTTTCTCATTTTTCTGTATTTCACTTGTCTTTTTTATATTAAACTAGGAAAACACACTTTGAGTCAGAGAAGTCACATCATGTGTCAGTTTGATGTGAGACTGATTCCTACACGTCACGAATGACTTGTGAATATTTTTCTTAAATTATCAATACACTTAGAGCTTGTTTTATTTGTTTTAAGTGATTGAAACATGTTTTTAGATAAAATGTTATTTTTAAATTGATAAGAGACACTTTGAGTCATACCGGGAACAGAATGTATCTGATTGAGGTGAAAATGATTGATACATGGAACAAATTACTTACGGATAATTTTCCTAATGTATCAAAACAATCCAAATGTGTTAGATTCATTTTGAGTATGAAACTTATCTTTTCTTACTAAAATTTAAATTTTAAATAAAAATACACACTTGGAATCATACTGGTCACACCGTGTGTTAGACTAAGTTGCAGTTGATTTAGCATGTAATAAATCACTTATGGATCATTATCCTAAAATATAAAAAAATATGAACGTTTTTTCATAGTTTTTAGTATGTGATATATTTTTTGAACTAAAATGTAAATTATAAACTAAAAACATACAGCTCGATTCATTCTAATAACATCATGTATTTGATTGAGGTGTGGATGATTAAACAATTTTCTTTGATTCCATTGACCCAGTTGTAGCCTCAAAGTCCAATCTCTCATGAGAAAGAGAAACTTCTAACTATCCACCCCAAATCAAGAAAAAGAATCCACCCATATAAGAAAACAATTCTTATGTTAGTAATACTAGAAACAAATAAATTAAACATAAATATGAAATAATACATTTAAAAAATTAAAATTTGAAACATAAACCAAACAATTTGAGTCATATTAGGTACATCGTGTATCAGATTGAGTTATGTTTTATTCCATCATGTCTTTTTATCCTATAGTGCATTCAAAATTTTGGGTTATCTAACAATATTGTTGTTTAATAACCCATAATTCCAAATTTATTGGAGAATAAATAGAAAATTGTGTCATCATGAGTGTATCATCTATGTTGAATGCAACATCATAATACATGAGTGAATCATCCTTCTTGATTAAGTCATTTATTTTTGATCTATGTTAAAATTAAAAAAATAAGTATCAGATAAAAACGATTAGAAAATTAAGTAAAAAAGTAGATAAAATTATGAAAAAATAAACTAAATTAATAGTAGGTAGTCACATATTCATGATATATGTGTACATTCTAACACCATGTATATTTCCTAGTTGTTTCTAAACAAATATTTTTTTCTTGTAATTATGAGGACTTTCGAAAGTCATGGTAGTAGTGGAAAAATATAAATACGCAAAGGATTAATGAATTTTTTAAATGAAATAGTAATTATCTTTGAAAACACCTCTTTGACGATGCTAGTTTTTTATGGTATATGATATCTCTCATACATTTTCAAACATAATAACCACATTCTTTTCCATTGGATTGTTTTGGAAACTTCATAAACATTGAAGAAAATATGTAATTTGTTTTGATATGTGTTTTTATAGTGAAATATTATTATATATACCATAATACTTATCCACTTATAGAAGTTGATAGGTTCCTTGTATGCATAGACTATCCTCATGCCATGATTTTGATGATATTTAAAAACCACTCTATCCAAAATTATTCTTATAAAAACATAATGCAAACTATATAAATTTATGTTTATTTATAAAACATTGGATGTAGTGTGTTAAAAATTGAAAAACTTCATCACGTATGGTCGGTTTGTTGGGTCTCCATGCAGTGAATCTAGGAAATAAGTCTTTAGAGTATCCAAATTGATTTCAATGAGTACCCAATACTTCCTAAAAAAAGGAATAAGTAATGAAAGTAATGAAAATATATTTTATATGATTAAATTATAGAGTTTTACCTATGCATTGTTGGTAATAAGAAGAGTTCATGATCAATAATTTTTCTTTCAAGCAATGCGGCCAGTTCTCCCACTATTTCATGAATTTGATCTGAATCTATTGAGGTTAGTTGTGTACAAGTGATGTGAGGACTAATGAGTCCAAATTTATGTTCATAGGGGTTTCTATTCAAATAGTATTGATATAGATACCTGTAAAAAATATTAATTGTATTTAGTCATAATTAACATAATAGATCAGCTATTGAAAAAAAATAATGAAAACAAACTTCATGTATACATTTACAAATGATACTCCTAACCAGTCATACTTAAGGATTTCATTTACATTCTCAAGATAAATTTATTCTGTAATGGCCTCTCCATAAATTTTTTCTTCAAAATCAACTGGTACATTACTACCACTTTGTAACCTTGTATATGAAAGAACCTTCAAGGTTAGTAAATGTAGATATGAATGGGTGGGGTAAAAGTTCTTTGTAAAGATATTTTTGATTGGTCAGTTGATCCTTTATATTGTTTTGATTTGACCTTTTGTTTCACCCCCTTCCCTTAGTTCATTTATAATAATATTCATCAGTTCAAACATATTATCATTAATTGTTAAAGGTTTAGCTTGAAAAATAAATTGGAAATGAATACCTCCTTATCGACACATTTTTTTACCAAATATGAAAACCATGATAAGAATGTTCCAATAGTTTTCTCGATCATATGAATATCTACATCATCAACTAGAAAATTTAGCTCAATTCTCTTCTCATGAGGTACTGCAGTCCCCACTCTCAAATTAATAGTTGGAAGTTGTATGTTGAGTAGAGTATCTTCTTGGATATTGAACACAATATCCCTCACAATAGGGTGATGGGTGTGTGTTGATAGATTTAAATCACATTCATTTTCACCCAATAGAATATCAGTACAGGGTAGGTATTAGTGTATTCTTGATTCACATTTCACAAAAACAATTATAAGAATATTGATCACCTTATCTAAGATATCTCTTTTAGGGGGATGGATCATGTCAAAGATGGTGGGGTTGGGGGGATCATCATACAGTGGTAGTTCTTGATTTGTTTCTTCTTTTTTGCTTCCTTCGGTAAAAATTTTCTATAAAATCAATCTTCTAATGAAATTTTTATTCAAGAGCATCTAATAATTCTTGTATCTCTTCCATTTTTTTATCTTTATCCCTGTGTTAATTTTTTTTTCTAATAATATGTTCAGGGTGTCACCAAAAAACCTACACCTCTAACATGACAATACTATTCTAGCCACTTTAAGGCCATTGAGAGTTGGTTTTTATCTGACACAATTGATGATGATTCCAATGCCTAAGTTAGATAAAAAATATAGGAAAATAAATAATCATTATTGTGTAATACAGATTTAAAGATTTTTTTATTATGTCACAATTGCACATGTTTCCCACACTTTTTGGTTGTTTTCATCCATTAGTATCCCATATTTATTTACACATTCCTCCTTCAATAGAACATTATGTGGGATTGAAGTTTCTTTGGACTTGGATTCATTAATATGTATATAAATAGAGGAACATAATTATTTTGTGGTTTCATGTCATATAAAACTATTATGGCAGATGTAAAATAAATACCAATTTTTTATCAAGTGAAGCATACCCATCCTTACATTATGGTAGGGGTATGTTAATTTTTCTACCCATTTCTTATTTTCATCACTCATTTAATGTTTTATAAATTAAAAATTCTTAATCAAATTATTAATACATGTATTTTAAAATAATGTATTACCAACCACAATGCACCTAAAAATTTGTCTCCACACCATGACCAGTAAACACATCCCATGATTCTTGGCTTATAATGTGTGCATACATATGTGGTGGCTGCAGGATTATTTTACCTTCATCATCTTTGAGATGAAACTTGGAAAGAATAGTGTGAAATTCTTCATGAACCTTTCTAGGAAGCATTAATACAAATTTCCTTTGGGATTCATCTACGATAAATGCACTCTGTAATGGATAATGAAGAGTAATTCAATGTTTCATTGTTTTGTTTTTTGGTAAAATAAAGAATGGATATCATAATGTTACCCTAATCTATTCTCAAATAAATGTATTAATTATGGGAAAAATACTGTTCCATGAATCTATATCAATCATCATGCACTACCGAGTAGTGAGACCAATGAAACTACAAAACATAGTCTTGTTGGGGTTAACAATCGTGCCACGTACATTCCATCCAATCTCAAATTTGATTCCTTTATTTCTCTCCTTAATAATTTTTTCTTACACTATCAAGAAAAATGAGATTATTTTTTATAGGACACTGGTTCTTTGATGTCTCCCATTTCCTCGAGTTCAACATCATTAATATGTTGTTCCTCTTGATTGGTAGCATTGACATGTGCAGAAGGTTGTTCTTCCTCAGCATTGGGAGCACCAATAGGTTGAGAAACCTACTATTCCTCAGGATTGGAAGCATCAACATGTACAGAATTCATTATCTACAAAAGTGGTGGAACATTTATTTTTGATTATGTAAATGAAACAGTGAACAAATAATAACCCGAGGTGATGCAATGTATATTACAAAAAAAATATAAACTGACTAATGAAATTTTTTTAATGATTTAAGGGATTTTACCCCTCTATTGAGTATCCAAATCCCTTCATTATGTTCACCTATGACATAAAATACCCCATCTACATTGGGAACACTGTGAAATGATTGTGACGTCCTAATAAAAGGGTCATCTAGAGTTGAATTGTCATCTGATCCTTCAGCGGTTTTGGTCGATAACAGAACAATTGACCACTATTGGTTTGTGGGATTTGGAACATAAAATACCTGTCTTGCCTATGATTCCATTATAAAATTTTCATCTTTGAACCCTTCCTTATGAAAATCCACTTTCATGTATCCCAATTCATCTATTTTATCATCACTCATATTATCAACCCACTTGCATTGAAAATGAGAAATTTGAATGTTTTATAATCACAATCCCATATTTGTATGATGATGCCAAAGTATGACATATTTATATAAACTGGATTTCTATCCTTTATACCAGATATATGAATCACTTCATCCACAATTTTAACTCCACTATCTAGAATGGTACTGCATTCATCATGTTCATTTTTATAGAATGTATAACCATTAATTACATAACAGTTATAAGATAATACATGCACACTGGGTCCTCTGGCTAGTCATTAAAGTCCTTCTAAAATTGAATCTATATTTTTCATCTGAATCCTTAAAAATATGGTCTTGAAATCATCATATAAACTGTTTATTATGTGTATTTTATATCCTTCTTTTAGACCTTGATTGATTCAAATGCCTAGTAATTTCTTTATGGGTTTCAATATATAGAGAAACTACTAAACTATAATGAAAAATGTAAAGGTAGTCTTTCACCCGATATGTAATAGTGATTGTGATAACATCTATTCTAGAAATTCCATTACCCACAGGCCACCTATTGTGATGAGATTTTAGTAGACCAATGCTTTCCACACTAGACAGTTAATCGGTATAGAATTTAATAAATTCCTCAACAATATATCACTACACAATTCAACCTTATGGATGAATTTTAATTTTGATATACCCTTTAAAATTTTAATATACCGTTCAATGGGGTACATACATATATAATATATAGGACCACATAGTTGAATCTCTCTTACCAAGTGAACCATAAAGTGAACTATTATATCAAAGAATTCCGATGGGAAGAACATTTACAATTCACATAACATGATGAAAATTTCCTTATCCATAGTCAACGATTTCACAGGGTATATAACTTTTCTTTATATAACTTTGAAAGAGAAACAGATCTTGGTTAATGTATGATAGTAATTCTTGGAAATAATGCAATTTAAATCTACATGAATTATATCTTTTATTAAAACATGAAATTCATGTGATTTTACACCCTTTAATTTTAAATCAATCATTGAAACGATATTCTTGATATTCGATGAGTACCCCTATGAAACCTTTACATCATTCAAAAAGATGGAAAAATTGATATCTCCTAGAACATCCCGTCCCTTCCTCATTGGATTGAGAAGGTGGTGAGATGCTACTTGGGCTTGGGCGACGTTCCCAAGGTGCCAAAGGCAGGAAATAAATTCCAAGGCCTTCAATGAAGAATGGGGAATGATTTTACCTTAGAATAAAAGCAACCAACCAAATGAGTCATAACCAACCAAACTACATGATGCATGTCAATAAGGTTTACAACTGAACAAAACCAAAAGACCAATACAACCAAGCCGCAATAATCCATAATCAAAGTAACAAGTGGAAGAATACAAAAACCAAAACCCAAGAAGCTATTAAATAACTCCACAACTCCAAGCCAAGCTCCATGATTCTTGCACCATAAAACCATCCAAGCATCATGATGAACAACTAAAGAAATGAAATGCTTTACCTTTACCTCTGTCCTTAAATACCACATCTGAAAAAGCACCAAAGTGCTAAATAAGGGGGTGAGTAAAAATACTTAGTAGGTTTTCCCCAAATCACTTCCCTAAACAATCCAATAAGATATATTAGTTAGCACATTTATATAAACAATTATATAAAACATCAAGAAGTGAAATAATTTCCAGCAATCCAAACATACCCTTACCAAGCCACTTTTACCCAAATTCACACAATAAAAGTGAAATCCAAAAACCATGCCATAAACTATTTTCCTCATAACATATCATCACAAAAATTTACACCTTGCATAACCACACACAAAAAAAGCATAAAAATATATTTCCACACACCCAAACTGGTAAACAAACACGGTGGATCTTCCCGTCCAATCCCGTTTACTCCTTTTCCAAAATGGTGGTACTTTCCACCAACTTATCTTTGATGGTTTCCCTTTCATCCAATATCCATAAACATTTTATAGTGGTAATACCCTCCCACATCACATCATTCGAACAGGAGAATAAAATGATCAAGACAATAAAAAAGAACAATCACCCACTAAAGCCACAACAATATGCAAAAAAAATATTTCATAACCAACAACCCCTTAGGACACCATCTATGCCACATTAAATTTCAATAAAGCAAACCCTTTTATTAAAAAACATTTTCACAATCCATTTCATCAGTAAACCCAAGAAACCAATTTTAAAATCCACATTTTAAAATACAGCATCAAGAAAATTTCACCGCAATAACCCATTTTCCCCAAAATCAAAAAATCATCACAAAATAATTTCCAACAAGATTCAGACAACATAATCACAACCTAGTCTAAGAAAAACCAACAAATTAAAAACAAGGATTTTAGTTCTAGAAAAGTGGAGTCGAGAGACAATCCACATACCTTATGGTTTCGGTGAAATAGACCCACCACAAAACTGCACAACGAATCGGGGAAAAACTCCCACAAAACCTCCTTGGATCCCTTTTCCTAACATCAACAAGCCCAACCCTTAGAATTTTAGGTAAAAAACCCTATATATACATGAAAAAGGTTTATATCTAGAAAATCGAGAGAGGTAAAACTAGATCTAAAGAAAACCAAGAAAGATCCAAGAGTGGAGACTTACTAGAAGAGAATTTCCTTCACCTGTCACGACCCGTCCCCTGGGGCCCGTGCTATGACTACCCCAAGACCGCCTTCCATAGGCCAGGGGCTGGCGAATAGCACTGAAAGGCGTATCTCCTAAAACTAGGAATACATTGCCTATATAACCTGTAAAAACACTCAAACAATCACACAACAAGATACGAACACAAGTAGACTGTATAGAAAAAAGAGTGCTGAAAGTAAGAGGGGCCAGAATACAATCCCAATTGTAAAGGTTCAAGTACAACTGAAATACAATACAACTGAAGAAAGAGAAAGATAGCTACTGGGTCTCCCTCTGAGTTTTCTACCTGAAGGGTAGGTACAGATCGCCTGCTCAGCACTCCACATCCGCTCGTCCCCTCTACGTACCGACATGCCGTATGGTCCACCTCCGGCCCCGTCCAGCCCTGGTACCCTTAGCCTCGATCAGCACTGTCTGTCGTCTGCACCAAACACAATAAGGTAAGGGCATGTCCCGTGAAGGGGTGAGTATAAAGATACTCAGTAGGGACCTTGAGACCCTCAAGGTCTCACAAAATCCATAAAGGATAAACCAAAAAACATGAAATAAACTGACAACCCCACTTAGGTATATGCCCTTACATATACCTAAGTTATCAAGTATACCCATATCAATAATGAGGAAAACATAGAGTCCAACTCAAAAGCCCAAAGCTCAACTATTACATAAGGGAAGGAATACCATGAAGGTAATTACCACACAGGTACGCCACACTGAAGAATACCACCAAGGTATTATCATGAAGGAAAGTACCATAAGGTACAGACTTATCTCACACCAGGTATAACTTATGTATGGTAGTAAAGATGATTATATATAACTACTGAATTATATTACTATGTTAATAGGCAGACCCACGTAGGATCCCAAATCCTCATCAGACCCGCAGAGGATCTTAGTACATCGTCAGACCCACATAGGATCCTAGTACCTCATCAGAACCACACATGATCCTAGTACCTCGTCATACCCACAAAAGATCCTAGTATATCGTGAGATCCACACAGGATCCTAGTACATCGTCTGACCCACACAGAATCCTAGTACCTCGTCAAACCCACACAGGATCCTAGTACATCGTCATATCCACACAGGATCCTAGTACCTCGTCAGACCCACACAGGATCCTAGTACCTTGTTAGACCTACATAGGATCCTAGTACATCGTCAGACACACATAGGATCCTAGTACCTTGTCACAACCATCTATAGGGTTCCCTCACTAAGCTTGATTGTATTCAGGAGGGTCTGCTCCTCAATCCACTGGTCGATACTCGAACTACAATGAAGTCCCATGAAGAAGTATCCCAAAGGACCGCCACATCATAGGGGTCTAAACGCAATAGACGGTGCGTCAAACGGACGCCCGGTCTGTAAGTTATTAGCCTTTTAGTCCTAAAGGCCCGGTTGGATTCGGGCTCGATCCAACCCAACTATACCCCAACTTTATCCAAATATCAAGTGGGGTATACCAAAAGGACCTTCTCTCTCCAATTTTTTTGGCTCCATAGATGGTTCGTCAAATGGATACCCGATGCCAAAGTTATGGCCGATAGAGAGAAAATGGGTTAAAGCTAGCCCGGGTTTGGTCCGACCCGGGCTGGGCGGTGGCTCACGGTGCGGAGGGGAGGCCGTGGTGTGGTGTGAGGGCCACAGAGTGACGGGGCGCCGCGATGTGGCAGGGCAGCCGCGGTGCGGCGCGGGGGCCACAGTGCGTTGGGGCATCCGCGGTGCGGTGGTGTGCCGCGGTGCGGCTGGGCGACCACAGTACGGCTGGGCGGCTGCGGTGCGAGGTGTCCATGGTGCGGCGGTCTGCCGCGGAGGTCCATATGGCTAGCCATCCCCTCAGAATTGCGCGGTCACGTGCCACACCTTCATCGGTGGCCGGTTCGGCCGCCGTCCTCCCTTCTCCGCCGCGGCACAGGCTACGATCCTTCCTTGCCGGTTGGTGCGGATGCGCACCGCCGTTCTTGTGTCCCACTGGTGCCAATCGCTGGCACTGATCACCATCCTCCACCATCGCGAAAACACACCAACCATGAAGAATGATGGAGGGATCATGTCATGTTCGTTTGGCCCGCTCCCTCTACATTAGTTCGGTAGCAGGTGGATCAGGAGGATTAATTCCACATAAAACACAAATTATAACAAAACCCCTACCTCGTAGGTTTTTTGACGTCGATGAGGAGAGAAGGATGGATGTCGGTTCATCATTGATTGAAAACGTATCACGTTGGAGGATGTCTCGAGGAAGAAGTCGAAGTCATTGGGGAACATCAGCGTTCTTCGTTGGAGAATAAGAATTCCTCCAAAATCTCTCCTCTTGCCAATCCTTTCTACCAATTCCACCCCCAAAATAAAATGTAGACAAATTCTTAATTTAATTTTATCAAAATTAATTATGTTGGCACAAAAAAATTTGGCATAATATATGTATTGCATTGTTACTATTAATTAGCTCAATTAAATTAATTGTGTTGGCATCATTAAAGTAGGGGAGTTGAGAGGTTTTCTCTAATTAAAGGGGGTTCATGTGGTCCCCAACACTAGAATTAAAATTGGGAGGTTTTAAGCTCGGTGTTCCCCACTTCCATAACATTCACATGGGAGGTTTCAACAAAAATAAAAATAGAAGTTTTTTTTTATTTCCAAAAAAAAGTGAAAAACTATCTTTCACCCTCGACCTACTGCGGTCTAGGAAAATGTCTCCATAAGATAACACCGGCATTGCGAGTTCAAAGGTGTCCTCAGATTTCAATTCTGATCACCAGTTCAAAAGTTACAAAAACCCTCTTGCACGTTTACTGAACGTACCCAAAAAGAAGTTTAGAAATTCATTCTGGGCACACAGGGGCTCGGAATCACGCGCCGTCAATTTTTGAAGACTCGTAAAATTTCCATATAATTAAAAAAAATTACATGGAATTTCTGAGACTTTACATTCTCCCCACCTCAGTGCTTTGCATCCCTGAAATCCACGTCACAAAAATTAGGAAAACAATTGGGGGTACTGAGCACGTATTTAGGCCTCCCACTCCTATGTTCTCTCCTAGAGTTTCTCATGCTGCCAGCGAACGCGCACCAGAGGTATCAACCACCCACGAAGGACTTTCTCCTGTCGATCCTCAATCTCCACGGGAACCTCCATAAACATCGCCCCATCATCGATGTCCAGCTCACCGTGTTCGATGATGTGAGAAGGTTTATGCACGTATCTCCTCAGCTGGGATACGTGTAAGACGTCGTGCACCTGATTCAACTGAGGGGGAAGTGCTAGGTGGTAAACCACCTCACCAACTCTACTGATGACCTGAAAGGGTCTGATGAACCTTGTAGATAACTTGTCGCCCTGTCCAAATCTCCACAAACCTCATCAGTGTGAGACTCGTAGAAAGATGTGGTCACCATCCTCGAACTCCAGAGGTCTCCATCTCCTGTCGACATAAGACTTCAGCATGCTATGTGTAGTCTTCATTCACTCCTGGATGATCTGCACCTTCTAAGTGGTAGCCCGTACCATCTCTGGTCCCACGAGTGCTGACTCCCCTAGTTTAGTCCAGCACAAAGTTGATCAGCAAGGTGGACCGCACAATGCCTAAAAAGGTTCCATCCCAATGGTGGAGTGATAGTTATTGTTGTATGAAAACTCCACCAAATGCAAGTGATCCTCCCATCTACGACCGAAGTCGAGGATGCAAGCACATAGCATGTCCTCGAGGGTCTGAATGGTCCGCTCAGTCTGGCCATCCATCTGAGGATGGAAGGAGGTGCTCAAATGAAGCTACATCCCGAAATCCTCCTACAACCCCTTCCATAGACAGGAAGTGAATCGTGCATCACGATAAGAGACAATCTTCAAGGTTACTCCATTTAGCCACACAATCTATTGCACATAGAGGCGTCCCAATGTCTCTACTAAACCCTGCTCTTTGATCGGTAGGAAGTGGGCCAACTTGGTGAGTCGATCAATGATCACCCAGATAGAATCATGACACTTTTATGTACCTGGAAGTACTATCACAAATTCCATGGATATCCCATACCACTTCCACTTTGGGACCTCTAAAGGATGAACTAAGCCTGCTGTTACCTGATGCTCCGCCTTCACTTGCTGACAAGTGAGGCACCGAGAGACAAAATATGCTACTTCCTTCTTCATTCCTGGCCACCTGTGCTGTCATCGACGGTCTTCGTACATCTTCGCTACTTCTTAATGTACCGCTAGAGGGGATTTGTGGAACTCCCTCAGCACTTCCTCCTGAAGAGACATTGGTACCATGGTACGTCCTCTGAAGAGGATGACGTGCTCCCCACCTTTAGAAAATCCATCAGGTGTTGGTCCTGTAGATATCTGAGCATGCCGAGCCTCGCAGTCAGTGTCCCTACACTATGCCTCCCTGACTCGCTAAAGAAGTGGGGGAGTGACGGTAAGAAACAGAAGAAAAGATGCTCCATCTCGATCCAAAAAGGATATCTGCAAAGCGGCTAGCTGCTCCATCGCCTCGCCTAGTAGCTGTCTACCAGACCTCCTACTGAGTGAATCTGCTACAACATTCCCCTTCTAAGGAGTATATACTATCTCGAAGTCATAGTCCTGGAGGAACTCAAGCCAACGTCACTGTCTCAGGTTCAGGTCCTTCTAAGAGAAGATATATCTGAGACTCTTGTGGTCTGAGTAGACTGTAAAATATTCTCCCATTAGATAGTGTTGCCACATCTTCAAGGTGAAGACCACTGCTGCTAACTACATTTCATGGGTAGAATAGTTTTTCTTATTCTGGCTCAGCTATTGAGAACCATATGCGATCAATTCTCTCTCCTACATCAGGACACATCCGAGCTCTGTCCCTAATGTGTCCCAGTAGACTATGTACCCTACGCCCTCCTCTGGGAGCCTCAAGATGGGGGCACTAGTGAGCCTCTGCCTCAGCTCCTGAAAACTCCTTTGGAATCTCTGCAACCACATGCGGGGTTGCCCCTTATTCGTCAACACTGATAGTGGTGCTACAACTCTAGAGAAATCTGTCATAAATATCCATTAGTATATAGCCAAACCCAAGAAACTTCGTACCTCTGTCACAGTCCTAGGTGGCTCCCAAGAAAGTAAAACCTAAATCTTCATGGGATCCACCGAAACTCCAGACTCCAAGATGACGTGTCCCAGAAAGTGAAACTCTCGGATCCAGAACCAGCACTTCGATAGTTTACCATAAATCTAGTGCTCTCGGAGTGTGTCCAAAACTATCTGCAAATGATAGGCATGCTTATCCTCAGTAGTCGAGTATATTAGGATGTCATCTATGAAGACTACTACAAAGTGATCAAGGTATGGCTGAAAGATCCTATTCATGAGTCCCATGAACACTGTTGGAGCATTGGTCACACCGAACGGCATGACCAAAAACTCATAATGGCCATACCAACATATAAAATCCATATTCTATACATCCTCATCTCGTACTCTAATATGGTGATAGCCTGATCTGAGGTCTATCTTCGAGAACCACAGCGATCCCTTCAGCTGATCGAAGAGGTCTTCAATCCTCATGAGTGGTTACTTGTTCTTCACGGTCAACTGGTCCAGGCACCGATAGTCAACACAAAGTCTCAAGCTCCCATCCTCCTTCTTGGGGAACAAAATCGGAGCTGCCCAAGGAGAAATGCTGGTCCGGATGAACCCTTTCCCCTGTAAGTCCTCCAGCTGTACCCACAGATCACGAAGCTCCATGGGAGCCATCTGATATGCTGGTGTAGATATCAGTGACGTCCCAGGGTACAAGTCAATGTAAAAGTCCACCTCTCTATGAGGAGGTAGCCTAGAACATCATCAGGGAAAACATATGCATACTGGTCCACCATTATAGGATAGCTCGGACATTCCAAATCATCTACTCCGAGGGTAAGGCTAGCCAACTGATGAGTGATCGACTGCATTCTCCTCTGGGTAAGTCCATCATGTGATGTAAATACTCCCTTCTCGCCGGTGAAGGTAAACCTGGTCCCATCCGTGTGGACACACTGCACCTTGCGCCTAATATAATCAATCTGAGCATGAACTGTAGATAACCAGTCCATACCCAAGATGATGTCGTAAGGCCTCGACGTCGCTACTAGGTGATCCCAGCCAAATCTCTCACCTCCTAGAATAGGTTTACACTACCGGTACCAGTGCGTAATCGTCGAATCTACTCTCGTCAGAGTCTCTATCCATAAGGATCGAACCAACGGCTCTGTCAGAATCTCTGAGCTCCAAACGAGGGTAGTGGAAATAAAATAATGACTGGAACTTGTGTCTATAAGTACTGTAGATAAGGTGGAATAGACACAGATCGTACCTCGTATCATCTCCAGAGCACCATGGTCGTTGGCCTTAGCTTCCTAGAGTTGAGATCTCCCCTTTCCACCTACTCCTTGTGGTCAGGGAATAACCCTTGGTGGTGGTGGCGATAACACCTCGAATCGTCGCCCACCACCAGCTCCACGGCCAGCTCCTCTTCCATGTCCGCCTACTCCCTGAAGACCACCTTGATCGAACCTCTGTATCTGCCTGGGTGGTCCTTCGATCGTCTGATGATCATCTGTACGGTGGGTCAGATAGTCACGAGCCATGTGACCCTTCCCGCCACATGTGGAAGACTACCTATTCCTCACATGACTAGCTCTGTCTCTAGTACTCCGCACAACCAAACCTGAGTCATGCAGTCGTCCACCTAAAGGTCTGGTCATCTTGGACCTCTGTGACATCTGTCTGCTGGCAGTCACAGAAGACTCTACTACGTGACCTCCGGTGGTGGGTCTCGCTGCTAGTGACTTTTCAGTAAGAAAACTCTCCACTAAGAGGGCTCTCTCCAACACCCCCGCCCGTGTCGGGATGTTGAGAGAAATCATCGAAGCCCTGATCTCCCGTCTGAGTCCCTACTTGAAGGTTCTGGACCGAAAGAATGGGTTCCGCACCATATCAGTGGAGTAGAGTGAGGTCGTTAAACCTCACTGAGTACTGATCCATAGTCATGATGCCCTGCTACAGATGAAGAAGCTCCTGTATTCGTACTGCATAAAGAGTTGTTGAGACAAACTCTGCCCAAAATAGGATCTTGAAGTCTGCCTAGAGAAGTGTCACATCGTCGTGAACCTGGAGCACCAAGCTCCACCATCTTCCTACTGCTGCCTGTAGAAGACTGGAGGAAAGGATCACCATGAGATCAGCTGGTGTCTATACCAGTAGGAAGACTCTCACCATGACCTCTATCCAATACTCAGCCGCCTGTGCGTCTGTATCTCCCCTGAACCTGGGTGGCCTCTGGCGCTGGAACTCATGCAACGCGCTCAAGAGGCATGCAAACTCTGATGTTGGGGCTGGTGGCATCAGTGTCCCAATGGTTAATGGTACCACTGGTGCCTCTTCTTGTGCCTCTACTGAAATAGGGCCCTGCACCGAGGCCTCATTGCTCGGTGGGTTATTAGTGCATACCATATCCGGATCCCTAGCTGGCTATCTACGTGGAGGCATCCTGAAAATAAACAGGTGTTCCACGGTTAATAAGCTATACCTAGTGATATGACTCAAAGAGATCACAAAGAAAACTCTTGAAAAAACACACGCAACTAGTGTTTTTGTGCATTGAGTCGGAAATCAGAAGTTAGGGTCCTGGTGTATGGATACGTTGGTTGCTGCACCAACACTGGATTCCCTAATCTGATAACCACACTCACTACACTAAACACTATTGCAGTTAAAGATCATAGTCCTACGTTCTATGGTAGAATCGACTCCTATGATACCAATTTGTCACGACCCGTCCTCCGGGGCCCATGCCGTGACTACCCCAAGCCCACCTTCCATAGGCCAGGGGCTGATGACTAGCACCAAAAGGTGTCTCCCCTAAAACCGGGAAGGAATTTCCTTTATAACATGTAAACACACTAAACCAAGCACACAAAAAGATACAAACACATGTAAACTGTATAGAAAAAATTGTGATGAAAGTAAGAGGGGCCAGAAAACAAGACCAATAGTAAAGGTACAAGTATAATTGAAATACAATACAACTGAAGAAAGATAAATATATCTATTGGGTCATCCTTTGAGGTTCCTAAATTAAGGGTAGATACAGATCGCCTCCTCATCACTCCACATCCGCCCGTCCTCTCTGCATACCAACACGCCGTATGGTCCACCTCCTGCACCATCCAGCCCTGGTACCCTCAGCCTCGATCAGTGCTATCCGTCGTCTGCACCAAACACAACAAGGTGCGGGCATACCCTGTATAGGGGTGAGTATTACGATACTCAGTAGGGACCCCAAGACCCTCAAGGTCTCACAAAATCCACAAACGATAAACTACAAAGCATGAAATCAACTGACAACCCCAATTAGGTATATGCCAATACATATACCTAAGTTATCAAGTATACCCATCTCAATCATGAGGAAAACATAGAGTCCAAATCAAAATCCAAAAGCTCAATTGTTCCAAAAAGGATGGAATACCACGAAGGTAAGTACCACACAGGTATGCCACACAGAAGAATACCACCTAGTTATTACCACGAAGGAAACTACCATAAGGTATGGACTTAGCTCACACCGGGTATAAATTAGGTGCGGTAGTAAAGATGATTATATATAACTACTGAATCATCTTACTCCATTAAGTAGCATACCCACATAGTATACCAAATCTTCATCAGACCCACATAGGATCATAGTACATCTTCAGTCTCACACAGGATCCTCGTACCATGTTAGACCCACACAGGATCCTAGTACATCGTCAGACCCACACATGATCCTAGTACATCGTCAGACCCACACATGATCCTAGTACCTCGTTAGAACCACAGAGGATCCTAGTACATCGTCATACCCACACATGATCTTAGTACATCGTCAGACCCACACAAGATCCTAGTACCTCGTCAGACCCACACAGGATTCTAGTACATCGTCAGACCCACACAGGATCCTAGTACATCGTCAGACCCACACATGATCCTAGTACCTCCTCAGACCCACACAAGATCCTAGTACATCATTAGACCCACACAGCATCCTATTACCTCTTCATACCAACACAAGATCATAGTACCTCATAAGACCCACACAGGATCCTAGTAAATCGTCAGACCCACCTAGGATCCTAGTACCTTGTCACAGCCAGCTACAGGGTTCCTGCACTAAGCTTGCTTGTCTCCGGGAGCATCCTCTCCTCACGCCACTAGTAGATACTCCAACTGTCACTAATTCCCATGAAGAAGTATCCCAAAGGACCTCCACGTCATAGGGGTATCAACACAACATACAGTGCGTTAAACGGACGCCCGGTCTGTAAGTTATTATCCTTTTAGTCTCGAGGGCCTGGTTGGATTTTTGCTCGATCCAATCCAACCATACCCCAACTTTATCCAAATCTCAAGTGGGGTATACCAAAATGACCAACTCCATCCAAGGTTTCTGGTGTCATAGAAGGTTCGTCAAACAGACGCCTGATGCCAAAGTTATGGCCGATAAAGAGAAAATGGGTCGAAGCTGGCCCGGGTCTGGTCCGACCCGGCCAGACCCAGTCTGGGATGACCCGACCCGTTTCGGGTCGACCCGGCCCATGCTGGGTGGCCCGGATCTTGCTTGGTGGCCTGGCCCGCATTGGGCGGCCTGGCCTGAGCGGCCCGACCCGGGCCGCGGCCCGCGGGGCGGCGCGGGGGCCGCAGAGCGGTGGGGCACCGCGGTGCGGCGGGGCGCCGCGGTGTGGCAGGGCACCTCGGTGCAGCGGGGCGGCCACGGTGTGAGGTGGTCACGGTGCGGTGGTCCACTGCGGCTGGCCGGATGGCCATCTGTTCCCACCGCGTAGCGCGGTCGTGCACCGTACCTTCACTGACGTCCGATTCGGCTGCCATCCTCCCTTCACCACCACGACACTAGCCGCGGTCCTTCATCACCGGGCGGCGTGGACACTGGCCGCCGTTCTTGTGTCCCACCGGTTCCAATCATCGGCACTGGTCGCCATTCTCCACCATCGTGAAAACACACCAACCACGAAGAACGACGGAGGGATCGAGCCGTGTTCGTTTGGCCCGCTCCCTTTGTATTAGTTCGGTAGCAGGCAGATTAAGAGGATGAATTCCACATAAAACACGAAGTATAACAAAACCCCTACCTCGTAGGTTTGTTGACATCGATGAGGAGAGAAGGATGGACGTCAGTTCTTCGTCGATTGAAAACGTCCCATGTTGGAGGATGTCCCGAGGAAGAAGTTGAAGTCGTTGGAGAACGTTGGCGTTCTTCGTTGGAGAATCATTCTTCATTGGAGAAGAAGAATTCATCCAAAATATCTTCTCTTGTAAATCCTTTCTCCCAACTCCACCCCCAAAATTAAATGTATCCAACTTATTAATTTAAGTTTATCAAAATAAAATATGTTGGCACAAAAAAATTTGGCATAATAAATGTATTGCGTTGGCACTATTAATTATCTCAATTAAATGAATTGTGTTGGCATATTTAAACTAGGGGAGTTGAGAGGTTTTATCCCATTAAAGGGGGTTCGGGTGGTCCCCACCACTAGAATTAATATTGGGAGTTTTTAAGCTTGGTGTTCCTCACCTCCATAACCTTCACATGGGAGGTTTCAACAAAAATAAAAATAGATGTTTATTTTATTTTTATTTTTATTTCCACGAATAAGTGAAAAACTATCTTTCACCCTCGACCTACTGCGGTCGAGAAAAAGGTATCCTTAAGTGAATACCGGCGCTGTGAGTTCAAAGGTGTCCTCGGGTTTCAATTTTGAGCATCGGTTCAAAAGTTACAAAAACCTGCTCACATGTTTACTGATCATACCCGAAAAGAAGTTCAGAAATTCATTCCAGGAACACCGGGACTCGGAATCACACACCGTCAATTTTCACAGACTCATAAAATTCCCATATAATTAAAAAAATTACCTAGAATATTCGGGTCTTTACATCCTCGTACCTTGAAAACCATTCGATTAACTTCCAAAATGAGTGGGAGAAACTCTCTAACCATTGAGAACATGAAATCCCAAGTTGGGTGTGTATGGGAGATGAGGGGAGGAGTTTAGGGAAAATCCCAAGTGGTCTAATTTTAAAAAACCCAAATTTTATTGTCGCGCACAGTTAACTCACACAGTTAGGAAAACTGTGTGCATGATAATATTTAGAATGGAACCCCACATAGCCTCCTATCACGTTTAGACAAACCGTGTGAAAATTGTGCGAATCCACTATCTCATGTTGCACAGTTACCTGGGGATCCTGCATGGTTTCCCCTAACCTCCCATGAGAGGTTATGGTTGTGGGGACCACCTGAGATAGAAACCTCTCAACTCCTTCATTATTGTGGAGGAGCCTCTTGACTTCCTCCGTATTAATTGTTCCAACGCAAATACCATTAATTGGGTTGCCCCCTTTTAAATTAAGTAACAACGTCATTGAAATTTAGGAATATTCCTAATAAATGAACCTTTATAATTCCACGATTATTACATACCTTGTCCCCTCTCCTATATATATAGAGCTTAGGAGGAGGATTTGGGATGACTTCACCAAGCGACGAAGCACTGGTAAAGTGACGTGACACCCAACACTTGGAGGTTTATGCTCTCCAATGAAGAACGCTCTGCCAACGAAGAACGCCGACCTCCTTCAACTTTCTTCCTCTGAACTTCTTTCGACATAGGAAGTGTTCATCTACAATGAATTGAAATCCGCCTTATTGCACTAATGTCAATAAAAAATGAACAAGGTAGGGGTTTATTCATTATTTTATTAACACTTCCCATGTTCTCCTAACTTTTTTCTTTGAGGGGTTGGGAATAGAAATTAACCAGGGATTATGGGAATTGATGTTTTAAAATATCTTTCATGATCGTTCTTTGTTTATGTTCCTGATGAACCGCTTGCTACCACTCTAAACGCGGAGGGAGCAGGCTAAACTAACATGTCCCAACCCCTTCGCTATTCTTCTTTTGTGATGTTATTCGTTATGAAATAAGGTGACGAAGACGAAGAAGGCAATGACGCCGCCACCCGCGGCCACCATGACCCGTTCCGCCCCAACGAAGTTCCGACCGTCGGCTAAACCGGCCCCCACCGCACTGAACCCTGGCCGCACCGCCCTCCGGCCATGCTGCACCCCGGCCGTGCCGCACCCCACCTGTCTAGCTACCCTCACCGACCGTGCCGCCCTCACCAGCCGCGCCGACCGCCGGCCGAGCCAGCCCGGCCGCGCCCCACCGGCTGAGCCACCCCGGGCCGAGCCACACCCCTGCGGTACTTCGGGCTGAACCAGGCCCACACCCCGGGCAGATCCATCCTCACGGTGCCCTCCGAACCGAACCGGCCCCGCGCTCCTGGCCGAGCCGGCCACACGGCGCCCTCTGGGCCATACAGCCTTTGCATCGACCCAAGACTGGTCCGCACCCTCGCGGCCAGTCCATGCCCTCACGGATCTCGGTGGCCCCTCGTGGCCTAATGGGATAGGCCTAGTAGGTCGTGCCGAACCCAACGGGCTAGCCCACCCAACGGGTCAGGATGGGTCGGACCAGACCCGGGCCCTCTACGACCCATTTATGCTCCTTCAGCCATATCTTTGGCACCAGATGTTCGTTTGACGAACCGTCAGTGGTGCTAGAAATAATGGAGCATGAAAGTCTCTTTGAGTATACCCTAGTATTGTTTTGGGTATAGTTGAGATTTGGTTAGGTTGGGTCGAGCATGAATCCAACCGAGACCGCAGGACTAAAAAGCTAATAACTAACAGACCGGGCGCCCAATTGACGCACCGTCTATTGCATTGAGACCCCTATGACATGGATTTCCTTTTAGATACTTATTCGTGGAAATTCATGATAGTTGGAGTATCGAACACTAGCTCGTGGAGTGGATCCTCTCTGAGACGAGTGAGCTTACGTTTGGAACCCTGTGACTGGCTGAGACTTGATGACTGCTGACCGTTTCGACTCGAAGTGACTCGAAAAGCCCAGTGGGGAGAGCCATGGTGTCGCGAAAGACCCACAGTGGGTATCACCTTGGTGTTGCGGCATACCCACAGTACTCGACAGGAGGAGTACCTCCGAAGGATATGAGGGGAGCATTCTTGGTGTCATGGAAGACCCACGGTGGGGAGTGCCTTGGTGACACAGCAGACCCACGGTACTCAACAGGAGGAGTACCTCAGTAGTCCAAAGTTAGTGGGAAGCACCTCTGTGTGATGTGGCAGGTCCACTGTACTCGATAGAGGAGGAGTTCTCCAGCAGCTGAGGTGTTCGACAATGTGACTGGGGATGTTACTTGATACTACCCCTAGAATAAAATCCTAGTTTGAGCTGAGTCAGTATCTTTGGGTTTTCCTCATTATTGAGATGGATTACTTGATAACTTAGGTATATGTATTGACATATATCTATGTAAGGTTATTTGTTGATTTATTTCTTTTTGGTTTATCCTGGGTGGATTTTTTTGAGACCCTGAGGGTCTTGGGGTCCCTAATGAGTATCGTTATAGTCAGCCCTACACGGGCTATGCCTGCACCTTGTTGTGTTGGATGCAGATGACAGACAATGTTGACTAAGGATGAGAGAACCATGACTGGACGGTACCTGGAGGTGGACCATATGGCATGTCGGTACGTGGAGGAGACAGACAGACGTGGAGTGCTGAGGAGGCTATCTGTACGTACCCTTCAGGCAGAAACCCCAGAGGATGACCCTGTAGATTTCTTTATCTTTCTTCAGTTGTATTGAATTTCATTTGTACTTGTACTTTCCAGTTGGTCTTGTATTCTGGCCCCTTTTTACTTACTGTACTCACATTTTTACTATACATTTAACATTCTTTCATATATTTCCATGTGTTTGGTTGCGTGTTTTTACAGGTTATAAAGGCAATGCCTTACCAGTTTTAGTGAATATGCCTTTGGTGCTAGTCGCTAGCCCCTAGCCTATGGATGGTTGGATTGGGGTAGTCACGACACGGGCCCCGAGGGATGGTTCGTGACAAATAGGTATCAAAGGAGTCGGTTCTACCACAGAACTTAGGACTCTGATCTTTTCTATGAAGAAATAGTGTTAAGGGTAATGAGTGCAGTTTTCAGTTCAGGGAGTCCAGTGTTGGTGCGGCGGCCGATGTATCCATACACCAGGACCTTGACTTCTGATTTCCGACTCAGTGAATGAAAACACTGATTATGTGTGTGTTTTCAAGATTTTTCTTTGTGATTTATTAATTCATCTCTCCAGATCATCTCACCAGGTATAAATTTTGACTGTTTCACATCTGTTTCTTTCAGGATGCCTCCACGTAGATATCCAGTTAGAGTTATGAGAGTTGTACGTACTGATAACCCACCGAGCGATGATGCCTTGGTGCATGGACCTTTACCAGCGGAGGCACCATCGGTACAATTACCCGTTGGGTCACCGATTCTACCAGCCCCAGCAGCAGAGAGTGCACGCCGCTTGAGCATGTTGCACGAGTTTCAGTGCCAGAGGCCACCCAGGTTCAGGGGAGAGACAGACCCACAAGCAGTTGAGGAATGGTTGGAGGCTGTAGTGGGAGTCTTCTGACTGGTAGGGACACCAGTAGACCTCATGGTGATCCTTACCGTCAGCCTTCTATAGGAAGAAACAGATAGATGGTGGATCTTGATGCTCCAAGTCTATGATGAGTTGACACTTCTCTGGGCAGACTTTTAGAGCCTGTTTCGGCAGATTTTATTCTAGAGACTCTTCAAGCAGTGCGCATACAGGAGCAGCTTCATTTGCAGCAGGGCAGCATCACTGTGTCTCAGTACTCCACGAGGTTTACTAACCTCTCACGCTACTCCACAGATATGGTGTATGACCCATTCATCCGGGCCCGAACCTTTGAATAGGGGCTCATGCGGGAGATCAGGGCTTTGATGATCTCACTCAACATCCCGGCATAGAAGGGGATGTTATAGAGAGCCCTCTTGGTGGAGACTTTCCTTGCTGAGAAGTCACCAGCAGTGAGACCCACAACCAGTCATCACGTAAAGGAGTCTTCTGCAGCTGGCAGTAGACAGATGTCACAGAGGTCCAAGAGGACCAAACCTATAGGTAGACGACCGCATGATTCAAATTCGGTTGTGCGGGGAACCCGAGGTAGAGACATACATGCCAAGAGCGGGCAATGTTTCTCATACGGTGGGCATGGTCACATGGCTCATGACTGTCTGACCCGCCATATGGATGATCAGAAGATGGTTGAAGGACACCCCAGATAGAGATAGAGGTTCGACCGAGGAGGTCCATAGGCAGCAGGTAGACATGGCAGAGGAGCTAGCTGTGCAACTGGAAGTGGGCGACGATTCGAGATATTACCACCACCACCACCAGGAGGACCACCCCGATCGTATGGAGTTGGTGGAAAGGGGCGAGCTCAGCTTCAGGTAGCTGAGGCCTACAACCACGACGCTCCAGATATGATATGAGGTACGATCTGTGTCTATTCCACCTTAGCTACTGTACTTATAGACATAGGTTCCAGTCATTATTTTATTTCCACTTCCCTCGTTTGGAGCTCGGAGATTCTGAAGGAGCCGTTGTTTCGATCCTTATGGCTAGAGACTCCTATGAGAGCTGATTCAATGATTACGAACTGGTGCCGGAAGTTCGAGCTTACTATAGGAGGTGAGAGCTTCGGCTGGGATCTCTTAGTAGTGGCGTCGAGGCCTTATGACGTCATCTTGGATATGGACTGGTTATCTACAGTCCATGCTCAGTTAAACTATATTAGGTGCAACGTGTGGTGTGTCCACATGTATGGGACTAGGTTTACCTTCACCAGCGAGAAGGGTGCCTTTGCATCACAGGATGGACTTGCTAGAATGAGGGTTCAACCGATCACTCGTCAGTTGGCTAGCCTTACCCTCGAAGCTGTTGATGTGGAGAGTCCGAGTTATCCTGTAGTGGTGGACTAGTACACAGATGTCTTCCATGATGATGTACCAGGTCTACCTCCCCACAGAGAGGTGGAATTTTACATAGAATTGTACACCAGGATGACACATATATCTAGACCAGCATATCGGATGGCTCCCATGGAGCTTCTTGAGCTGCGAGTACTACTAGAGGACTTGTAAGGGAAGGGATTCATCTAGCCTAGTGATTCTCCCTGGGCAGCCCCGATTCTTTTCACCAAGGAGGATGGGAGATTGAGGCTTTGTGTTGACTATCGGCGCCTGAACCAGGTGACCGTGAAGAACAAGTACCCACTCCTGAGGATTGAAGACCTATTTTATTAGCTGAAGGGAGAACGATGGTTCTCAAATATAGATCTCAGATCATGCTATCACCAGCTCAGAGTACGAGACAAATATGTGTAGAAGACGACATTCAGATGTCGGTACGACCATTACGAGTCCTTTGTTATTCCATTCGGCATAACCAACAATCTAGTAGTGTTCATGGGACTCATGAACATTATCTTTCAACCATACCTTGATCGCTCTGTCATAGTCTTTATCGATGAAATTATGATCTGCTCGACTTCTGAGGAAGATCATGCCAACCATTTGCGGGTAGTACTAGACACACTCTGAGAGAACTATCTTTATTGTAAGCTCTTGAAGTGCCAGTTCTGGATCTGAGAGGTTCACTTTTTGAGACATGTCATCTTGGAGGCTCGAGGTGCAATATATCCAGCTATGATTGAGGCGGTACTTTCTTGGGAGCTACCCAGGAGCGTGACGGAGGTACGAAGTTTCCTAGGTTTGGATGGATATTACTGTAGGTTTTTGCCAGACTTATCCAAAGTTGCAGCACCACTATCAGCCTTGACAACGAAGTGGAAACCCTTCGTGTGGTTGGAGAGATGCCATTATAGATTTCAGGAGCTGAGGCAGAGGCTGACTACTGCCCCCATATTGAGGCTTCCAGAAGAGGGCGTAGGGTATGTAGTTTACTATGACGCATCATGGACCGGGCTCAGATATGTCCTGATGCAAGAGTGAGAAGTGATCGCATATGGTTCTTGACAGCTGAGACATCTTGAGCAGAACTACGTTACCCATGACCTGGAGTTAGAAGCAGTGGTTTTCGCCTTGAAGATATGGAGGCACTATCTGATGGGAGATCATTTTACTGTGTACTTTGATCACAAGAGTCTCAGGTATATCTTCTATCAGAAGGACCTGAACCTGAGACAATGAAATTGGCTTGAGTTACTCCAGTACTATGACTTTGAGATAGTCAATACTCCTGGGAAGTGGAACGTTGTTGCAGATGCACTCAACAAGAGGTCTGGTATTCAGCTGCTAGGTGAGGCGACAGAGCAGCTGACCACTTTGCAGATATCCTTTGTGGATATAAATGGAGCAGCTTTTCTTCAGTCTCTTACAGTCACTCTCCCACTTCTTCAGTGAGTCAGGTAGGCGCAACATGTGGACACTGACTGAAAGGCACAACATGCTTAGATATCACCAGGACAGGAACCTGATGGATATTCTGAAGGTGGGGATCACGTCATCCTATTTTGAGGACGTAACATGGTACCAGTGTCACTTCAGGAGGAAGTGTTGAGGGAGTTCCACACATCCCCTCTAGAGGTACATCCAGGAGTGGAAAAGATGTACCAGGATCTCCGACGACAACACTGGTGGCTAGAATTGACGAAAGCAGTAGTCGAGTTTGTCTCTCGATTCCTCACTTGTCAGCAAGTAAAGGCGGAGTATTAGGTACCAGAAGACTTGTTTCATCCATTAGAGGTCCCAAAGTGGAAGTTGTATGGGATATCCATGGACTTTGTGACGGGTCGTCAATGTACTTCAAGGGGACACGACTCGATTTGGGTGATTGTCGACTGACTCACCATGTCATCCCACTTCCTACCGATTAGAGAGAAGAGTTCAGTAGAGATCTTGGGATGCCTATATGTGCAGGAGATTGTGCGGCTACATGGAGTACCCTTGATGATCATATCTGATCATGACACGCAATTTACTGCCGGTATATGGAAGGGGTTTCAGGAGGCTTTTGGGACACAACTTCATTTGAGCACCGCCTTGCATCCTCAGATGGATGTTTAGACTGAGCAGACCATTCAGACCCTCGAGGACATGCTATGTGCTTGTGTCCTCGAATTAGGTCACAGCTGGGAGGATCACTTGCCTTTGGTGGAGTTTTCATACAACAATAGCATCACTCCACCATTGGGATGACATCTTTTGAGGCATTGTACGGGCGACCTTGCAGATCACCCTTGTGCTGGATTGACCACAGGGAGTTAGCACTAGTGGGACCAGAGATGGTATGGGCTACCATAGAGAAGGATCAGATCATCCAGGAGCTGATGAAGACTACACAGGGCAGGAAGAAGTCATATGCTGACAGGATATAGAGACCTCTATATTTCTAGGATGGCGACCATGTTTTTCTACGGGTCTCACCTCGATGAGGTTTACAGAGATTTGGCCAAGGTGGCAAGTTATCTCCGAGATCTATTGGACCCTTCCAGGTCCTCAACATAGTTGGCAAGGTGGATTACCACTTAGCTCTTCCACATTAGTTGCACCGGGTGCACGAAGTCTTCTACATATCCCAGCTGAGGAGATACGTGCATGACCATTCCCACATAATCGACCACTGAGAGCTGGACATTGACGATGAGGCAACGTTTTCATAGGTTCCAGTGGAGATTGAGGATCAGCAGGAGTGGGTCCTTCATGTATGGTCAATAACTCTTGCGCGCATTCGCTGGCAGTATGGGAACCTCCAGGAGAGCACATGGGAGCAGGAAGCTCAGATGCGTGCTCAGTACCCCCACTTGTTTCCCCTAGTTTGAGTTGTGTCTTATGAGGACGTAGAGCCCTGAGGTGAGGAGAATGTAAAGACCCATAATTTACATGTAATTTTATTTAAAATAAAGGGTAATTTTACAAGTCCGTGAAAACTGACGGCGCGTGATTCTGAGGCCCGGAGTGCCTGGAATGAATTTCTGAACTTTTGTTTGGGTACGTTCAGTAAACGTGCGAGCGGGTTTTTATAACTTTTGAACCGGTGCTTGGAATTGAAATCTGAGGGAACTGTAGAACTCACAGTGCTGGTTTTCTCTTATAAAGACATTCACCTCGAAGGCAGTTGGTCGAGGGTGAAAGATAGTTTTTGGGTTTTTCATGGAAATAATAAAATAAAATAAACACACATTTTATTTTATTTTATCTGTTATAACCACCCATGTAGAAGTTGGAAGTGGGGACCACCACACCTTAACCTCCCATGAGAGGTTATAGTGGTAGGGACCACCACACCTTAACCTCCCACAAGAGGTTATGGTGGTGGGGACCACCCGAGGTAGAAACCTCTCAACTCCTTCATTAATGTGGAGGAGCCTCTTGACTTCCTCCACATTAATTGTGCCAATGCACATACCATTAATTGGATTTCCCCCTTTTAAATTAAGTAACAACATCATTGGAATTTAGGAAGGTTTCTAATAAATGAACCTTTATAAATTACATGATCGTTACATACCTTCTCCCCTCTTATATATATATGGATCTTGGGAGGAGGATTTGGGATGGATTCACCAAGCGACGAAGTGCTGGTAAAGTGACGCGACTCCCAACACTTGGAGGTTTACTCTCTCCAACGAAGAACACTCCACCAAGGAAGAATGCCAACCGCCTTCTAATTTATTCCTCAGAACTTCTTTTGATGTAGGACGTGTTCGTCTACAACGAATCGACGTCTCCCTTCTCGTGCTAACGTAAACCAACAACGAACAAGGTAGGGGTTTATTCATTATTTGATTAACACTTCCCATGTTCTCCGTTATTTTCCCTTTGCAGGGTTGGGAATAGAAATTAACGACGGATTATTGGAATTGATGTTTTAAAATACATTCCATGCTCATTGTTTGTTTATGTTCTTGATGAACTGCTTGCTACCACTCTGAACGTGGAGGGAGAGGGCAAACTAACATGGCCTGACCCCTCCGCCATTCTTATTTTGTGATGTTATTCATGATGAAAGAAGGTGACAAAGATGACTAAGGGGACGAAGGCAAAAACACCGCCATCCATGGCCACCACGACCCGTGCCGCCCCCACGGAGTTCCGGCCGCCGGCCGAACCGGCCCCTGCGCCCCGACCGTGCTTCACCCCGACCGCACCACCCACTGGCCGCCCCACCCGATGGCCCCGCCGCACCCTGGCCGCGCCGCACCCCACAAGCTGGTTTGCCCTCGCCGGCTGCAAAGCCCTCCCCGTCGCACCCTCACCAGCCGCGCCGCCCGCCGTCCGCGCCGCCCTCGCCGGCCGCACCGCCCTCGCCAGCCGCACCGCCCGCCAGCCGGGCCACCCCGGCCGCACCACTATTGGCTGAGAGGCACCCCCATGGTCCTCCAAGCTGAACCTGCCCCATGCCCCAGGACGATCCGCCCTCGCGGCGCCCTCTGAACCGAACTGGCTCCGTGCTCCAAGTTGAGTCGCCCACGCGGTGCCCTCTGGGCCGTACCACCCTCGCACCAACCCAGGACTGGTCTGTGCCCTCACGGTTCTCCACGGCCCCTCGCGTCCTAATGGGCCGGGCCTAGTAGGTCGAGCCGAACCCAATGGGCTGGTCCACCCAATGGGTCAGGCTGGGTCGGTTCGACTGGGTCGGACTGGACTCGGGCCCATTACGACCCATTTACGCTCCTTCGGCCATATCTTTGGCACCAGACGTCCATCTGATGAACCGTCAACAGTGGTGGAAATCTTGGAGAATGAAGGTAACTTTGAGTATACCCCCTAGAGTTTTGGGTATAGTTGAGATTCGGCCAGGTTGGATCAAGCACAAATCCAACCGGGCCCCCAGGACTAAAAGGTTAATAACTAACAGACCGAGCGTCCGATTGACGCGCCGTCTATTGTGTTAAGACCCCTATGACGTGGCGGTCCTTTGAGATACTTATTCATGGGAATTATTAACTATTGGAGTATCGACTAGTAGCTCATCGAGCAGATCCTCCATGAGACGAGTGAGCTTACGTACGTAACCCTATAACTGGCTGAGACTTGACGACTGCTGACCGTTTCGACTCGGAGTGACTCAACTAGCCCATTGGGGAGTGCCATGGTGTCACGGAAGACCCCAGTGGGGAGAGAATTGGTGTCGCGGCAGACCCACAATACTCAATAGGAGGAGTAACTCAGCAAGTTACGATGGGGAGCATGCTTGGTGTCGCGACAGACCCATGGTGGGGAGCTCCATTGTGATGCAGCAGACCCACGGTACTCAACAGGAGGAGTACCTCAAGAGTCCAAAGTTAGTGGGAATCACCTCTGTGTGACGCGACATACCCACTGTACTCGATAGAGGAGGAGTTCCCCAGCAGCTGAGGTATTCGACAATGTGACTGAGGATGTTACTTGATACTACCCTTGGAATAAAATCCTGGTTTGAGATGAGTCAGTATCTTTGTGTTTTCCTAATGATTGAGATGGATTACTTGATAAATTAGGTATATGTATGGGTATATATCCAAGTAAGGTTATCTGTTTATTTATTTCTTTGTGGTTTATCCTTGGTGGATTTTTGTGATACCTTAAGGGTCTCAGGGTCCCTACTGAGTATCATTATACTCACCCCTACACGGGCTATGCCCGCACCTTTTTGTGTTGGACGTATATGACGGACAACACTGACTGAGGCTGAGAGTACCAGGATTGGACGGTGCCCGTAGGTGGACTATACGGCATGTCAGTACGTGGAGGAGATGAATGAATGTGGAGTGCTGATGAGGATATCTTTACCTACCCTTCAGGTAGGAACCCCGAAGGATGACCTAGTAGCTGCCTTTCTATTTCTTCAGTTGTATTGTATTTCAGTTTTACTTGTACTTTCTAGTTGGGCTTGTATTCTGGACCCTTTTTACTTACTGTACTCACTTATTTACTATATATTTGACTTGATTTCTTATCTTGTCGTGTGTTTGGTTGCGTGTGTTTACTGGTTATAAAGTTAATGCTTTCCCAGTTTTAGGGAATACATCTTTGGTGCTAGTCGTCATACCCTAGCCTATGGAAGGTGGGCTTGGGGTAGTCACGGCACGGGCCCCAGGGGACGGGTCGTGAAAATGTTACCCTAATCTCTTCCCAAATTAGTATCTTAAGAATGGGGACGACATTATTCCATTAATCTATATCAAATGTCATGTGTTTTTAAGTGACGAGCCCAATGAAACTACTAAACAAAGGCTTTTTAGGGTTAAGTGTATGGCCAGATGCATTCCAACCCACTTCGAATTTGATACCATTATTTCTCTCCATAATAATTTTTTCAAACACCATGACGCTATGACACTCCTATTTTTTTGGGGCACTGGTAGTTAATCATCTACCATTTCCCCTAGTTCAACATCATCAATATGTTGTTCCCATGGATTGATATCATCGGTATGTGTAAAATGTTTTTGTTCCTCTACACTGTGAGAACCAATAGGTTGATAAACCTATTATTCCTTAGGATTGGGAGCATCAGCATGTACAGAAGTCATTATCTATACAAGTGGTTGAAAATTTAATTTAGATTATGTAGATGAAACAGTTAATGGATAATAATATGAGTTCATTCAATCTATATTACAAAAAACATAACATTATTATTTAATTCTCTATTTTTTAAAGGTTGAATGGATTTTAACACTCTATAGAGTATTCAAATCCCTTAATTGTGGAATATAAAATAAATGCACTGCCAATGATTCCATTATAAAAGGTTTGTCTTTTTACTCTTTTATTCTGAAATCCAATTTCATATATCCCACTTTATCTATTTTATCAGAACTCATTTTATCAACCCACATTCATTGAAAAATCATAATTTGGAATGTTGTATAATCCAACTCCCATATTTGTTTGATGATGCCAAATTATGACATATTTGCATAAATTGTATTTCTATCCTTTGTACCAGATACATGCGTCACTTAATCCACAAGTGCAACTCCACTATTTATCATGGTACTTCATTTATCATGTTCATTTGTATAGAATATATAACCATTAATTACATAACCATTATAATATAATACATGCACACTTGTCCCTCTGGCTAGTCATCAAATTCCTTCTAAAATTGAATCCAATTTTTCATCTGACTCCTTAAAATTATGGTTTTGAAACCATCTTATAAATAGTTGATTATGTGTGTTTGATATCCATATATTATCCCTTGAAAAATTCAAATTCCTAATAATTTCATTGTGGGTTTTAAAATATAGAGAAACCTCTAAACTGTAATGAATAACACAAATATGGTCCTACTCCTGATCTGTAATAGTGATATTGATGACATCTATTCTAGAAATTGCTTCACCCACAAGCTGCCTAGTGTGGAGAGATTTTAGTAGACCAATGAGTTCCATACTGGATAGATAGTCAGTATGGAATTCAATAGCTTCCTCAACAATATATCTCTACACAATAGAACCTTATGGATGACTTTGATTTTTGACATACCCTTTCAAAACCTTACTATACCATTCAAAGAGGTTTATCCATCTATAATGTATAGAACCACATAGTTGAATCTCACTTACCAAGTGAACCATAAGGTGAGCTATTATATCAATTAATTATAGTGGCAAGAACATTTACAATTCACATAATATGATGACAATTTCCTTTTCCATAGTTAGAAATTTCACTGGGTCTATAACATTGCTACATATAACTTTGAAAAAGAAACAAATCTTGGTTAATGTATGATAGAAATTCTTGGAAAAAATTCAACGTAAAGGTATAAGCATTAGATATTGCATCAAAAAATGACATCCATATGATTTCATAACCTTTAACCTTAAATCAATCATTGACACAATATTCTTGATATTTGATGAATACCCCTACAGAACCATTACGTCATTCCAGAAGTTTCAAAACTGATATCACCCCTTCCCAGAATGAGTATACACTGCTGGAGGAATAAAAGTCTATTTTTTACCCTTCACTAGCACCAACTATTCTCGTATTATCATGTCAATAATGTCCATCATAGACTTAATTCCATCATTTATTTTTCTAAGAGAATTTATTAATGTGCCAATGAAACTATCACATACATTTTTTTCAACATGCATAACATCAAGAAATTTTTTAACGTACACACAATTTCAGCATGGTAACTAAAAAAACTGATCACTTTTTCCAATCAGGTTTTTAAGGTTTTTCAAAAAAATATTTACCAAAATAAATGTCCATATCTTTTAATTTCTCAAACGATTGATCACATGTTAGTAGAGACAGTGTTGTACATTCTTCTACACTCCCATTAAATGATGTCATCCAAGATTGGTACTTATGTTGTCGGAGTAGAAATCTATGATGTCCTAGAAACATAGTATTCAATGAATGTTTCAATCTAATTGATTATGTACCTTGTTCAAAAATTGGACACCCTTGATCTCCCTTAATTCTATATCCTAATAAATTTCCATAAGAAGGTAACTCATTTATCACCCTATACAACATGGTTTAGAACATGAAATAATCATTTTTTAACCATCATACAATGTAAACCATGAATCCCATAATAATTTCAAATCTTTGATTAATGGAGCCAAATAAAAATCAATATCATTACCCAATTATTTTGGTCCCGATATAAGAATCTATAACAAAATGTATTCTCATTTCATGCATAACCATGGTGGAAAACCATAATTTACCAATATAATAGGCCATGTACTATGAGTGCTAATTTGAAAACCAAAAGGACTCACTCTATCTATAGATAGTACATTATGAAGTCTTGTTGGGTCATTTCCAAATTCAGGATACTCATAATTTATTCTCTTCTTCTGAGGAGAGTATGCTAGGTGATTAAGTTTCCCATCTTTATTTTTTGTACCTACATTCCATGTCAGTTTCCTTGTTGTCTACTCACTTTCGTATAGGCCCATAAACCTTGGATTGATTGTAAAGTACCAAGAAACATTTGTTGGACCTAATTCATCTTTCTTGTATTGATAAGCACCACACTTTGGGCATTCATTAAGTGATTTTTTGTCCCTAAAAAACAAAATACAGTCATTTAGATCGGTATGAATTATTTTAGAGATCATACCTATTGAATGTAGAATTCATTTACTATCATATGTTTGGAGAGAATGTGTAGAAACCCTAATCCTAGAAGCCCAGAGTCGGTGCCTGAAACATGGTGTGTAATTTTTTCTCATAAAACATACAAAAAAAATATTACACATCTCATTCCAACATAGAGGATGATTTCGGTTTAGGTTCTGAAAAACCATAATCAGCCGATAAATTTCTTCCAAAACATGACAAAGATAGACTTCAAATTGTTTCCATCACATAAGGGTACTCAAATATTGATAAATCTACTAACCCTATAAAAATAAATTTAAAACATAGGGTGAGCACTTAAAACATCACTTCTTGAGGAACGTCATAATTTTTCAATGGTTACTTGAAAACATTTTCATGAAAATATCTTACATAAGAATTATATGTATTTACTTAAAAAATACAGTTAAAACATATTTCATAGTGCACGTACATGTACAAAAATTCATGGAATTATGCATAAACCAAAAATTGATCAAACTAATTTAAATGTGACATCCAAGGTTTCTATTAAAAATTAGATTAGGAGTTAAAGATTTCTAGAATTGTATAAGTAACAATATCATAGTTCACTTAATACTTAAAATTCTATTCATGAAATTACAGATGTAATATCAACTTCAGTGTCAAGATTTGTTAATAGATGATACAATTTCCTTATAAAACGTTCCAAGTACATACTTTTTTATGCCATAAGTAGTCATCACCATTATCATAAGTAAAATATTATTAACAATATCCTTTCCTTATAAAAATTTCCATGTACATACTTCATTAAGCCATATGAATTCATAATCATTATCATAGGTAAAATATTCTTAATCAAGGGATATTCTACTACTCGGATGATCCCTTGGATGGTCATATACTAATACATAATAAGAGAATGTAAAATGCCAGACTTTGTCAAGGCCTTGTGCCAAGACCGTACAAAAACTATGACTTAGTATGAGTGAAGGCTAACCACCAATATTGTTTCACATAGTAGAAAAATCCAAGGCTAACCGCCAAGACCGTCTCACATAACATTTCATGAGACTCAACTTTATCCAATGCATTGGAGCATTATCTGAGCACACCCATATTATCATTTAAGTCCAACACATTACTCATATGTCTAGTATGTTATTATATTCATAGTGTCCCATACTACATTGAATAATTTCATTATTAATCCATGTGAGATAAATTTCATTCTTGCATACATATTCATAATCTAAAAAAATGTAAATATGGTTAGGTTTGTTAGTTTTAGGTTATGACTACATCAGATTTAATAGTGACATGCATGGTCTAAAACAAAATTCTTTTGCACATGTGATAAGAACTAGTGCACATAAAATAAGGTCTTGTCACATAAAATAGTAACTCTTGCATTAAAACCCTTTCACATGAATGCGAACATTTTTCATACCATAATTTACATGTTTTTTAATTTTTGATACTTGTTATTATTGTTTGAACTATACACTTGTTAATTGAAATGTCAAATAGATAAACTACACTAATTAAAGGCATTCCTTGTGGAAAATTGAATTACAAAGTTTACATGTAAATAATTTTTTTTTCATTTGAAGTATTCATGAATAAAAAAGAAAAAGTAATTAAACACATGTGCCTATGAATGTACAATTATACAACTTACTAACAAAACTTATACCATTTAAAAACTTGAGATGTCAAGATTGAAATACATATATGTATATATGTATGTTTGAAAATTATATAAAACCATATATATACACAAGGTATATACTTGGGATTTGCACAACCAAAACAAGGTTCAATAAATCCTTATGAATAATGTACACTTCAAAAACATATTTTGATCAATAGGAATAGGTTTTATGAAAACCTAATTTGGATTATAATTAAAACCCACATATATATACACATAACTGTAAATACACATATATTTTTTTGTGGTCCAATTGAACAAAACCAAGTTGAATCCTTACATGATTTACATGTACTTAGGGACATTATTTAAAAACATATTTTTAGAGCACGAAAACCATAGAAATAGATTAGGTTTGTTTTATGAATACACATAGGGTATAATTTAACACAAAACAAAGTAAACCCTTGTATGTATAACAAGTATTATGAACACCATTTAGAAACATATGTTCATCATCTGAAAATCATAAAATCAGAATAGATTTGTTATATAAACAAACATATATATACATTTATACATAACCATATATACATAAGTTGTAAACAAGGGTTTTGAATACCAGAAAAAAGTTGAAATAAACCTTTACATGCATTACATGTTTTAAGAACATCATTTAAAAACAAATGACCACCATTCAAAAATCATAAAAAAAATCGAATTGATTTTTCATATAAATAATCGTATATACATATATAATTATATATATATATATATTGTTTAAACAATCACAAAACAAGATTAACCCTTACAGATTTTATACACCTTAAAACATCAATTTAACACTGATAATCATATTTAGAATACCCAAAACGAGTTAGTATTGGAAGCTATATAAAATTGTATACATATATATATAACCGTGAAACAAAAAAGTAGATAAAAGGGTTTTCATTTTAAAATTAAAGCATAAAAATCCCTTATTTGGATTCAAGAGAGAGAAAAATCCAAGTAGAGTCTTAAAGAGGAATTTGAGAATAGGAAACCCATAGAGTTGAGGTGCAAAACATAGTTTATATAAAATGAAATATATATATATATTTTATTTAACTCATTTTTGATATAAAACAAAAAGAAAGACCCACAGAAAAGACCATTGGAAACCCGGTCTAACACCCTAACTAAAAAAATAAACCCAAAACTATTCAGTGATTATATTATATATATATATAAAGCTTATGGAAAATATAAAGAGGAAATCCAAAGAAAATAAAATAGATAATAAAAAGAAAGAAGACCAGTAGAGGGATTATAGGTAGAAACCACGGGCTGGACCCAAGGAGAGTGGTAAAGGATCTTGGGAGAAGAAACAAGAAAGGAAGAGAAGAAAACTTTTGGTCGAGCCACTGGTTTGGCACGAGGAAGAATAAGAAGCAAGGAGAAAAACACAGAAAAGACCGGATGGTCTAGATCAAACGAGGCCAAATTAGACAGCTATGGATGTTTCTGTGGTTATAAAAAGGGATGGACATATGATATTAAATATTAGTATTGATCATAAGACTGTGGTTTGATCTGGAATTTTAAAATAGATGGGCGACTAAGATCAGATGAGTCCTCGATCAGACGGCTGAAGAAAATGTGGAGGAAGGGTTGTGGTGGTAGGATTCAAACCCGAGACCAAATCGTGGGGTCTGGATATCGCGCGACAAGATTGAATGGTTAAGATTTGATCTCCTCTGATAAAAATTGTCCCAAATTGAAATGAAGGGAATTCTGAGCCTGACTTATAGGCCTTGAGCTCCCTACCATTGATCAATTGTCTCTCTTCCCCCTCCCCGGTACTTCCCCGTACCAGTTCTCCTTACAGGTGCACTTTGCACCCACCCACTGCCTCCGCACTAACCCTCACGGTGGCGCACTGTTTTGGTTCCTCCATGAATCTCTTTAGGTGCACATACCCTCACATCTAGCCTACTTGAGCTGGCTGGCAAGAAAATGCTCGGCTGCCTACTCCTGAAGGAGTGGTGCGAGTTTCCTCCCTTAACAGGCTTAGGGGATGTCCTTAATGGGTTTCATTTTTTTATAAACTCTTTATTAAAAACTTTGAAAAACAAAATAAACCATATAAATTTATTTTAAAACAAATAAAGTAAAAATTATGTTTTCAACATTTGATTTTATTAAAGAAACAATGCCATTAATTTTTTCAGTTTAAAACATGATTTCAAATTTATTTCTAAACTTTGGAACATTAAAACACACAAACCAACATATAAATTATACCATGTCCTCACCTAACCAAAAGTATAACTTTTAATTAATAAAATTATTTAAAAAAATGTTTTCATATTCAACTACATATTTTTTGTATCAAAACAATATGTATACTTATCTTTAAATTAATTGAAGTAAACATATGTACTTCTCTTTGTATTTTCATTAAAACACAAAATTCATGATTTCAAATTCATTTTAAGCTTTTAAACATTATGCTTTCAAAATCTAATGATAAGTTCAATTAAAAAATTTTCAAAGATATAACTTTAAAGCATTTTAAAACATCCAGATTTCTTAATATACTTAAATACTTAGAATTAATAAAATAATTAAAATTATTAAAAATAACCAATGGTTATAAGATTTTATGACCGTTACAAAACCAACAGTCACCTACGGACTGCAATGACTACTAACAGTCAAAAAGGCCTTATAAATAAAAGTTTAGGGTATTCTAAACTTTAGAAACAACTTAGTAAAGATGGTGCTCTATATAACTTTGATTCTCAGTATGGTTTCCGTAGCACTTTCCATAATGTTCTTCATTGTGATAGACCCTATGGACTCTCACAATATTCTTGGTCTATTTGTGGTGTTTGGGGGTCACCCAGTGATTTTTGATTGTTATCTTAGTAGGAATTCTTGGTTAGTGAGGTTATTTTGAAATTAAGGAAATGTAAGGTTTTCAGAAATATTATTTAATAAAACAGGTTTTTTATTTTTGTTCTGCAAGTATTTACAATTTATATGCTCCATTGTCAAACATAACCAACATAATAACAATGAAAATATTATTATTACAAATAAAATGTGTTCTGGGCGTTACATTATCACCCCCCTTAAAATATTTGTTTCCTCTCAATTCCATTCATACTCATAGACAGTGACATCCTTCCATCCACCGTGATGTCCCTTCATAGGTACCACCGGTGTCGGCGATTTTCCAGTTAGCATAGCTTCAAAACTATCATTTTTTCTGGTCCAGATGCAACATGATCAGCTTAGGCCATACTCATGTAGACATATATAGTTTCTTGGGAGTGAGGAATATGGGGTGTGATGTTGGGAGACATTAGCATGGACTTGATGTTTGTAGAATGAATAAAAGGACTCGACCTCAAGAATTTCAAAGTCACCTCCAATATGACTGCAGGACAATATCTGACACATTTAAGCTGTGCGGAGGTCACCCTCCCTTACAGCTTCTCGAAAATCCCATAGGGATACAAAGCCTTTATCTAGAGTGAAACATTTATAAATACCCTCATAGTACTTCCCCCGAAGTGCATAGGATGAAAATTGGGCATGTATCCTGACGAAATAGTCAAAGCCTGATCCTCGTTGGAGATGAAGTACACGAGGAGAGTTAGATACATGGTAGAGATGTTTTCATGTCAAATGAATATTTATTAAGGGTTCATAGTCTTTTTGACATGGATTGTAGATTTTGGTATCTATAATTTCAGTAGGAAGGGACAAAAGTTTTTTTTGTGAACCTCGTCCTGCCATTTGAAAATTAAAAAGGACTTATACTTAGCAAGGCATAATTTTTTTAGTCTTGTTCTGATTTTCCAGATTTTTCTAAACTGCTCCTCTAATACCAACTGTAGAAACCCCGACCCCAGAAGCCTAGAGTGGGTGCCTAAAACATGGTGTGTAATTGATTTCTCATAAAACATATAGAATAAAAATATTACACATCTCATTCCAAAATAGAGGATCATTTCGGTTTAATTTCTGGAAAACCAGATACAATTGATACATTTCTTCCAAAACTTGACAAAGATAGACTTCATATTGTTTCCATCACATAAGAGTTCTCAAATCTTGATAAATATACTAACCATATAAAAATAAATTGAAAACATAGAGTGGGAACTTAAAACGCTCAGTACGGGGTTTTAAAAATAAAGTTTAACAAAATTCCTTTTTATAAAAAAAAACCATTGAAATAATCACAAAACATTTTCTTATAAGGGAAACCTAACTTCTTGAGGCATGTCATCATTTTTCAATGGTTACTTGAAATTTTTTTCAGGAAAATCACTTACACAAGAATTATATGTATTTACTTAAAAACTATAGTTAAAACATATATCAAAGTGCACATACATGTACAAAAATTCATGGAATGCTACATATACCAGAAATTGATCAAACTAATTTAAAGGTGACATGAAAGGTTTCTAGTACAAATTAGCTCAGGAATTAAATATTGCTTAGAATTTCATAAGTAACAATGTCATGATTCACTCAATACTTAAAATTATATTAATGAAATGACAGACGTAACATCAACTTCAGAATCAAGATTATTTTAATAGATGATACAATTTCATTATAATACTTTCCAAGTACATACTTATTTATTCCATAAGCATTCATCACCATTATCATAAGTAAAGGATTCTTAAACCTACTCTTTCCTTATAGAACTTTCCAAGTACATACTTCATTAATCCATATCCATTATTTAGCATTATCATAGGTAAAATATTCTTAATCAAGGGATATTCTACTAGTCGGATGATCCCTTGGATGTTCATATACTAATACATAATGAGGGAATGTATAATTCCATAATTTTTCAAGGACTTGCGCAAAGATTGTACATAAAACATGACTTAGTAAGTGTCAAGCCTAACCTATTAGATCATTTCACATAGTATCACAAGCCAAGGCTAACCACCAAGACTGTTTCACATAACATCTCACGAGACTAAACTTTACCCAATGAATTAGAGTGCTATCTGGGAACACCCATCTTATCATTTAAGTCCAATAAATTCCTCATAAGTCAAGTATGGTCTTATATTCATAGTATCCCATACTATATTGAATACTTACATTCTTAATCCATTTGAGATAAATTTCATTCTTGCATACATATTCATAAATGAAGTAAATGTAAAATGGATAGGTTTGTTAGTTTTAGGTTATGGTTACATCAGATTTAATAGTGACATGCATGCGCTAAAAGGGCATGCTTTTACAAATGTGATAATAACTAGTGCAGATAAAATAACAGGTTTTCACATAAAATAATAACTCTTTCATCAAAACTATTTCACATAAATGTGAACCTTTTTCATACCATAATTTACACATTTTGGACTTTGTGATACTTTTTATTCTTGTTTGAGCGATACACTGTTAATTTAAATGTAAAATAGATAAACTCAACTAATTAAACGCATTCCTTATTGAAAATTGAATTACAAAGTATGAATGTGAAACCATTTTTTTCATGTGAAGTATTCATGCATAAAAAGAAAAAGTAATTAAACACATGTGCCTATGCATGTACAATTATACAACTTACTAACATAGCCAGTACCATTTAAACACTTGATATGTCAAGATTAAAATACATATATGTATATATGTGGGTTTGAAAATTATATAAAACCATATATATACATAAGGTGTATACATGGGGTTTGGACAACCAAAACACGGTTAAATAAATCCTTATGAATATTGTACATTTCAAAAACATTATTTGATCAATAAAAATAGGTTTTATGAAAACCTAATTTGGATTATAATTAAAACCCATATATATATACACACATAACAATAAATAAACCTATATGTTTTTGTGGTCCAATTAAAAAAAACCAAGTTGAATTATTACATGATTTACATGTACTTAAGAAAATTATTTAAAAACATATTTTTAGCGTTTGAAAACCATAGATACAGATTAGGTTTGTTTTATGAAGACACATAGGTTTTAATTTAACACAAAATAAAGTAAACCCTTGTATTTATAACATGTATTATGAAAAATATTTATAAAAGAATGTTCATTATTTGAAAATCATAAAATCAAAACATATTTTTAATATAAACAAACCTATATATACATTTATACATAACCGTATATACATAAGTTGTAAAAAAGGGGTTTTCATACTAGAAACAAGGTGAAATAAACCCTTACATGCATTACATGTTTTAAGAACATCATTTAAAAACAAATGATCACCATTCAAAAATCATAAAAAAAACTGAATTGGTTTGTCATATAAAGAATAGTATATATATATATAATTTTATATATATACGGTTTAGATGAACACAAAACATAATTTACCCTTTCTCATGTTATAAACCTTAAAAAACTCATTTAACACTAATAATCATATTTAGAAAACACAAAACGAGTTAGGATCAGAAGCTATATAAAATTGTATACATACATATATATATATATATATATATATAACTTGGAAACACAAAAGTAGATAAAAGGGTTTGCATATTGAAATTGAACCATAAAAATCCCTTGGCTTCAAGAGAGATATAGAGCTGAGTAGATTATTGAAGAGGAATTTGAGAAGAGAGAACCCGTAGGGTTGAGGTGAAAAAGAGAGTTTATATAAACTGAAAATATGTATATTTTATATAACTCGATTTTGACATAAAACACAAACAAATACCCATGAAAAAGACCATTGGAAACCATGTCTAACACCCTAATTAAAAAAATAAACTCAAAACTATTCAGTGATTATATTATATATATATATAAATCTTGTAGAAAACATAAAAAGTAAATCCAAAGAAAATAAAATATATAATAAAAGGAAAGAATTCCAGATGAGGGACTACAGGTAGAAACCATCGGCTGGACCTGAGGAGAGTGTTGGAGGATCTCCAGAGAAGAAACAAGAATGGAAGAGAAGAAAATTTTGGGTTGAGCCACTGGTTTGGCGTGAGAAAGAAGAAGAAGAAGAAGTGAGGAAAAAACACAGAAAATATTGGACAGTTGAGATCAAACGAGGCCTGATCGGATGGCTATGGACGTTTTGGTGATTATAAAAAGGTATGGATGGATAATATTAAATCTCAGTTTTGATCAGACAACTGCGGTTTGATCCGGCATTTTAAAATTGATGGGAGACCAATATAAGATGATTCCACGATCGGCCGACTAAAGAAAATGAGGAGTGAGGGTCACGAAGGTATGATTCGAACCCGAGACCAGATCATGCGGTCTAAATATCGCGCGGCGATATCGAACATTTGAGATTTGATCTCCGCTGAAAAAAGTCATCAAACATCAAAATGAAGGGAATTCTGTTCCGGCCTTATAAGCCTCAAGCTCCCAGCCATCGATCAATTGGATCTCTTACCCCTCCCCGGTACCACCCCATACCGGTTCTCCTTACAAGCACGCTCTGTGCCCACCCACTGCCGTTGTGCCACCCCACATGGTGGCGCACTGCATCAGTTTCTCCATGCATCCCTTTAGGCGCGCATACGCTCACGACCGACCTACCTGAGCTATCTAGGGGGAAAGTCTCGACTGCCTACTCCTGAAGGAGTGGTACGAGCTGTCACCATCAGATGGCTTAGGGGATGGCCTTAAAGGGTTGCATTTTTTTATAAACCCTTTATTAAAAACTTTCAAAAACAAAATAATCCATATAACTTCATTTTAAACAAAATAAAGTAAAAATGAAGTTTTCAATATTTTATTTTATTAAAAATACAATTTCATTAATTTTATTAGTCTAAAATATGATGTCAACTATATTTTTAAACTTTGAACATTAAAATAGACAAAAAACATATAAATTATACCATGTCACCACCTAACTAAAAGTGTAACTTTTAATTAATAAGAGTATTTAAAAACAAGTTTTCAAATTCAACTATGTATTTTTTGTATCAAAACAATATGTATAGTTCTCGTCAAATTAATTTAAGTAAACATATGTACATCTCTTTGTATTTTAATAAAAACAGAGACGTCATGATTTCAAATTCATTTTAATATTTAAAACATTATGATATCATAATCTAAAGATAAGTTCAATTAAAAATTGTTCAAAGATATAAATTTAAATAATTTTAAAACATTCAGATTCCTTAATATACTTAAATACTTAGAATTCATAAAATAATTAAAATTCTTAAAAATACTCAATGGTTATAAGATTTTATGACTGTTACAAAACCAATGGTCACCTAAGGACTGCAATGGCTACTAACGGCCACAAAGGCCTTATAAATATATGTTTAGGGTATTCCAAACTTTTGAAACAACTCGGTGAAGATGGTGTTTTATATACCCTTGATGCTCAGTATGGTTTCCGTAGCACTTTCCATAATGTTCTTCATTTTGACAGACCTGAAAGACTCACTATTTTATTGGTCTATTTGTGGTGTTTGGGGGTCTCCCAATGATTTTGATTGGTCTCTTAGTAGGCATTCTAGGTTAGTGAGGTTCTTTTGGAATTAAGGCAATGTAAGGTTTTCAGAATTATTATTGAATAAAACATGTATTTTATTTTTGTTCTGCAAGTATTTTCATTTCATTTGCACCATTGTTAAAAGAAACCAACATAATAATAATGAAAATATTATTATGAAAAATTAAATGTGTTCGGGGAATTACATAAATCTCATTATCTTTTGGGAGCATATCATTCAAGAGAGAAAGTAGTTTAGTAAAACTAGTGTCATTGCATCTTATTACAAATTCTAAATTATAAAGCTTCAGTATGGCTGAAAATGCTATATATTTAGTGCAACCAGCGTATAATGTCTTGGCAAAAATATACAACATCTCAATAAATTTTGGACAATCATGAAGTTCCTCTTCAACTGTTATTTTCATTTTCTTCAATACGATCTTTATCACCATTCACGCCTCTAATCACATCCTTGATATGGTCTCATTCATTATCGACACATGTAATCATATTAGATGATCCATAAAATGCAGTGTTATCCCTTTCACTATATATATTCACTTTCTCCCCATGTTTATTATCAAATTTATAAATTTTATTTATTCCATGATAGGTCAGGTGTTCTTCCAACACCTCAAGACTAGTTATTCTTGAATAACAACAACATAAATAGGGACAGAGGATTTAATAAGGGTAATATTCATGATCTTTTGAAAAATTGAAGAACTATTTCACCGTATATTCATAAACTTTGGTCATATGATTGTAATCCATCCATTTTCAATTCATATCCATCCTATTTGATTTGATAATATTAATATTTTAAAAAATAAATTAATACATAAAAAGGGGGGGGGGTTTAAAATAAAGGGGATCCCAAAATTTGAATGTTTCAAATAATTTTTACATGATTTGAAGGAAATGAGTAATTTAATTTATGAATAGAATTAATCCATTGGTGGTAGGTTTTATCTATTTAATTCATCTATAATGACCACTGATACCTAGTATAGGATGAATACTACTCAAGGTAGTTCAAGTAACATAGGTTCATCTAGAGAAGAGATGGGGGATGATTCTCAAGAAAAAATGAAATAATAACTATATGAGAGATGGAGCTGATGAAGATAATAGTTTTCCCCTTAAATCTAAATGTTCATAGGCTAGGGAGTTGGAAAATAACCAGACAACATTTCTGAGTTTTGTATCTAAAGTTGAAAAAATAAGTAGGACCAGTCTAATCCCTACAAGGGGATCCTTGATTAGTATGACCATGAGAAGGATGAACTGGATGGTATTACTCGAACTCATGTAGAGACAATCATTACAGTTTCAACATTCAATTAAATACTTCAATTACTCCATGAAAAGGAAAATGATTTTATTCTGAGGACTGAATTTCAATTGCACTTAGCTTCTTATGAGTCCAAGGTTGTAGGAGTGGGGTCATAATGGATATCCTATGGGTTGGATAGAGTTAGTGATATTCCCTTTCCATGGTGTTATTATCAATCTATATTATATAGGAGGTGATATTCTGTGTATCTAGGAGATCTCTAAAAGAAGTGGTAATGTCACCAAGAAAAATTATTATAAATTATTTGAAACTAGAAAACATAATAATGAAAATTATTCTTCTAAAAATATTAAATTAAAAATTAAAATCTAATCAATTATCATTTTTAATTTGATAGAATCATTGAAAATAAATTTAGATATAGGTTATTTAATACTAGAAATAAATTTAAAATATACCATGTATCAAAATAGTATGGAATAACCAACAATACAACATTTTTGTTTGAATATACCAGAAGTAGAAAAACCAATTTTGATTCACAGGGTTTGAAAAAACTAATGTCCAAGATATATATCAAGAATAAAAAATGTGATCATCGAACACACGAGGTTGATAAAACTATAATGAAAGGAGAGAACGTAATGATTTGTGGGGTTTAATAAAAAATTATCTATGTATATAGGAAAAAATAATAACTAGTTTATACTATAAAAAATTATATATTTAATCATAGAAGAATCACTTAAACATTAAACCCATAGAAATAGGTTTCTCTTAACACATAACCTTTCTCTCTCTGTTCCTACTCTCCTTTTAATGTATCATGGAAGTAATAGAAACCATGTCCACCCTCCATAATTTTCACTATCATTCATGGATGAAAATACTTTCCAAAATTGAAGAGACAACTGAAACATTAAATTTTGAGGTGGTGATCAAATAGTTAGGTAGTGGTTAGACTTTCATTGCAAGAACAGTGTAATCCATATAACCAGGTGTTGTGGAATCCATGATGGGTAGTGTGATGTGGTGATGGGGTGCATTAAATAGATACATGGTGCATAAAAACACGAGGAAACCCCATTCGTACCAATGAATTCACACCATGGGAGCTTGAGGGAGTTCGATTCAGCCACATAGAAGGATGGATGATGAAGATGCATGAAACATATCAAAAACACATGTGATTTGAGTTCGCATAGTCAATAAGGACTTTTTTTGAGGATGGTAAAATTCCATTCTAGAGGTGGTGGATGTTGTGGTGGGGATGAAACACCCACAAGAATTATGTTACCCCACATAGGGATGGTTGGGAAAAACACGAAGAGGATCAACTGAGACTGAGGAGATTTGTGAATCTCTTACCCAAAACAAAAAAAAAACGGTAGGTCGAATCGAGAATCTGAGCTTAAAGAAGATGTGAAGGTGAGGTGAAACAACTGAAGAACTAACTTATAACATCCCAGGTTTTTGATTCGGGTTAAAAACCACTCATGATTTGAACTTTTCAATTAGTGGGTGTGTTGTTTTCTAATATGATGATTGGAACTAAATTATGAGAGTTGTGTTGGATTTATATGGTGTTTTTGGATTGGTCTAGAGGCTTGGAGAGTGCCTCAAGTGTTTCAGAGTGGGTTTCGGGAGAATTGGAGTCCAAATGGACTATTTTATGTTGCAGGCTGAAGGTGCATAGTTAAGGGTAAACCATGTGGCCCCTTCTAGGAAACTGTGTGACTCAGTTTTAGATTACCACATGCTTTTGGTAAATCATGTGTAGGGAGAATACAACCATGAAAATAGATCTTCATTTTGATAGAGGGATACCACATGGTTTTTTATAGTTTGAAAACCCGCACGGGGTATATGAGTGGCCTAAATCTGTTGGGTAGTGGCTGCCACACAATTGTCGTACGGTTTGGTAAACCATGTCAGTAAACCGTGTGGATTGCACAATGGATTTATTTATGTTTTTTTATTTATCTCCTCTATCCCCTTCATTCTCCTTGGTTTTGTACACAACAAAGGGGAAACTCCCCTTTTTTCTCCTCCAGTGGAAATTGATCCGTTCCCACATCTTTGATCCAATCTTCGATCTGTTGGAAGCTAGTGAACCCCTTTGTTAAGGCTAACCCCATCCAATATTCTCCACCAATTATGTTTTTTCTCACGGAGCGCTATTTCCATCTAATAAAATTTTAGGGTTTTGATAGAAAATCCGATATATGAAAAACCTCTTCGAATTGGATCTCAATATTAGATGTGTCTACATCTACGAGTTTAAGTTAGGTGGTGCATACCTTGATTTTTGTTTTTGTGTTCATTTTGTGGGTATGACTTAAAGCGCACAATTTGGGTGTTTTGATCGAGACCTTGATATACGTCATGCTTCATATCAAAATGACTATGTGACCTTAAGGGATGCCATTGGGAAAGACTGATCCTACTTCAGATGAGAGAGGTTGAGTTAGCGGTCATCGATACTCATATTATTTTGGACAGGGATGCCAAAATCATCTCAATTTATTATTTTTTAAATTAAATTGATTCGTTTAAATTGTTGTGCCTTGGTTAAATTAATTTGAGGCATTCAAGACCTCCATAATAAATTTTTATATTGGATAGATGGTGCAATTCAATCTTATTAAATTGAAATGTTGATTAAAGTAAATTATTTGAATTTTTTATAAATGTAATTTTTGAATTGCATGTGATGGAACCTATGGGGTTTTGATAGACTTGTCTTGAGGGATTGGGATGGTATGATCATCAGGATTGAGGTGATGTGGATCTCCATGTTGGGCTTGTCCTGGATTGGTTGAGTGATATTTATCACATTATTAGGCATTATGGATGTCAGTTAAGGTAGTGAGACTGTCAGGTCAGGCTTGGCCCATGATATTGAATGAAAATTCCACAGGAAATGGAGCGACATGGTCACAGGGGGATGAAGTGCCAGTGATGGTGTAGATTAGGTTATTTATTTGGTGATTTCCATTCACCTGTGATGGAAGAAGTACTGAATTGAGTTTTGTGCACATAGGTTGGCCCTGTTGACGAGGTAGTTTTTACTACTCATGTGGGTAGAGGCCCCCGATAGTTGTAGTTTAGGTAATTATGGTCGGGGTGATTTCCTTATAAATACATGTGGAAGGTGATGTAATGACTCATTTTTTCTTGATTTATTATTTTAGGAATTAATTGGGAAAATTTAGAGACTATGCGCTTAGACAACGTGAAATTATGAGGCCCGATGTGCCTGGAAGAATTTCTCAAAAAATGATAAACTTTTAATAGTGTGCGAGACTGTTTTTTCCAAAAATGTGGAATAACTTCCAAGTGGATTTCCAATTCAACAATCTGAGGGCACCATTACATTCAGAACAATGAGTATACCCTAAGCATGACCTAACATTGGCCGGCGCAAGTCAACCGTGGAATGAATATTTTGGAACGTAACCATAAATAAAATAATAAAATAAAAAATATTTTATTTTCAAATCCCAATAACTCATAAACAGTAAATCATATTGGAAATTTGAGACCACCGTTGTGCTTGTGAGGCTATGGTTTTTTAGGCGGGGCATAACCTCAACCGGCGCGGGTCAGGAGAAAAAGTAAGTTTTTGGATGTGACCGTCATTAAAATATTTAATAAAAATATTTTATTTTGATGTTACATGGTGATGTAGCAATGCTACAATGCCACGATGAGGAAGCAATTTCCTTTCATAGATGAAACAATGTGGTAATGCTGCAACCTATCGAAATGGTGATGCTGAAATTCGTTTTCTTCATTTAATAGCTTGAAAGGGATATGAGATCTGTTTCATGATCCTGGAGAATTCCCTAGAAGATCTGGAAAAGAAAACACGTTGGAAATCCTCTCATTGGTGAATGATGGATGGCTACAAGATAAGGATCAAGGGTCTAGAATCAATAAGAGGATGGATCGTGATGACTCTCCATAGATCTTGAACAACAATCGAACCCCAACTTCGAATGATCCAAACTCCAGGTCGGGGTTTATTTCTATGTGATTTTCTTCCCAATTATTCCTTTCAAATGATGAACACTGATCAACCCATGAACAGGTTGATCCATGGGTTGATCATTCTTGTGGGATAGGTTTTCTGTTGTGGGGATTGATTCAAGAATTATCTATGCTTATAATTGATCTTGTTCTATCTGCCTTTCTTCAATTCTATTTTGGATGAATCAAGGCCAACATGAACAAGGCCCATATCCATCCACTTTGGGTGTTCTTTTGATTTTCCTTCCTTACCCTTCATTTATATTATTATTTGTTGGGCGTGTCAGTCTGGAACAAGATCTCGGGTGGCAGTAGCGCATGAGGAAGAGTATGAAGGGGCAACACCGGCCTGACGGTGCAGCTGAGCTAGGTGGACCTAGAAGAACGGCCACCGGCTCAACTGTCGGAGGTGGTGGTGACCCGCGGTCTAGGTGGGACTGCGGTGGCATATTAGACCATGGTAGGAGGCCATGAGATGTGGTGGTGCTAGGCGGCCACCAGCTCAGCATCCGGAAATGAATCCCCGTGGCAGCATGACCGCGGGCGGCTTGTAGGAACCATGGCCAGGGTGGGCCACAACTTTGCCGACAGGAAACGTGGCGCGATGTTGCATCTTCTGGCGGGCATGCGGTCCCACATACCACATGCTGTAGGAGAGAAAAGATCATCGGCTAGCCACGTTGATGAAGATGGACACAACATCCGCCGTGTCTGGGTGGACCAAACAGACCCATTCGAGTGGGCTGAGTTGATCTAGCGGGTTAGGTCAGACCAGACCTGGACTCGGGCCCAACTGACCCATTTTTACTAAAATTCCCATAACTCTCAAAATATATGTCTGTTTGACGATATTTTTCTGGAGTTAAGACCCTCATTATGAGGTGGTACTTTTATTATAATCTATGTGAGTTTTCATGGATGTTGGCATACGACATGTTGGCTCGAGGAGTAGGTTCTCCCGGTATGAGCACACTGGGAAAAAATATTCTATGGCTGGGAATGATTTGGTGTCTACATGACTTGGTGTGTACATGGTTTGGTTTCCACGTGACATGGAAAAAGTGACTTGGAGGACATATGACTATCGATGCTCCGTGCATCGACATCAATGCTCTATGCACTGACCCTAACATTCCATGCGCCATCGACAATCCATGCGCCAACCTCGATGCTCTATGCGCCTACCCCGATGCTCTGTGCCCTGGTACTGATGCTTCGTGCACCAAAGATTCTTCATGCGTTATCTTAATTAGAAGTTCTAGGGACTGTGACTGATAATTAATTTCCTTGTGCTTTAGGGTTGTACTTTTGTGAGATGACTATACTTTGTGTGTACTTTCCTTTGTGTTCATTCCTTTTTGGTTTCAGGGTGTCCTACTGAGTACTATTTTACTCACCCCTGCATGGGATTTTCCCAAATGTGTCGTGTCTTGTGTATAATAATGACGTTTTGGTAGATATCTGGGTGGGCCAAGACCAGGAGGTGAATAGAGTGATCAAGTGGATGAGGATAACTTCTATGGCTTCTGACAGTTGACTTATGCCTACCCTTCAGGTAGGGTTTTCTACCGATGATTTTTCAGTGTCTTGTGTACCTATTGGTGTTCAGTTTTTCATTTTTAGTGGGATTTTATACTGGCCCAATTTACCTTATACTTTACTTTCTTCTATACCCCGTGGTTGGTTAGTGTTTGCATGCATGTCTGTCGATGGGTTCCATTCTATCTTGTGTGCGTGCGTACGGGTAATTAGGAAAATACATCCCATTTGTGAGATATGACTACTCAATACTAGTCTCCAACCCCTGGAATATCGGAGGTGGGATTGGGGTAGTCACGGCGTGGGCCCCTGTGGACAAGTTGTGAAAGATTGGTATCAGAGATAGTCAGTTACACATTGGGACTGGAAGTCTGTGAGATTGGTTTGGGGAAACATTGTTAAGTATTTCAAGTTCATACATCAGTCCAGGAACTCTAGTGTTGGTGCGGTGGCTGACGTATCTATACACTAGGACTCTGGACACCTGATTTTCAACTCGATACATGAAAACACTAGTTTCAGGGAAATAAATGGTACACACATCATATTGGAATTGAGTTTGTTCTCATGTCCTTCTTGAGTCATTGTCATCTCACTAGGTATACTCTTTGACTATGGTCTATCATGATATATTTCACGATGCCTCCATGTAGATAGAAATCTAGGATTCCGTTGTGTGACCAAGAGGATGGTATGCCTAGATATGAGGCATCGGTATAGGGACCAGTAACGGAGATAACCCCACCGAGTGGTGCACCAGTGATGCCACCACCCGTCAATCAGCAGTTGCTACCGGTGCTATCGGTAGAGTATGCATGAAATCTTAGTATATTGAATGAGTTCCAAAGGCATTGACCTCCCAAGTTTCGAGGTGAGACAGATCCTTTGGTATCTTATGATTTTCTTGAGGCAGTTATGCGAGTTTTCCACCTAGTGAGGACACCTCTCGACCAGATGGTGGTCCTAGCTGCGATCCTACTTCTAGGTTCAGCCGGGAAAGGGTGGAGCTTGATGATCTAGATGCATGATGAGGTGACCCTCACTTATAAATACTTTGATTGCCTCTTCATGGAGGATTTATTTCCAGAAAAATCATGTTATATGCATATACATGAGCTACTACATCTATAGTAGGGTAGGATGACAGTAGCAGAGTCCCCGACGAGATTCACAGACTTATCTCGCTACTATACAGACACGGTGGATGAACCATTATTTAGGTCCCTGACCACCGATCAGGGAGTAATCCATGATATTAGGGCATCTATGATATCCCTTAGAATTCTGATATATGTTGGGGTGTTAGATCAATCTCTACTAGTAGAGAGATTTCTTGCAGAGAAAACACTGATGGGGAGAGCAGCCATCGGGCATCAGGTAGCTGAGTCTTCAGTAGTAGGTATCCAACAGATGACCCAGGTACCCAAGTAGGTCAATCACTCTAGAGGATAACCCTAGGACATAGGATCAGCAGTACGAGGCTCCTAGGGTAGAGGGAGTATGGTGGAGGATAGGTTGTGCTACGTATGCAGCGGTTGGGGGCACATGGATCATGATTGTTTGACTCATCGTATAGATGATCAGAAGATGGTTTAGGGACTGATAAGGAAGAGGGATAGAATCAAGAAGGGTGTTCTATTGGGTGGTGAGCATGGCATGGGAGTAGGTAGAGTAGTAGACTGTGGGTGGAGGTTCGAGGTACCTCCCCTACCACCCCCATGTGGTCCACCACAGGCTCTGGGAGCTCGTGGAAAGGGGCAGTCCAACTTCAGGTGATATGGGGTTATGATCTCGATGCTCTAGATATGATTAGAGGTATGATATGTGTCTTCACCACACTAGTTGTAGTTCTTATAGACAAAGGTGAAAGTCACTCTTTCCTTTCACATACCTTGTTCGGAGCTCGGAGATTTCCGTAGAGCCGTTGGCTCAATACTTACTATTAGAGACTCCTACAGGTGGGGATTCAATGATCACACACTAGTTCCAGTATTGTGAGATTACTCTTGGAGGGGATGACTTCTTATGGGATATCCTAGTAGCAGCGTCGAGGCATTATTATGTCATTCTGGGTATGGACTAGTTATCCATGGTCCATGCTCAGATTGACTGTTTTAGGTGTAGAGTGTGGTTTTTTCCTGGGAGATGGGACAAGGTTTTCCTTTACCAATAAAAATGGAATCTACGAGGAACATGATGGACTTTCTTGGAGGAGGGTGAAACTGATTACTCACCAGTTGTATAGCCTTATCCTAGGTGAAATGGATGAGAAAAGTCCTCAATTTTCTATAGTGGTGGATGAGTATGAGGAAATCTTCCCTGAGGATGTTCCAAGATTACCTCCTAGTGGGGAGGTTGAATTCTGCATTAATCTGTAACCTAGGATGAAACCGATATCCAAACCGACATATTGGATGGTTCCCATGGAACTTCGTGAGATGAGGGTATAACCAGAGGACCTATAGAGGAAGGGCATCGTGAGGCCCAGTGTTTCACCATGGTTGTACATAGTCTTATTTTCCAAGAAGGCATACATGAGTCTAAGGATATTCATAGACTACTGACACCAAAATAAGGTTACCATGAAGAAAAAGTATCCACTGCCAAGAATTGATGACCTCTTCGAGAAGCTAAAGGGGGAGAGGTGGTTCTCCAAGATAGACCTCAGATCTGGCTATCATCAGCTTCATGTATGAGATGAGTACGTACCGAAGATAGCCTTCAGATGTTGGTATGGATACTATGAGTACTTGGTGATGCTGTTCAGTGTAACAAATTCCCCAAAAGTGTTCATGGGACTCATGAACTGGATATTCCTACCTTACCTCTACTGGTTCGTTGTAGTCTTCATCGATTAAATCCTGGTGTACATGGTGTCTGAGAGAGAGCACATGAAACACCTGAGGATGGTCCTGGATACACTTTGAGAGAATAGGAATTATGGGAATCTCTCGACATGTCAGTTCTAGATTTGGGAGGTCCACTTTTAGGGACACGCCATTTCAGAGGCTGAAGTTACAAGTGGATCCAGTGAAGATAGAGTCTATGCTTTCTTGGGAGCCACCCAAGATTGTGATAGAGGTTCAGACATTCTTGGGCTTGGATGGGTACCAACAGAGGTTTGTGCCATAATTTTCCAAGGTAAAAAAACCCTTTTCGACTAGACACAGAAGGGAAAACCCTTCATGTGGATGGAGAAGTGCTATCCGAGTTTCCAAGAGATGAGGAAGTGGTTGATGAGCACTCCCATATTGATACTTCTAGAGGAGGGAGTTGGGTATGTAGTGTTCTATGATGCATCAGGGACTGGAATGGGCTGTGTACTGATGCAAGGGTAAATGGTGATAACCCACGGTTCATGATAGTTGAGAAAATAAGAGAAGAACTATGAGACCCAAAATATTGAGCTAGCAGTAGTAGTATTCACACTGAAGATGTGGAGACACTACTTTATGGGTGTGCGTTTTACCATCTACTCTGACCATAAAAGTACCAAGTATATCTTCTCTCTGAATGACCTGAACATGAGATAGAGGTGATGGTTAGGGTTCCTTGAGGACTATGGCTTCAAGATTGTCTATACTCCCGGGAAGGGGAACACGGTGACAAACGCTCTCAGCAAAAGATCCTTCTTGTAGTTGCTAAGTGAAGTGTCAGAGTAGTCGTCCACACTGTAAATATCCTTTTTGGATGATGATAGAGCATCTTACCTTTAGTCAATGGTTTTCACCCATTAACTATTACAACGATTTAGGGAGGTACAAATTGGGGATATCGACTGAGAGACCTGACATGCTCAGATTTCTATAGGGCATGCACCTAATGGATATTTGAAAGGTGGGGAGCACATCATTCTTTTTAGGGGAAACACAGTAGTACCAGTGATATTGAGGGAGGAGGTTCTAGGGAATTTACATACTTTCCCTTGGGTAGAACTTTTAGAACAAAGTGGACTCATTGTGTGTAAAATTTTTGTGCCCTTATTTTAGGTTAAGATATTGGTTTCGATGCTTGTTACCCCCTGCTTGTGATGTGAGCCAGGGATGGTTGAGCCTATAGGGCTGTTGTGTTATGTGGGGTAGGGAGGCCCAATTTTGGTGACAGTAGTGGACGCCTAGAGTGGAAAAATGCATCGGGATATGTATGTGGATGTAGGAGAGGACACTAGGGATGACATAATAGGTTAAACCTGGGTCTTACCTATTTATACGAAAGGTGGGTACTTATTTGAATTAGTTCATGGTCTATCAACTCGCTGTGTTGAGCCTTGTGTGCTTGGAAAGGGTTGCAACTTCTCTTTCTTGGATGTAAGGAAGGAAGTGGGAAATGATCTCTATGGACTTCATGATGGTTTTACCATAGAAATCCATGGGACATGAGGCTATTTGGGTGATCATTGAATGAATCACTAAGTCGGATGACCTCTTATCTAGTTGGGAGAAGAGTTCACTAGAGAGCTTGGAACACCTCTAAGTGTAATAGATAGTTTGGCCCCATCATTTTTCTTCTAGTCATGGTGATCATATGATAAGATCGTTATTGGGTGAGTGATTCCTTTAGTTCATGTCTCAAGAAAACATGAGAATATCTGGAAGAGCACATGGGAGCAGGAGGCTCTGGTTTGCGCTTAGTTCCCTCATCTTTTTAAGTAACCCTTGGTATGGCTTTCAGGGATGTAAATCCTTAATGTGTGGAGAATGTAATGACTTGGTTTTTCCTGAATTATTATTTTAGGAATTAATTGGGGGAATTCCGAGACTAGGCGTTGAGACGACGTGTGATTCTGAGGACTGGTGTGCTAGAAATAATTTCTCGAAAAATGTTAAGATTTTAATAGTGTGTGTGACCAGTTTTTTTTCTAGAAAAAGTAAAATAACTTCTAAATAGTTTCTTTGATAAAAAATCTGAGGAAACCGTTGCGTTCAGAGCAATGAGTTTACCCTAGGAACGACCTAACATTGGCCCGGGCGAGTCAACTGTGGAAATTATATTTTGGGATGTAACCATAAATAAAATATTTAAATAAAAATTACATAAAATTTAAATCCCAATAGCTCATAAATGGTAACTCAGATTTGAAATAGGAGACCACCATTAATCTTGTGAGGGTGTGTTTTCTTTAGGCATGGCCAAACCTTGACCGACATGGTTCAAGAGAAAATGTTAGTTTTTGGATGTGAACATCATTAAAATATTTAGTAAAAATAGATTATTTTGACATTATATGGCGATGCAGCAATGATGAAATGACATGATGAGGAAATTGTTTCCTTTCATAAATGAAACAGCATGGCGACACAACAACCCAACGAAATGGTGACACTAAAATGTGTTTTCTTCACTTAACATCTTGACAGGGATATGGGATCAATTTCACGATCCTAGGGAATTCCCGGGAAGCTCTGTAAAAAGAAAATGTGTTGGTAACCCTCTCATTGGTGAACGACAGACTAAGACAAGATGAGGATCGATGATTGAGGATAGATGAGACGACAGATCATGATGAGTCTCCACAAACCACCAACGACAATCAAACCCCGAAATCTAATGATCCAAACTCCAAGTATGGGTTTATTTCTATGTGATTTTCTTCCCCTACATCCATTAAAACGAAGAATGTAGTTCAACCCACGAACATGTTGATCTGGGGGTTGATCGTTCTTGAGGGATGTGTGTTCTGTTGTGGGTTTTGATTTTGAAATTATCCTTTCTTAGAATTTATGTTGTTCTATCTATAATTCTTCAATTCTAATGTGGATGGATCGAGGCTGACATGAACGAGGCCTAGATCCACCCATATTGGGTGTTTTTGTGCTTTGCCTTCTTTCCCCCTCCTTTCTCCCATTCATAATTGGGCGTGTCAGTCCGGAATGAGATCCGGGACCACAGTGGTGCATGAGGAGGAGCACGGAGATGCGGCATCAGCCCTGCGGGGCGGCCATGCCAAGAAGACCTGACAGAATGGCCACTGGATTGATGGTCGACAGTGGAGACCTACAATCTAGGAGGGACTGTGACGATGGATTGGCACACGACAGGAGGTCATGGGTGGCAGCAGGCAAAGCCATTGGCTCAACAGCCAGTGACATGAAGACCCACGAAAGGACGCCGTAGGTGGTGGTGGTGCCTGGTGGACACCGACTCAACAACCTAAGATGGGGAGGCCCGCAGTGGCATTGCCACGGGCGGCGTGTGGGAGATGTGGCCAGGGCGGGCCAAGGTGGTGTGGATCGATGACCTAACATTTGGTGGGAATGCAGTCCTGCAAACCGCGTGTGGGAGGAGTGGTCGGCTAGTCTGCGGGATGCATTGACGAGGCGGGACGTGACATCCACCACAGTTGGGTGGACCAAACTGGCCTGCTCAAGTGGACTGACAGTGGGTTAAGCTGGTAGCGGGCTGAGATGGCAGAACGAGCCGGGTCGAGCCCAACAGTCTGAGTCGACCCACCAGGTTAGGTTGGACCCAGTGGGTCGGTTCAAATCGATGGAACCCTGGGTCAGGTTGGGTCGGGTTGGTTCATCCAGTTCAGACTAGACCTGGACCCAACTGGCCCCTTTTTACTAAAATTCCCATAACTCTCAAACCGTACATCTATTTTATGTGTCATTTGCGGCATTAAGACCCTCGAAATGAGGAAGTTATTTTATTATACTCCAAACAAGTTTTTCGAGAAGTTGGAATAAAACATTTTGGCTCGAGGAGTAGGTGCTCCCGGTATGAGCATGCTAAGAATAGAATCCTATGTCTGGCGGAAACTTGATGTCTACACGAATTGGTGTTTACATGGTTTGGTGTCCACATGACTTGGACTAAGTGACTTGGAGGCTGTACGACCATCAATGCTCCATGAACCAACATCAACACTCTGTACGCAGACCCTGACACTTCTTGTGCCATTGACGCTCCGTGTACCGACCTCGACGCTCCATGTGCCAACCTCGACGCTCTGTGCGCTAGTACTAATGATTCATGTGCTAGAGACCCTCTGTGCATCATCATAACAAGAATTTCTAGGGAATGTGACTGATAATAAATTTCCATGTGCTTTAGGGTTATACCTGTGTTTGATGACTATACTTCATGTGTACATTCCTTTGTCGTCATTCTTTTGTGGTTTCAGGGTGTCCTACTGAGCACTATTTTACTCACCCATGCACGGGATTTTCCCGCATGTGTTGTGTCTTGTGCAGACAACCAACATTTTGGTGGGGATCTGGGTGGTCCAGGACTAGGCAGTGCATAGAGTGATCAAATAGACAAGGTGAGCTTCTACAACTTTTAACAGTTGACCTGTACCTACCCTTCAGGTAGGGTTTTCTTTCAATGATTTTTCAACAACTTGTATACCACTGGTGTTCAGTTTTTCCTTTTCAGTGGGCTTGTATATTATCCCAGTTTACCTTGTACTTTACATTATGATGTACCTTATGGTTGGTTAGTGTTTGCATGCATGGATGTCAGTGGGTTCCTTTCTAGCTTGTGTACGTGTGTATGTGTACTTAGGAAAATGCCTCCCACTTGTGAGATATGCCTACTCAGTGCTAGTCACCAATTCCTAGCCTATTAGAGGCGGGATTGGGGTAGTCATGGAATGGGAACTGAGGGATGGGTCGTGAAAGGTGAGGAGCCTTTATTTTATAGTAATTAGGTAATCAGTTTGAGGATGAGGCTCACAGTGCTTGAGGACATGGGCCTAGATATTTATATGAGGATAGATACTGTTGTTCCTCTAGTTTTCGAGCCATGGGACAATGTGAGATTTTGATCAGGGGTATGAGGGACTGGTGAATTCTTTGGGTGTGCCTTGAGGACATAGGTACTATGTTGAGACATGGGGTTTCAAGAGAAACATGGTGCTGGGTTACTTGTTTGAGGTGGAACCTGATGGTTCACCTGGGTTGTGACCATAGGGTTAACTTGGGCCAAGGGCCAATGACCCTATTTACTTATGAAATTATGGTGTTGGATGAGGTAGGTGATGGTTTCCTGGTGGCTGTTGAGCACCAGGGAAACCGTTTTTATTATTTCATTGTACTACATGCCTGCTTAAACACATATTATAGGTACACACCATCAGGTGGTATCCTACCGAGACTTGTATCACACCCTACACGAGCCCTTTGGGATGCATGTAAACTTTATGAATTTATCTTTAGGTAATGGATCAGCCTCAGGAGTAGGATATTAGTAGCTATTTTCATGGATTTTGGCATAGTCCTTGAGGTCATTCTTAATTAGAGCTTCTGTTTAGTTTCCTTTTTGTATTAGTATTCTATATATGTGTAACTTCTACTGGTTGGCCATTGGCAACCCTCTTTTGTGTATTGAATTGTACAACTTGTTTAATTTTCATGTTTTTTCTGTCTAGTTGCTACAAGTGGTTTTCTGGTATGTTGATATGTTTATTTATCTTCCACTGTAGTGGTTTATTTATTTCTTAAACTATTTATCTACTATTGATTGTGCTTCCTCCATTAGAGGGTCTGGTTCGAGTCTACTGAGTCTTACCTTTCCGCTGCATGTCATAATAATATAATAAGACTAGTATTTATATCACCCATTGAGGGTATAACCTCCCCACAATAACTGTTTACACCCTCACTACTAGTCTGCAGCCTTTGGTGTTTGGGGAGGTGCGCCAAAGGCCAGTGGCACCCGACCCATTAGCACTGTTCGGTTGGCTAATCGGGTCGGGGATGCTACATAGTGGTCAGGGAACAGATCCAAAGGTGATAAAATAAATAAATCAGCACATACCTTATATTTAGAGTGGATCGATTCATTAATAATGTAGATGAAGAGCGAGAGTGGAGAAAGAAATAGAGTTCCTTAAAAGTGAAAACAGCAATAGGATCCCGTAATAGCTTAAAGTCATGAGAGAGGAAACTATGTTATGATTATTTTTATAAGATTGGGTATGGCTTTTATCAATACTTTCAAAAAAGGAATTGATAAAACAATTCTTTATCAACACTAAAAAGTGCTGATAAAGAACTAATTTTAATAATATATATATATATATATATATATTTATAATTATAAACAAATATATTAAAAAATATTTCTATATATTTATAAATATATTTATATTAAAATATATCTTTATATAATTAAATATATTTATAGTATTAAATAAATAAATATATTATTATATATATTTATAAAATTATAAATATAATAAATATATTTTTATTTTGATATATTTATTATAATTTTAGAAATATATATATATATATATATTTATTTATAAATATATTTATATATAAATATATTTTTAAATAAATATATTTATAAATATTTGTATATAATTATAAATATACCAGGAAAGTTCAAATACCAAGCGCACTCAACCCTAAAAATTTATTAATGAAAATAAAATGCAAATACAGGAAAACAAAAAGAGTGCATCACAAAAAGAACCACCAAACCTAGAATGTGGAAAAAAAATATTACGCAAAAGCATGACATTTGGATATGAATATCAATACATCATGACCCATATTCCCATATTATGATTGGACCAAATACCCAAATAAAATGTCCCAAAGACTGAGAAAGATCTGAACCAGCTGAAGTAGCCACAATGCTAGCCGACATTTGCGAGCCATGAATACCTCGCACACCCGAATGCAACGATGAGACTGGCCAACAATGCACCACTCATGGTCATCATCTTGGATAAAGCTCAATATTATCCTAAGGACATCGTTGTTCCCTTTAGCATCCTTGATCATGAAAATTTGGTCACCCCTAATGTCCATCTCCACAGGTGTCAGTCATCACATCATCTATAGTGACTCTCCTTTTTCTTTCATTATTATTACATCATTTTAAAGATAAACAACATAATAGTTCTAAAAAACTAGGATCCAAAGGTTTATTGTCTTGGGAAAATTAGGACCATATGTAACTTTTAAAAAATAAAACATTAACATTTATTAAATTCATTTATCTCAAGCTTCTTAGAGGCCTTCACATTATCCTTAGTACAAGTAATCACCTGGGGATATACATCAAAAAAGGGTGAGATAAAATCCTAGAAATAGGATAGAGAAATACATTAATCAATATAACATGAGGTTATCATAATAATAATCATCATAACATAATCATGGTATCATCATCACAATCATGAGAGGAAGCATTAGATAAAGTTATTGAAGGTGGAAAGTCATAAAAATGAAACATCATGTATTAGTGGTCAAATACCACACATAGTTTTGAAAAAACCTAGCGTCATGTTCATGAATATTTTAATTTTTTTCCATGAGATTCATCACATTAACCAATGTACCAGATTTATATATAATTCCAGGTGCACCCATCACATCATAACATTTACATTATTCTATATAATTTCGGTCGCACCCGTCACATCATAACATTTACATTATCATGCATGCGACATAAAACATATACAAATCTTGAAAATAAAATAACCCATATAATGAGATGATTTTATTTTCATAAATTATTAATTAATGAATAAAATTTTGGAAAGATACCATTCTTGGTAAAGGAATCATCTATCTTGTGTGAAGAAGAAACATTCTCAAGAGAAGTAAAAGGTGTGTTTTTTTTAAAGAAGAGTTGTTTTGGAAAACATTATGTTTGTCATAAACTCAAGTATAAAACATTTATATCCAAGAAAAGATAAGATAATTATTATGAAATTATATTCAAGTAACATTAAAGGAGTATCCATAATGAAAATTGGATGAATGGGGGAAAACCCAAAGAAAGGGAGTTGGGTTTGAGAATTCCCATTACCTTATGTATGAATACTTCATTCAATTTAATATCCTATATAATCACAATAGATTCATTAATTATAAGACCATAAACTTTTATACATGAGTTTTATTAATTATAATTTTATTAAGTTCATTTATGGGATTTTTGATGAGTTATAGAGTTCAATTCCATCATCTGGGAGTGTTCATTTTCTTAGTTTTCATAGTCGGTTCACTTGTATACATGAATTTTAGTTTGTGTTAAATGTAGATAAATATCAATAATTGTTATTATATGTTATTAATGATATTCCTTAAGTTTAAATGATCTTATAATGAATTTGTTTATATGGTATAAGGATGAATCATTAGATAAAGGTTAATGATGATCACTTTAGGTTAATTTTGGGGTTTTTTGATCATAACAAACTCATTTTATTTTATCATTTTGGTTTATGTATATATGATAGTTCCAAAACACAAATATGGTTGTAACATACATTTTTTAATCTATTTCAACCATTATATTCGTTTTATTAACATCCTTGAAGGTTTTAATGGAAATTTAAAGCGCATCGTCCATGATGCTTGTAAATTGACACATCACGGGCAATGACTTATGTTGAGTCAAAATATGTTGCGACTTTCTCATTTATCTTTTTTTTGAAAATAAAAAATGTCTTCATATCTTACCAATATATGTTGTTTCTCATCGTAATCACAAATGTTGTTTTAGTCACATAAATTGTTTTACAATCGTAACCACATATGATGTTTTCGTAACCATATACATTATAATTATGTTACGCATTGTATTCATATCTTGCATCATAACCATGTTAAACATCGTAACCATATTATGTATCATAACCATGATATGAATCATAACAATGATATGCATCGTAACGATGTCAAGCATCGTAACTGTGTTATGTATTGTAACCATGATATGAATCATAACCACAATTTTCACTGTAACCATGTCAAGCATCGTAACCATGTTATGTATTGTAACCACGATATGCATTGTAATCACAATAATCATCAGAAACATGGTAATCATTGTAACCATATTATTAATTGTACACATGTAATGCATTGTACTCATGCTTTACTCTAATACCACATACATTTTTCTCATTGTAATTCATCATAATCATTCATTCATACTTTTGTACTTACTATCTTCTAACCAAAACGATGTCATGAAGTTAGTTATATACTGATAAAAAAGATGTCGTGTATTCTATTTGTTTTGACCATTATAATTCCAGGTGACCAAGTCCTGCTGAATTTTCTAGAGAAATATGACTGTTGGAGAAAATGTGACCGTTATAACCTGAGGCCTATAAATAAGTGGTCATTCGAACCAAAGAAGACAAATTTTTCATCTTCCAAGTTCTAGGGAGAGACTATGTGACATATCTCTTACTTTGTGCCAAAATACATTAAGATACAAGACATGAATGAATTGTTCCTAGTTCTTGTATTTCAATAAGTTCTTTGTTTTTATTTGTGCAAACGATCATTGTGATAATGATCAAGGGCTTCCAAGTATAGAAAGACGGTGCTGTCGATCGTTATATCAAGGTATTTCAAGTATTTGAAAGACAAAGGTTCCTATTACCTTCTTAATTGAGGGATTCTGTGGATAAGAAGAAAGACGTGCCGATCATCATATCGATATATTACTAGGGTGGTGGTAAGATAGACCTTTTATCCTAGGTGAAAGGATACCATACTCTTTGGGATAAAATAATTGTAATACATTTTATTTTTCAACCGCCTTTTATAATAGAAAGGGAATCATTTTGGTTCCTCTTTCTATTCATATTCTTTTCTATTTTAATTGTTTTAATTACAATACATTCATTACATATTGTATTAAGAGAACCTATACGTTTTATGGTAGAATAATTTACTTTTGTAATACTCTGATCATTGTATTAAATTCAAATATAATTGTATTTGATTACTTTTGGTATCATATCATATCATATCCATCTGATACAGGATCGATTCAATCATTTATATTTTGTTAAGACTTCTTAAAATAAGTTTCTTCTTAAGAGATTAAATACAAAAAATTTAAACATACAATTCACCCTCTTCTTTTATTGTTCCATGTTTTATACATTTAAATCTATATTTTGATCCAACAATTGGTATCAGAGAAAGTTTCCACTTATTTTTTTTTACTTTTTTTATTTCTTTCGAAGTCAGTTATATTTTTGTTATAAACCCTTTGTTTATTATTACTCACTACACTAACGTGTGGAGTGGAAAAGTATTTTTTTATAGGATGTCAGGAATGAATATTGGATCAATTGATAATCTACACCCAACTAGAACACCTATTTTTGATGGGAATGATTATGTGTACTGGAGAGATTGAATGAAGACATTGGTTATTAATACTGGAGTAGATAATTTTGTGATGCTCACTGGAGATTACAAAATTCTAGACAAGGAAGTAAGAACCTTCGCCAACCAAGAGAAACTATAATATCAACTAAATTACAAGGTACACAATAATTTGTTATGTTCTATGTACAAGAATATATATAGTCAGATATCTTCATTCGAAGTATCCAACTCTATCTGGGAGAAAATGGAAGTCAAATATTTTGGTACATCTAGAGTTATAGAAACAAGAAGAGAAATTCTCCGTGCTAAATATCATGGTTTTGTTTTTCCCTATGGAGAATCGGTATGAAAAATTCAATCAACATTTATGAAAATTGTTAGCATTCTGTAATATATAGGAGAAAATGGTATTGATGATGAAGTTCTTGTGGAAATGATAATTAATATAATTCCCAATGAGTGGGAATAAAAATGAACAGCTATTGACGAGAATAATGTTACTCAAATCACTCTTGATGAATTATTTGGCACTCTCTTACAGCAAGAGACAAGAATGAAAACAAATACAAATTTTAATAAGAAGAAGAATGGTAATGGAAGTGTAGATTTTACTAATACATCTAAATCCAAGACACCAAAAAGGGTAACAAGATCCAAATCTAAAAAAGCTGTTGTTATATTAGAATCCAGTGAAAGGGATCATTCAGAGAATGAATTAGCCAATATTTCTTGAATAACGAAAAATATTGTGGGAAAGAAATATTTTTAGTCTAGATTCAAGAAGAAAGATAGAAAGGACCAGAAAGACTCAGAAGTAAATTTTTATGAATTTAAAAGGGAAGGTCATATTAGACCATATTTTCCTTTACTTAAAAGAAAATACATGAAGGATAAAAATTATGAAAGAAACAAGAAAAAGTATTACAATTAAAAGAATAAGAATGTCATAAAAGAAAATGATACTTGGAGTGCCATTGGTGGTGAATCTTTGGATGAATCTTCTGAATATGAATCTTCTGGTTAGAAGAATATTGTAATTTTATCGAGACTACCATATTGAAAATCATTATCTCATGGATAAGGTACATAATGAATAATCTCTTAAAAATGTATAATTAAATTCCAATTACCCTGATGAGAAATATTCTTACTCTTTGGATGAAGAATCTTCCTCAAAAGAGGATAACTTAACTGCTTTTTAAGAAGTATCCAAATTTTACAAACTACTTAAGAAAGACAATTCCTAACTCAAAAAATCATTGATAAAGAAAATTATAGAATATTTATCCTTACAAAATAAGTATCAGATCTTTCAAAAGATCTTGATCAGGAAAATATTGATTTATAAAATGTTTCAAAAAATATTATGGATGTAAATTATGAGGAGGATAAACATTAGAAGGACTTTAAAAAACTTTTTTTAGAGATTTTTTTTTGAAACAAACAAAAATTGAAAAAAATTTCTTGAGGAATGAAAATTTAGTCATCAGACTAAAATATGAATTTTTTTTCTTAAGAAACATTTACCAAACTTTTCCTCTAGTAAATAAAATTTTGACAAGATGTTTTCTCAAATTCTTCCTATTATAAATAATATTGGAATATGTTAATCTAACTCAAAAACTATTTTTATACATAACTATTTTGTTCTTAAAAGTGCCCCATTTTTCACTAAATGTCAGAGTGGTGGAAATAGGGAAAGAAATTGTTCCCTTAATAAAACACAATATTTAGGATCTCATAAATCTCACTTTGTAAAACAAATGTAAATTCCTAATGTTCATTTTTCTAACATTTTCATATCCAAACAAGTTCAGGTTTCGAAAAACTAATTGTTTCTTTTTCAGGAAAATAAAATGTTTACCAACAAAAAGAATATTTGGTACAAGGATAGTGGTTTTTCTCGACATATGACTGGAAACAGAAATTTCTTGGAGAATATCATTGAAATGAATAGTGGAAGAGTGACCTTTGGAGATAATTCTAAAGGAAAGATCATTGGTATAGATAATATTTTTCTTTTAGGAAAAGTTTTAATTTCAAATGTTTTGTTTTTTAAAGATCTTAAGCATAAACTCATAAGCATAAGTCAATTGTGTGATGAAGGTTACCTTGTGAATTTTAGGAATGATAAATTTTTAGTTCACAATTCCATGTATGAATTCATTCTCTCCTCCCATCGGCATGAGAATGTATACACACTTAACATAGAAGACCTTAGGATCCAAAATGTACCTTAATTAAGTGAAATGGAATACCAATCTTGGTTATGGAATAGAAGGTTAGGACATAGTAACCTTAGGAACCTTTGTAAACTCTCAAGGAAAAGACTTGTTAAGGGTCTACCAAATCTTATAATTGATTCCTCAAAAGTCTGTGATCCTTTTCAAAACAGAACGAAACATGAAACTAGCTTTAAATCAACAAATGAAGTTTTAACTACTAATTCATTTCAATTAGTGCAAATGGATATTTTTAGTCCTACAAAGATAGGAAGTATTGGAGGAAAATACTATGTATTTTTTTAGCTGATGACTACACCAGATTTACATGGATATATTTTCTTGTAAAGAAATATGAATCCCTTTTCTATTTCAAAATTTTTAGAGCCCAAGTTAAAAATGAGAAAAACCTACCACTAATAACTATTTTAAGTGACCATGGTTGAGAATTTCAAAATTCAGATTTTGAAACATTTTTAGTAAGAAACGTATTACTCACAACTTTTCATCCCCAATAACTCCTCGGAAGAATGGTGTTGTTGAAAGAAGAAATCATATTCTTCAGGAAATAAAAAGAACCATGTTGAGTGAATACTCAATTTCTAAGCATTTCTGGGCTAAAGCTGTAAGTACTATATATTATACTATAAATTGAGTTTTAACTAGACATTTTCTTAATAAAACACCTTATGAATTATAGACTAGATGAAATCCTAAAGTTTCAAACTTTAGAGTTTTTGGATTCAAAGTATTCATATTGAATACAGAAGATAATCTACATAAATTTTCACCCAAATATGATGAAGGATTTTTTCTAGGTTATTCCCCTACATTTAAGGCTTATAGAGTTTGTTTCCGACACTTTCACTGGGGCGCGCACATCCGTCTGTTTGAGGAGGTGGACATGCTGATTTTCTCCTCGCATTTCCACTTTCTAAAGGCATGCGACATCTGTCACTTATTCAGGGACATTTTCTCATTGATCAAAACAGGATGATGGGATGTCGGTTCGTCCTTCCGTGGATTCCTCTTTGGATCTCGTCACCTAGTCTGGGTCTCCCTTATAGAACAAGACATTTTTCATGAAACTATTTACAGTTCCATGTCTTCAAGGACACCGGCTAATTACACTGCTTCTATCAGGACATTCCAAAGGTTCAAGCCAGGGCAGCAACCTTCGTTCGGGGGAGTAGTCACGTTGGACATCAATGGCGTGTGTGGATGCCAGAACACTGGCATGTCTGGGTTTCTTACCCTTATGATAGGACTTATCGAGGGCACGGAATCCCAAGACATCACACGTTGAATGCGGCGAATTATATGCCATAGGCATGTCTCTGAGGTTTTCCTCAGCTTCCCATGTTTAACACAGGGTATGCCGTGAGTTTGACGTCCAACAGAGATGGATCAAACTAATCAGAACACTGATAAGATTGGATCAGTTGTGTGTAACTGCAATTGGCTGCATTTATACTGGGGATAATGCGTGGTTAGTTACCCGATTGCTGCTCGGAGTAGTGAGGAAAGAGATTGGGAAATAAGGTGGCATGATCCCACCAGGATGTGGCGGACTACGTGAGAATTAGGATGAGTGATGAAGGGTTAAGAGTGGATGAATAATGAGATGGAATCGATGTGAGGATGTCGGTGATGTTAGTCTTGATCCTCAAAGAGACTTCCTACGTATCCCCATGGCATGGAATCAAAGTCTACGTAGTTCAGCGAGATGATAGGACACCTAAGGAGGCGACCCGTATGGATACGACCTGGAGGAATTGGAACCTCTGGGTTGGGACATGACCTTCCTGAAACACATGGGCTCGAGGTAAAGACCAGGATGAGACATGGGTGATTGTTTTGAACCTCAGGAATGCTTCCTACGTACCTTGCCTTGGCAAGGATCAAAGTCTACGTAGTTAAAAATAGGGGATAGAATCGGTGTGTGCGCAGAGGAAAATGAACCGATGATATACTGGGGATTATGTGTGGTTAGCAGCCCGGGTTGGCCTGATGTTTGAGGGTGTACCAGAGATATGGGTCCCAACAAAGGGGACTACAACGGCTTACCGCTGGATTGGAAACACACTGGCTAACCGCTGGTTGGGATTGATAACAGATTACCGTCGATCAGGGTACACAATAGCTTACCGTTGGTTGGGGTTGAAAATGGCTTATCACTGGATGGGGTCACAAAGACTTACCACTGGATGGGGTTGAACGTCATGGAGGCTTCCTACATACACTGTCTAGGAGACAAGGATTTAATCCCATGTAGTTCGAGTGGGTATAGTTTAACGTCGTGTGGGACGAAAAGGGGGCATGGAGTTTAACATCATGCAGGATGAAGGTGAACCGACATGAAGGGGGTAGGATCAACTAGGTGTTGGGCTTGAACCTCAGGGAGGCTTCCTATATACCCTACCTTGGTGATAAGGATCAAAGTCCAAGTAGTTTGGAAGTGGTGTGGGTGGACCGATGTGAAGGGGGGTCGGGACAAATGGTTGTTGGGCTTGAACCTCGGGGAGGATTCCTACGTACCTTGCCTTGGAAAGGATCAAAGTCCACATAGTTTAGAATGGTTTTGGGGCTTACACTCTAGGCTTACCAGAGAAGATGTCATGGTCGATGCTTACTCTAATCCCATGTGTGTCATGCTCGGTGTGAGAAACAAGAGGCAGAAAAGACCTAATGATCATGTCAAGAAAGGTGCATTCGTGGGAAGTGGAGTGGGGCTTAAATGTGGTTAGTGGCCCAAACCGGAAACAAAGGCTTATGTGTAAAGACCTAGATTTTACATGTATTTTTTTTATTTATATGGGAATTTTACGAGTCTATGAAAATTGAAGGTGCGTGATTCCGAGACCCGGTGTGCCCAAAATAAATTTCTGAACTTTTTTTGGGTACGTTCAGTAAACGTGCGAATGGGTTTTGGTAACTTTTGAACTGGTGCTCAGAATTAAAATCTGAGGGCACCACTGAACTCGCAATTCCAATATTCACTTAAGGATACCTTCAGCTTGGCTGCAGTAGGTCAAGGGGGGAAATTAGTTCTCAGAGTTTTTGTGGGAGAAAATAAAATAAACATGCTTATTTTATTTTTGAAACTTAAACCTCCCATTTGAAACATGAAGGTGGGGACCACATGTGGATGGTCAAGAATTTAATGCTGGGAATTAAATGCCTGGTTACACAAAATGTGTAACCACATTCCACCTTAATTAATAGGATTCATTAATTTGGAATTAATGAATCATCTTTAAACTCTTGGATTTCTCCAAATTAAATGAGCCAACTTAATTTAATTAATGTAAAAACTTTAATTAAATTATTTCTTAAGCTTATTTATTTTGGTACCGCACCTCTCACAGGAGAATCGTTGGAAAAAGAGGAGAGCTTTAGAGAGTTGGAAAGAACTTTCTCCAATAAAGGGGACCCTCTAATGAAGAACGGCTTCCAGAATCAAAGAACGAGGAACAAAATTGGAGCATCTTACGGGGGTGAAGAACACCGACGTCAATCTTCAAAGACTTCATCTTCTTCCTCATGCCACCTCCATCGGAAAATTTAAGTGGGGGATTTATTTATATATGATTGAATTTATTTATCAATTATTCATATTTTGGTTTTCACAATGACGATGGCCAAAATAATATGGCCATCGTCCTCCGCATATACCTTGCCTTTTATCTTTGATTCTCCATGCGTTCTTCATGCGTTTTTCAACAACAAGTATTTAATGATGCTAGAAACAGAATATTTTGTTGAGCGAAACATATGGATGCAGAGCCCTTGACCAAAGGATCGCGAATATGCGATCGTTTTATTTTTCGGGATTAGAACGAAGCCGCAATGGCTCGCGGAAGGATGTGGTGGTCAGCAGCCGGACGACCGTGAGGGAGGAAGGGTGGCGCACGTCCACGCCATCAGATGATGAGGAAGCCGTGGCCTATCGGCTGCGGTGGGGCAGGGTGACGGCTGACATTCGGCTGACCACGATGCAGAGCGTTGCCGGGCGTCCGCGCCACTGGAGGAGAAGGAGGCCACAAACTCTTTTCCACAGAAGTGGTCGAAGAGTGGCCAGAACCCAACCAGAAGAGGTTGCAGAGCGTCCGACACCCGCTAGAGGAGCAGGAGGCCGCATCTCAAATATGTGATCGTTTTATTTTTTGGGCTTGGAACAAAGCTGCAATGGCTCGCGGAAGGAGGCGGTGACCGACAACCGACCGAACGCGAGGGAGGACGGGCGGTGCACGTCCACGCTGCCAGATGATGAGGAAGACGTGGCCCATTGGATGTGGTGGGGTGAGGTGGCGGCCGATATCTGGATGGCTGTGATGTGGAGCGGCGGCGCGCGTCCGCCCCGCCGGAAGAGCAGGAGGCCGTGGCGGAGGCCGAAGAGAGGACGACCTTACCATCCGCGGTGGAGTAGCGGCGCAAAACCGCGCTGCTGGGAGGAGGACCGAATGGAACACTGGCCCGACATGGAAGTTCGGAAGGTCCCACGTGTGACGTGGTAGTGCCCAAAGGCACTACCCCTTTGGTGTTCCGAACGGAAGGGGGGACGCTCCCCCCTTCAGCGCCAGCTCGGGCGAACCGCACCACTCGGTCGCACTAGTGACCCGTGCCCATCGCGGGCCGGGCCAAACCATGACCCAGAAATATGGGCCCTCCAAGTCTCAGGCTGGACCCATGTCGGGCCGGGTCGACCTGAACTGGGTCGGGCTGTGTCGGAACGGACCCGGGCCCATCCAGACCCATTTTCACATTTATGGCCGTATCTTGAGAAATAGATGTCCGTTTGATGAACAGTCTGTGGAAACAGAATACTTGGATTGAGAAGTTCCTTTCGGTATAATCCAATTGAGTTTTGGATAAGTTTGGGGTATGTACGGGTTGGATCGGGCCCCGAATCCAACCAGGCCCTAGAAGAGGAAACGATAATAACTTATAGACCAGGCATCCGAATGATGCTCCGTCTATTGCATTGGGTCCATTATGACATGAAAAACCTTTGGGATACTTTTTCGTTGGACTTTAGGGTAGTTGAGGTATGACCGATGGCTTTGGGAGTGGTTATCCCAAGCACGTTACGTATGAAACCCTGCGACTGGCTGAGAGTTGACGACTACTGACCTTTTTGACTCGGAGTGACTCGACAGGACCAATGGGGAGTTCCTCTGTGTGACATGGAAGACCCACAGTTGGGAGTGCCTCTGTGTGATGCAGCAAACCCATGTTACTTGATGGGAGGAGTACCTCAGTAGGCCATGAGGAAGAGCACCTCGGTGTGACGCGACAGACCCATGGTGGGGAGCACCTCTGTGTGACACGACATGCCCACGGTACTTGACAGGAGGAGTACCTAGGTGTCCAAGGTTATCGGGAAGCACCATTGTGTGACGCGGAAGGCCCACTGTACTCAATAGAGGAGGATTTCTATAGCAGTCGAGGTTTTTGACATTGTGAGTAGGGATGTTACTTGTCAATATCCCTAGAGAATCATGTAGCTGGATATTGGATTTCATAGCGATCTTGTGTGGGTCAGCATCAAAATATTGTTTCTCATAGTTGTATTCATGGTTTTAGTGGAGTCTTTATCTTTGTTGTGATACCTATGTGGTATTCTTCTCTCCTGTGTGAGGTGGGTATATTTTGATAACTTAGTTATATGTATGGGCATATACCTAATTAGGGTTGACTATTGATTCTATGTTTTTGGGGTTTATCATTTGTGGATTTGAGAGACCATTAGATGTCTAGAGGTCTCTACTGAGTATTGTTATACTCAATCCTGCATGTGTTATGCCCACACCTTGTTTTTTCTGGTGCAGACGACGGACATCGCTGAATGAGGACGACGGTACCTGGACTGGAGACTTCTTAGAGGTGGACCTTTGAAGATGTGATATATAGAGACGACCACTCGAGATCTTTACCTACCCTTCAGGTAAGATCCATGGAGGCTGTTCATAGGAACACTACTTAGTTTTACTTTTACTTTTCAGTTTTTCTTGTAATTTCCAGTTGGGCTTGTATTCTGTCCCCTTTACTTTCTGCACACACCCTATTTACTATATAGTTTACTTTGTGCTTGTATCTAGCTGTGTGGTTGGTTTGTGTGAGTTTATACTTTATAAAGGCATTTTAGGGGATATGCCTTTCGGTGCTTGTCGTCAGCTCTTGGACTATGGAAGATGGACTTGGGGTAGTCACGGCACGGGCCCCGGGGGAGGGTTCATGACAAATTGGTATCAGAGGAGTTAGGTTCTACTGAAGAACTATGACTCTGATATTTTCTATGTGGAGCAATAGTGTTATGTGTTTTGTGTGTGGTTTTCAGTTCGGCGAGTCCAGTGTTGGTGCGATGGCTGACGTATCAATACACCAGGACCCTAACTTCTGATTTCTAACTCAGTACATGAAAACACTATTTGCGTGTGTGTTTTTGAAATGTTTTCTTTGTTATCTCTTTGAGTCAGCTCATCAGGTATAACTTATTAACCGTGGCGCACCTGTTCCTTTCAGGATTCCTCCACGCAGACAGCCAGCCAGAGTTCTGGGTAGAGTATGTTATGACATCCAACTGAGCGATGAGGCTTCAGTGCAAGCCCCCCTTAAGATAGTTGTACCATCTGGTGGTCTACCAATAGCACCACTTCCTACTGAGAAGCCGATGCCACCAGCCCCAGCTGTAGAGGATGGACGCTGCTTGAGCACCTTTCCTGAGTTCCAGTGCTAGAGGCCACCGAGGTTTCGGGGTGATATAGATCCATAGGCGGTTGACGATTGGTTGGAGGATCTAGTTAGAGTTTTTCGACTGGTAGGGACACCAGCTGATCTCATGGTGATCCATGCCGCCAGTCTTATTCTGGAATCGTCGGGTAGATCATGGAGCTTGATGCTTTAGGTTCATGATGAGGTGACTGTTTTCTAGGTGGATTTTGAGAGCCTTTTCATGTTAGAGTCTATCCCAGTGACCCTACGCTCAGTGCGTATACAGGAGCTTCCCTACTTACAATAGGGTAGCATGAATGTGGCTTAGTATTCAACGAGGTTCACCGACCTCTCGCACTACTCCACTGATATGGTGCGAGACCATTTCTTCAGGTTCCAGACCTTCGAGCAGGGGCTCATACGGGAGATTAGAGCTTCGATGGTTTCTCTCAGCATCCCAACGCCGGCGAGGGTGTTAGAACGAGAGATCTTAGTGGAGAGTTTCCTTGCTGAGCATTCACAGGTCGTGAGACCCACCACCAGATGACTCATAGAATAGTCATCGGCAGTTGGCATTAGACAGATGATGCAGAGGTTCAAGAGGACCAGACCTATAGGTGGACAACCACAGGATACAGGGTCGGTGGTACAGGGCTCTCGAGGCAGAGTAGGATAGGTGAGGATCATGCAGTGGGCAGGGTCACATGGCTTGTGACTTCCCGACCCACCATACAGACGACCAGAAGAAGGTCAAAGGACTACCTAGGCAGAGGCGAAGATTCAATCTAGGAGGTCCGCAGGCAGGAGGCGGACATGTCAGAGGATAAAGTCATGCAGTAGGTGGTGGGTGACGATTTGAGGTTATATCGCCACAACCACCAGGAGGTCCACACCGACCATAGTGAGCAGGTGGACAGGGACGAGCTCAGCTCTAGGAAGCATAGGCCTATGACCATGGTGCTCCAACGATGATACGAGATACGATCTGTGTCTACTCCACCCTAGCTGCAGTACTTATAGACACAGTTTCCAGTTACTATTTTATTTCCACGACCCTCATTCAGAGCTCGGAGATTTCGGTGGAGCTGTTGGCTTGATCCTTTTAGCTAGAGACTCCTACGAGAGAAGATTCGATAATTACGCCCTGGTTCCGGTAGTGTGAGCTTACTCTAGGAGGAGATAGCTTCGATTGAGATCTTCTAGTAGTAGCGTCGAGGCCTTAAGACGACATCTTGGGTATGGATTGGTTATCCACAGTCCATTATTAGATTTACTGTATTTGGTGAAAAGTGTGGTGTGTCTACATGGATGGGACTAGGTTTTCCTTCACCAGTGAGAAGGGAACCTTTGCAGTGCAGGATAGACTTACCCGGAGGAGGGTGTAGCTGATCACACATCTGTTGGATAGACTTACCCTCAGAGCGGTTGATATTGAGAATCCGAGCTAGCCTATAGTAGTGGACCAATATTCTAATGTTTTTCATGATGATGTTCTGGGTTTACCTCCTCACAAAGAGGTGGAATTTTACATCGACTTGTACCCCGGGACAACACTGATATCTACAACAGCATATTATATGGCTCCTGCAGATCTTCGAGAACTGCGAGTACAACTAGAGGACTTGTAGAGTAAGGGGTTAATTAGACCTAGTGTTTCTCCTTGGGCAGCCCCGACTTTGTTCGCCAAGAAGGTGAATGAGAGTTTGAGACTCTATGTGGATTATCAGTGCTTGAACCAGGTGACTGTGAAGAACAAGTACCCACTACGGAGGATTGAAGATCTATTTGATCAGCTAAAGGGAGCACGAGGGTTTTCGAAGATAGACCTCTGATCAGGCTATCACCAGCTCAGGGTACGAGATGAGGATGTGTAGAAGCCGGCCATCAGATGTCCGTATGGCCACTGTGAATTCTTGGTTATGCCATTTGGCATAACCAATGCCCCAACAGTGTTCATGGGACTCATGAATAGGATATTCCATCCATACCTCGATTTCTTTGTGGAAGTCTTCATCAATGAAATCCTGATATACTCAACGATGGAGGAGGAGCATGCCTATCATCTCTAGATAGTTCTGGACACACTCGGAGATCACCATCTTTATGGTAAGCTGTCGAAGTACCAGTTCTAGATATGAGAAGTCCACTTTCTATGACACGTTATCTTGGAGTCTTTATTTGCAGTGGATCCAATGAATATTGAGGATGAAAATTATTGGGAGCCACCCAGGAGTGTGATAGACATGCAGAGGTTTCTGGGTTTGGACGGTTACTACCAGAGGTTTCTGCCTAATTTTTCCAGAGTTTCGGCACCCTTATCAGAATTGACGAAGAAGGGGAAACCCTTTGTGTGGTCGGAGAGATTCAATTGGAGTTTCCAGAAGATGAGGTAGAGACTAACGAGTGCCCCCATCTTGATGCTACCAGATTAGGGTGTTGGGTACGTAGTCTACTGCGATGCATCAGGGACCGGGCTTGGATGTGTCCTAATGCAGGAATGAGCAGTGACCGCGTATGGTTCTTGACAACTGATAAAACATGAGAAAAACTACACAACTCATTACCTGGAGCTAGAATCAAAGGTATTCTCCTTGAAAATGTGGAAACACTACTTGATGGGTGATGGTTTTACAGTCTACTCTGATCACAAGAGTCTCAGGTATATCTTCTCTCAGAAGGACCTGAACCTGAGACAACAGCATTAGCTTGAATTCCTATAGGACTGTGACTTTGAGATAGTCTATACTCCTAGTAAGGGGAACGTAGTAGTAGATGCACTCATCAGAAGATCTGGTTTACAATTTCTAAGTGAGACGTTAGAGCAGCTAGTCTCTTTGAGGATAACCTACGTGGATCAAGATGATTCATTTTATCTTCAGTATCTGACAGTTACTACCCAACTACATCAGCGAGTTAGGGAGGCGCATCTTGGGGATGCTGATTGCGAGGCTCAACAAGCTCAGATATCCATAGGACATGCACCTAATGGATTTTCTGAAGGTGGGGAGCACGTCATCCTCTTTAGAGGGCGTACTATGGTATCAGTGGCGCTTAGGGAGGAAGCGTTGATATATTTCCATACATACCCTCTAGTGGTACATCCAGGAGTGGAGAAGATGTACCAGGACCTTCAACATCAGTACTGGTGGATGGGAATGAAGAAAACAGTGGCAGAGCTTGTCTAATGGTGCCTCACTTGTTAGCAAGTGAAGGCATAACATCAGGTTCCAGTAGGCTTAGTTCATCCACTATAGGTGCTAGAATGGAAGTGGGATGGGAACTCCATAGAATTTGTTACAAGACTTCCACACACATCCAGGAGTCATGGTTCTATCTTGGTGATCATTGAATGACTCACCAAGTCATCCCAATTCCTACCTATCAGAGAGTAGGGATCAGTAGAGAGATTGGGACGCCTCTACGTGCAGGAGATTGTATGGATTCATGGAGTGCCATATAAGATTGTCTATGATCGTGAGGCACGTTTTACTTCCCAGCTATAGAAGGGGTTTCAAGAGGTGTTTGGGACAAAACTTTGGTCGAGCAGGTGGAAATCCTATACTGATAGGAGTGGATGAAGACTGCACAAAGCAGGTGGAAATACTATGCTGACCGGAGATTGAGAACTCTTGAGTTCGAGGATGGTGACCATGTATTTCTATGGGTCACACCTTGACGATGTTTGCGGAGATTTGGATGAGGCGATAAGTTATCTCTGAGGTTCATCAGACCCTTTCAGGTCCTCAGTAGAGTTGGCGAGGTGGCTTACCGCATAACCCTTCCACCTCGGTTTCACCGGGTGCACAACGTTTTCCACGTATCCCAGCTGAGGAGAAATGTACATGATCCTACGCACATCATTGACTAGAGAGAGTTGGACATCAACGTTGGTGAGACATTCTCAGAGGTTCCAGTAGAGATCGAGGATCGATAGGAGCGGTTCTTTCATGGGCGGTCGATACCTCGGGTGCGCGTTTGTTGGCAGCACGGGAACCTCCAGGAGAGAACATGGAAGCGGGAGGCTCAGATGGCTTGGGGATCGGTTGAGGTATGACTGATGGATTGGGGAGCGATTTTCTTAAGCGTGCTACGTACGGAACCCTGCGAATGGATGAGACTTGATGATTGCTGACCTTTTCGACTCGGAGTGACTCTATAGGACCAGTGGGGAGCACCTCTGTGTGATGCGGTAGACCCACAGTGGGGAGAGCCTCTGTGTGACTAGACAGAACAATGGTACTCGATGGGAGGAGTACATTAGCTGACCATGAGGGGGAGCGCCTCTATGTGACACGACAGACCCATAGTGGGGAGTTCCTCTGTGTGACGCGGCAGACCCACGATACTTGACAGGAGGAGTACCTTAACAGTCCAAGGTTAGTGGGAATCACCTCTGTGTGACATGGAAGTCCAACTATACTCGATAGAAGAGGATTTCTCCAGTAGACGAGGTGTTCGACGTTGTGACTAGGGATGTTACTTGTCATTATCCCTAGAGAATCATGTGGCTGGCTATCATCTTTCATAGCGATCCTGTGTGGGTCAGCATAAAAATCATGTTTTCAAAGTTGTATAACTGGTTTGATCTGAGTCTTTATCTTCGTGGTGATACCTGTGTGGTATTCTTCCCTCCTGTGTGAGGTGGGTATATTCTGATAACTTAGGTATATGTTTGGGAATATACCTAATTAGGGTTGACTGTTGATTATATGTTTTTGTGGTTTATCCTTTGTGGGTTTGAGAGACCTTCGGAAGAGTCAGGGTCCCTACTGAGTATTGTTATACTCACCCCTTCACGGGATACACCTGCACCTTGTTGTGTCTGGTGCAGATGGCAAACAATATTGACTGAGTATGAGGGTTCCTGGACTGGATACTAATTAGAGGCGGACCTTTGATGAGGTGATCTACCAAGATGACCGTTCAAGAGATGTACCTACACTTCAGGTGGGATCCTTGGCGGGTGTTCACAGGAGATGTACTCAGTTTAACTTTTACTTTCTAGTTTTTCTTATACTTTCCAGTTGGGATTGTATTCTAGACCCTTTACTTTCTTTACACACCCTTTTTACTATATAGTTTAATTTGTGCTTGTATCTAGTTGTGTACTTGGTATGTGTGAGTTTACAGATAAAGGAAACACCTTCCTGTTTTAGGGGATATGCCTTTCGGTGCTTGTCTCCAGCCCCTGGCCTATGGAAGGCAGGCTTGGGGTAGTTACAGCACAGGCCCCAGGGGACGGGTCGTGACATTACACGTAATTATAAATCTAGGGATATGGAGATTTGTACTTACTCCAGGATGGAGGCCCAATGAAGACAAAGCCTAGAGGGAGAGGGATGTGATAAAAAAGGTCTCTGTGCCCCTATTGCCTCTTAATCTTCAGCAAGGAAGAAGATAGGAGGAGCAGAGATGCTACCTCCCATAATAAAGGCTAGGGTCTTACACCAAGATAGTTTCCCTGTCCCCGCGAAGATACACCGCTCCAAATAGGAGGATCTCATTTCATGTGAGGAAGATTTCACTCCCGTGGAGACTAATGGGAATGCAGAATGTATAAGTTGGGGAACCCCACGTGTGATGCACTAGGTGAGGTCCCAGTTTAATATCATGTCCTGAGGATGATGGTGCTTGGCAATTTAATGTCCCACAGCTCGGACGAGGAGAGTTCACTCGGAACCCCCTATGATTTACAAAACTAATACCTGCCCACCCTTGGGTGAGGGATGGCATTAGCAATGCTATAGTGATGGGGTGTTGTGGAGTGATCCAATGAGGGGTCCACGTTAGCGTGGATATGTGAAGAAGAAATATCTTTTGGTGTGGCTATGTGATGAATCATGTGGCATGACAACGCAACAGGAAGCACTGCCCCCGGGACTTTGAAATCACTTCGTGTAGACCTGGAGGGTTGCACGGGAAGATGGCACGCGACATAGGTGTGTTACGTGTAAGAGAGGTTCAGATATGGTTCCTTAATGGAAAGGACGACACATGGAGTTCATAGGAAGTGTTGCGCGCAAGAGGATAGGCTTCACACAAGATGGAAGGACTACGCATAAGAGGGAAGGGCTGTGCGTAAAAGAGGTCTGATGCATCAGAAAATTCCATGCAAGAGAGATCTTTTGTGTGTGAATGACTTGGGGTAAAAGGAAATGGATAAGGATCAATCCCAAGAGGTCTCACCTGAAGGAGGACCCTTGGGGGTCTTATCGCGCAAGATCCAATACCTTGAGGTCACGGTGTATTTCGCGCAGTCATGGAAGAGATATCTTTTGCACAGCAGAGCGGTGCTTCATCTTCTATTACCATCCCTGAAGGGTAGTGGGAACACTCCATTTTATAGTAGAAGTCTTTGGAGGTGGCGCACAAAGGGGAACTGTGCGCAAATGGCCCGTTGATGTCGCATTGGGCACACAAGGGTTTTCACACCACCGAGCACCTTCTTGCTCAGACCTTACCTGATTCTTGTCTTGAGTCCGCCAACACGTAAGGGTCCCTTTGACGTCGCATTGGGCGCGAAAGATGTTGCGCGTTGGGAGGAAGGTTTCACGAAACTCCGCGCTCTTGCGCACCATCACCTTTTGCAGTTGTGGGAATGGTGTCACAGAAGCCTATCTTTGACGTCATACTGGGAGCACAAGAGTTTACGTGCCAGAGGGTCTTTTGTGCCCATCTCCATAATCTTGTGCGCACCTGCCTCCTGAGTTGTGGAATCTTCTCCTTTCCCTCCAAATCCATTTGATGCCCTTTATTTTATGGATCATGGCCCTAACAGAAATTCGGTGTCAACAAATGTCCCCCCTTAGAATCCAAGCTGAAGGGGAACCCGGAGGTCGAATTCTGAGGGTCACGCCGATAAGTGGGAAAGTGTCTAGTCGGTGGGTGCAAGAACATGATTTGGGCACACAAACCACTTTCACGCATGTGGAAGCTACGTTCGCGTGACTATAAAAAGGCTGAGGGTCCCCACATAGGATCCTACCTTGGCTTTTTCCATATGATAGGTGCTTTTCTCTCGTGCATGAAAACGGTCCCGATCTGCGCATAACCTTTCGTGGCCAACTCCGGGTTTTGTGCACCGCACGTCCTTTTGTGCGCCGATCGCCACTCTTGCACACTGCCACATATTTTTCATGTAGAATCTTAATTTTTTCACGCATATCCCTTTGAACTTCACAAATGGCCGACCAACGAATTAATGCTGAGAGAGAGGTCACTACAGCCACAAGGAGGACTTAGATGATCACGAACCCTCAAATTCTTCATGTGAGGATGGCTGTGTCTGATAACCAGATGCTTTTTGGTATGCTTACGCAAGATCAAAATGATTATTTCCTGAGTGATAGCCTACCATTATGGAACTTTGACCTTCTGGAGGAGGTGCTGATGCCTAGTTTCGAGATGGACACACCGCGGTTGTGGGTGACACGCGAGGATAGTCTTCCACAGTTCCATATTACAAACGACGGCCATCCTGTTAGGTAAACACAGAACACAAACATATATGTCCTAAATATGAAGACCAGGAAAGTTATGGGAAGCGATTCAGTTCCTGAGGAATCTCCTGCTCTTTAGGCAAGTAATTTCAGAAGAAGCATTAATAATGAGACAAAGGGTTGGAAGGAATGAGATTTCAGGTCTGGGGGCAACTTCACCAATGGATGGGCATGGGAATACTGGGTACGCCAGACATGTGAGGAATTTGGGCTGGAGCTATGGTCTATCAGACTTTTTGAGGCTTTTTGGATATCCCAATTCCACTTCTACCAACAACAGGATGTGGTGGAAGAGTTATTTAGTCGCTGGTCCCCTGATACTGACACCTTCCACCTCCACCATGTGGAGGTGGGAATCAGTCTGTGGGATGTCCACTACATCGGGGAAATCTCATTGGAGGTGTACCAGTATGATGAGTTCCTCCCGACAGGGAATGTCTAGGGGGATAGGACACGTACCCCCATCCTGTCAGGGCACATGCTAGAGTTGGATAAAGAGGTGCTGAAAATAAAATACATTCTGAATGAAATACCCTATTCAGGATGGTTTAGTCTTTTCCTGATGCAGGACACGACAGTGAATATGCTAGTCCAAGGGAAGAAATTCCTAAACACATCTTAGAGGGGGAAAGTGGGATCATATTAGAGGGTCCTGGAGGCAGGAGAGTACCGATCATGGGGCTTTGGTATTACTGAAAGTCGAGACCCAAATGTGCGATATTTCAGGTTTCTTGCTGCATTATTGAGCGGGTGGCTGTTTCCAGTGAGGAACATGAGGATGGGGGTCCGCCCATGGATTCTAGTGATTGCCGGGATTATGGAGGCATAGAACAAGGTCAACCTGGGGGTTCCAATGTTGGCCAGGCTGTACAGTATTCTGGGGAGTATCTCAAGGGGATGTATGCCCAGGAGGACATGAGGGCCATTCTAGATTCTTCATGGCTGGGTCGCAGCTCACTATGGCAGGTATGACTTCCTGAATTCCATTCTCCATCCTGGTAACGGTATGTGGCCATCCCTATTGAACATTGCCAGAATCTGTCCATTGACGCTCAGAGAAGAGGGGATCAAGCTTAAGATTGGAAACCACTCCCACTTCAACTTCCACCCATTCCGAACCCCGGTTAGTCAAATGGTAAATGAAATGAAGGGGCCATTAGAGAAGATGGAGTACCTACAAAGCATCCGAGGCGGTTTACTATTAGCCTATATTGACAACAAGATCTTTTTCGAATGGTACGTGGCGACAGGCTTGGGAAAAATCATCACTCTTCCTCCCACTAACTTAAATACGAGCCTATCAACAGAGTATGTCGAACACTGGACAAAAACAAATCTTGAGGAGATTCTTTGTAAATGCATCCAGCAAATCAATGTGGCAAGTGCAGAGCCCAAAGTGCAAGGAGGTAGACGATGTTCCATTGGAGAAGTGAGGAAAAGAACGGGCCGAGAAGATAGTATGTCAGATGAAAAGGATAGTGAGTTATGCCCCGCTGCTACTGTCGAAGAGAAGGATCTCAGGGGATGGGAAGCGATGCTGGAGGCCACAAGTCGGAAGGTAGCGACATTGAAACAGTACATTCAAAACGTTGATCCTCAAGGGCCTTGTTTTGACCGAACCCATAAAAATATTTTTCCTTACTACAGCTTGTTCTGAACTGCATGCATGAACATATTATTAACTTGTTTTTTCAGTTTAATGAATTCCAACCACAATCATGGAATAAATAGGAATCCATCCCTAAGCCCACATGGGTCATGCCCAATGTGGGAAACAAAGGATGGTTTCATCGTCAATTCTTTTGATTGTTGGAATTCCAACCAATGTTTGGGAATCTGAGGTATAAATGAACCATCTAGGTTTCTGAAGAGAAAGGGGAGGGCCTGACCAGAGAATTAAGCTCTCAGAATAGTCGAATTATCAACTTCCCAATGTACTCTAGTGCATGAGCAGGGTGAAACCAGGGGCGTTGTAATTGGTCCGAACATAGGGGAGTGGAATGTGTGAATCACAATACCAACGATTCGGAACATTGTAGGGGTGGTGTGACAATGGAGGATAACTGTTGACCATGTTCGAAACACAACATCCCTATTGCGTTAGCCTGAAATGGGGATAACAAATGAGGGCCGACCGTTGACCATGTTCGAAACACGGGGCCTGACTTGAAATGTCACCCATCAGTCTTTTGGAATGTTATCCTAGGATAGTAGGTGAGCCATAGGCCGAGCATCCATACTTTTAGGGGGTTTCTTTAGACATTTAATAAGATGAGGGTCCAAACAAAGAGCACACAAAATGTGGAGGGTGGAGTGATAGGTTGTTCGAATGGAGTCCAACACTCCCGAAATTACACCGCCATGGTGAAGAATCATTAGGTGGGTGCATTGGTTTGATCAAGGATCCTAAATAATTCCAAACAGGACCTCTATGGTGAGGACCAGGAATTCCTTGCAGTTTTATGTCATACTAAAGATGATGACGAACACATAGTTTAACGTTGCACGATGAAGTCGATGTACACAGTTTTAAGGTCATACTGCATGGACCGCAATTGGGGACCAAGGGGCCAAAAGGGTTAATGAAACTAAGGATAGACCCAAAGAAAAGATTCTTGGGTGTTCCTATGAATCCCATGAGTATGGGAATCAATCCATATGTATTTTTGGAGGATGTCATGCAGTTTAACATCTTGCGACAAGGACGCGGAGTGGTCTTAGTTTATGGTCATAGAACTCGGACCATAGATGTAATTGATGGAGGGAGACACGTGGTGAATTAATTACTAAACCCAGTGTGAATGAGGATAGTGGGAGTCCGTATCACCTCAATGTGCTCCCCAGGAAACTTCTAGGTAGGGGGACCAAAAGTGAAAGTTAGGCTGGGCCCGAGGCAAAGTGCCCGGATGTTCCTACATACCCCATGAGAAAGGTAATCAAGCCATAAATAGTTCTGAAGGTAGCATGGTAAGGTACCAGTGCCAGGGATAGGCTATGTGGGTCTGGACCTTGCACCAAAAGAAGCAGTATTTGATAGATATTGTTTTTTCCTTTAGGAAAGGGGTATGTTTTTTTGTGAAGTAATAAACCTAGGACAGAAAAGCTGGGTATCTCTTTAGGAATCAAGCCATATGTAGGCATTGACAAATGGTATGGTGGATAACAAATACCCAACATGATGTCCCCTCAAGTGAGGACACCACGATTCAATGCTGTTTTTCTTCGTGCGGCTAGAACGATAATGTCACAGTTTAAGGTCGTATGGTAGGACCGACCATGCATTTTGATGTCACACAATAAAGATGAAATAGTTTAAAGTCATGTGGGACTAGGCAACATAGTTTAAAGTAATATATCTCATAATACAAGAGAAATTAGCTTTTAGGGGGGGATGCACATGATGTGATAAAGAATAACTGATGTGGATGAGGACAAGATTCACATCAAACCTTGCACAATTCCAGGGAAAGAACCTCTGGCCGAGGGGCTAACAAATTCCAGAAAGTATGTGGCTGGACCGGAATACGAAATGTCTATGTGTTCCTACATATCCCATAAGGGTGGGAATCTAGCCATACATAGTTCTAAAGAGAGAACGTATAAATAGATCCTAGTTTAATTTCTTAGAGATCGGACCATGGAGAAGCGGATCTCTTCCAAGTAAGTGCAAACCTTGATCCAATCTCCAAGCCCATGTGAGTCAAACTCACTGTAGGAAACAAGGGAAGAAGAGATATTGGCACCACATGGAATGCATGTAAGAGGAAAATTGGTGCGAATCCCCAAACAATGTGTCGATGTGGATTTTTCCTCCTATCGTTCGAATACGCACTAAGGAATAGTACCAAGAGTGTCGAAGTTCTAGTTGGACATGATGAAGTGGATAAGGATGTGAATCATGCAATAGAAATTTTGGGCTTAATGGGGTTGGTGTGACAATGGAGGATGACTATTGACCATGTTCGAAACACAGTATCCATATCGTATGACCTGAAATGGGAACAACAAATGACCGTCAACCACTGACCATGTTTGCAACCTGGGATTTGTATTAATTTTTCATTCGAAACCCTCACGGACGTTGGCCTGAAATTGTAGGAGAGCCCTTGGACCGAGAATAAATTCCATTTGGGGGTCCCTCTAGGTGTGAAAGATGACGGAAGCCCTAATTAAGGGGAACATGAGGCCTGAAGAATAGGCTAGAGCATGTATAGGTAGAATCTGATACTCTAGATGTTGAACCAGAGTACTCCTGGGAACATTGTTGAACTGCCGAAGAGGGTCGAGGGGCTCGACATAAGAGCAACTGAATCGAAAAGATAAGTATAGAATAGGTAAGCAAAGGGATCTTAAGTGAAAGAGGTATTTGGCATGGTTGTTACAAACCCAACGTGAATTGAGGATGTAAGTCCATATCACACCGCATACCTCTCTCTTGGAAGGATGCAGGCCATGGGGCTAGGAAGATAAGGAGGTTGCTATGAAATGGGGCTCAACCTGAAGAATAGATGTTTGGGCGGTCCTACATATCCCATAAGGATGGTAATCAAGCCATATGTAGTTCTAAAGGCATATTTTATCATCTTATAGGATGATGAAAGAGGTGGAGATATCCAGGGAAGGGGATATATGGTATGGTTGTGATGAACCCGGCGTGAAAGAGGGAAAAAGTAGGCACCACACTATGTTTTTGGACCTGAGGGGAAATTTTGGAAGTCGGGGCTGGGCCAATAGACAAAATGTTTGGGCATTCCTATGTATCCAATGAGGATGGGAATCAAGCCATATGTAGTTCTAAAGGCCATGTAGTTTATCATCCCATGGTGAGGATGTGGGAGAATAGAAGAACGATGAGTGAGAACATGGTGCGATCATCGTAATACCAACATTATTATGGCCAAAGAAGACTATACTACACCTTGTAGGGTCCTCCGAGAGAACTACACCCAGGGGGAACAGTCAAAGAGAAGAGTTTGGGGGATGGATTCAAGATGAAACGTCTGACTATTCCTACGTATCCCATGAAGATGGGAATCAAGCTATACATAGTTCTTGAAGTTTAAAATATTTTAGGACAACCTAACGTTTAATGTCATACGTGATGACATATAGTTTAATGTCATACGAGATGATATATAATTTAATGTCATATGAGACGACATGCAGTTTAGTGTCATGCGGGACATTTTATAGTTTAAGGTCATGTTGGATCGGACAGTTTAAGGTCATGTAGGACTGGACAATTTAAGGTCATATAGGACCCTAATGCAGTTTTGGGTTGTGCAGGACCGTACAGTTAATGGTCATGCGGGACCGAACAAATCAGGTAAATTATTGCTTGAGGAACATGGCATTGGTGGGAGGAGTTATACACTCACCATCCATGGTAAACTGGGAGTATGCACCATTGGAGTAAACCTTGTGAACAATGTAAGGTCCTTCCCATTTTGGCTCCAACATGGGTGGTTTCCTACCAGGTATCATTGGTGTTCTCAGGGCCAACACTAAGTCTCCTTGAAAGAAGTATCGGAGCTGAACTTTCTTATTGATATCTATATCTATCTTGTTCTAATGCCTTTACAGATTGTGCAGGGCACAAAGCTTGTTCTCATAGAGCGCTTCAAACTCAGCTAGATGGATCTCAGCTACTTTATCTAGTTCTTTCTTATTATAGACAGCTATGCGCAATGAGGGAAATTGAATCTCGATGGGCAGGACGACCTCCGTTTTGTACACCAGGGAATATGGAGTCACCTGGGTGGAATTACGGGTCGTTGTCCGATAAGACTAGAGGGCGTTGGGAGCTTGTCCATCTAACTCTTCTTGTTACGACCAACCATTTTCTGTAGAATGTTAGAGAGAGTTTTGTTAAACTCCTCGATCTATCCATTTTCTTGTGCATGATAACGGGAGGTATGGTTATAACTGATGTTGTACTTAGTGAACAATTTCTTAATCTCAGCTGCCTGAAATTTCATGCCGTTATCTGTGAGAACGACGTGAGGGACTCGAAATTGGTAAACGATGTTGGAGATCACAAAGTCAACGATGGAATGGGCCTTTACCTCCTTGAGAGAAATTTCCTCCTCCCACTTGGAGAAGAAATCTGTAGGCATCATTTTAGGAACACACAGATAAATGGGTAATGGGTGATTTGATGATCATAGACTGTTTTTCCCTTATTCTTATTTAAATTTAGAAAGGTTCCTATTATGAAATATAACATGAAAAAATTATGATAAAAATGTGAATTAATGGGTGTATAAATGAGAAAAATAAATAATGGGGATTTGTTTACCATTTTAACCAAGACATAAATATAGGATGGTTAAGGGTAGTGATAGTGCCTTGGTTTTGACCGTGCGGCCAGAAAAGGGGGAATGACTTGTTATAGTTTTTTTAACTCCCTCTTGATAATTTTTCTACTGGGGTGAAATTAGAATCCTTTGTGTTGTTTTTTCTGTGATGTGAGTATTATGGGTAGTGATAATTCTCTAGTTTGAGAACTCCATTGTAGGTTGTGCGAGGAACTGTCTGGTTTTGGATTGATGTGGTGAGATGTTGGTGGGCAGGGAAGCCCAAGAGATTCGACATATTAAGCTGTTTCCATTGTGGGAGGTAACATCTATGATAGAGGATCTTTGGTGTTCATCGATTAATTCTAGAAGTACTTTTAATTAGTTATTATCATGTCCCATACCATGACATCATCCCAGGTATGATGATAAAGCTATTGATTTATGTTTAGCTACATAAATGTGTTTTGGTTATATATGGGTCCCCTTAGATGTTTTACTTATGAAGATAAATATATTGGTATGGATGGTGAGAGCTATTCCATCGACAGTTAATAGATGAGGTTCACAAGAGGGACTGTAGGTTGATGAATACAGTGGGCCATGGGCCTTGGTGGATGAGTTGCTTGACAATTAGTGTAAAAAATGATCTAATAGTAGGGAGTAAAGTGTCAGTAGTATGTTCATAGAGAAAGATAATAGTATGGGTGTGGTGGAATCATAATTATAACAAGGAACCTGTAAGGTAAATGTTTAAATTACTCGGATAAAGGCTTGGTGGGCCTTGGAGGTGATGGATGTGCATCTTTTCAAGGCATTTTTTGATGGCATGGATAAGTGCCAATATTGGATAGTTTCTTATTGTTTTGGGAACAAGGAATTGGTAAATTCATTAGGTATGTTTTAAGAGTTCATATTGAGACCAACTTATTATTTGAGGTGCATCTAAAATGTGTGTTGAAAATTAGTGAAAAGGTGTTGTGGGAAAAGACTATGAAGCTGTTTTGTGTATTGTGGACACTTGGATGGGTTCAGGAGGAAACATTGGATAGAGAAACAGATGTGATGGCTTAGTTTTATGATCATTTTTACTGACAATATTATAGGTACGTATGAGTACAAATCATAGATGATCTATTATACGGTGGGGAGATTGTAGGAACCAGACTTTTATTAGAGATTCTTGGGAGTACAGCTCGATAATGAGCTATTATAAGGCGGGGAGATTGTAAGATCTCAACTTTTCATATGTATGGATATTTTTATAATTTTTTTTCATGATGGGTTGTTTTCAATTTAATTAATTTCTTAAATTATTTCACAACCTTGAAAACATACACCCCCTATAAGCAGTTTTGTTGCGTGTTAACATACCACGAAAGATGATTACACCCCCTGTAACTATCTTTCACCACATGTCCAAATTTCATGAAATAAGATTTCACCACATGTAATAAGATTTCAACACATGTAATATTTAATCACATGTAATTAGATTTCACTCCGTGTAATTGAATTTCACCATGTGTAAGATTTCACCACGTGTAATTAGATTTCACCATATGTATGATTTCACCATGTGTAATTGGATTTCAACATGTGTAATCTTTGAATATTTTTTTTTAAATTATTTGAAGGTATTTTTTCCAGAATAAGGGGAAATTGGTTAAAAATCATTATATAACATGAAATTAGTATTCAAATCATGTAATTGTCTTGCCCAAATTTTTGAAAAAGCGTATCCAACACTGCATAAGCCTCTAGACTCACCTATTCTCCATTGAAGTGCCTTAGAAACCTCTTTTCATTGCCGCACAATATTTTTTCACCTCCTCCTTGAATCAAAACTTGACAGTTCACCTCCGCCTTAGACTAAAGCTACTCTGAAAACCACCATATTCAACCGAATACCCTCCATGCATCTCCCGAGTGTGGGTGTTCTTCTCATTTAAGATCTATCTCTTTTATTCTCCTCTTCCCTGATAAAATAAAGATATTTATCCACTTTCATATTTATATCTAGATTTTTTTAATCTACATCTAGGATTTTTGGATATAGATCTAAATTTAAGAGATCTTGTTTTGTTTAGCCATGTATTTATGAGTCTGATGTAGACTGTGTTCTTCGTCTCATTGTTGATGGATCTGCTTCAAATTGGGGATATCTGTTGGAAATTTATCATCACCTTTCTTGAGGTTGGTGGTCAAAAATTCAAATCCCATAGTCTTGACTAAAATTATGTGTATTTAATTATATAATTTCTATTAGATTTTTTTCTTTTGAGTTCTTGATTAAATTAATTTATTAAGGGAAATGTGAAAATGGGATATTGGGATTTTAAATCAAGAATAATTAATTGGTAAATTAGTTATGATATTTTGAAATTTTGATTTGGATAATTAATTGTTGAATTAATTATGGTGATATAGATAATTTATATACTGAATAATTAATGGATGGAATAATTATTGTTATATTGAAGTTTTTGAAATGGTATAATTAATTGTATAATTAATTATAAAAGATTGATATGATTATTAAATTGATGGTTATAGAATAATTAATTGATTAATTAATTGGATAAACTGAATTGATTAAGATATAATAATTAATTTTGTAATTAATTGTGGTTATTTATTCAATTATGTTTGAATAATTATTTGATGAAAAAATTATATGGATTTTTTATTATGGGTTTGAATTAAATAATCAATGAATTAATTAATGTGAGAAATTAGATTATTTAATTATTTAATTAAATAAAGGGATTAATAAATTAATTAATTAATGTGTGTAATAGGATTATTTAATTTTTGAATTAAATAAAGGGAATAATTAATTTTGAATAAATTAACGGAATGTGACATGGAAAAATAATTGGAGGATTAGTTGAATTGAGTGAATAAGATTAAATAACTATGAATTGATTAATTGATTTTGACATGGGAATTAATTGATAAATTTAATTGAAGGGATTGAATGGTATTAATTAATTGTGAATTAATTAATGGGATTGACGTGGAAAATTAATTGGAAAATTAATTGATGAGTTTGTATATGTTAATTAACTATAGAATTAATTAATGGAAAATGTGTTAGATTAATTAGTTAGTGAATTAATTAATTGCAGTTGTTTTGTTAATACAATTGAATGAGTTTGATTAATTAATTGGAGAATTATTTGATGGGTATTTTTATAATGATGCATTTGAGTGAATTGGAGTAATTAATTGGTAAATTAATTAATTTGGATCATTGTGATATTTATTTATTGATTTGATATGATTAATTATTGAATTAATCATGTGATATTGAGTTTTTTATTACATATTATTGTATAATTAATAATGTGATGTTGAGTTGTAAATTTAAGATAATTAATTATAGAATTAATTATGTGATATTAAGATAGATGACTTGAGATAATGAATTTTAGAATTAATTATGAGTTTTTGAGATCATGAGTGATATAATTAATTTTGGGATCAATTATGGGATTTTGAGTTTGTGGAAATTTATTAATTAATTGATATATTAACTGATGGGATTGACATCATTAATTAATTGGGGAAATTAGTTAATGATATTTATGTGATAAACTAATTGTTGAATTTGTAATATTATTGATGTTTTTAGTTAATTTTTTAATTTTCTAATAGAATTGAAGTATTTAATTAATTGTTTAATTAATTAATGTATTTGATGTTATTAACTAAATGCCAAATTAATTTATATTAGTGATGTGATTAGTTGTTTATTGAATTAACAAGGGGAGTTGATGTGGTTAGATAATTGTTGAATTAACAAGAGTAATTATTGTGATTTGTTAATTGTTGAATTAATTAGATAATGTAAGTAATTAATTAATGGTTGTTTTTATTAATGAGTTTTATGTCCTTAATTATTTGGGGAATAAATTAGGAGAGTTCATGTGAAGTCTAATTGTTGAATTAGCAATGAGGATGATCTAGTAAATTAATTGATAAGTTAATTAATGTGATATTGGGGTAAGATGATTAATGTTGATTAATCCAACTTCATGTGATGATGTTCCATATATGATAATGTGGCTAATGTTTATTATCCATGATAAACGAGATACACGTGATATGTGTGAAATGGTGAATGGTAACATACTCATTCGACCAACTATTATGAATGGTAACATGCTCATTCAATTATGTATTATTAAATGGTGAATGGTAACATGTCATCCAAATTGTGTACTTTTATGAATGGTAACATGTTCAATCATTGTGAAATAAGAACGGTGATAGTGGTACTCCGAGATATGGCCTCACATGAGAACACTTCACACTCTGGATGATTCACATCAGTAACTGAGATATGATGTCACCTTTGAACACTTCGAGATCTTGCATGATTCGAAGTAGGTATTAAGATATAATATTACCTAAAAAACACGTTGGGCTCCATCAAGAGATGAATATAGTATTGAGGTACGATTTTCCTAGGGAACCATAGAGTTAATGTGGTTAAATAGAGAATAAATGATAATGTTATAACTATTTATTTATTAATTGAACATATTTATTTATAGAATTTAATAAAATATTATCTGATTGAATTTGTTTTAGAGACCGTTGGGGTTGTTTACTATGTTTTACTCACAACATACCCAGGCTTCCTAATTAGTAACCAAATAGAATTTGTGTTTTATGGATAAGTAAATGGAAAAGGCCCTGTGTTGGATAGCTTATTTTGGGATGGAGCTTGGATGAGGGAATCAATTGTGGTTTGGGACCCACATGGGTGTCATCATTGTCTTTATTTTTAGTCTTCATTTTAGACACTTTGACACCTAATTTGGAATGGAATGTTTCCCTTTTAGTTGAGAAATATATTTCTTGTTTTGGTTATCTTGTGAAATTTGTACTGTTTATCATTATATATGATTCCATTATTGTTTATTATTTCCACTGGTGTATACTGTTATAAAAGTGGGTATATTCTCCCCAAGACTGACTTGTCAGACCCTCGTTACTAGTCGGTAGCCTCTAGGGTATGGGGAGGTGCGCATAAGGTCACGTGACTGACCGACTTAGGGAATTGTTGTGTGGTACCTGGATCGACATGTTACAATATAGAATGGGTCTCATAGATATAATTGGGAGACAAAAAAAACTTAAATTAAGTTTAAATTTCATTTATTACAATCTAACTTCCAATAAAATTAATTTAAATTTAAAAAATATATATAAGATGACAAATTAAATAATTATAATATTATATATGATCCATTTATTACATTTCATAACCCAATTATTTATCATTAATTATCAATATCATAATTTTAGGGTGTAACTGTTTCGTTTCTCATTGAAATTTCAGTTTATAAATTCAATTCTGTTTGTAATTATTATTCTTACATCATATCCAGAATGATAATAATTATATAAATATCATATATATTCATCATAAAAATATTTATAATCATCCCTAAACAGTATATATAGAAAAAGAAATTTCCCCATTCATGGAGTTGGTAAATTGTACGTACACATAATGATTGTTTACCCTTTTTGATGGATTGAATGAAAGAAAGGTAAATAATAATTCACATTACTAGAATCATTATTATATAATTTAAATCATTTATATTAATTAAAAATATCCTTATTACCATCCATTTAAATAATAATTTAATAAATCCCATCGATTCATAGAGGTGCTATTATACACATATAAACGAGAGACGCTTTCATTTTCCAACAGATGGAAATATAAGAAGGTGGATATGATATTTTAAATCAAGAAGAATAATAATTTCATAAATATAATTTATCAACTCTAACACCATCATAATAATCGTCTTTGAAATACAGTGATGGAAAATGAATTGTATCACTACATAGAGGTGTAAATCTACACATATTAATGACTGATAATTTCATTTCGCCTTTTATGGAATATATGGTGGATATTTATGGTTAAATAACCCTAATAACATTTTATTATATTTAGGAGAATAAATTTATTATTTCAAGATTAATAACATTTATTTAGTGGTGGTGAAATATGAAGTAAATTGACATAGGTTTTGTTCGATAATTACCTCTTCTTCGGTAGTCCTCCATTAGATTTTCTCTAGAGGAACCATGTAATAGTCATTCAAGAAGACTATAACCAATAATTATAGAATAGGAAAATTTATAAGAAAATTTTACTAGGTTTGGTCAGGATATATAGCTCAATTTTTCTTAAAGAAGAGAAATAACGTGTGTCCATTTATAAGTGGGGGAGTGGCGGGAAATGGAAGTTCTTAAAACATTAAAATATAATAATGTCATACTAAAGAAAAATGGATCCAAATGGAAAATTTTGTTGATTTGGGATATTTTAATGTACAAATATGGACACAAATTTGGATTTAGAATTGTTTAATTAGAATACAGTCCCTTATATCTTAGTATAACCCCACTGTAAACCAGTTTTAACCTTTACCACAATAATGAGTTTTTAATATTCATTCTGAACAATGATTAAGTTGGACTAATAATATTAAAAAATAATTTTAATATAAAATATATATTCCATTTTATCAAATCAATTCATATATGTGGTATAATTTAATTTTAATTTAAACTCATGAAATTCGATGAAAATAAGTTCTAAAAAAATATTATCTTACGAATAAAAAGGTATTTTTACCAAAAGTCAACATAAAATAAATTTAAATGAGATAAATTAGTTTATTCATAATATAAATGATAAAAATTTACATTTAAATAATTTTTTTATAATAATGTAACAATTTAAAATCATGGAATTAACGGAAGGTTTTCCCAAAAAATCTGTAATTTTAACTATTCACTAAAAAACAATCTTCTAAGAAAATTATCAAAGTTTCACTCTAAGAAATTTTTGATTTGATGATTTTTAAAATGATGTTCTTTCTAGAATTATTTTCTTAAAGTGAAAATTATTGATTATATTAGATATGAAAAAAATAAAAAATAAACATTTTTTAAGAAACTGTAATTTTGATGCACATAATGACTTCACTAAATTTCGAGTACTTATTTTTTAATATAAGTTGTTTATCAAAATATTTACACATATTTTTATTAAAATTTAGTAATTCATATTAACTCTTCCAACTTACATGATACTTTATAATGGTGTACTGTATTATGGTTCATTTATATTTTTGGTTGAGTGTATCATAAGCTATCAATGAAAGACAATTTTTTAAGGAGAAATATACCATAAAATATTAATTTTTATGCCCCCTACATGTGGAACCATGCAATTTAGTATATTATTGTTTCAACTTCACAATTTTTTATTGAGTTACCTTTCTTCATCATCTAGAGTTCCAGTTCTCACAACTTTATCATGACATCACACACATATCAAAACATCTTTCTCTTATTTCATTTCATCATATATTAGTGAGTTCTATATATATTACATATCACTATATTGATCATATTAACTTTATTTTAGGTTATTTTAAAATTAAAAATTAGTTATATTTATAAAATTAAATTGAATAAAAAAAACAAAGCTCACATGAACAGTTGATCTCCCATGATTCTCCATATTTAATTTTGGTAATATCTCACATGGGATTGTTCCTTATTTCATTAAAGATAGATCTCTATCCTAATTTAAACACTCAATATATATATATATATATATATATCTAAGAATTACTTAATAGTATCATTGAGTTTTATCCTTCTCTAAAAACACCACAAGAATACTCATGTAAAACTTCTTAAAAATAGTATATAATATATTACTACAAATGGTTGGGATTTTTTGTATAAATTAGTTTATTTTAATAAAATCCTTCATCACTACTAAAATAAATTAAAAACATATTAATTATATCATGAAATTATTTTTTTATATTTAAAACAATAAAGAATAATACATGTATCATTATAATTTTTCTACATTTTCATGTTTATTTAACCTGAACATTCCCCATTTAAGGGTTGATTAATTTGCTTGTAATAAATGATACCTTCTTATTCTACTTTCTATATAAAGTGGCATAAATCACAATAATATTGTGATTTTTAAGACAATGAATAACATTCCTTCATTATAATTATAAATTTTTTATTTTGAGGTATTTTTCTAGATTATTTTAGTTTCATCCTTGGTTAATAGTTTCCCTAGGAATTATATTGAGGAAAAATATATCTTTTGGGCTTGGCAGCAGGTGGCACAAAGTTGGTATATGATTGTAGGAAACCATGTTCCTGGGATAGTGGCATTATATAGGTCATACAGACATCTGTATAAGTGGTCACCCTCCCCTAAGAAACCAAGAAGCTTCATTGCACTTTGATAGAGAGGTACAAATGGTTGTTTCCTGATTTTGAAAATTATTCAACCTATTCAAGTCATTCAAAATATGGATCTTAATCCTTTTCCCTCATCGATTTTAATCATAATTCACCCACAATCGGATCCATATGGGATTTTAATCCCTAGGAGCTCCTTCATCTCCCTCTTGGCCCCTTGAATCTAAAATCATTGGGTGGGTTTATCCTCGGTTCTTCACGAATTCACCGGTTAAGTCTCTTCCCACATGGTTTTCCCTTCTTCTATAGTTTCTCCTACCTCTTTCTTGGATTCGTGTTTCTTCATGGGGTTGGCTAACCCAATAAGGGTTCAATGTTGTTTTTTTGAGTGAAATATTATTGTTTGTGGCTAAATATTCCCTTTATATGGTTTTGTGGTAGTGCAGTTGTGGTATTCCACCAATTTCCATATGTTTCCAATTGTGAGGTATATGATTCCATGATATAATATTATTAGATTCTTTTGGTATGATTTCATAGTAATTTATCCTTTTTATATGAATTATGTATGTAGTTTGAAATATATTTTCAAAGGGATATGATGTGCGCATGTGCTGGAAAATAGTTTTCTAAAGGAAATTGATTGATTTTCATGTGTTCACCTTTACTGGGAATTATAAATTTTTTATATGGACTGTGATAATAGTGAAGAAAAATGTTTCCAAAAGGATTTGAGGTTAGTATGTGTTGGATTTTTGTTTTTTAATTGTAATTGATTGTGTTGTGTTTTAGAATCATTATTCTGCACTCTAAATGTGTTTTTTAATGGAGAAAAAAATATATAATGTGTTTCCTAATGGTTTTGGTGTGTGTATGGACTTGAAAGTGATTTTGATTATGGAAAATGGTTTTCCATTTTAGTTTTTATTATTAGATGAATGTGCCTATATGAGAATTATTTTTTTAGGTGTGTCCATGTTTTTCTGCATATGTGATGAGGATCATGGAACACATGGGAATCACGAGTTTGGAGGCAGACATGATGAGGAAGGCGGAATGAACATAAGTGGACAAGACCCTTTGCGTGGAATTGGAGGCCCAATGACAAGGGAGCGGACCAAGAGAATGAAGGAGGCCTTAAATGGATTAATCATACAATTCCAAGAGGAGGCCCAACAGCTTTTCTTGGGGGAAGCATCCGGGCCTATAATTACATTAATTAAGGCCCAAAAATGCTTTTAAAAACCCAACCCAAGTGGTGCTACGAATTTTCAATACCACCCCACCATGGAATCTTCAAAGTCAAAAGGTGGTGGGATACTTGTCTTTACTTTTCCAAAAAGGGTGTGCTACTTGTCTCCTAAAGTCATGGGAAAGTGCCAATGTTTTCAGAGTCATCATTTAGGCTTTTTGACTTTTGGAAACTAGGTGTTAGACTAATGTAAAAGCCACCCCATGTTGTGATTCGTATTTCCTTCTCTCTTTGGCTATAAATAGCCACCCCCTGTACTCTTGGAACATCATGAATGAAAGTAATGTTATTATGATGAGTTTTGCTTGCATCCTTTGTGTTCTTGCTTAATTCTTGACTTATCAAAGGACTGGTCATCCTTTGTGGTGTCTTGTGTCTAGATTTCTTAGAGACAAGTTCTCTTTGGGTTCTACCTTGACCATTTCCCATTTCCTTTTCATTTTCACTATCCGCAAATCACATTCACTTGTTTTCTTGCGGCCATCCCGGTGCTCAACGTGCGGACATTATACAGGGTTCCTAGGACACTTTCTAGCGGGTCTTGCATCGTGTATCATTTGGTATTAGAGCCCATTTGCAAGAAATCAGGTTCTTTCTTTCTTATCCTTTCTTCCATTTTCATTTCTCTTCAAATCGGGCCAACATCAATTCTGGTCCATTTTCTTCTTCCCCTAAAGATGTCATTTCTTCTTATTTTGGGACGTACAGTATATCATTCTTCTAGTTGAGAAGCTCATCTTTCTTCCCCATTTCGAATCATCAAAATCAGAGCTATAAATAGCGAGATACAGCGGGTTCAAATTTTGCAACAAATTCTCCAATTTTAAAACCATGCAAATCTCACGTTGATTCCATTTGATGTTAAAATTATTGCTTCTCCTGCAATTAAATTTTGAAAAATTCATCTTGTTTCTGCTGCATGTACAAAAAAAAGAGCCAAAATAAAACAAAAAAATCGAAAAAAAGTAAAGGCTCAAAAAAAAATTGCAACACTTTGAATTCTACGTCCCATTTTCATTCTTCTTCTTTCCTTTTCTTCCTCTTCCCAAATTTTTCATCTTGAATCCAATTTTAATTTTATCTTTGAATTCTAGTTTGGGATTTCCACATTTCAAAGATCCTTTCGATTTGTTGAAATTGGGTAAGAACATTATTGGAAGCAAGTTGAGTGGCAAAAGGAAAGAGTGTTACATTTTGATAAAAGCCAAAATTGAGTGAAACACTAGCGAACATATTATTTTTGAGTGTAAACACGTGAGGGAGTGTGTGAGGTCCATTTTCTTTTCTCTTCACTTTTTTTACAGGATTCCTAAATGGCGGAGTCGAGTAATACCAATTAAGTGGACATTAAGATGTTCATGAGGGATGTACAAGAACAATTCCAAAGGTTGAATGCGAGGATGGATGGACTCCAATCCCCATACAATTCTAGATCACCACCAAGGAGGCGAGTTTTTGAAGAAGAGGAGGAGTTATCTGATTTTCACGAGTCACCAATTCGGAGAAATCCACCACCATGGAGGCAAGCCAATGATCTTGGAGGAGTAAAGTTGAGGATCCCTTCATTCCAAGGTAAGAATGATCCTAAAACTTACTTGGAATGGGAAAGAAAGGTCGAACATGTTTTTGTTTGTCACACCTACTAGGAGGAAAACAAAGTAAAGTTGGAGTCCATGGAGTTCACCGATTATGCAAGTATTTGGTGGGACCAACTACAAGTGAGTCGACGACAATGTGGAGAAAGACCCATCCACACTTGGGAGGAGATGAAAGTGGTAATGCGTAAGAGGTTCATTTCTAGACACTATTATCGTGATTTTTTCCTCAAGTTTCAGGGTTTGAAACAAGGGGCTATGAGTGTTGAGGAGTATCACAATGAGATGGAGATCATCATGATTCGAGCGAATATTGATGAGGAGCAAGAGGCCACCATGGCAAGATTTGTGAACGGTCTCAACCATGACATTCGGGACATAGTGGACATGCACCACTACTTGGACATGGAGGATCTACTACACATGGCTACCAAAGCAAAGAGGCATGTAAAGGAAAGAAGGATGTGCCCTACATCTTATGGTAAGGATTCTAGACCTTCATTCATGTTTAAGGATCCAAACCACAATAGCATGTAAGGGAACACAAAACTGATTCGAAGGAGTTTCCCAAACCAAAACAATTCTTCCCGGAATCCAGAGGTAAAATGGAGGGTAAGGTTGTTTCCAAATCACGAGATATCAAATGTTTTAATGGTCAAGGATTTGGACATATTGCGTCACAATTCCCAAACAAGAGGACAATGATTATTTTGGATGATGGAGATGTTCTTAGTTCTAGCTCAAGAGAAGATGAAATGCCATCACTTGAGGATGATTCGAAGGTGGAAGTAGAAAGCCCCGTACATGGAGAAATGCTTGTTGCAAGGCGTGCTTTGAGTGCTCAACTCGAAGGATAACATGATCAAGAGAAAATGGAGCAATGTTTTCATACTAGATGCCTCGTCAATGATAAGGTATGTAGTATGATTATTGATGGGGGTAGTTGTACAAACATAGCAAGTGGTTTGATGGTTGATAAATTGGGATTGGCTACGACTAGACATCCTAGGCCTTATAGATTGCAATGGTTAAATAATAGCGGGGATGTCAAAGTGAATAAGAAAGCACAAGTTCCATTTTCTATTGGGAAGTATGAAGAAAAGGTGATGTATGATGTTGTTCCAATGCATGCTAGTCATATTTTTTTGGGAAGACCGTGGAAATTTGATAGGAGGGTCACACATGATGGATACACCAATCGATATTCTTTTGAGTATAATGGGAGGACGATTATTCTTACACCATTGAGGCCTTTGAAAGCTTATGAATACCAAGTGAGGATTGAGAGAGATTGTGAGAAGAGAGAAAAAGAAAAGAGAGAAAAAATAGAGATAATGAGAAGAGTGGAAAAATCAAGAGTGAAAAAGGAGTTTTGAGTGAAAGAAAAAAAATGAGGGAAATAAAAATGTTGAAAATAAGAGTTAAAATAAGAGTGAAAACAAGAGTGTTGAGGTAAAAGTGATCTTATTTTCCAGAAAAAGAGAGATAGAGAGAGCTTTGGAGGGGGAGGAAACTCTCGTGCTTTTATGCAAGGGAGAACGTTTTACCACTAACTCTCCTAACCATTCTATGCCTTCTAGTGTTATGTCTCTTTTGCAGGATTTTGGTGATGTTTTTCCTGAGGAGATTCCCGATGGCTTACCACCCTTGCGGGGTATCGAGCACCATATCAACTTCCTCCCCGGAGCAACACTTCCCAATCGACCGGCTTATCGGGCTAACCCGGAGGAGACTCGTCAAATCCAACGACAAGTGGAAGAATTGCTAAGCAAGGGATTTGTTCGAGAGAGCTTGAGTCCATGTGTGGTACCGGTAATCCTTGTCCCAAAAAAAGATGGTATGTGGAGAATGTGTGTTGATTGTCGAGCTATCAATAAAATCACGGTAAAGTATCGTTATCCCATACCTCGTTTGTATGATATTCTTGATGAACTCCATGGTGCATGCTTGTTTACTAAAATTGACCTAAGGAGTGGATACCATAAAATTAGAATGAAAGAGGGAGATGAATTGAAAACCGCATTTAATACTACTTTTGGATTGTATGAATGGATAGTTATGCCTTTTTGACTAACTAACACCCCTAGTACATTCATGAACATAATGAATCACGTTTTCCATCCATTCATAGAGAAATTTGTGGTTGTGTATTTTGATGACATCCTTGTTTATTATAAGAGCCTTGATGAACATCACGAACATTTTAAACATGTTTTTGAGACTCTTAGGAAAAATAGTTTGTTTGCAAACTTGTAAAAATGTACATTTTGTTTAAATTCAGTTGTTTTCCTTGGTTTTGTGGTAGGATTTTATGGCATGAGGGTTGATGAAGAGAAGGTGAAGGCGATTCGGGATTGGCCACAACCAAAGAATGCCAACGAGGTGAGGAGCTTCCATGGACTTACAAGTTTTTACCGAAGGTTCGTGAGGGACTTTTCAACCATCGCAGCACCATTGAATGAGTTGGTCAAGAAAGGGGTGAGTTTCAAGTGGGGAAAAGCTCAAGAGGAATCCTTCTCCACACTCAAAGGTAAGTTGACCAATTCACCTCTCTTAGTTCTGCCTGACTTTTATAAAGTTTTTGAGGTTGAGTGTGATGCCTCTGGAATAGGAATTGGGGCTATTTTAATTCAAGACTCTAAGACTATCACATACTTTAGTGAAAATCTTAATGGGGCTGCATTGAACTACTCTAACTATGACAAGGAATTTTATTCTCTCAAAAGAACTTTAGAAAATTGGCAACATTACTTGTGGCCAAGGGAATTTGTGATTCATTTGGATCATGAAAGCCTAAAATTTCGTAAGTGACAAGGAAAGTTGAATAGGCGGTATGAAAGATTGATTGAATTCATTGAAACATTTCCTTACAACATTAAGCATAAAAAAGGAAAAGAAAATGTTGTTGTTGATACTTTGTCTAGGAGATACTGTCTTATCACTTCTATGTGTGCTAAAATACTTGGTTTTGAAATATTGAAAAGCACATATGAGAATGATGTGGACTTTTCTAAAATTTGGAAGTTATGGGAAAAACCTGGAAAAAGTGATTTTTAAAAACATGATGGATTTATTTTTCGGAAAAATAAATTGTGTGTTCCATCTTGTTCCATGCGTGAACTGCTTATTAGAGAAACAGATGGTGGTGGATTAATGGGGCATTTTGGGGTTGAGAAAACATTGTCCTTATTGAGTGAACATTTTTATTGGCCTCACATGTGTAGGGATGTGGTAAGTGTTTGTGGAAATTGTAATGTGTGTAAACATGAAAAGTCGAAAGTGCTTCCACATGGCTTATACACCCCTTTGCCTGTTGCTTCTCATCCTTGGGTTGACATTTCAATGGATTTTGTCCTCGTCTTTCCAAGATCACAGTCCGATAAGGATAGCATCTTTGTGGTGGTGGACAGGTTTAGTAAAATGGATCATTTTATTACTTGTTCTAAAACCAATGATGCAACTCATATCGCTGATTTGTTTTTCAGGGAAATTGTTAGGTTGCATGGCTTACCCAAGAGCATTGTGAGTGCCAGGGATGTCAAATTCCATAGTCACTTCTGGAGGACATTGTGGAGAAAACTTGGAACCAATCCTTTTTCTTCACCACCACACACCCACAAACAGATGGTCAAACTGATGTGGTCAATAGGACACTTTCCACATTGTTGCATGTCATCCTTAGGAAAAATCTAAAACATTGGGAAAGATGCCTGCCTCACATTGAGTTTGCTTATAATCGAGTGGTTCAATCCACTACTAATGCTTCACCGTTTGAAGTTTTGTATGGTTTTAACCCATTAAATCCACTTGATATTTTACCTTTGACTACTAATCAATTTTCAAATCTTGAAGGTGAAAAGAAGGAAAAGTTTGTACCAGAGTTCCATGCAAAGGTAAAGGCCAACATTGAGCGGAAGAATGAACAAGTAGCGAAGCACGCCAAAAAAGGTCGGCGAAAATTGGTGTTTCAACCTGGAGATTGGGTGTGGATACACTTGAGGAAGGAGAGGTTTCCAGAGCAACGAAAATCAAAACTCCATCCATGAGGATATGGTCCTTTCCAAGTCTTAGAGAAGATCAATGATAATGCCTACAAGATTGATTTACCCGATAGGTATGGGAATGTTAGTGGTACCTTTAATGTTGCTGATCTTTCTCCCTTTGAATTTTCAGATTCGAGGATGAATCCTTTTGAGGAGGGAGGTGATGATGAGGATCATGGAACACATGGGCATCATGAGGTTGGAGGCAGACATGATGAGGAAGGCGGAATGGACATAAGTGGAAAAGACCCTTTGCGTGGAATTGGAGGCCCAATGACAAGGGAGCGGACCAAGAGAATGAAGGAGGCCTTAAATGGATTAATCATAGAATTCCAAGAGGAGGACCAACACCTTTGATTAGGGGAAGCATCCGGGCCTATAATTACATTAATTAAGGCCCAAAAATTCTTTTAAAAACCCAACCCAAGTGGTGCTACGAATTTTCAAGCCCACCCCACCATGGAATCTTCAAATTCAAAAGGTGGTGGGCTACTTGTCTTTACTTTTCCAAAAAGGGTGTGCTACTTGTCTCATAAAGTCATGGGCAAGTGCCAAAGTTGTCAAAGTCGTCATTTAGGCTTTTTGAATTGTGGAAAGTAGGTGTTAGACTAATGTAAAAGCCACCCCATGTTGTGATTCGAATTTCCTTCTCTCTTTGGCTATAAATAGACACCCCTTGTACTCTTGGAACATCAAGAATGAAAGTAATGTTATTATGGTGAGTTTTGCTTGAAACCTTTGTGTTCTTGCTTAATTCTTGACTTATCAAAGGATTGGTCATCCTTTGTGGCGTCTTGTGGATAGAGTTCTTAGATACAAGTTCTCTTTGGGTTCTACCTTGACCATTTCCCATTTCCATCTCATTTTCACTATCCGCACATCACATTCACTTGTTTTCTTATGGAAATATGGGTGCTCAATGCGCGGACATTATACAAGGTTCCTAGGACACTTCCTAGCAGGTCTTGCATCGCGTATCAATATGTATGTGAAAGTGGTGATTTATGTGACATTTGAAATGAAATTTGATCATAAAAGGGAATCTTGGGTATCTAGGTGGTCGGACTAGGACTGATATGCTAGTTGGATCGACAGAGCTGAGGTATAGTTTCTTCTAGAAGGATTGATTCTACAAAAATAACATAAAATGTTATATGATCGAAGTCCCTTAAACCTTGGGATGTTTTCCCATATATTTTCTCATGGATGAGGATGTTATGGGTTTTGGAATATGATTATAGAACACTACAGCTTCAGATGTATTCCTCTTTCTTGGATCATGCATGAGGATGTTGTGGGTTTTTGTTGGAAGAGTTTATCACCATGGTAGGAGGTTCCTATCATCCCAATAGTGCAAGTTACCTATAGGAATTTCTCATGTTTTCTCTTCTAATGTGGTCCTTTTTGATGCGGTTCACATTGGTCCTATTTTCCAAAAAAAATTTCCGTAAAATAATGTTTTCCTGAGTATGTATTTCCTTAAGGATTCTTTCTTAGATATTTTTCCATTTTTCTTGAGAAAATATGCATGTTGATTTATCTTAAAATGTTATGTAATGGACTCATTCTTTTGGAGGCATTCAACTGGGCTTGGTATCACACCATATATATAACCTTGTGTGTATGTAGACTTTGTTATATATGACTCATGTAAAGGTATGATGTTTCATGGTGGTCATGGTCATAACCCATCCGTGTGGGGCTTACTCTATGACTCCCCAAGCCAACCTCCATTAGGCCAGGGGCTGGTGACTAGCACTGGGAAGGAATTTTTCTAACATGGGAGGCATTTACTAGGTACCTGTACACACACACACATGTCCAATCCAACAAATTCTGTAAAGTAAAAACCACTAAGGAACAAAATGCATGAATACAAATAATCCCGAATAACAGAGTATAATAGAAATTAATCTGAAGAATGTAAATTGGTCCAGAATACAAGCCCACCAAAACAAAGAAAACAAAAAAAATACAATTTTCAACTTCTAAGAATGAATTTAGGTACTAGTACTACTGCTCATAGTTATAGGAACACCTCATCCTGAAGGAAACTCACAAATCTCAGTCTGGTCCCGGTCCTCCCTGGACTCTCTCAAAAGGCCACTCATTTACAGAAGACACGACATGTGCGGGAAAATACTGTGCATGGGTTAGTATAACATTACTCAGTATAGGACCTTGAAAATAAAAAATAAATACACAAGTAAACATATAGTCATCTCTACATAGTATATTTCTACAGAACATATAACAAGTTAAACACACCTAGATATACTCGAAAACCTTAACCTGTAGTTTAGAGTTAAGTCACAACGACTGCATACCCATGCTAGGGAATCAAATTCAATGATTACACAAAGAACTCATCTAGGAGAACTCACTCCATGAGTTAGATAGTTCGGATGAAATCCGTCTAAGAAGTACTGTTTGTTGGGGAAATCCATGAGATAGATAGATGGACTGATAGATATGAATAGAGAACAAATACACTCATTCTGGGAGGAAACACTCCTGAGTGGGAAAAGATTAGGATACATGGATGTGGATCACTACCAAGGCCTTGGCGGATACCAAGACTCATTTCGATTCACCTTCTATGTAGAGGATCAACGTCTGGTAGGATTGGTATCGTCAATACCTAACTCTACCTAGGGTCAATAATCGGTAGAGGATCTAGCTCTGGGCCTCTCAGAAGGATTCTGACTTTATCCAGAATTTCCTACTGATGGAATGATACTCCTATGGATGGAAATGATAACTTAACTTCATGGGAATGAGCAAAGGGGAACTAACCTAAAAACATGTCCAAGGAATAGATGATAAGAAGATCAATCCATGTATAGAGCGGTACACAATGTGTATAAGGGTCACATGACATTTACTATGACCTAGGGTATTGCCCGTGTACAATAAACCATGTCAATGGAATGCCATGTAGAAGGAGGTTTACACGACATGTAAGATAGTGACACGCTGTGTTCCATTATTAGGAGAAGACTCTATGTATGCTGGGCATGTACCAGTACACGACTTCAACTCGTGTGTCCCAGACTGTGTACGATACACTGGGAGGTCCGCGTATTTGTCTAGGTCGGGTCGTGTGTTGGATTTCATACCATGTACTCCACTCGGAGTCTTTGTATCACCTGAAATACATGCCGAGTATATGTGAGGACCCACATGCTATGTGAAAATGGTCACATGGCATGTGTACACTTCCTACACCGCGAAACCCTAGCCGCCACTGAGCCGACCCCACATGCTGTGTTCTTTGGGTTACACGCCTGTGTATCACAATTTTCTAGAATCATAGTTCTTCACCATCTTGCCATGGGATCTCCTATGATCTTTGATCTGAATATTTTATCATCGCGATAATCTAGGTTTTAGGTCATCCAGACATCCCATAGCCATTTCCATTGGTTTGGGGACTCTGATAGGCCCCAAAAACGAGTCCTGATCCACTTGCATGAAGAACACTCAAAGAAAGATCCTCCTTGATCTGATCCATTTCGTCATCTATCATCGCTATCGCACCTCTGCTTGGTTTTTGATATTTTTGATCTCTAGTTTCAGATCTTTGCGTTGCAAAATGTACTTGCAACGATTTGGTGTTCATTGCCTCATGAAGAACGTGAAGAACACGGGGTGAGGAGGGAAGAAATTAAATAATAAAAAATGAGGAATGAACCTCCACATTCATGCATAATAGAATTTATCCACTCCCGTTAGTAGGTTAAATAGGGAGAATAAAAAACAACAATTCTAAAAATCACGAATTAATTCCCCAAATCAAAATCCCTGAATGATACGGAAATAATAACCCTACCTCAAGAACGCATGATATGCAGATCATACTATTCGTGGGTAGATCCATGTGAATCATTTAATTTTAGAATGGGTAATAAATATAAATAACAAACCTCTACCTCGATTCGGTTGAAGAACGATCGTTGTGTCATGTTCTTCGGCGATGTTCATCGAATCTGAGGTGTGTCGATCGATCTCTTTGTTGTCATCCGCCAACATGTTCTCCTCCAATGCTACAATGGATGTTGTCAATTTGCAGGGTTATGCGGATAACCCCGTGAATTTTCCCTAAGTGGGTATTAATAGGGGATTATTAGGTTGTTGTGTTAAGGAAACATTTAAAATAAAATAAATTATTAATTTATTTAATTTCCTTTAAAACATACAAAAAATAACTTTTGCATTCGACCCGTATCAGTCGATGTTAGGCCCCGCCTAAGTTAAAGTTGTTGTTCATTACACAACGGTTCCCTAAAATTTATAATATGGGAACCCATTAAAATGTTATTCTAATTTTTAGGAAAACTACTCACCTGTTCTATTTAAACGTTTAAATTATTTCAAACATTTATTTTGGGCACCTCGGGCCTCAGAATCGCACTATGTCACAAATCCTTGTCTCATAATAATTCCATATAATATTTAAAAATAAAATAAATGGAAAATATAAGAGATTAAATTACCCCCACCTTAGGGATTTTACATCCCTGAAAATCCAATACAAAAGGCTACTAAAACAGATGTGGGTACTGCACATGAATCTGAGCCTCCCACACCCATGTTCTCATCTGAGGATTCTCTTGCTACCATAGAACACACACCAAGGGAATCACTTTTCAAAAATGGATTATCTCTTATTGATACTCAATCACCACTGGGTACTCTATGAAGGTCGCTCCATCCTTGATGTCTAGCTCACCTCAGTCGATGACATGTGATGGGTCATGCACATACCTCTTCAACTACAACACGTTGAAGACATCATGTACCCGGTGAAACTATGCCTGTAGAACAAGGCGGTATTCCACCTTACCAACTGTACGCAGTATCTAAAAATGGATGATGAACCTTGGAGATAACATGTCATCCCGACCATGTCTCTGCAACCCTCATCGAGATTATAATCGAAGGAAGACATGGTCTCCCTCCTCAAAATCTAGAGGTCTCTGTCATCTATTAGAATAAGACTTCTACTGGATCTGTGCAGTCTTCATCCGCTCTTGGATGATATACACCTTATCGGTGGTAGATCACACCAACTCTGGACCCTTGAGTTTTGTCTCTATAGGGTTAGTCTAGAAAATCGGTGACCGCAAGGTTACCCATATAAAGACTCAAACGATTCCATACTGATGGTGGAGTTGGTAGCTGTTGTTGTACGTGAACTCCACCTGTGGTAGGTGATCCTCCCAACTGTGACCAAAGTCTATGATATAGGCCCACAAAATATCCTCAAAAACCTGAATGGTTCTCTCTATCTAACCATCTATCTGGGGATGGAATGGTGTGATGAAGTGTAGCTGAGTCCCAAACAACTCCAGCAATACCTTCCACAACTGAGATTTGAAATGAGCATCACAATATGAGACTTTCTTCAAAGGGACGCCATGAAGCCGAACTATCTCCTTCACATAGAGGCATCCCAAGATCTATATGGAACTCTACTCCCTGATATCTAGGAAGTGGGATGACTTGGTGGGTTGGTCAATGATCACCCATATGGAATCATATCCCTTGGGCGTTGATATTAAGACTATCATGAAGTCCATCAATATCCCATCCCACATCCACTCCAGTAAATCCAGGGGGTGAGATAACCCTACGGGAACCTGGTGCTCAGCCTTCTCCTGTTGGAATGTAAGGCATCTAGAAACAAACTTTGCAACTGTCTTCTTCATACCTATCCACCAGAACTGATGTTGGAGGTCCTGGAACTTTTTTTCTACTCCTGGATGTACCTCAAAGGGGGATGTATGAAACCTCCTTATAACCTCCTAATCCAACTCCACTAACATAATTGTGCACCCTATGAAAAGAACTATCTGCTCCCCACCATAGAAATATCCATCAGGAGTATGTCCTGAGGATAACTAAGGATGTAAAGTCTCACAGTCGACATCCCCTAACTGTCCCTCCCTAACTAGCCATAAGAGTGGAGGGGAAACAACCATAGAATGGAGATAAGTTGAATCATCTCTATCCATGAAGGATATCTATAGTGTAGACAACTACTCTGAAACCTTACAAAGTAGCTGTGAACTTTATCTCTTATAGTGATAATCTTCCACAACGTTCCCCTTCCCAAGAGTATATATGATCTTGAATTCATAATACTAGGGAAACTATATCCATTGCCTCTGCCTCAAATTCATATCCTTTTGTGAGAAGATGTACTTGAGGATCTTGAGGTCAAAGTAGATGATAAACCATTCACCCATCATGTAGTTTCACAACATCTTCAATGAGAAGACTACCACAACCAATTCAAGATCATTGGTTACATAGTTCTAATCATGAGGACTTATCTATTTTGAACTATAAACAATCGCTTCCTGCCTCTATGTCAGGACATAGCCAAGCCCAGTCCCTGTTGATTCATAGATAACTACGTACTTGAAACCCTCTTCTTGAAATATCAAGATTGGTACGCTCGTCAAACTCTACCTCAACTACTGGAAAGCCTTTTGGCACTTCTCTGTCTATATGAAAGGATGACTCTTTTGGGTCAAGGATTTCATCGGTGTTACTATTCGGGATAAAGCAGGGATAAATCTCCGGCAGTATCCATCCAACCTAAGGAAGATATGCACCTCTATCACACTCCGTGGTGGCTCCCATAATATCACTACCTTGACCTTGGATGGGTCCACTGTTACCCCATCTGATGAGATAACATGTCCTAGAATATGGACCTTAATTATCTATAACTAGAACATCGATAGATTCCCATAAAGATGGTGCTATCAGAGAATGTTTAGAACCATCTATAGGTGTCTCTCATGCTCCTCCTCTGACACTAAGTACACAAGGATGTCTTCTATGAAGACTACTATCAACTGATCTAAGTACGACTGGAAGATCTAGTTCATAAGTCCCATGAACACTGTTGGGGTGTTCGTCACGTCGAAAGGCATCACCATGTACTCGTAGTGACCTTAGCATCATTTTTATGTTGTCTTTGGTATATAATAATCCCGTACTCATAAATAGTGGTAACCTGATCGAAGGTCAACCTTCGTGAACCATTTATCCCTTCTCAGCTGATCGAAGAGGTCGTAGATCCTCAGCAGTGGATACTTGTTCTTTACTGTTACCTGATTCTGGCACAAGTAATCCCTGAAAAACCTCAAACCCCCAAATGCCTTCTTAAAAAAAAGAACTAGGGATACCTAGGGTGAAACACCGGGACTTAAAAATCTCATACTATAAAAATACTCCAACTACACCCTCATATCTCGATGCTCTACAAGATCAATCTGATATGCCAGTGAGTATATCAGTGTCGTCCTGGGGTGTAAGTCGATCTCCCAATGGGGAGGTAATCTTGAAACATCTTTGGGAATGACATCCTCATACTCTTCTACTACAGGTGGGAACTAGAATATCCCAACATCTGCTGCTTAGAGGGTAAGGCTAGCCCACTCATGAGTGATCGGCTGCACAATCCTATGCATGAGCCCTTTCTATACTGCCTGAGATTCCTTTTCACCAAAAAAGGAAATCCTCATTCCATCATAGAAGATGCACCACACTATTCTCCAAAAGTATTCAATCTTATAATAGACTGATGATAATCCATCCATACTGTGGCTAGTGTCGTAAGGCCTCAAAACTACCACCAAGAGGCTCTAACAGAAACACTCACCTACAAGGGGAAGATCACATTTTCTACAAAGATATGTGATCATTGAGTCTCTTCTTGTAGGTGTCTCCAATATTAAGGGTCGAGTCAAGGGCACTACCGGAATCTCAAGGTTTCACACAAGACATGTGGAAAAGAAATAATAACTAGAACCTATGTTTATAAGTATAGAAGATATGGTAGAAAAGATACAGATCATACCTCGAATCATCCCTAGAGTCCCTGGGTCATATTCCACGACCACATGAAGTTGCCCCCACCCCTATCCCCCAGATCCCTTATCCTGGTGCGGACCTCCTGGGGGTGGTGGTGGAAGTAGATCAAAGCATCTGCCACAACCAGAATCTCTCCCTACTCCTCTTCCATGTCTGCGGCCTGGTGGGTCTGCATGTTCCAATCACTACCTCTGCCTCGGTGGTCCATCCACTGCCTCTCTATCAGCAGATTGAAGGGTTGGAAAATCTCTAACAATATGTCCTCTACCTGCACACAAGTAGCATCACCTCTCTCTAGGATGACTGGATCCAGCCTGAGATCCCCAGACCAAAAATCCCCTATCTTGGCTCCTCTTATGATGTCTCCCACAACCCGATACTTGTGTCTAACATTATATCTTAATTGTCGAGGTCTCTACACCTCTCTACTTGCTTCTGACTTACACTAGCTATCTCTTCTTATCTAAGAAGCTATTGACCATCATAGCATACTCAAAAACTCCTATATAAGTCGAAATTGATATAGGCACTAGACTACGTCAGATGTAACATTGTAGACCCTGCTCTAATGTATGATCTTTGAAGTAGTAATCCTTGTCCACATACATCGTGTACTTGGTGAGGTTGGTGAACCTTAATGAACAGTCATCCACTGTAATACTACCCTGATGGATATGGATAATCTCCTAGATACGCACTACTCTCAGCGTAACTAGAGAGAACTACTCTCTTAAGAGTCGCTCGAACTCTATCCACAATAGAGTCTCTTAGTTGTGAGTCTAACTGGTAATACTCCACCATCGTCCCGCTAATCCTTGAAGAAGGATTTTTCCTAGGACCACCATCTGGTCTATTGGTGTCCTCACTAGAAGGAAAACTCTGGTCACCACCTCAATCATTTCCTCATCCGCCTGAGGGTCAGGCTTTCCTTAGAACCTAAGGGGTCTCTGTCTCTAAAACTCATGGAGCGCACTCATCCTGTGCTCATCATTAGTATATACTACAGGTACCACATGTTATCCCATTATTGGGGGTATAATAGGTGCACCACATGAAGGTAACTCTTGGGGAATTGGTCCATGTATCAAAGCCTCGTCACTGATGGGGTCATCCTTTTGATCGAGTCACTAAATCCAAGTAGGCATGCATGGTGGAGGAATCCTGTAAAGAAACAAGATGTACCTTGGAAAGGACATGGAAATCACAACCTACTCCTATATGATGCATGTACCATTATTTATTTCCCTACAACTAGTGTTACCACATACTGAGTCGAAAAGTAGGTTATCAGTGTCCAACTGTAGGGATACGTCAGCCGCCCACACCAACACTGGGGTCCCTTGCCTGAAAACCGAGCTCAAAACACATAAAATTGTTGCCCCAAACTAATCTCAGAGACTCTTGGTCCTAATGTAGAACAAACCACCTATGATACCATTCTATCATGAGCCATCCTAGTGGGTTCCATGATGTGACTCCCCAAGCCTACCTCCAATAAGCCAGGGGCTGGTAACTTGCATCGAGTAAGCATTTTACTAACATAGGAGGAATTTCCTAGGTACATGTACACACACACACATCTCCAAGCCCACAAATGATGAAAAGTAAAAACCACTAAGAAAAAAAATGCATGCATACAACTAAACCCAACCAACAGAGTACATTGGAATGTAATGTGAAGAAAGAAAACTAGGACAAAATAAAATCCCAGCAAAAGAAAGAGTCCAAAAAGTACAATGTTCAATATAAAAGACAGATGGTAGGTACTTGGACTACTACTCGTAACCATAGGAACACCTCAGCCTGAAGGAAACTCACAAAGCTCAGTCTGGTCTTGGTTCTTCATGGACTCTGTCAAAAGGATGCTTGTCTACACAAGACATGACACATTCTAACAATGCTTGTGTAGGGGTTAGTATAACAATACTCAGTATAGTACCATGAAAACCAAAAATAAATACACAAGTAAAGGTACAATCATCTCTACACAGTATATTTATACATAACATATAACAAGAGAAACACATATAGATATACTCGAAATCCCATAACCTTAGTCTAGAGGTAAGTCACAATGACTACATACCCACTCTAGTTAATCAAATTCGAAGATTCGACAAAGGGCTCATCTGGGAGAACTTACTCCATGAGTATGATAGAACTGATGAAGTCTATCCGAGAAGTAATGTTCTTCATTAAAAGAAATGAGAGATATAGATTCACTAATAGATCTGAAGAGAGAATAAATACATTCATTCTAGGAAGACACGCTTTTATGTGGGAGAAGATCATGATACACATATGAGGTTCACAGCCAGGGCATTGGCGGATACAACGACTCATTAGGATTCACCTGGTATGTGGAGGATCGATATCCTTTAGGATTGGTCACATTGATAACTGACACTATCTAGGGTCAAGAATGGTTATAGGATATCATTCTGGGACTCTTTAAGGGATTCTGACTCTATCCAGAAAGTCTTGCTGAAAGGATCACACTCCTATGGATGGAAACGATACCAGACCTTTAGGGGAATGAGGAAAGGGGAAGTAAACAAAACAAAACATGTCCAATGAACGATGGATAATAAGATCAAGCCTTTTATAGAGAGGTAAAAGGCGTGTATAAGGGTCACATTTTGTGTCCTATGAACCTGGGTATTTCCCATGTATAGTGGTTCGTTTTGAAGGCATGTTGTGTAGAAGGAGGTATACACGACGTGTAAGAGAGTGAGACATTGTGTTCCATTATCCCGGGAAGAATCCGCGTATTCTAGACATGTTCCCATACATGGATTCAAATCATGTGTCATAGACCATGTACCGGTATACGTGGTGGTCCACGTATCCATCCAGGTCTGGCTGTGTGGTTGAGTACATATCATGTACTCCACCCCGTGTACGTGTATCTCCCAAAACACACACCGAGTCTGCATAATGACCCACAGACCATGTGAAAAAGTTCACACACCATTTCTACACTTCCTGAATCCTCAAACCCTAGACACCACTGATCCATCCCCACAAGACATGTTCTTCAGGTTACACATAATGTGTATCATGATTTTTCATAATTGTTTTTCTTCGTCGCCACGCCTCGGGTTCTCCTATGATCTTCAAACCGGGAATCCGATCATTGATATACTCTAGGTTTGAGTTCTTACTGACACCCATAGCAGTTTTCTTTGTATCTGGTCCTCCGATCGGCCCCAAAAACATGTTCTGATCCACTCACATGAAGAATTCTCGAAGAACGATCCTCCTCGTTCCAAGCAGATTCATCGTCCTCCATCACTGTCAAACCCCCGCTAGGTCTTCGTGTTGTTCAATCACTAGTTTGGGATAATTTTATTTCGAAATGTACTCAGAACAATCCTTTGTTCATAGCCTCATAAAGAATGCGAAGAATGCAGGTCGAGGAGGGAAGAAATTCAATAAATACAAAGGAGGAACGAAACTCCGCCTTCATTTGTTATAGAACCGATCCTCTCTCATTAGTAGGTTTAATAGGGAGAATAAAAAACATTGATTATAGACATCGTGAATTAATTCCCTGAACCAAAATACCCAAATGAAAAAGAAATAATAAACCTCCCGTAAGAACACATTATCCGCATATCATCCTATTCGTGGGTTGATCTGCCTTTATCGTTTAATTGAAGAATGGAGAATAAAAATTTGAAATAACAAAACCCTACCTCAATTTTATTGAAGAACGATCTCCTTGTTTCATTCTTTAGTGAGTTTCATAAAATACGAGATGCGTCAATCGATCACTTCGTCACCATTCGCCAATGGGTTATACTCCAAAGCTCCAATGGTTTATCCTCCAAAGATCTAATGACAATCGTCAATATGTAGGGTTATGTGGCTAACCCTATGAATTTTCCATAAATAGGTATTAATAGGGGAGGATTAGGAAGTTGTGTTAAGTAAATGTTTTAAATAAAATAAATTATTAATTTAGTTCATTTCCATTAAAACGTCTAGAAATTAACTTCTTCAGTAGACCCGTGCCAGTCATTGTTAGGCCCCGCCTAAGGTAAAGTCATTGTTCTGAACACAACGGTCCCTCAGATTTATTATCTAAACACCCTTTTAAATATTATTCCACTTTTTTAGGAAAACCCCTCATTCCCACTATTTAAAAGTTTAAATTATTTCAAACATTTATTCCGGGAACCCCAGGACTTAGAATCGCACGCCCTTGCAAAGCCTGGTATTTTAATAATTCCATATAATATTTTAATAAATAATACATGGAAAATTAGAGGCATTACAATGATGGTGGATCTTTTTGCAAGTGTTCCACATCTTAATGGAGTTATTATTGGTTTCTTGAGGTTGATGGACCTCTGGTTTCATGGGGGATTTTGAGTTGTGTTCTTGTTGTTCCCTTCTTGTTATAGAATTTATGGTTTTTTTAAAGTTGAAAAACAATTAATATGAAAAAAATTGTATACATTTTGTTTAGGAATATCAGTTATTTAGTGATGTCTTATCTATTTGGTTGATCCATGATAAATAACATGGTCGAAATAATTCCCAAATATGTATCATTTATTGCTAGGTACTTATTTTCAGCCCATGGGTATAGGGAATGCTCATCTAGAAATTTCACGGGTTGGGTAGCATGTTGCTTTTGATGGAACCCTGGCTTGGTTCACGAAAAAATGGTATGAAGTCATGTTTCAATCTCTTTCGGTTAAGATATTTTGGATGATCCTAGATTGATTGGAGTAAGGATTTTCAGGGCTTGATATTCTAGTTATGAGTGTGGTGTCTAGGAAACAATCCTTTTAATAGGGCTTGAGTCTCCAGGGGATATTGGGACATGTTTAAATATTACTCTAGATGAGATGTACAAGCTTCAGAGCATGCATGGACATTGGGAAGGGGTTAACTGGGTTATATTGTTATTGTGATGGATCTGATTTTTTATGATTTATGGATGTATTCAAGAATTTTTTTTCTTATAATTTTCATAAATATTATTTTATGGATATATTGATGGTATTACTTATGGTTGTTTCTTGATGTAGAAATATGACTCACAGAAAACTTCATGTGAAACCGTAGGAAGGGGCCGAAGAGAGTTCACCCTCAGTAATCGATCAAAGACTAGTGGAAACAGTGCTTCGGGTTGTCTATGATTTTGGGCAGGGAGAGGGTTTTGATTTTGGTCAGGTTAGAGATGCTGAACATGGTCGTGGAAAGGAAAAAGATCAATATTTCCTCATGAACAAGCTTCTTTGTTCCTAAGGTAGCACAGATCCCTAAGAAGAAATGGATAGGATATAGATGATCGAGATGATGTTCATGTTTCATGAAACTCCTACGGTGATCAAAGTTAAGTCCTCATTTTTAAATTTAGAAGTTTCTAGTCATATATGGTGGAACTCAATGGTTTATGTTGGGAATCAAGAACAAATGGGTTGGAAATATTTAAAGGTAGTCTTAAACAAGTAGTATTTCCTTGATATCCTAGACTTCGCTAATTCTCGGGTGTTTTTGGATCTTATCTAGGGAGACCAGACCATAATGTGGTCTGCTAACCAATTTGCATTGTTGGTTCTGCTTGCACCTAAGGTATTTTCCACTGAGCAGCTGAACGCTCAAAATTTCTAGTTGGAGTTGTATCATGAAATTTGATCTTATATATTCGTGTTCAACATGAAAACTATTTCCATGGAGTTTGATCATGCTATGATGGTGGATATTGATTATAGTGACATTCCTAATCTATCTAGAACAATTATAATACTGGGTAAGGGTGGTAGAAATTCATCTGAGAAGAATAATTAGAGGAAAGAGAAAGATAGTATTGGATGGGGTAGTTCATGCCATCCATCCTAACTATATTTTTCTACGGATTCTGATGTTTGATCAGTCTTGTACCATTAGTGCGGGAAGGCACAAAATGTATGATCTTCATGTTTATCTCCACCTAGGAATTTCTGTCAGTGTGGAGCTATGGGGAACATTCATTGATTTTTCATGGTGGAATGACCATATCAGGGTTTTGTAGGATCTATACCATTCAAATGGATTTTGTTTCAGTCAAAACCATCCAAGAAAGTGGGATCTCAGTTTTCAGGTCATGGTGTTGGGGATGGGTCTTCTTCTAGTCAGAGTCATATTACGGTAAGGTCACAAGTAAGTGGTCATTCTCAGGATCAAGAATAGGACATGAAACTCCGTGTTGTGGATCGAGTTCTAGTGGAATCATATGTAGGGACTTCGCCAGTTTGAGTTACTGTCCTTATTTCGTCATCTTTATCCATTTCCTTATATGACACTGGTGCCGCTATTTATTTCATTTCAATCTATCTCATGGATGTGTTGAAATTTCAAAAAAAATATTATTCTTTATTTTATCTATTTATTGATGTCTCTTGGTAAGAAGACAGTGCATGGTCTTAGGTTTCCTTCATATACATTCACCATGTCATGGGTTGAACTGGAATGGGTTTTCCTAGTTTTTTAAATGGACCTCATCGACCTGATCCTTTGTATAGATTAGGTGGTGCGTTTTCAGGTGCACATTGATTTTTATAGATGATGAGTGGGTTTTATGGAACCCGGTGAAAGTACCTAGATTTTTAGGGAAAATGGGACCCTCATTTTGGACATTCTAGACCTCGAATTACAATTTTGGGTAACTGTGTTTTCTCTATGTCTTCGATCATGTAGGAGGATGAAGGAGGTAGTGGTCTTGAGAGTGGATTACCTCCTGTGGTGAATGAGTTCCCAATGGTATTTCTAGATTAATTTTAAGGGTTAAATCTATAGGAGTATAGAGAGATCACACATTATTTGGAACTAGGGACACAACTGATATCTCCTCCCTCATACCATATGTCCCTCATTTAGTTGATGTCATTAAAGGTATAATTGGATGATTTGGAATCCAAATGATTCACTCACCCGGTGTCTCACCTTAGGACACCCCAGTTCTGTTCGAAAAAAGGCCGATGTATCTCTCGTATTGTGTAATGATCACTGGAATCTAAAAATGGTAAAAAAACAAGAACAATTACCCTTTTACTAGTATTTATGTCCTTTTTTTATCAACTTGAGGGGGATAGGTGGTTCCCCTTGCTCGATTTACATTACGAGTATCTCCAAGTTAGAGTTATAGTGGAAGAAGTTCCAAAAACAACCTTCTAATGTAGGTACATCCATTTTGAGTATTTAGTCATGCCTATCAGGTGAAACAATTCTCATGTGGTTTTTATGGAGCTTATGAACTAAGTGTTTCATCAATTATATGACTCCTTTATTAGTGTATTTTTGGATGTCATCTTGGTATATTTTGGAATTGAGGAAGAGCATGATATACATTTGAGTATTTTGATAGACACCCTTTGGGACCATCATCTCTATGTGAATATTTCCATGTTCACCTTTTGGATCAAGTAGGTAAGGATTCTAGGTCATGTGATCTTGGAATGGGGTGTTTTGGTGTACCCCTAGAAGATCGGTGTAGCAATTTCTTGTAAGTAGGCAAAGAATGTTTTTGAAATCATGAGTTTTTTGGGGATGACAGTGTATTATAGGTGGGTATTCTAGGATTTATCTTTTCTTGATTCACAAATGACTACACTTACCAAAAAATGGTAAAGTTTTAATGGATCTCAGAGTGTTATGATTCTTTTGAGGAGCTTAAATAGTGCTTGAACACAACCCATTATTTGATCATGCTAGAATCTATAATGGGATTTTTGGTCAAATATAATGACTTGGTTATGGGTCTTAGGTGTGTACCAATATAGGGTGACCATTTGGTGGCATATGGTTCATTCTAGCTCTGACCACTTGAGAGGAATTACCCAACCAATGAACTGGAGTTAGAGATAGTGATGCAATACTTGAAAATTTCCCTATACAAATGGTATAATGAACCATTGGCTACAAAGGCATCTATATTTCCCTATACCCACGATTTTGAAAAACTATGGGTATAGCCGAGGTAAATTACATAATACCCATGATTTAAGTAAACCATGGATATATATATATATATATATATATATATATATATCCCAATGATTCTGAAAACCGTGGGTTCCAAGTCCCATCGCTCTGGGTCCGTGCCGTGACTACCCCTAGCCCACCTTCCACAGGCCAGGGGCTGGAAACTAGCACCAGAAAGGTGTATCCTTAATATGGGAAGGCATTGCCTTATTAACCTTTACAGACACATAGTTCAAGAACACAACTAGAAGCAACCACGAAGTAAACTGCTGTAGTAAAAGTGTTCTGAATGTAAAGAGGCCGGAATACAATCCCAACTTAAAAGATACAAGTACACCTGAAAAGTAAAAATACAATTGAAAATTAAAAAACATCTCTTGGATCGTCCACTAAGGATCCTACCTGAAGGGTAGGTATAGCTCACAAACAGAAGTCTTTGCGTTATGTCATGCCAAAAGGTCCACCATTGGGCACCGTCCGGTCTGGGCTCCCTCAGCCTCGATCAATGCTATCCATCGTCTGCACAAGACACAACAAGGTGTGGGCGTAACCCGTGCAAGGGTGAGTATAACGATACTCAGTAGGGACCCCGAGACCCCTGTAGGTCTCCTAGAGTTCCACAAAGTAAAAACCACAAAGAAAGACCACAAAATCAAAGAACGAAGCAAGAGATATCAAATATACTTAGGTATAATCCCATACATATACCTAAGTTTTCAAGATATACTCATCTCATACATGAGGAAATAATACCACAAAGGTAACACTATGAAGGTAGAAGTGCCACACAGGTACACGACAAAGTTAAAAGTACCACACATGTAATACAATGAAGGTAAAAGTACCACAGAGGTAACACCACAATGATAGAAGTACCACACAGGTAACACAAAAAAGATAGAAGTACTGCATAGGTAACACCACAAAGATAGAAGTACCATAGAGGTAACACCACGAAGTTATAAGTACCAAACATGTAACACCACAGAGATAGAAGTACCACACAGGTAACACCACAAAGATAGAACTACCACATAGGTAACACCACAATGATATAAGTACCACATAGGTAACACCCTGGATATAGAAGTACCACACAGGTAACACGATGAAGATAGAAGTAACACACATGTAACACCACGAAGATAGAAGTACCACACTGGTAACACCATGAAGATAGAAGTACCACACTGGTAACACCATGAAGTTAGAAGTACCACATAGGTAACACCATGAATTTAGAAGTACCACACAGGTAACAAAAAGAAGATAGAATTTCCACACAGTTAACACCAAAAAGATAGACGTACTACACAGGTAACACCATGAAGTTAGAAGTACCACACAGGTAAAAGACTAAGCTCACAATCGGGTATAACTTAAGTACAAAAGTATAGATGATTAGTTATAAGAAAGATCATCTTATTCTATTAATAATCACTACTGATGACCCACACAAGATCGATAGGTACTAACCCCCGCTAACCCACACAGGATCTGACACACACAGGATCAGTATGCCTGACCCACGCAGGATCGCTGAGTGATGACCCACAAAGGATTTGATAAGTACTAACCCCCGCTGACCCACACAGGATCTGACCCACATAGGATCGGTATGTGATGACCCACATAGGATCACTGAGTGATGAACCATAGAGGATCTGATAGTAGCTGACCCACATAGGATCGATAGATTATTACACACACATGATCGATGTTCTTCCATCACGTTATAGCCTGCCACAGGATTACTCGCACCCGATGCGCTCGTGTTCCATAGAATCTTCCCCTCAAGATATTGGTCATACCTATACTTCCAATAATCTCCATAAAGGAGTAACCCAAAGAACCGATATGTCGTAAGGGTTTCAACATGATAGACGATGCATTAATTGGACACCCGGTCTGTGAGATATAAGCGTTTTAGTTCCGAGGGCCCAATTGGATTCGAGTTCGATCCAAACCGACCATACTCCAACTATCTCCAAAACTCAAGTGGAGTGTACCCAAAGGACCATCTCGATCCAAGGATCTCAATGCCGTATATATTTCATCAAACAGATGAATAGTTCTCAATATATATCCCTTTATGTGTTTCTGGGTCCGGTGGGGCCCTGGTCCTGTCCGACCCGGTCAGATCAACTTGGCCCGACCCGGTCTGGGCTGGGATGTGGCAGGCTCAGCGCACTGAGCCGAGGTCTAGCCCAACATGCAAGGGGGAATCTTGGCCTGCAAGGGGGATGCCCTACCCTCAAAGGGGCCACCCGCGGGGCGGGCGGCCCGCTCCGTAGGCAGCCCGACCGCATGAGGCGCGAACTACCCTAGCCAACATCGGGGGGGGGGGGGTGAGCCCCCGGTCTCCCGAACAGCCTGGAGGCCGTTCAGTTTTGTGAAACAGCGACACCTCTTGGGTCCTTCCCAGTTGCCGCAGAACCCATGCGGTAGGTTCCTCCTCTGTCGTGGCTTCGACCGCGGCCTCTTTCCCACCAGTGGTGCACTGGTTGTGCCACCCTCTTCTTCCATGACCGACCAATGTGTTGGCCACCTTCTCCGACTACCACAGCTGAAGAGTCATGACCCCTTGTTCACCAGCAGCACGTGACGGCGTGCCACACCTCTTCCATGGCCGGCCGGTTCCAGACGCTCTGATGACCGCCACGACTTAGTGTCGTGACCTCCTCTTGCGGCGTGCGTCGACGCGCCGCCACCTTCGTAGTAGGTCGGTGCCACCGCGCTGGTGGTCTTCCACGGAGTCCCAAGGGTAGAAAAGTAGTAGAGGGTTCGGACCAGGTTTCTTAGGCCCATGCCCTCCGCATCATCTCATAATCACAAGGGAGGATTTATGGTTCGAAGAAATTCACATGAAATAAACAAGAATCGAACCCCTACCTGAGGTTGTTAGAGAGCCTCCACGCTTGAGGAAGGGGGTCGGTGTTATCCGTCCTCCACAACTAGCTTCCAACGACGCTACTCATATATCGCCCTTAGATTCATGGTTCACTGTCTCCCATTACCTCCCACTGGGATTGGTTCCATCCTCTAAGGGTTTGGTGTCTCGGCACATTACCAGAAATTTTTTGCTTGGTGAAGCTATGCTGATACCCCTCCCCAAGCTCCATATAAATAGGAGAGGGGGAGGGTATGTAATGATGTTGGGAATTAATGGAGGCCCATTAATTAAGAACCTTCCTAACTCCCCAATGGTGCAGTTACATAGAAATGAAAGGTCAATCCATTTAATGGCTTGACATGTCACTGGTCCCACGTTTCTTCTTGTCCATTGGAGGAGAAGAAAGAAAATTAAAATTAACAAAGTTATTTTTATTATTCTTTTAAAAGTCCCAAAACATAAATTTTTCTCCAAAACTATTGTGGTCAAAGGGAAGCATCCCTTAAGCGAATACTGGTGCTGCGGATTCAATGTTCCCTCAGATATTTAATCCGAGAAAGGGTTCAAAAGTTAGAAAATGATGATCACATGTTTACTGAACATACCTAAAAAAAGTTCAGAAATTTATTCTGGGCACACCGGGCCTCAAAATCACGAACCGTCAATTTTCGTAGACTCGTAATAATCCAATATGACTAAAACAAATTACATGGAAAATTAGGGTATTTAAATTCTCCTCACCTTAGGTATTTTTATCCCCAAAATCCACAACATAGACTAAGAAAAAAAAATGGGGGTACTGAGCACAAATCTGAGCCTCCCGCTCCCAAGTTCTCTCCTGGAGGTTCCTGTGCTGCCCTCGAACTTGCACTAGAGGTATCAACCATACCCAAAGGACTCGATCCTGTCATTCTTCTATCTCCACTGAGAACTCTTTAAAAGTATCCCCATCATCAATTTCCAACCCACCCTAGTCGATAACACGTGATGGATCATGCATGAATCTTCTCAGTTGTGACACTTGGAAAACATTTTTCACCTGGTGCATCTGTGGGGGAAGAGATAGATGAAACTCCACCTTGCCCACTCTGTTGAGAATCTAGAAAGGTCCGATGAACCTTAGAGATATCTTACCACCCCGGCCAAACCTCCACAATCCTCGTCAGGGTGAGACCCATACGAACACATGGAATCCCTCAACATCTCCTCCCGAAGCATCAATGGTACCATGGTGCATCCTATGAAGAGGATGATATGCTACACACCTTTAAAAAATCCTTCAGGGGAGCTTCCTGAGGATATCTGAGCATGTCGGGCCTCACAGTCAACGTCCCCAAGCTGTGCCTCCCGAATTCACTGATGAATTGCGGGAGTGACAGTCATAGATTGGAGGTAAGATGCTCCATCTTTATCCACGTAGGATATCCTCAATCTTACTACCTACTCTGACGCCTCACTGAAAAAATGTAGACCATACCTCCTGCTGAGTGTGTATCCTACCACAAGGGTAAGGCTAGCCGACTCAAGAGTGATCGACTGCACCCCCCTATGCATGTGTTAATCTTATTCTACCTAAGCTTCCTTTTTCTCTGACCAAGTAAAACCACATGACGACATTGTAGATAAACCAAAACCTTTTTCATAATACAGTCAATATGAGTATGAACTGTGGATGTCCAGTTCATACCCAAACTAACATTGTAAGGCCTCGAAGCTTCCACTAAGATGTTCCAACCAAAACACTCCCCTCAAGGGCCAGATTACACCGTCGGCAAAAGTATGATTTTTGAGTCTCCTCCAAAAGGTCTCTCCGGACGTAAGGGTCATGTTAACAGTTTAACTGGAAACTCTAGGTCTTGAACGGGATTCGTGGAAGGAAGGAATGATTAGTTCCTATGTATATCAATACAGAAGTTGGTAGTAGATACATATCATACCTCTAATCATTTCTGGAGCCCTTGGGTCACACTACTTGACCGCATGCAGCTACTCCCTTCCCCTGTCCACCAGCTCCATGAGCCTGGTGGGGACCTCATTGGGTTAGTGGTTGTAACATGTCAAAATGTATACCACCTCATGCTTCTCTCCTAGCTCCACATCCACATATGTTTCCCTATAGATTCATCTTTCCCTATCACTTCCTCTTCTGGAAACATTTTACACACCCAAGTCTCTAAGACTGGCGTTAGTTTCCTTTTTCCCCACTGTTAACATTCACTGGCGGCATCCTCTCAGCCAAAGAACATTCAAACACAAAGGTTATCTCTAGTACCCTAACATAAGTAGGATTTTATAGAGAAATAGTGATGGATTAGATGTCCCTAAACACACATCCCTTGGAGGTCCGATCCCTAAAGCACTGACCGTACTGTATTCATCGAGTACCTAGGATGGTCGGTATGCCTCAATGAATACTCAAATACTGTCATGTCATCCTTCCAAAGATATAGAAGCTATAGGGAACTCTCATCCATTATATATTTATGGCAAGATACCCCCTTATTTGAGTAAGGTTCTCAAGCTTGTCCACAGAAAAGTCACCTCTTCGTAAGATCAGGGTAACCGAAACACTGTCATCGTCCGGATGAGCCAAGTAGAAGGCTCTCTACCAGGACCACCATCTGATCGAATGGGGACCTAGATAGATGGAAACTCAGCCACCTCCTCAACCAAGTCCTTAACCTCCTGTGAGTCGGGATCGCCTTGGAACCTGAGGGGTATCTGATGCTGAAACATGTGTAAGGCACTAAGCCTGCATGTGTCCTCTACCGGTAACGTTGATTTTAAATTCTGACCAATGAGTAGTGATATAGCTGGAACACTATTCTAAGGTACCATCTCCGAAAACGGTCCAAATTTCGAAGCCACATAACTATGAATACCATCCTCACGGTTACTCACTGATAAAGTCTAGCATCTAGGATCACCATCTGATCTTATGGTGTCCTAACTAGGCGGAAAACTCTAGCCACATCCTCCAGCTAGTCCTCAGCTGCCTGGGGATCTATCTCACCTCAAAACATCAGAGGTATATTCCCCAGGAATCATGAAACGTGCTCAGTTGGTGTGCACCATCCGCTAGTGCGGATGGTGGTAACTGCTTCCCAACAGGTGGTGGTGTTGCCAGTAGACCACCTGAAGGTGCCAATACAGTAACAGGGCCCTGCACCGGAGCCTCGTCGCTCAGTGGACAGTCATCCAATACTCTCTCAGGAATTCTGGATGGCTGTCTATGTGGAGAAATCCTGATAAGTAACAGGTGTTCCACGATCGTTAAGTTATACTTGGTGAGTTGACTCAAAGAAATAATAAGATTTTTTTTTCAAAAACACACGCAATCAGTGTTTTCGTGCGCTGAGTCGGAAATCAAAATTCAGGGTCTTGGTGTATGGATATGTCGTTCACCGCACAAACAATGGATTCCCCAAAATAAAAACCACACTCATAACACTTAACACTATTGACACATTGAAAAGATCAAAGTCCTAGTTCTTCGGTAGAACTAATTCCTCTGATACCACTTGTCACGACCCGTCCCTTGGGGCCCGTGCTGTGACTACCCCAATCCTGCCTTCCATAGGATAGGGGCTGGAGACTAGCACTAGAAAGACATATACCTAATCTGGGATGAAATTTACTTTTTAACTTATACGGACACACAGTCCATGAAATGAACTAGAAGCAAGCATGAAGTAAACTACTATAGTAAAAGTGTTCTAAAAGTAAAGAGGTCGGAATACAACCCCAACTGAAAAGATACAAGTTCAAATGAAAAGTAAAAATACAACTAAAAAGTAAAAAATAGCTCTTGGATCTTCCAACAAGGATCCTACATGAAGGGTAGGTACAACTAACGAATAGAAGTCTTTGCGTCATGTCTTTCTAAAAGGTCCACCTCCAGGCACCGTCTGGTCCTGGCTCCCTCAGCCTCAATCAATGATGTATGTTGTCTGTACATGACACAACAAGGTGTGGGCATAGCCCATGCAGAGGTGAGTATAACGATACTCAGTAGGGACCCCAAGATCCTCATAGGTCTCCTAGAGTTCCACAAAGGAAAAAACACAAAGCAAGACCACAAAATCAAAGCACGAAGCAATAGACATGAACTATACTTAGGTATATGCCCATACATATAACTAATTTTTCAAGATATACTGATCTCATACATGAGAAAAGAATACCACAAAGGTAACACCACGAAGGTAGAAGTACCACACTAGTAACACCACGAAGTTAGATGTACCACACAGGTAACACCACAAAGATAGAAGTAGCACACAGGTAACACCACAAAGATAGAAGTACCACACAGGTAACACCATGAAGATAGAAGTACCACAAAGGTAACACCATGAAGATAGAAGTACCACACAGGTAACACAATGAAGATAGAAGTACCACACAAGTAACACCATGAAGTTAGAAGTACCACACAGGTAACGCTATGAAGTTAGAATTACCACACAGGTAACACCACGAAGATAGAAGTACCACACATGTAACACCACGAAGATAGAAGTGCTACACAAGTAACACCACAGAGTTAGAAGTACCACACAAGTAAATGAATTAGCTCACAATCAGGTATAACATAAGTAAAGAAGTACATATGATTAGTCGTAAGCTAGATGATCTTATTCTGTTAAAAAGAACCGCTACTGAACCACACAACATTGATAGGTACTAACCCCTACTGACCCACACAAGATCTGACCCACATTCGATCAGTATGCGCTGACCCACACAGGATCGCTGAGCGCTGTCCCACACAAGATCTGATAGGTACGAACCCCCACTGACTCACATATGATCTGAACCAGACATGATCAGTATGCACTGACCCACACATGATCACTAAGCGTTGATCCACACAAAATATGATAGTAGCTGACCCACACATGATCGATAGATGCTGACCCACACAGGATCCATGTTCTTCCTTCACGTTACAGCCTGCCACAGGATTCCTCGCACCCAGTGCGCTCGAGTTCTGTAAAATCTACACCTCGAGATATAGGTCATACCTTGACCACCTCTAAGCTCAACAAAGGAGTAACCCAAATGACCGCTATGTCTTAAGGGTTCCAAAGCGATAGACGGTGCATCAATTGGACGCCCGATCTGTGAGATATAGGCGTTTTAGTTCCGAGGGCCCGGTTGGATTCAGGTTCGATCCAACCCGACTGTATCCAACTATCTCCAAAACTCAAGTGGAGTATACCCAAAGGACCATCTCAATACAAGGATCCCAACGCAATAGACAGTTCATCAAATGAACGCCTGGTTCTAAAGATATATCCCTTTAAGTGTTTCTGGGTCCAGTTGGGCCCGGGTCCGGTCCGACCCGGTCGGACCGACCCGGTCTATGCTGGGCCGCGGTAGGCTTGGCCAACTTAGTAGAGGTCCAGACCGGACATCAAGGGGGAATATCGGCATGTAAGGGGGAGGCCCGGCCCGCGAGGGGGCCCCACGGCCCGCGAGGGGGCGACCCACAAGGGGGAGGCCCGCAAAGGCGGCCCGGCCCACTGGGCAGGTAGGCTGCTGGGCAGGTGGCCCGGCTGCGTGAGGCCTGGCTTGCCCAAGCCGACATCATGGTGGGGGGGGGGGGGGTGAGTCCCTTGGTCTACCGAATGGGCTGAAGTCCATTCGGTTTTGTGAAATGGCAGAGCCACATGGGCGCCGCCCGGTATCCATGGAACCTGCACGACAGGTTCCTCTTCCACCACGGCTTCGGCCCTAGCCTCTTTCCCACCATCGGCGTGTTGGTTGTGCCACCCTCTTCTTCTGCGGCCAGCCGATGTGCCGACCACCTTCTCTAACCGTCGCACCTCCTCCGTGGCCGGCCAGTGCCGACCACTCTGATGACCGTCGCAGCTTAGTGTCACGACCTCCTCTTGCAGCGCGCCGCCACCTTCATATCCGGTTGGTTCCACCATGCTGACGATCTTCCATGGAGGTTCAAGGGTAGCAATGTAGTAGAGGGTTCATGCCGGCTTTGTTAGGCCTGCACCCTTCGCATTAGCTCATAATCACAAGGGAGGATTTAAGGGTTCAAGAAATTCACTTGAAATAAACAAGAATCAAACCCCTACTTGAGGTTGTTAGAGATCCTCCATGATTTATGAAGGGGGTCTATTTTCACCATCCTATACAACTAGCTTCCAACGATTCTGCTCAAAGGTCATCCTTCGGTTCGTGGTTCGGTGTCTCCCATCACCTCCTGCTGGGACTAACTCCGTCCTCTAAGGGTTTGACATCTCAACACTTTATGATCACTTCGTTTCTTTGTGAATCTGTGCTGATACCCCTCCCCATGCTCCTTATAAATAGGAGAGGGAGAGGGTAAGTAATGATGTTTAGAATTTATGGAGGCCAATTAATTATGAACCTTCCTAATTTTCTAATGGTGCAGTTACTTATAAATGAAAGGTCAAGCCATTTATTGGCTTGACACGTCGCTGGTCCCACGTTTCCACTTGTCTGTTATAGGAGAAGAAAGAAAATAAAAATCAGCTAAGTTATTTTTATTATTCTTTTAAAAGTCCCAAAAATTAACTTTTTCTCCAGACCTACTGCAGTCAAAGTGAATCCTCCTTTTAATCGAATCTCGGCGCTGCGAATTCAACGGTGCCCTCAGTTTTTTAATCTGAGCACTGATTCAAAATATTGAAAATGTCGCTCGCGCATTTAATGAATGTACCTAAAAAAACTTTAGAAATTCATTTCGGGCACATCGGGCCTCAGAATGATGCGCTGTCAATTTTCGCAGACACGTAATAATTCCATATAATTAAAAAATATTAAATGGAAAATCCTGGTCTTTACAGTGGGAAGATATTTTTACAGAAATGTATTATACCCATGGTTTAATGAACCATGGGTATATATGCTTCTTCCAAAACTATTATAGTACCCACAATATTACAAATCGTCAGAATATATTTTCATAGAAATATATTATATCCATGGATCAATGAACTGTGTGTATAGATATTTCTCACATAAGTTATAGCTACCTCCCTTCTAGATTCTTTCAGCTTCCAGCTGCTGCATGATTTCCTTATTCCTTCCATATTTCACATCCAATACAATCCAGAATAGAAGAAGTTACAAAGAACATGAAGAATGAAAGAACACCCCTTATACATCCAATAATAAGATTTCATTCTAGATGGATAATGTATAATCTAACTAGATGAACTATGAACATTTTTTCTGATGAAGATTTACCTTGAAGTCCTTACTATGAGTTTGTATAAATTTTATGAATGTCCAAAGAGGGAAGATGTTCAAAGTGGAAAGAATATTGATGTTCGAGAGGTAGTATAAATTTTAAGATATGATATCATATAGAGTAGATATGATTCTACCAAAAAAGGGTAGATATCAAAGTTTGATTTTAATTTAACCTATAGAAATTATTTTGTGACAAAATTAATTAGAATTTGAAAAAATGTAATCGAAAAAAGAAGAAGGATTGATAAAAACACATGAAATTTAGAAGATTTATTTTTTTAAAATTAAAAAATGGGTAAGAGGAATCAATAAATTAAATCCGTATTTAAGAACAAAAAAAATGATCAAATAAACTTTTTAACTGATATATTTTCCAAATTGTTCAGAGTGTGATGAGTGGCATCAATTGGATGCTGATGTTTTTCCAACTCTGTTTCCTCTCCCTTTTCTAGTGGGTGAAGTGCCTCGACCAAAGAGGATAAATTATTGACCTCTTTTTGAATGAACTCTATTAACTTCATTTTATCTAAAATATATCCCTTCACATGATCAATATGTGCATCATATTCTACTATTTGTGTAGAATAATTTCTCACCGAATCACAAAACTAGGAGGTTTTATGATGTTTTTTAAAATATCTTTGTAGAATCTTCATGGATTAGAGTAGAAATATAATGTAATTAAAACTGAAATGATCTATCTCTATAGAATATTGTTTTTGTTATTCTTGGAGGATCTGTATCAGGAAATTATATAGTCTTTGGTAATCAAAGATGCCTTCCCCCAAGTTACTAAAGAGTTGGAAGAGGTATTTCCCTTGACCATAGATTAATTACAAGTGATTCTTGTTAATTAATACATTAATATAGTATTAGTATCGGCCACTTATATTTGTTCAATTTAAATCAATTTTATATGGAAACATTTCATGTGGTGTGGTGACCGAGAGGTATTTGGGTATCATGTTTGCTAAGGGAAAGTCCAGCATAGATAACAAGAAAATAAATGAGGTGTCTGCATTACTGAACCTCTTACAATAATATTATTTGGATCTCCTCTAATTGGTAATTAACCTACTATTGTAATAGAGGGTCTATCCTCCCCAAAATACTCATCCTTTTCATTAGAGGTATCATTTTCATAATGGGGGTGCTTTATCAGAGGGATTATTCAATATGAAATGAGTTCCACTTTAACCAAGGGAAATGATTTTAATGAAAAATAATGTTTTCCACTCACCAAAATATTGGATCAATATACTATAATAGTGATATTCCATACTTGATTTAGAATAATACCATGAAAAAGGATTAGTACCATCGATTTGTGGAATGGTAATTCTGGAATTATTGTCATCATGCATCATCATTAACTAAAACAGAATACTGAGTCTAGGGTTCCATTCACCTATAACTCTATAAAAGGGTAGGAAAGAAAACCTATGGGTAAAATGAAAAATGATAGGATATTGATAAGGTGAATATGGATTGAAGATGAATAATTTTTCTATGTGAGTTTCAAGATCCCCATCCGGATGTGATATTTATTATGAACTCTTGTCGTTGGAACCACTACCATCATAAAAAATCAGTAAAAAAAGGTGTGGTGCATTAAATGAAATTAAAAATGTGGTAGTTAATTAATATAATAGAAACCTCAGTAAGGTTTTTTAGTTATTCCCTAACATTAGAGACAATCGTTAATCTAGGTTAAAATTGGAAATCATGAGTTCTAATGGTGTTTTAATACTTATAAAACCATAAGTTCTCACCTATACATCCAAATAGAAATTGGAGTGGGCAAGGAGTTAATAAAAATAAGAATGGTTTGATACGACCTTCTTTAGATATATCCCTTCTATTAATCATGAGTCTATCACTAGTGTTCCAACATGGAAAGCCAAACATGTATCCTCAACTAGGAGGATCTTCCCATTTATGAACATTTTTAGAAATCTCACTATCCAAAGACTTGTTGATAGACTTGAATTCACCATGTACCCCCATGAGGTGTACTCCACTTCCTCTAGAATGGACCAATAAGTTACCTCACTATCCTGAACCTATGAATAAGGATAGTGAATAGGGTTTATGATATTTGGTCGTGGTCTGTTCTGGAAGAGGAAAATTATTATAATGTCTTTTGATGAAATAATTAAACATAGGTTCAACTCCTTCATCCGCATCTCTCTCATGATAACAACCATATCCTAATATAAGGTGGAACTATATTACTATTCCTCCTAAAATTTTTCTTCAGTGAGGGACTCATCATATATATCCCCGATATGAGGTTTCCCTCAAAGTGGGTAGATGTCCCATAGGCTAAACCATTGTTTAGAACAGAACCCATCTATGGGTTCTAGACTCACCAACCTACGAATGGACAGTGTGGAAAATTTGAAATCTATTGGAGTAATAAGAATATCTTTTTAACAATCATGTTTATAATTATCATTACTTTACACCATTAAGATGATATAACCTCCTCCTAGTTGGGGTAATCATAAATTCCTAGTACAGATTAAAAATAAGTATGATAGTAAATAAGAACAATCATGTAAAGTATTTTTAATCCCTATTAAAAGGAGATTGTCTATGTAGGGGTATCTCAAGAGAACCTCAACATTGTAGAGGCCTTAACCGCATATATGGAAACCATGGAGGGGAAACACACTACCCTACAGCCGAAAAGAAATTCATACCTTGAATGGTTGGATGAAAGTATCTCGCTCCCAAATTATGTAAAATATTATTCTCTAAACATAAATAGGAAAACCTATCACTAACCTATGTATGATAACAAAATAGAGAAAAACATGTATTACGAATCTTCATGGATTATTTTTAATTTCCAAAATATGAAATTAACACTATAATCAGTATTATGAGATAGAAGATCAATAGGATCTATAAAAAACATTATAGAAAATGTTAACGAGAAATAAATAGAAAGTATTTTACTTATAGTTGTATTAGTATATGATTACAAACAATTTGATGCAACAATGAAAAAAATTATAATAAACAGAGTGAGAATACAATTTGGATCCTTGAAAAAACATTCAATTCATTATGGAATTCATCATCAATATACCATCAACATGATAATACAATAATTACAGTGAAGAAAAATATAAGAAAAAGGGTTGAATAAAACAATGATGATGAAGGTATGAGAACATAAAAGTTGGATCTCATCACTCATCTAAATTTTCATTGATTGTTCTGTTCAAGAAATCCTATATAATTCTTAAAAACCTTAAACCTAAAAAAATTAATATTAGTTCACATTTTTTCCCTATCAAAATAAAATATGTATTTCGTATTTCATATATACAAGACACATGTTACATATTTCATATATTCATAATTTTTATTCCATATTTCATATATTCAGAATAAAAATTACATATTCCATATTTTATACATTCCAATCAAAAAGAATGATCATTCTATATATTGATAACAAAAAAATGAATACATTTTATTAGGAAGAGAAAACATGTTCCATATACACATAATAAAAATAATAAATATAAAATATTAGAAATATAATTCATATAACATATTAGAAATGGAATTCATAACATATATATTCATATTTCATGTTAACATATTGAATTAATAAATATTTCAATCGACCCCATGTATTAGACTAGGAATAATCAAAGAACACATCATACACTTCCAATAATGAACATGCATTACTAATGAAAACTATAAGAATGTGTGATAGAAACCAAAGCTGAACCTACATTACAAATGAAAAATTTATTACCAAAATATTACTGATATTAAATTTTGGAGCATATACATTGGCTAGTGATAGGTTTTCTTATATATTATTACATGAAATAATTAATTGATGACCTATATGATCAATCTAATAGAACCCATCTGCATTCAAATTTAGAAGATGCCATGAATGGAGGATATACACAATTCATGTGTGAATAGAGCTCATGGAGCTATGAAAATTAATAAAACATTATAATGAATCTCAAATAAGAAATTAGAATATGAATTTTAATTTCATTAGAAGATATATTATTTTTTTAATCATTGACATAAGTAAAGGTGATGAAACATAAAAAGTGGTGATGGAGAATGTAATGAAACAATCTCTATAATAAGGGAAATACAATTTTGAAATGAAGAGAAATATGTTAAAATGGAAAATAGATTCATGTATCTGAGAGAAGAGGTGGTTAAATGTATAAGGAATGTTATATAAACACATGTGGATATCTATATACAATAACTCTCATGAGAATAGATAAAACAAATATGGTAGATAAAGGTAAAATGGGGCCCTTTTTGTTTGAAAATAGGTATAATGATCAAGACAAGAGTCAAATAATTTAAATAAATCTAGTATCCAACATGGGGGGTGTAGGTTGGGAGTGGGGGGGTGTGCAGGTTGGGAGGGAGGTGGTGCATGTATGGAGGGGGGGGGGGAGGGTAGGTTGGGGTCTAAATTTTGGGGGGTGGATGCAGGGGTGTAGGTTGGGAGGGGGGAGTGGGAGATGTTGGGAGGGGGAATGCATGTTGGGAGTGAGGGGGTGCTTGTTGGGAGGGTGAAACAGGTTGGGAAGGGGCAGTTGGTTGGGAGGGGTGTGCAGGTTGGGAGGGATGGGGGTGCATGTTATGAGGGAGGGGGAAAAAGGTTGGGAGGGGGTGTGCAGGTTGGGAGGGAGGGGGAAAATGTTGGGAGGGGGTGTTCAGGTTGGGAGGGTGGTAACTGGTTGGGAGGGGTGCAGGTTGGGAGGGAGGGGTGTGTGAGTTGGGAGTGAGGGGGTGAAGTTTGGGAGGGGATGTGCAGGTTGGGAGGGGGGTGCAGGTTGGGAGGGAGAGGTTATTATATCAATTTAACCTAAACCAATGGAACCTTAATATAGCAGGAAACTCATGCATGATCACATATCTGGATTTGTGTTAAAGGGACCACCTACCTCTATCAAGGATTTACTACCATCTCCAAGATCTAACAATCCTTGTTCAAGCCCTTCCATAGCCCATCTAAGTACATACCTCCACCAGAGTTCATACCTTGCATCACATGACATAAATAATTATGTATAAATAATATTAATTAATTTGTTAATATAAACCAATGTGGAATAATCACCAAAAAACTCACAATGTACCATTTCACCACCAAGACCTTGACCAACCACACCAAAGGGTTCGCAACACACCCCATCATCAACCTAAGAAAAACCCCTAACATAGAAACACTCAATCGTTCACTAAATAAGTTTAATTAGATCCAAAATTCTTAAAAAAATCACAATTATGACATTCCTCACCAAAATAGATGGTGGTGGCATGCAGACATCATCCCAGGATGACTTCTATGTAGGGTGTATGAAACCCCATCCATTTTGGTAAATGCTTTGGTGGAATTGACATCAAATACCTAAATTAAACCAAGTGAAATGAGAGGAAAATGATTTGGGGTGTAAAAATAGATGGGGAATATAAAAAAATACTCGATATCACTAATAAAAGACACCAACCCCCCATAATTTCTCTAGTACTTCCTGAAACCCCCAAGTCACCACCCTGTCCATAAACAACATACAAAAAATAGTCTTTTAAGGATTACACTCTCTAAAAATATTTTTTTGACTCCCACCTCTAAAAATAAAACAATCTAAAAAATGGAAAATTCAAATTATATTAAGAAATTTACAGCCTATAAGGAATCAAGTCATTAAACTCATAGAATCTTAGTTATCCCATGGTATCTCAACCTGTTCATGTAGTTGATCAATATCCTTTGTGATGTGTTAAATAAATTAACCTCACATGGAATTTGAGCACAAAAAAATGTAGTGTAGAAATGAAATAAGAATTATATGAATAAGACTAGAGAAACTACACCATATGGTTATATCCAGTCTACATCACAAATACAATTATATAGAAGTAGGATAACCTCCTCACCCATTTGGCCATATCTATGACTAAGGATTATAATGTTATATTTATGTAAATGCATGCAATAATTTATGTAGAACTGTTCAGAAGAAAATAACCATATGCATGTCTATTATTTTAAGTTTAAAAACCCCCAAAATATTATCTATGCATCTTACGTTTTCACTATGATGTGTAAATTAACTCTATTGTGAAATACCCAATATTCAGTCCACACCTACTTCCCTTAGACACATAGGGTTCTACCACTACAAAAATTCATTAGTTTAAATCTCAACCTTATGAGGACCAATACACACCCTTATGAAACTCCCTAATAATACCTTTACATGGTAATGAAGATTCCTAATTTACATGATTTTTTAATCATGCACTCAAATAAGTGAAAAAATAACATCCAGAACAATGCTGAAACAAATCCATAACATTTTCAATTTACACTAACTAAATATAAATCAACCATTCTCATCCATACAAGAATTAAATTAATGTTCTTAAAGTACATACATATGTCTCTACAATAAGTCAAAAATGGAGGGGATTAATATCCCTTCGTCACCAACATCCCCTTCCTCATCCCGATTCCCATCATTATCTTCATCATCAATAACATCGTTAGCGACCTCATCACCAAGAACAACACCAGAAACATACTCACCACCAACAGATCTATCGTCACCACCTTCATCGCCACTACAACCCTTATTGGCATCACCCAGTGCATAATTTAAAGAGTGAATTGACGCCATATATGATTCAAAAGTAGAAATAGCCTCTGATGTAAGTGACTGACTCAAGACTGACATAACACTCATGAAATGATCGGTCATCAACTAAATTATTTCACACTCCTCTATAGCTATTTTCTTTGCCTCAGCTGCTTTTTCATGAGAAATTTATATCTCAGAGGTCAGAGAGTCTTGAGGGGAGCATCATGAAGACCAATACCTATAGGGGATGATGTTTTTTTTGGTCAACATCATACTCTAGCTAGGTTATCCTCACCGAATACCTAACTTAAATGATCATGTGGCCCAAAGATGTCATCTTCCTTACCATCGAGGGCCTCCAAGGTAGACTCTTGAAATTTTAAACATATTAAATTATTAATTTCATATAAATATTTAAAATATAAATAAAAAATCATACAATTTTATCTTATGGTTGTGCATGTACTGCACTTCTATCCTTTTTCATTCTACCGGAGCAAAATAATTTGGCACGAGTTACAGGACCTTCAATGCCCAATACAACTTGCTGCAAATGATAAATGCACAAATATAGACAAGAACCATATTTGAGAAATGAAAAAATCTCTCCTATGTCTATTCAATAATATTTTCAGTAGAACATACTATATAAAATCACAGTACCCAGTTAATGTACCTTGTTCTTTTCATGTTCGGTCATTGTAGTGTTCCCCAATGTGTGCAAATATGTCATTGAATCTTTATTCTTTAAGTTTTTTTCTAACACTTCCTAAAAAAATTACAATTCAAGTAATAAGAATTAAATTTTATATGAAAACAATTAAATATTGATATTACCTTAAACTAAGTATTCTTTCAACGTGCAATCATTTTTTCATAATGACTATATAGATAGTCGGGGAATGTAGGTACACCCTCTCTGTCAGTACCAACCCTTCTCTTCCAACCAACATAAAAATCCTTCTTGTATGAGTGCCAATACTCCCCAAAATCCATAAACCTATCAGTATTAGTAGTTTCTCTATCAATAAAGTCAAACCAAATCTATAATGAATATTTTATTTCATTTAAATAAAAAATTAAAATAGATATGACTTTATAAAAATGTCTTACCCATATTTTCTCCCATGCTTTATCCACTATCTCATTACTGATACATCTCAATGACATTGGTTTCACCAGAATGATATCGTGATACTTTGAAAAAGTTTCCATGAATCTTATACATTGATTTTAATTTGGACCTACCATCTGATTTTGTCAATTGTAATCCACCATTAGCTGTGTCTCGCGATTCCAAGATTCCTTCATCCGAGTGCACCCACATTGCCTAGTGGAAGATCCCACTGAATAAGAAAAAGGAGTGAATGAAGAATTTGGTAATTTTATAATGCGGAAAAAATAAAGTGATATAATTTCAAATATTTATAAAAAATATACCTTCAGTAGGCTTCCCAATAGATCGTGATGGATCTTTGGTCTGTCCTGACTCGACAACCTCTGCATGAAGTTTCTATTCCAGTGCATGCTCTGGGTGGCTTTCATGAACTAGGGTGGAAGCTAATGGAATAGACTTGTCAGATGCTCACTTGATGGTAGGAATTGGAGGCGGTGTATACATGGAAGCATATGGGTAGTAGGATGGGGGATACATCATTATATTTGTATATGGTAAAGGTGGAAACATCTATATGGACTACCACCATCAAAAATCGAAATTAATCTATTTTCATCGCCACACCACAAGGGTGGTATATATAAGTATTTTTAAAAATGATAATATGTTATATAGGATATTATTATAATTTTTTAGTGTTAATATATTACTTAATTTCTTTCCATAATGGTCACTGAAAAATAGAAATGTTAATCATGCGTATGTACGGCTTACAGTCTCTATGATTATAACTTAGTTAATTTTTCATTATCATATTTCATGATTATATTTAAGAGTACAATATATACATAAATATTATATTTAATCTATTATTATTATACTTATTTTTTTTATAAAATTATCTCTTCCCCATATTCATCCTACAAAATTCATTTTTGACTCATAATCCAAAAATCATTAAATTATCCAACTTAAACATAATTGATAAATTAATCATATATAACATGAGAATGAGTGAAATAAAATGAATAATAATAATGAAAATTTTTCATAATCAATTAAATAATAAACATAATTTCATTATTCAGGAAGACAAATAATGTACATGATGAGTCAAACTCAATGTAAGGGTTTCTCATATAACTCTTACTTCCGTGAGACATACACAATATTCACCACTTATTTATTTTATATGGTTTTTATTCTAAAATTTTATGTTATATAATGAATTATTTTTTCTTCATAGAACTTAATTTTTAATTTAATCTTACTTCTTTCATGGGGACTGTGATACCAAAGTTACCAAAGATGAAAGGGTTTATTTCATAATCTCATTATTATTCGGGATTGATTTTGTTTAAGTCTCCCGTGGGAAAATTATTTGATATTTAAATCGTGAAATAAATAAATTTTATTATAATATGTTTATTTATGAACATTTTCATGTAATAGATCTATATTCCTCAATCCGTTACTTAAATTGATTATGGAAATGTTTTAAAATAAAATCTGAATTTATTTATCTCTTTTATAGGAAATCATTTTTTATCCAAACTGATTTGTTTATAAAAATGATTCTAAATGTTTATAAATTATTTATTAAATAAATTTTTACACATTAAAAAATTATTTTAATGGAATATTAATGTCATTTTAAAAACAATTCATGTTTTTATTTTACCAAAAAGTGATAGGAATATTTGTATTAATGTACACAGCATGTACTGATTTTCCTACCATCGTGACAACTAATTGTTTTAAAGCATACTTTTTATGTTTCTAAGGTTATTTTCAAATAAAATTGTTCTCATATTTTTTTGAGAATTTATATTTATTGGTTATTTCCCAAAAAAATCTATTTTCCTCAAGAATATTTTTAAAGATGTTTTTATGGAATTTATATTCATCTACAAAAAAAAAATTATTTTACTTATAGTCCTTTGGGTATATATAATATTGATACCATTAAATTTACATTTGGTGTTTTATAATTATGTTTATTGATTTTTTAAAGTATTTATGTTTCATATTCTAGTATGAAAATGAATGTTTATGTGTATTATGTTTCACCCATTTCATATGAGGATTTCATGGGACTTAGTAAGGAATGGGTAGGGACCACTATATCCCCTCAATGCATCAGTAGGTAAAATAAAAAAAACTATATTGGGATTTTTCCAAGGCCTCACCCATTTATATATATTTTGTATCATAAGTCCGCCATGATATTAATTTTTTTGTTGCAAATCCCCAGCAGTGTTTATTGTCTTGACACAAATCCTTGATGGTATAATTTAGATGATCAACATTACACATTCCATCAATATGAAATCATTTATTGATATTCCATGTGATTATTTGATTAGTTATAATATCCATGGTTAATTTTCTTGCTAATGTGATTATATATATAATTCTTTGATCATCATTTATTCCTTCCAAATTATGCTCAAGTTATTGACTAAAATTACATGTGTTTTAGTTATTTAAAATTACATATTGATTATTCCTTATATATTCATAGATTATGTTTTATATATTACTTTACTGAGTATATTATCTAAGACATTTTTCATGTTTTATTTTCTCTAGAACACATGGATGTGTTTTCTGATTAATATTCAGGATACACTAATTAGAATAATGGAAATCTCAAAGAAAATTATTTTTGAATTTTATATTTTAAAATTTAATTTTAATTTCAATTATGTATATAGTTTATAAAACAATATTAATCCATTCATTCCTTCAGGATGTGATTTAATGTATCGTATGCTAAATTAAAAAAGTATACAATGGCTCTAGGCGACTGGGGCCAGATGCACTATGTAAATTGATAGTATGTAAGGGTTCTAGATGATAGTCAACTATCTATCATTTAATAAATTACTATACAATCCATGATGAGGTTACGCTGGATTAAAATGTTTCTATATTTTTAGATATTCCCATTCCATTGAAGAAAATAATCCCATAATAATATAGAGATTCAAAATTACATGAATTTGAGAATACCCTAATATAATGGTTATGTAATGATTAAAGGAACCATGTCATGGTAGTAAGACCATGAATTTATAATAAGGGTCATGGATGTAATATTTTGAATGTTTTACATCATAAATCATGATATTTCCACAATACTCTATATCACATCATTATGGAATTGGAAGTTGAATAAGGATCCTATTTATCACACTATACTGTAAAATATATTTTCATGATTAGTATAATATATGGAATCTGGGAAAATTAATGACATGGAATTATGAAAAAGGGTTTGATGTAACTGGATTGTATATTAATTTCTTATTTTAATATCTACTATAGAGATATAATTAGGAATAATTCAGTGGATTTATTTGAATTTGAGTATGATGGGAGTCTATTGAAAATAAAAATTTTTATTTGAAATTAAATGTTTGAAGGATATATTTGATTCTTATTTTCAAATGTAAAAAAATAGATTGGGATTGAGGTTATCATGAATAATAAAACAATAGTGAATGTGTTGTGGACTTTTATAAATATCTATAATTAAGGATTTATAATTGATTCACTTGAATTATATTGAAATAAATGTTTTCATGTGAATATTTTATTTGTATATCATTGAATGTAAATTTTGGAAGTAAATATTTTTTTTGTAGATCCATATAAAAAACAAAATTATGGATAAAATCAATTGTTTTTTAGTGTTATATTATCCATTTTCTCTTTGTGAGTTTAGAATTCTTGTTGACATTAGGTTTTGAAACCCTTATAGAAAGTATTGTGGTAAAGAGAGGAAGAGGTTATGGACCATGTATGAGTAGTGATATGGTCCTAATGACTATAATCACAAACCACCTGAATGGTGATTATTTAAAATATAAACTCATCATTGATATGTTCTCCTTGGATATATCTTAGTGTGGGTGAACTATGCCAAATAATTATGTCTATAGTTGTTTATTTTTTTATATTTTGGTGTGATTGTGTGAGATTATCATGATACATTTATGGTGTACTTAAAAATGTTAGGATAATATCAATAAAACTATCATAAATAAGAAATTTAAAATCACTTTAATTCACCCTCCCATTTTGTAACGTCCTGACCCGAACAGCCACCCGAACATTGCTAAACAGGACAGGTGTTACTGAACTTAGGTGCACCTCCCCGAATGCCAAAGGCTACCGACTAGTAGCGATCTTGTAAACATGTATAGTGGGGAGGCTATACCATATCATAGAAAAATAAGGTATTGTTCCAAGTATAATAATAAAACTTGTAATGGTAATTGATACTTAATATACTCGAACGAGACATGCATTGCAAAAGCACATACAAAATTAGATAAATAGAGGAAGCAAAATATAAACAAGGGAAATGGAAGATAAACAGAATAACATGATGAACATCACATGTAAAAACTACTAAAACAACCAAAACATGTATCCACAGTAGGTCATAGATGTCAATAAATAATGGCAACCATGGAAAACAAACAATAGCTAAAAAATAAAGTAATCATGCTGATACAGGAAAGAAATAAAAACAAAGAAAACTCCATCTAGGAAAGTCCTCAAGGTCCATGCCAAATCTCCATGAAACAACTAATACAATCCAGATCCTAATGATAATCACTTTCCAACACGTAAATCCATAAATTCTACACGTGTCCTGAAGGGCCCGTGTAGGTTTTGAGACGACTCTTAGTAGGAATCCACCTAATGGTTCAAACCTATTATAGGTGTTTAAACATACATGAATTTATAAGGAATGTAAATATTATGATGAACAATGTAAAAATAACCCCCACTCGTGATCTGCGGCCACTAGGGAGTGTCACCTACTTCGTCCAATGCCGAAATCTCAGTCACGTAACCTAGAACCATGTGCCCCCAGACACTGCATGTCTCATGTAATGACATCCCAATGGCATGCCCAAGAAATAGTAACCTGGGACCATGTGCCTCCTGACACCTCATGTCTCAAGTGCCAATGTCCCATAGGCAAGCCCAAGCAGTAGTAACCTGGAACCATGTGCCTCCTGACCTTATGTCTCAAGTACCAATGTCCCATAGGCATGCCCAAAAAATCTGAAGGATCCTCACCTTCCACTTGGATTCATTGGAAGTCACCCCCAACTAAAATTATCTAACTGCAATTATGAGGGACTCTATCCACATGAGTGTCAAAACCACCTCATGACATAGTCATCTATGTGAACACGTACCAAATCACGGGTGAGCGGTAATCACCAAATTTAGATCCCAAGCCACAACCTCTCTATCACCTCATTCCCCTGCAACCATGTCACTCAGAATCTGATGGCCATTCCATCAAAGTAACTCGGGCCATGTCCAACCTAACAGGCACACTGTATCAATCCAATGTCCATGACGCCCAATCCCATGGTCAAACCACCCAAATAATTCAGGTTAAGACCCACTTGTGATCAATCATATCTCAAGAATATTTGGGCCACTTTCAACACAACCCAAAGGTTCCAGTATATGAAATATCAGTAATAACATATATATAATCAAAATAATAACTCTAAATAGTAAAAAAAGTACCATTTGAATTACACTAGCCATGTGATGCTTCATACTAGAATTGATATCTTGAAAGCCTCAAATAACTTAATCATTATTAAATAGTTTAAACTCAACAATTTAATCAAAAAAATCAATTATATCCATTTTGGAACCCCCGACCAAAATTCCCCAAGTGAGAAATGACCTCTACCACAACCACACTCAAGGATAACATGGTATGGGAATTCCCAACCACATCCCATAAGGCATACAATTAATCCAATATAAAGAAACATGGGTCTCTCTCAATTCCTGATGTTGCGATAAAAAGCTGTAACCCCCAAATGAAAATGAAAACACAAAACAATGTATGCACCACCTAGCTTAGACTCGTAAATGTAGGGACGTCCGATATCTAGATCCAATTTGAAGCCAGTATTCATAGATCTATATTTCCATAAAATCCCAATAATTCTACATGGATGGAAACAACGACGTGTGAGACAAAATAACAAGAATGGAATATGGTGCATGGGTTTTCCTTCCTGATGCAATCCTAATGCCACCAAAGGAGGGAAGAATGGATGTCAGATGAAGAATCGAGGAGAAGATGTGTTCTTACCCTCCCGGAGCATCACTATCCAAAAACGGGGAATAATAATATGTTTTTTTGTAAATGAGACCCAATGCTCTCCAATATAAAAGAATAAAGAATAAAAGTACACAGAGTGTATTAAAGACTACATATAGTGTAGTATCTTGTTTATACTATGATATACGTGGGTTTCCAGGTCATCACACAGCTTGGACACGTCACAATTGTTAACACAATACTGTTACACATCTGATACATAGAAAGTAAAATACACGGCGTTTTAATTAACACTACACTTCGTGTAGTAGTTTATTTTTTTACATGGTCACCACACGACATGTAATATGTCAGCACATGGTCAGTACACATCTAACAGAACCACATTGTGTACTATAGAGTACACAACATGTAACCTATAAATTTTTCATAACTGGCTAGTTTCCACTATTTTCTAAAAAACTAGCTTAAAACAAAAAGAAAAAGAAACTGGTACATTAAAGTATAAACCGGGTTCTTACAAACTGCCCCTCTTAAAGAAATTTGTCACCGAATTTCCCTTCTATGGGTGGTGAAGAAAACACCAAATAATTCTAGACCAAAACTCGAATCAAACAAAGATCCAATAACCTATTTCTATACTCATGGTCCTCCTATAATGCATCATCACCCCTACACCCTACCATGTTCCCCCGTGTCATTTTGGACACCAAAATGTATCTCACACCTCATCAGTATCCACATACACGTGGTCCTTCATCCCATGGATTATCATAACAAAACTTGGTGCCTTACACCTCAATTAACCTGCATCCTCAATTACTCGATACCCACGACACCTCAATTATTAAGCATCCTCGATGATCTTGATGCCACACATCTCATATATATATAAATATATCACGCAACCAAATTGTTTCCAATCCCACTAACAAGAATCTGGTCAGTCCACATATATATTGTGCACCCCGTGAACTCAAAATGGACATACCATAACAGGCCATGCCAAAAAGAAAACAGGAAAATCATGGCCCTTCCCATGAAATAACTTTGACCATTACTGGCTCACCAACCTGGTCAACCTCTGGTAGCTCCATGGTGTGCACATGGCCTGAAGCACAACCACATGATGCCTGACCTCCCAACAGTGCTGCTCGATTCACCAATCATTAACCCCTCAGTTGGGTCCCACTGTCTCTGCCATATCCTCTATGTGCCCCTGAACCTCAGATACCCTCAACTGGTACCGACCCTGAATCAACCCATGATGCCACCATCTATCCAAGTCCCTGCCTGCCAGTTGTTTGAGAAGGTTGCGTGCAGAACCTCACCAGATTTCTGACCTGTCAACATTCCCAGCACTCCTTTGGAGGCCTATCAGTATGGACATGCCCTGGCTACCCGCACTGAAATAAAACCACTAATGAACTGCCACAAGGTGGTCTATTTGAGTCCTTGGCCTGATTTCCCTACTGGAACTCATCCTGACCTCACTTTGTGCTATCTGAACCATCACCTAAAGCCGCCAACCGTCTCAAATTGGATCTTCCTGTCAAGTTTATCTCAGCTATGAGTGCATGATTCTCCGCCTCAGTGAATGAGTCCGACCTAAAAATGTTTACCTTCACCATAATGGCGTGTCATAATCCATCTTCAAAGTGCCTCACCCTTGAGGTGTCATCGCTTACCATACCTGGTGAAATGTGATATAGCTCAGTGGAGGTAGCTGCATAGTCCCTAATGGACATGTCACCCTACTAGAGGCTCAAGAACACCTAATCTCTCTCTACCGTCAGTGTCTCTGGGAAAAAGTGCTAAAAAACTTGTCCTCGATGTCCTTCTATTCTAGTCCTTCATGTCTGTGAGTCTGAACCTGTAAATCCCACTAACTTTTCACCGGTACACTCAGCATGTACATTTCCGACTTGACCCACTACCCAAGAGGTGTCTCAAGGAGATCGAAGATCATCTGCATTCTATCAATCCATTTTTCACCTGCATGTGGACCACCCTCACCCTGAAAAAGTGGCAAGTTATGTGACCTGAACTCCCATGTCAAATATTCCATAGAGGGATTTGTACCATGCATGCCTCTGTCGATCCCCTATAAAACATGTACCATGCAAGATCAGAGCTTCTCGTTGATCCACTGCCCATACGCTGCCAAACATGGTCGCTTCTCTGCATACACTAGATCCTAAAACTGATCTTGTCCATGAGGCTATACCTGCAGCTCATGCTTTTCTTGTCCCTTAGGTTTCTAAACCTGATCGTGCTCCTACTACACTGTACCATTTCCCAGCTTATGTTCTATCGATTCCTCTAGGATGAACCCGATGAATACCATAAATGGTCAGACAACCCACATATATAACTATATATATATATATAATTCAAATAAGGAATGATGTAAAGAGGAAGCACATAATAACTAACCTTACTCCCCCCCATCCAAAAAACCATCATTGCCTCAAACCTACGGCCGAGTCTCCCAATCTTGAAAGCTACACTGCTTAAAACCGATTTCTAGGACACCCAATACAGGTGACCAAAATCACCTCACTCATAGTACCTACCAGTTCAAATATGAGATAGAAAAAAATATCAATCCACATGAAATTTTTACGTAATTTAATGTAAGGAATATTACATTGTAATAAACAAGAAATTCTATCTGGAATTTCAACTTTCAAATTTGAAAAGCATATATGTCCTGGAAATTTATATTATTCAAATGGTATTATCATTTCATAAGGCATGCATGAATCTATGAAATTTAAATACCCTAAAAAGGTGCCTATCAAAATCCATACAATCATGCCTTGCCATACCGGGCCAAGGTCCAATTATGTCATACCACATCGGGTCATGGATAACATATCAAAACCAATAATATCACACAGCAAGTAATACACCAAGGTGGAAATCATATAAATATTAATCAGATCAAAAGAAAAATAGAAATCCCCAACCCACGGTAACTTGCTTCATCCCTCGTTCCTGGGGCTGTAGGTAGCCAAACACAAGCCAGAAACCTAGTCCCAATAACAACCTATCTCCAGTCTACCATATCACAAATAGTAAACCAGTAGAAATAAAAAGTAGTCTCAATATCAATAGTTGTTAGTAAAAAGTTTATACTAAATACTTTTCATGAAAAATATCCTTCGATACCACTTTGTAACGTCCTAACACGAACAGCCACCCGAACAGTGCTAAAAGAGCCAGGTGTTACTAACCTTAGGCACACCTCCCCGAATGCCAAAGGCTGCCAACTAGTACTGAGGGTGTAAATAGGTATATATGAGAGGCTATACCCTCTCGGAGGAGAAAAAGGTACTGGTCTGAGTATAATAATAAAACCTATATTGGTAATTAAGACTCATCAGACTCGAACCGGACCTGTATAGCGGAAGCACATCCAAAATATGATAAACAACATAAGAAAAATATAAACGAGAGAAACTGAAGATAAACAGAACAGTATGCTGAACACCACTTGTAAAAATATTAAAACAACCAAAACATGCATCCACAATAGGTCATAAATGTCAATAAAAAATGGAGCCCATGGATAACCAACAGTTGCTAAAAAATAAAGTAAGCATGCAGATATAGGAAGGAAATAAAAACAAAGTAAAATCCATCTGGGAATGACCTTAGGGTCCATAAAAAATCTCCATGAAACATCTAATAAGATCTACCTCTTGAATTTTATCTCTTTCCTACACGTAAATCGATAAAGTCTACACGCATCCCGAAGGGACCATGTTCGGTGTGAGACAAATCTCAGTAGGATACCACCCAATTGTGTGTACCTAGTATAGGAATTAAAGTACGAATAAATCTATAAGTAAGGTAAATAGTATGATGCACAATCTAAACAAAACCCCCCTGGTGCTCAGTAGCCACCAGGGTGTGTGACCTGCTTCGGCCAACACTAGAAACTCAGTCATGTAACCAATCACCATGTGCCTCCGGACACCACATGTCTCAAGTCCCGACATCCTGAAGGCATGCCCAAGAAATTGTAACCCAACATCATGTGACTCCTGAAACATCATGTCTCATGTACTGACACCCCATAGGAATGCCCAAATAGTAGTAACCTGGTACCATGTGCCTCCTGACACCTCTTGTATCAAGTACCGGCATCCCATAGGAACGCCCAAACAATCTGAAGGCTCCTCACCTTTCACGTGGCTTCCACGACAAGAACCCCCAACTACAATCTCCTAACCGCAACTAAGGGGTCCCTACCCACACGTACGGTCAAAACCACCTCATTATGAAGTCATCTATGTGCACACGACCCAAATAACGTGTGAGAGGTAATCACCAAATTTAAAACCCAAGACACAACCTCTCTGGAACCTCGTGCCCCTGTGACCATGTCGCTCAGAATCTAATAGCCTTACAATGAAAATAAGATGGTCCATGCCCAACCTCACAGTACCACTACCTCAATCCAACGTTCACAACACCCAATACTGTGGCCAAACCAACAAAATAATCTGGTACAGGCCCCACATGTGATCAATCATAACTCAAGAATATCTAGGCCACACCCAACACAACCCAAAGTTTCCAGCATATGCAATATCAAGAATCACATATATATAATCAAAAGAATCACTCTAAATAGGAAAAACAATTTAAATAGTCAAATTTTACAATCCATGTGCTACCCCATACCATCACCAAGGTCTTGAAAACCTCTAATAACTTAATCATGCCTAGACAGTTTAAACTCAGAAGGCTAATAAAAAAATCAATTATAACAATTTTGGAACCCCCGACCAAAATGACCCAAGTGCGTAACAACCTATAACCTATCCTTGTTCAATCCTAACATGGTAAGTAAATTCCCAATGTCATCCCATAAGGAATACTATCAATCCAATATAAAGAAACATGGGTCTCACTCAATACACGATGTTGTGCTAAAAATCCATAGCCCCCAAATTACCACAAAAACACAAAACACGGTATGCACCATCTAACTTAGACTTGTAGACATAGGTACATCTAATATCAAGCTCAAATTCAAGGATGATCTTTGTAGATCTATGTTTCCATAATATCCCAGAAATTCTACTCAGATGGGAACTACAGAATGTGAGAGAAAAGAAAAAGAATAGAATAGGGTGGACATATTTGGGCTTCCAGATGCGATTTTCACAACCCGACCCTACCGATCTCGAGCTGCAACTACCCCAAGCATGCCTCCATAGGCCAGGGGCTGGCGACAAGCATTGAAGGTATAACAATATCGGGGAGGCCATCACCTAAGTACCTATACAAACACACATATCCCACTCAATGCAGAAGTCTAGAGTAAAAAGAAAACCAAAGGACAAACAACTATAACCCAACCAGAGTCATGAATAAACTTATAAATAGAGAAAAGTAAAGTGCTGAAAATTACTAACAAGGTAACTGAATAGTAAAGGGGAAAACACGTTCCCAAACAGAAAGGTTCCACAACCCAGCAATAGGTAAACAAAAGAAAACAGCTGGTGAGTCTCACACCTGAAAGTCCTACTAAGACCACTGTACACAGCCCAAGCTCTGGTGTCCTCTATGCTCATCTATTGTCTCGATCGACCTATCCATTGTCTGCAAGGGCACACCATGTGCGGGCAGAGCCCAAGAAGGGGTGAGTATAAATATACTCAGTAGGATTCCCCAAAAGATCGAGGGAGAAACAAAGGAGGTACTAAAATGGTGAGTAGTAGAAAGAATGAAGAACAATGTAAGTGTACAATAGATAGAGTGTAGCTCAACCCAACAAAATAAAGGAAGTGGACTCATCCCAACCAAGAGGATATAGACACAGAAAGCACGTGGCATACCCCGCATGTCTTCGCCCTTCCTAGTAGGAGAGTAACTGAACCCAAGGAGTGGGAACAACAATAGGGTGTATAAATATATATGCTCAACAAGAAACTCGAACGTGTGCGTAAGGGGGTCTCCATCTCCGATCTCAGCCCATGATAAGTCACCAATAGTTCTAAGGGTAGCCATCACTGATTCCCAACAGTCACACACATCGAAGCCGCCTCATTGCTAAACCGTACCACCAAAATTCCCGCTCTAGTAATCACGGAGAAGAGTCACAAAATAGCCTCATAGGAGAGGCTGAGTCTGAAATGCCAACGGGTGACCCACTGCCCAGCCCTGCTGAAGGGTAAACCCCACTAAGTAGACGGTGACCCACTTCCCAACCCCACTGGAGGGTAGACCTTGATATATCGTCAGGTGACCCACTGCCCAGCCCGACTGGAGGGTAGACCCTAATAAGTCATCGGGTGACCCATTGTATAGACCGGCTGGAGGGTAGACCCTAATAAATCGTCGGGTGACCCACTGACCAGCACGGCTGGAGGGTAGACCCTAATAAATTGTCGGCTCACCCACTACCCAGCTCGGCTTGAGGGTAGACCCTAATAAATCATTTGGTGACCCACTGCCTAGCCCGACTGGAGGCTAGACCCAGAATTGGTCCGATAACTCCGCATTGTATCTAACATCACTAGGTGTCACCAACATCGCTACCATGTGTTGGTTCGGAGTGCATAAAAGGGACCTCTTTCCAACACCCTTTCATGTTTCCACATTTAATGAGATCTCAAACAAGGCTTATCATGCCTAAACAGATTACACCGTTGCAACCCTCATGGAAAAACACACGAGATAAACTATTTACTCGCCCGAGACGGACAAACGGTGAATATGGTACTATTCATCAAAGCCATCCCATGTGGGGCATACACCAGGATCCCTAAAATCATCAAGCGTATCACACCATTGCAATCCCCTCGGAAAAACACATAGGATCGACTACTCAAATGCCCCGAACCAACGTTTGGTGAAAAAGTGGAGTTTCACCGTAAAACATGCAAACCGAGCCCTGTGGGGCCTGCACCTTGACTATAGCCCGATCACTGAAAGGAGAATCTCAAAAAGTCCGCATGAGAAGTAGGATCACGCTGCCGCTGACGGCACATCGATCGGACGTCCCAAATAAGAGTTAGGTCCAACGCAAGAATAATTAATTAATTATTCGCATTAAGCATTTCGTGCCACCGAGAAACAAAACCAAACCTCAAAGGTTCCAAACTAGTTTTGGAAGGATCGTCTCAACTCCAGGGACTCAGCTCCTCTGATGGTACGTCAAACGGACGTCCGGCTCGTGAAGTACGTCCGTCGCAAGCTTTAATAATAATTTATTATTATTAAATTAAAGCACTTCGGGTCACCCGTCTTTGGGCGCAAAACCCAAAACCCAGTTCAAAATGTCCGTCTCACCAACATGAACCTGCAGCCACAGAGGGCGCATCAAACAGATGCTCTGTTTAAAAGATACGCCCCCCGAATGCAAGGGGGCCCAACTAGGCTGGTTCACCCCGGCCGACCCGGTCCGAACCGTCGTCCCGTAGCCCAGCCATGGTTCCGACCCGAATCGCTGAAGACCCTTGTTCACAGCCTGCCCAGCAACACCGAACCTGCCTCGGATCTGATTCTTCAAACAGACTGGCCAAAAGCTGGTCTTCTCCGCATCACCCAGCAGGACCCGCAAAGTGCGGGTCCTTGTCTCCTCGGCACACCTAAGGTCAGAGCCTCGGGTTCCCCCTGCTGATCACGATAGGCCGGCGCCCTTGGCCTCCTGTAGTGCACCGCCACTCTAGCTCTGGCTGCATCCCATGCTGCTCTGCCTGGACCTGCTGACGCCTCTCTGCCCCTCCGGCCTCTCCCCTGTTGCACCGCGCCGCACCCGACACCGCCCGACCATGCTAAACCTCCGAATGCCGAGCTCCACCGTCCCAGGCTTCCCGATCCTTCTTCCGGACGGCCCTCCGCACCTCCATGCATCCGATTAACACCTCATACCCACAATCCACCACTGGGTTCTGCCGACATCGCACCTCCGATGACGCTCCGCCATGCGACACAGAGCAGCTGCCACGCATAGCCGCCGACCAATTCTACCGATGGTGATCCAGTGGTTCTTCCATCGGTCCACCGTAGCCCGAACAAATGCCCAAAAACAGATCGGGTGAAATCTTTGATATCCCCGGGTGACATCTCTCATAGGAGGCCCGCACCCGTAACTTTTAAACCTCACCTAGGGTAAACGGAACACTATGAACTCAACCGTGCCCTAGATTTTCCCATCCGAGCAACTGTTTAGGAGTTATTCCATTTATTTGGTGTGCCTAGTGTGAACGTACGTAAAATTTAATTCCGGCCACACCGGGGCTTGGAATCACACGCTGTCTGAATGCCCTACTCTGGAATAACATCAAGAAAATTTTGAAGTCTTACTGGCTCAAAACCCGGGTTATTACATAATTCCCTCCTTCATGTTTTTCTTCCCCAAAAAAACTAGAAAAACAACTCAGTATACTGATCCCGCATCTGGCTCTCTCATTCCCAGGTGCACTCCTACACCCTCCCATGATGCCACATCACACAGACCAAAGGAATGGTCCGTCCATGTAGTGTCTGCTCCTACCGGTCCTCAATCGCCAATGGGTGCTCTGCAAAGGTGGCTCCATCCCCAATGTCCAGCTCTCCCCAGTCGATGATGTGCGTGGGGTCATGCATGTATTTTCTCATCTACGACACGTGGAAGAAATCATGCACACTCTCCAGCTGTGGGATTAGAGCAAGACGATAGACGACCTCACCAACCCTGCACACGATCTCAAAGGGCCCAATGAACCTTGGGGAGAAATTGCCTCCCCAGCCAAACCTCTGTATCCCACGCCACATAGAGACTCTCAAAAAGACATGGTCCCCCTGTCTGCTCTGAGACATCCTCATCTTCTCACAAATGACCTATACCATCTATGTTGTCGCCCGCACCAAGTCTGGGCCCATGAGGGAGGTCTCCCCAACCTCCGTCCAGCACAACGGTGACCTGTAGGGTCTCCCGTAGAGGGCCTCAAAAGGTGCCATGCCGATAGTAGAGTGGTAACTATTATTATACACAAACTCCACCAAGGGCAGGTGATCCTCCCAGCATAGGACAAAGTCTTACACGCACGCCCTGAGCATATCCTCCAACACCTGGATAGTGCGCTTTGTATGCCCATCTTCCTAGGGTTGAAAAGCTGTACTCATCCGCAGCTGAGTCCTGAATGCCTCCTGTAGGCCTCGCCATAATCGCAACGTAAACCGCGCGTCACGATCAGAGACGATCGTCAAGGGTACTCCATGAAGGCGGACAGTCTACCGAACAAACAACTGTCCTAGACTCTCCACAGAGCTCTGCTCCCTAATGGCAAGGAAGTGTGCTGACTTTGTGAGTCAGTCCACTATCTCCCAAATGTAATCATGGCCCTTTGCTATGTGCGGAAGTCCTATGAAGAAGTCCATAGATATTCCATCCCACTTCCACTCCGGGATATCAAGGGGCTGCAACAACCCTGCTGAAACCTAATGCTCCGCCTTCACCTGCTGATAGGTAAGACACTGAGAAATGAACTTAGCCATGCTCTGCTTCATGCCAGACCACCAAAACTGCAGCTGAAGGTCTCTGTAAATTTTCCCTACATCGGGATGTACAACCAAGGGGGAAGTGTGGAATTCGTTCATCACCTCCTCCCACATCTCCACTAGTACTACAACTCACCCCTGTAATAGGATCTAGTGATTAACTCCTTTAGAATACTCATTGGGTGTGTTTCCCGTGGATATCTGTTGATGCATTACCTCACTGTCGACATCCCCTAGCTGCGACTCTCTCACATGCTCAAGGAGCGAAGGATTCAACACCATCGACTACAGGAAAGATGTACCCTCCTTCTCCACCAAGGTCAGCCATAGGGAGGCCAACTACTCTGAAGCTTCCCGCACTAGACGAGCATGGGACTTCCTACTAAGGGAATCTACTACTACGTTTCCCTTCCCTAGAGTGTAGAATATCTCAAAATCATAGTCCTAAATAAACTCCAGCCAGTGGATCAGCCTTAGATTCAAATCCCTCTGAGTGAAGATGTACTTGAGGCTCTTGTAGTCGGAGTAGACCAAAAAACTCTCACCCAGAAGCTGGTGTCTCCATAGCCTCAAGGAAAAGACCAATACTGCCAGCTCCAAGTCATGAGTCGCATAATTTTTCTCATGGGGCCTCAACTGCCTCGAACCATATGCAATCACTGACCACTGCTGCATTAGCATGCACCCAAGCCTAGCTCCTAAAGCGTCATAGTACACCATGAACTCAATGAACTCCTCAAGATGACTCACACTGGAGCACTAGTTAGCCTCTGTCTCAACTCCTCGAAGGCCTTCTGGCACTGATTATTCCAGGTGAACGGTCGTCCCTTCCACGTCAATATGGTCAAAGGGGTAGAAATATGGGAGAAATATTCCACAAAAATCTTATAGTACCCTGTCAAACCAAGGAAGATCCGCACCTCTGATGCATTCTTGGGTGGATCCCAAGAAAGAACTACCTCTATCTTTGTGGGATATATGGCCAATCCCTTCTCCATAATGACATTCCCTTGGAAGTGAACCTCATGAATCCAGAACTGACACTTAGAGATCTTCCCATACAGCTGGTGCTCCCGGAGTAAGTCTAGGACCATCCTTAAATGCTATGTGTGCTCCTCTTCCGTCGCAGAGTATATGAGTATGTCGTCAATAAAGACAATCATAAACTGGTCCAAGTACGGTTGGAAGATCTGGTTCATCAAAGCCATGAAAATGGAGGGGGCATTCGTCACGCCAAAGGGAATAACCAGAAACTCGCAATGCCCATATTGACAATAGAAATCCAACTTCGAGATGTCAGTATCAAGAACCCGAAACTGGTGGTTGCCGGATCGAAGATCAATCTTGGAGAACCATTTCACCCCTCTCAACTGGTCGAAGAGGTCGTCGATCCTCAGCAAAGGGTACTTGTTCTTTACCGTGGCCTGATTCAGGAGATGATAATCCACACAAAGCCGTAGAATACCATATTCCTTTTTCACAAACAAAACTGGAGCTTCCTAAGGGGACACACTGGGCCTCATGAATCCCTTCACATGGAGGTCCTCCAACTGATGTCGTAGCTCCCAATGCTCTATGGGTTCTATCCGATATGCTGCACATGATATCGGGGTAGTCCGTGGCTGCAAGTCAATGTAGAACTCCATCTATCGCCACAGAGGTAGTCCCGTGACCTCCTTGGGAAAGACGTCCAGGTAGTCCTATACAATGGTAGGGATCCAGGTGCATGTAGCATCTTCTGCTCTGAGAGCCATGCTCGCCAACTGATGAGAAAAAGGGAATTGTCTTCTGAACTGATGCCTCGTCACTCGCCAGGTCATCATCACGAACTAGAGAGGATAACCGGGTTGGCTGCTGTCATGGGGACATCCTTGAAAATTATCAAGGATTACCATGATTATATGAGCATATATATATATATATAACAGTAATAACAAAGGGGAGATGACTCAAAAGGACAGTCAAAGACTCAATCCTACCGAATGCTTGTTCCAAAGTTCCCTGCAACATTTGTCTCAGCGTGCCGAGTTGACAAGCGGGTTATCGGGGTCCTGGTGAATGGATACGTCGACCCCCTATACCATCACTGGACTCCATGGCCTAAGAGCCGTTCTCAAGACACGTTGCCACTGTTTCCCTAAATCCCAACAAATTCCTTTTTAGGGACGTCCGAACAATTCCCCAAGGAGCGAACCACCTTTGATACCACCTTTTCACAACCCGACCCTACTGGTCTCGAGCCGCAACTACCCCAAGCCCGCCTCCATGGGCCAGGGGATGGAGACAAGCGCCGAAGGCATAAAAATCTCAAGGAGGCCTTCACCTGAGTACCTGTACACACAGACATAGCCCACTCAATGCAGATGTGAAGAGTAAAAAGAAAACTAAATGAAAAACAATTATAAACCAACCACAACCATGCATCATCTTCTAAATAGAGAAAATTAAATTGCTGAAAAGTACTGAAAAGGTAAATGAATAGTAAACGGAAAAACATGTGCCCAACCATAAAGGTTCCACAACCCGACAATAGGTAAACAAAAGAAAAAAACTTGTGAGTCTCACACTGGAAAGTCCTACTACGACCACTGTACGCAGTCTATGCTCTGATGTCCTCTATGATCCTCCGTTGTCTCAATCGACCTGTCTATTGTCTGCAAGAGCACACCAAGTGCGGGCAAAGCCCAAGTGGGGATGAGTATAAAGATAATCAGTAGGATGCCCCTAAAGCTCAAGGGAGCAACAAAGGAGGTACTAAAATGGTGATTAGTAGACCGAACAAATAACAATGTAAGAGTACAATATAGAGAGTTCAACTCAACCCAACGAAAAAAAGAAGCAGACTCATCCCAACCAAGAGGAGCTAGACACAGAAAGAACGTGAAATACCTCGCGTGTCTTCGCCCTTCCTAGAAAGAGAGTAATTGAACCCAAGGAGTGGGAACAAAAATAGGGTGTGTATATATATCCTCAACAAGAAAATCGAATGTGTGCGTAAGGGGATCTCCATCTCTGAGCTCATCCTAGGAAAAGTCACCAACAGTTCTAAGGCTAGCCATCACTAATGCCCAACAGCCCCGCGCGTCGAAGACGCCTCATCGCTAAACCATATAACCAAAATTCTAGCTCCGGTAATCATGGAGAAGAGTCACTGACTAGCCTCATAGGAAGGGATGAGTCTGAAATGCCAACAGGTGACCCACTGCCCAGCCCTGTTTGATGGTAAACCCCACTAAGTCGACGATGACCCACTGCCCAGCCCCGCTGAAGGGTAGACCTTGATAAGTCATCGGGTGACCCACTGCCCAGCCCGGCTGGAGGGTAGACCCTAATAAGTCATTGGGTGATCCACTGCCTAGCCCAGTTGGATGATAGACCCTAATAAATCATCGGGTGACCCACTGCCCATCCCGGCTAGAGGGTAAACCCTAATAAATCATCGGGTGACCCACTACCCAGCCCGAATAGAGGGTAAACCCAAATAAATCTTCGGGTGACCCACTACCCAGCCCAGCTGGAGGGTAAACACTAATAAATCGTCAGGTGACCCACTGCCCAGCCTAGCTGGAGGGTAGACCTGGAATTGGTCCGATAACTCCGCACTGCAACTGACATCACCGAGTGTCACCAACATCGCTACCGTGCGTTGGTTCGGAGTGTGTCAAAGGGACCTCCTCCCAACACCCATTCATTTTTCCACATTTAATGAGATCTCAAATGAGGCTCCACATGCCTGAACAGATTACACCATTTCAACCCTCGCAGAAAAACACGTGAGATATACTATTTACTCGCCCGAAACGGACAACCAGTGAATATGGTACTATTCATTGTAGCTAGCCCGTGTGGGGCACATACCACGATCTTGAAACTCATCAAGAGGATCACACCATTGTGATATTCTCAAAAAAATCCATAGGATTGACTACTCAAATGCTCCAAATGGATGTCTGGTGAAAAAGTGGCGTTTCACCGTAAAACATGTAAATCGGGCCTTGTGGGGCCCACACCTTGAATTTAGCCCAAGACCTAAAAGGAGAATCTCAAAATTCTTGCACGAGAACTAGGATCACTCTGCCGTTAACAGCACGTCAATCAGACATCCCAAACAGGAGTTATGTCCAACACAAGATTAATTAATTAATTAATTAATTATTCGCATTAAGCATTTCCTGCCACCGAGCAACAAAACCAAATCGCCAAGGTTACGAACCAGCTTTGGAAGGACCGTCTCAACTCTAGGGCCATAGCGCCACTGATGGTACATCAAATGTATGTTTGGCTCGCGAAGTACGTTTGTCGCGGGCTATAATAATAATTTATTATTATTAAATTAAAGCTCTTCGAGTCACCCGTCTTCGAGCGCAGAACCCAAAAACCACGAAAACCACTTCAAAATGTATTTCTCTCTGACATAAACCTGTAGCTGCAGACGGAGTATCAAACAGACATGCCGTTTAAATGATACGGCCCCATGAACGCAAGGGGGCCCAATCGGGCCGGTTCACCCCGGCCGACCTGGTCCTAACCGCCGGCCCGCGACCCAGCCACTGGTCCGGCCCAAATCACCGTGGCCCGCCAAGCAACACCAAACCTGCCTTGAGTCCAGTTCTTCAAATAGAGTGGCCAAAGGCCGGTCTTCTCCGCATCACCCAGCAGGACCCGCAATGTGTGGGTCCTTGTCTCCTCCGCACACCCGAGGTCAGAGCCTTGGGTTCCCCCTGCTAAGCGCGACAGGCCGACGCCCTCTACCTCCTACAGTGCACTGCCGCGCCAGCTCCGGCAGCATCCCGCGCTGCTCATCCTGAACCCACCGACGCCTCTCCGCCCCTCCAGCATCGCCCCAGTTGCACCACGCCATACCCGACACCGCTCGATCGCGCTCTACTTCCGAACGCTGAGTTCCGCCGGACCTTCGCGCTCCGCCATCCTGGGATTCCCACTTCTTATTCCAGATGGCCCGCCACACCTCCGCGCATCCTACGACCACCTCATACCCATGCTCTCCTACTGGGTTCAGCCAACACCGCACCTCTGACGACACTCCGCCACGCGACACACCGCGGCCACCGCGCGCAGCCGCCGGCCGCTCCTGCCGGTGGTGATCCTGTGGTTTTTCCGACGGTCCACCGTAGCCCAAACGGATTCTCGAAAACAGATCGGGTGACATCTTTGAGATCTCCGCAATGCGTCCCTTGCAATGCCAACCCCTTATGAACGATCCGACAGTCAATTGGCGGATCCGAAAAGTCCGAACGAAGAACGTCGAAGAACTCGTCAAACTTTGGATTTAAAACGGGGCTTGGACGATGGTCGTGTTCTTTCGGACATCATACCAATTCCAAAATTATATAATTAGAATGAAAAATACTTAAAAAAACTCGGGAAATTGATGAAGGGCCAGAAAACCAACAAAAATCCTACCTCGATCCCGCCGTTCATTGTTGGCGACACGCCCGCTGCGATCCCTCTTCGATCCGCCAGAGTTTTCTCCTCGATCCGGGGAAGAACGATGATGAATGCCGAAGAATGGTTGAGAGGGAGGGAGAGAGAGAGGAGAGAGAAGGGAAATTATGGGTTTTCCCTTAATCCCTAACTCTTAATCTAATTTATAAAAAACTCATTGAAAGTCCCCCCACGGGTGCAGATTTCGAAACCTCGGCGCCCGCTTATTTTATATCATTCCTAGGCAAAACACCCCATTTTGAACTCAACGGAAGCCTCATATTTCCATTCCGAGACTTCCTTCGAAAGTTATTCAAAAATAATGCCAGTGATAAAAATCACTAAGTGGTCATTTCAAAATGACGATTTTTCCCCTGGGTGACATCTCTCACGGCAGGCCCGTGCCCGCAACTTTTACACCCCACCTAGGGTAAACAGCACGCTCCGAACTCAACAGTGCCCTCGGTTTTTTCATAAAAGTAGCATTTTAGAAATTACTCTATTTATTTGGCGTGCCTAGTGTGAATGCACTTAAAATTTAATTCCGACCACACCGGGGCTCAGAATCACACACAATCTGATCGCCCTGCTCTGGAATAACATCAAGAACATTTCAAAGTCTTACAGGCTCAAAACTCGGGTTCTTATAGTGATCCTACAGCCATTGACATATTTAAGAATAGATTTTGAATCAAGAATCATGGAGAAGATGTGTTCTCGGCTTCTCGAAGCATTACTGTCTAAAAATGTGGAAGAAGAAAATGTTTTCAGAAACGAGATGCGATGCTCTCCAATATGAATGAATAGAAAATAAAATTATATGTCGTGCATTAAATAATACATACCATGTAGTATCTTGAATGTAATTCGAATTATGTGGGTTTCTAGGTCATCACACATCTTAGACTCATCACATTGGTCAATGCACGGCTAGGAATCATCTGGTACATGAAAAGTAAAATACAAGACCAGTTAAGGAACACTATACGCCATGCAGTATATTATTTTTTACACAGTAACAACACAACATGTACTAAGTCATCACACGGTCAGTACATGCCTAACAAACACACAGAATGTACTATGTAGTACATGGCGTGTAACTTGGAAATTTTCCAAAACATCCCATTTTCTCCTTTTTTCTCATAAACTAGCTCAAAAAATTAAGAAAAAGAAACCCATACCTTAACGTAAGAACCAGGTTCTTACACCTTGAGTGTATATTGTGGAACCATGGCTTAAAAAACAATATGTTACCATTTGAATTATACTAAGAATTTTTATGTCCATTCCTAACACGTTATATATATTAATATGTTGAATTTATTCGTATATATTTCATTTATATTAACGATGACTGATGAGGGTTTTCCATAATCCTTATCACTTCTCATACATGATATCATGGATAATAGGAACTTGATGATGTATGCATATGGGTGATTTGATCAAAATGACCCTTTCATTAGGTGTATAGTAATTATGAATTAGATTTATAATTTATATTAATAATAAACACAATATAAATGAGTTATAAATTAATTTTACAACAATGAAATTTTATTTGGATTTTATTGGATATTTTATGCAATTTATTTTGATTAAAATATTTAATCAAAATAAAATTATATTTTTAAAATTATTTTTATTATTTAAAATAGAACATTTATCAAAATATATATTAATTGTTATTGCAATTTTAATTTTATATCTAAATATATATTTATAAGGGAATACTATAATGCCCATTATATATATATATATCTATATATATAGGAAATGTCAAAATATATATAATGTATATAAATTAAAAATATATTGTTAATATTTATTAAACTGAGTCAATGGAAAATTGATGATTATGATTCATTGAAATTAATAAACTATATTAACATTTTTGTGTATCAAAAATTAATATAAAAATTAAAATTTATTACATCTTAAGATTGATGTTCCAATAAAAGTAGGGGTAATGGGATTGTTAAACAACATTAATTGGAAATGAAATCACATTCCTTACGATACTCTCTATCTTTCAGAAACTTTTATCCTCCAAACTTCATTGAGATATTAATTATTTCAAGGATCACAGAATGAATAAGGAAGGATTCCTTTCAGATGGAAGATAAAATCCTCATTTTCTCATTTAGAAATGATTGAGAAAGTTTTTATATGGGAGAACCAATGAAAATAATCCTCATTTTATCATTGTATATTTTTTATTTTAATTATTGTATTATATTGTATATAGACTTGGTTTTAAATTATTTTTTCTGTGTAAATTATTATTATATACAAAACATAATTCCTGGATAAAAATAAAATGAGTAATAATATGGGACCCTCTTTATCAATCAAGCATGACTTATCATCTAGAAATCTAGATACTACCTCATCCTTTCTGAATTCAAACTTTCCAAACTCATATAATATAAAAGATAATATAACAAGAAATAGTTATTTAATTGATCATCCAACCAATTTATATCACATATTATGTTTAATTACTAATCAAAATTCATGTTTATTTTATTTTATGTAACCCGATGTACTTCCTATATATTCTATAGTTTATTCTATGAATTATATATCATTATCATAATGATTTCAATGTATTTCAATTTAATGACCATGTTTGATCTCCTCATTATCACTTAATTAATTGAAGAATATTATTTATGGGTTTCTAATCTTTTCATAATGGCGTTATATAATTTGGGAAAATAATTCCCCATAGGATAGGAATCCTACCTTTTTATTACATAACATTTTATTTCATGGTACAAACATAGGATCTTTTAAAGTATAGTTTTGTAGAAATAAGGTACATAATACATGAACACTTTAAAATTATTCTAAAACCACCCAAATGATATATTCATGGGTTCAATATAGGTTACTTTTTCTATATCTCATATCCTAGAGACATACATAAAAGGAAATAGGTGATAATGAAGCCAGTAGGGGAATAAGGAAGAGAAAAATATAGCATGTTTTCTATTAACATATCAATAAGAACATAACACATAATGATAAGGCATGAGAAAGTGGAATATCATAAAAATAATAACATGAATCATAACATTGAGATGTGTCTATTAAATTTAAATGAGACATTTCTAATCATATCACCATGGTTTTTCATTATGGTGTTATAAATGAAAATTACAAATTTTATTCACAATTGTTTCATAAAACATTTCACCTCTAGAGATTAAATTATTTACCTAATACAATAGAGTGCTATTAGTATTCCCCATTAATATATATTAATTTTATTTGATCCATATAGATCATAATAAATAATTTAATTAATAACCAGTGGAGAATAGAGAGTGGGTTTCATATCAAAATATTGCCCTACAAATGTTCTTAAAGAAGTGGTAAATACTTCTTTTTTAACCCATGTAAAAAAAATTTTGACTTCATGTATGTAAATCCCATAATATAAATTTAATTATTAAATCTACTTGGGTATTAATTAAAATGAAAAGTGGTTTTGTTATTTAAATGAAAATTAAAATAGAATTTATCATGTAAAATTGGGTAATTTGATATGTAAATTCGGTAGTATTATGGGTATAAAACATGGTATTAATAAAGGTTAAAATGAGAGGGGATATGGGCCTCCAATTCATAAAATTATCTTATTATAGTAATGGGTTAATATAATGTTGAAAATAGAACATAGTTGGGTATTAATTAGACATACCATAAAAAGGGAACATGATTGGAAAAAAAATAATGAAGATTTTCCCTTACCTTGAAGAGTTGTTCCTAAAACATGAGGATGCAACCTTGGGGTCTTGGGTACACCTTGGGGGGAATAAATGGGAGAAAAAATCACCATAAAATTATATAGGATGTATTAGGATTGAATGAGAGAGGTGAAATGGGAGGATTTTTATAGAATAAGTGGGGGATTTGTTTAATAATTTACAAATATAGGACTTGGAAATCTAGGTTATTGAAACTAAAAAACCATTGTCTTAATTTTTGTTTTTTATCTAGGGTTTGGAAATTTTGGTAACATTATATGATATTTTAGTCTACAAGAACTAGAAAACATTTTTAATACTTCTTTTTGTATGGAAAATAAAATATTCAACAAAGTAATGATTTTAAAAATCAAAATTTTCTTTTAGAAATTGGAATGTCATTTATAGTTGTATTAATTTATTAAAATCTATTAAAATAATATATATTAATAAAATAAATTTTTTAGATCAATTATTAGGTTTAATTGATTATTAAATCATTATAACATAAATATGATGTCATAAAACATTTTCAACCCCAAAACTGTATTTTTACTATTCATGAAAAAATAATGTATTTTAAACAATTATCTTAATTTCACCTTAACAAAATTTAGATGTGTTTATTAAAAATATAATTTTTATCTTTCCAAAATAATTTCCTATATATGAAAATTTTATCTTCTAAATATAAAAATCCATATTTATATAAAAATATCATTTTTGTGGAAATGTAAAATTTCTGACACTTATAAAAAATTAGAGTGGCCATTAAAAAAATTATTTTATAATATATATTCAGGTTAGACTATTTTAATAGAGTATTTTATTAAAACAAATATTATTCAAAATAATTCATTCTATTATAAATGTGTATATATTTCCTAGAAAAAATACAATTATATATTATTTGTCTACATAAATTAATTTATCAAATTTATCACTATTAAAAATATGTTTTATTAAGAAAAAATATTCTAAAATGGAATCTCTAGAACAAAATTTAGTTTATAAAATGGAAAATACACTTTATGTAACTAATTCCTTGTTATGTAACCCCTTATTAAACCTATATACACCCTAAAGGTGAGGTGGGTGATGGTTATAGTTTTAGTGGTGTATTAGATATCATTGATTGATTTCTAATACCCACTAATGCGACCCTCTCCCATATGTGATTTCATTAAAGATTCAATTTTTGAAGATCATCATGGACTTGGTCAAGGTTGAACCCCATCAACGCACCCTCCTTCCCGTGTTCGTAAAATTGTGATTCAAATTACATGGCTCTACTGGTTGTGGTCATCAATTCTCCTTTCTATACCAATTATTATTTTCCATTACAACTAATAAGCACTAATTTAAGTGTAAAATTTTCAACTAAGGATATAGTATTGAATATTCATATTGACCAATGGTTTATAATGGTTGAATCACAACGATCACAATTCCCTTTGTACCCTATAAATACCACTTCAATAGATCTCTCAAAATTTAATAAAATTTCTCCCAAATGTTATATTTTCATTTTCTAAGATGTTGATCGGTTTACTAATATTCTTCTTCATTTATATAGAATTTATTGAGGTAGCTATGATTATAGAAGATTATGTTTATCTTTATTTTACGATTTTTTCTTCGCTATTTTATATTTTCTTTCCAATTTCAATTTTTGTAATTTAAATTAGTTTCATGGCTGGATAATGTAATGATCTATATTAATGATATAATTTTTTTTTGGTTTCCATTTATTTTATACATGTATGATATTATTTAATATTTAACAACATTTATTCAGGATGAAAATAACATTTTGAAAGTTTGGGTGGTTACATTCTTCCCCCTTAATAAATTTCATCCTCAAAATTTTAACTCATTATCTATATTGAAAAAAGGGGAGGGTTATTCTGTCTCATTGAATATTATATTTCACAATTAGTTTCCATATATTTATGGTTACTCTATAACAATTTTATATATCGTGTGGCCTTGTTACATAGAATTTTGTCTCTATGGTCCAAGGTCTCTAATGGCTGCTCCTTATTAGAGATGTCTTATTCTAGTTATAAAAACTCCATATTTAGTATATGTGAGGGATTACATATTTATATCCTCAAGATATATACATGGAATTCATCATGATCATGAGATATATTATGTGTATGTTTTATCCCATTGGCCATTTATCCTATGTGATCAAGGATTTCATAGGGTCCAATGTACCTAGGTTTAAGCTTACATTTCTTTCAAAAATGAATGACTCTCTTCCATGGTGATATTTGAAGTACATTTTTTTTCTCCATCATCAAACTATAAGTCCCTTAGAATGTTTTCATCATATCTATTTTTCCATATTTTAATATCTTTTATTTTTTGGGTATAACGAAACTTTTCTCTCATCTCTTGCATGAGATCAGTCCCAAGTAAAAATCTCTCACAAACTTTATCCCAACATGAAGGATTTCTACATGTATTACAATATAAATCATCATATGATTCCACTTGAATACTTAAGTGGAATATTTTGTTTCATGAGAGTTCAACCAATGGGATGTTTTTACTCCATCCAGCTTTAAATTCAATTGACCGTGTTATATGAATGTCCTCAAGTGTTTGAATTGTAATTTTCGAATGACCATCATTTTTGGGGCGGTAGACCATACTAAAATTAAATTTAGCATAGATAACTTGTAAAATAATTCTCTATAATTTATATGTGATCCTTGTATCATGAACCAATACTATAGAAATCGGCACCCCATGAAACCTCACACAATCCTATACGTATATCTTGAACATTTGGTCAATAGTGAAATCCTTCAAAATAGTGATTAAATGGGAATTATTAGTGATTCAATCCACAATAAACCATATCAAATTGTTTAATTTGGATTTTTTTGGGATACCAATGAATAATTCCATAGTGATATTGTCCCACTTCCATTTTGGTATTGGTAGTGGTTTCAATACCCCTTTAGGATGTTGTAACTCTTCCTTCCCTTAGTAGAATACCACGTACCTTGCAGTCTAGATAGAAATATCCATTTAACAATTATCAAATCAATAATGATCATGCAGTTCATTATGCATTTTAGATCTTCTATTATGTGTAGACAATATAGAGCTATGATATTCATCAATCAGATCCTTCTTTATCTCTAGGATAGATGGCATAAATATCCCTGTCTAAAATTTCATTAAAACGTCTTTGTTATTATTGAACTAAGGAAACCTCATATTCATCACAAACTCTATATTATTTTTTATCAAAGGATATTCTCTTTGATATGTATTGATATTATCTAGTAATTATTGTTGAGAAATATTTTGGGATAGAGTTAATTATGTCCCTTACTTAGGATTCTCAGGTACAACATTACTAGGTCCTTGATCAATGGATCTCTGTGAATCTTCATCATTACTATCACAACTATGTCTTTCCTAAATAATTCATTAGTGACATTTTTTCTCATCTCAGGTGATAATGAATTTAATTTTCATAATCATTAAGAATGTCTATCTATATCCTTTGTCTCATGTACAATTATTTTTTTGTTAATATATACTTCAAACATTGGTTTTCTCTCTCTATATATAATATTTCTCCCCATACAGATAGTGCCTACATATTTTCAAAGAAAAAATAGTTTTAGTAACTCCATTTCATGATTAGGATAATTATTCTCATGTGGAATAAATTTTCTAGGGGCATAATCAATCAACATGTTATTTTTCATGAGTATGCACCCAATACCTTTCCGAGATGAATTGTTATAAATAATGAATCTTACTCTGATAGAGGGTAGTTTTACCACAAGTTATATATCCAATATATTATTCAGTTCTTGGAAGCTTTCTTCACACTCCTTTGTCAATATGAACATAGCCAATTTTTGAGTTAACATTGTTAGTGGATTAAGACATCATGAAATATTTTTCACAATCCTCTTATAATATCATAATAAACCAAGGAAACTATGAATCTTAGTTACTATTATATATTAAGGCCACTCATCTACACTGTATTTCTTGTAAAGGTCAACCGAAATTCCTTCATTGGTTATAATTCATCCTAATAATGAAACCTTTTCAACCAGAAATCACATTTTATGAATTTTACAAATATCTTCTCCTTCTTCATTGTTTTAAATACAAACCTTAGAGGATCATCATACTACTCATGAATTTTTTAATATATCATAATATCACCAATACAAACTACCATGGAATTATGAAGATAGTCCGTAAAGAATCTATTAATCAAATCCATAAATATAGAAAGAGAATTAGTCAATCCAAAGGGACTAACAAAAAATTCACAAGGGCTATATCTTGTTCGAATGGAATCCTTTGTAATATCTCCTTTATTCACCCTAAATTTATGATACCTAGATTAGATATCAATCTTGGATAATAATTGATGCCCATGAAGCTGGTCAAATAAATCATCAATCCTTCGGAGAGGGTACCTTTTCTTCACTAGGATCCCATTAATCACACTATAATAAATTCATAGTTTCACTGATCCTTCAGTCCTCTTTAAAAAGTGAATAGGATCACCCCAAGGAGACACACTTAGTTTGATAAATCACTTCTCTAAAGGATCTTTAGGTTTTTTCTATTATTCCTATAAATCTCTATTTTCCATTCTACATGGTTTCTTTGATATCGACCTCGATCCATTTATTAGTTCAATGGAGAAATCTATCTATCTTTTTGGAGGATGTCCAATTAAATCTAGAAAATATTTCAATGTATTCCAAAATTAAGGGGACATTATCTGTTTTTATAATTTCATTTACTTCTCCCCCTTCCTTGATCCTGTCCATAATAAAGGCTATGGTAGGAGATTCTTAACAATGCTCTGGTCAGGATATATATCCTTTGGTAATGATTGTTGTTTTTCCATTCAAGACTACTAAAATCTCCTTGCTGCTATAGTTGATCATATCATTTTACATTGAGATCATGTACATCCCTAGTATATTTTGAAATTCTACCTTTGGAAGGAGTACTATATTTTGGATGAGATTATACTCTACAAAGTTAATACTATTGGTTCTAATCACTGTTGATGCTAGGATAATCCCTCTAGGAGTCCTGATAGATAAATATTCTTCTAGAATTTCATATATAGATTCTATATTCTTTCTAAACTTTAATGAAATTAAAGAATTAGTATAAATATAATCAAACAAATTACATTATACCGTTGATATCATAATGAGAGTATCATCCACCAAATCATTTTGAGCCTCTATTTCATCCACCATGATAGAAAATTCCTGGCCTTCCCCCTTATACTATGCAGAGGTTGATTGTGGTTCAACTCCATTAACATATAAATTATAAATTTATTAGAAAAGTTACAAAGATATACACACATAATGTATTGAAATTATAGATGGTCTTGTACCATTTTCATTTTTTCTACAGAGTTGAGAAGTTGAGGATTCACCACACTATGATAGTTCAGGTAAATATTATCATATCTTCTATATTTTCGTCACTTTCCACTCCCAAAAAATTAGTTCCCTAAATGATTCTTCCAATATTTGTTTCATGTGGTATTTTTTAATTTATTTCCTCCTCTACCATTATCAAAGTTCCTCCTTGAGTTTGGATCCATTGATCTATTCTTTTCATTTGATCTATCTGACGACTATATCGCTCCAAAATCTAATTCAACCTTTAAAGCCTCTATAATAACATCTCACATTATTCATAGTTATGATTTTATAGATTCCTCCACAGATGCGGTGTTAGTCCACTGAGGAATAAATTAACTATTCCATTAGGATCCATAAAAAATATAGAGGTATATCGAGCAAGTATTGTAATGTTTATCTCATAGCTTACCACCAAATCATTTTTATTCTACTACAATTCTAGGAATTAATTCTGCATTTTATTGCATCGAACATGGGAAGTATTTATTTAAAAATATTACCATGAACTCTTCCCAGTCTATAGCATCAATCTACCTTCTTTTCTTCATTTTATTAATCATTTTATACCATTGATCACCTTCTCCATCTATGTGGTATACTTCTAGGGTGAATTTCTATTAATCAGTTAACTTTAAGTCCTATGAAAAACATTTCAAAACTTGGGATGAGCGTAAAAATCTCACTAAGGGTTATAAAACAAATAAAGGAAAAATTAGTCAATCAAAACATAAGCCTTTTAACATATCTCATGAAATACTAAGATTCATAAATAACACATAGAGAACATAAATAAAAAAGGTAACTTGTGGAATCCATATCATACTTAGATTGTAGCTATCACATCTACATAGGGAGCTACGTTGGAATACCCATCATAGTATATTCCCTAAATATCATAGGAGAAACATTCACGTTTACCTCCATCACATTACCCAATGCATTGGAGAGATATATAGGGCTTAGCCTCCCCAGGTTTATCTCATAACCACCCTTATACGTAACAATACTCGAGAAGTATAACATAATCACATAACATAAGCATAAAGGAAAGATAATATTACCACATTGCAATAACTATATATCATTTCAAGATATTGAAATAATAAATCCATTCTCAAAACAATTTTCAATGAAAAAATATATAAAATAGTATTTTTTATTTATTTTCCATTTAAAAACATTACGGCTTGTTACGTAAGCCAAAAGATCAAATAATACTCGCGGCAGCGGAAAATGTCTTTGTCATCGTTTACGTTAAAATAAACATTCTTTTTGTTGTTTAGTAAAATGATTTGTAGAAAAAATATTCCCTTTGAATGAAATGAAAATTCAAAAGGTTTTTATACACCGTATAAAAGAAAGTCGCGTAGAATTCAAAGGATGCCTCAATGAAAGGAGATTGAGACAAAGTTCCTTACCTCAGGTCTGACTTTCCCGGTTCATTCTTTAAACTCCTGAATAATAAACTAAAGTTAATTTATACTTTCTTAAGAATCTTTTTCAATTTTATTATTCCATTTATATCACTTATTACCATGTTATAAACATTATGTAATCAATTAAGTTAATAACGGTCATTTTGTCGATATTTTGTACTTGAGTCAAAAATGAACTTCTTATTTTTACAAGTTATCTATGTGGTAAAAAGTCCATTATATCCATAATGTTATTAATGATTAGATATCATATATATCATATATATCCAGTATATATATGTATTTATAATAGTACATAACATTGGGATATAAGAAATGAAATGCACCATTCATGGAGACGGTAAGCCGTACATACACATGAATGCCACTTTCATTTCTATTTCATATTTGAATGGAATGAAAACATTATTATATATAGGTATATTATAATTCTATTATAATATATTATATAATTTTATTAACTCTACCCATTATAAATTCCCCGTAAGGCATGAATGAGTCATATCACTTTGAGGGGGCGGTAGTCCACACTTCCTCAAATGAGATTATCGTATTTATCCACTATGGAAACCATAATGGAATTCTATAAATAGATAATACAGAAGAATAGAGAAAAAATAAACATAGTATATATCATATATAAATACAGTTCCATCATAATGGCCACCATGAGAGGTAGTTGGAGATATTTGAACAATCATCGTTTCGTGAGGTAGTAGTTTTCCATCCACATAAATAGTATGTTCTTTACCCATTAGATGGAGGTGTGTGTAAGTGTAGTTATAATAAATCTCATAAAAACATCCTGGTATATTTTTGAAACTGGTGTTGGTATAAAATAATGGAATAAAAATATTTTAGGGGTTGGAGAAATAATATAAAAGAAAAGAATTTAAGAGAAACCGTTACCTTTAATTCGGGTAACTCCCTTTGGTTGGAACCAAAAGGACATCTTGAAGTTCTTTATGCCTAAGGTAAGGATTCTAGGAGGAGGAGATGGATGTAGGGAGATTAATTGGGGAGATTTTGGATGAGGCAAGCGCCTTGATAGGTGTGGACAATTGGTTAGAAGTGAGAGATTTTTATAAGGGGGAGGAGGAGCTCTTTAGGAAAGTGTGAAAATATTATTTTAATATATAATGGTTTTTTGTTTATAAAGGTAAAAAACTAATTAAAGTAGAATATAAGATTACTAATGGTAGAAATAAAATAATCCAATAAGAATTGGACAGGTTTTTGATATTGTTTAAATATTTCTAATCTTATTTATTTAAATCCTTTAATAATGAGGTAAACACTGCATCATTATTGTGTCATAAATAATTTTATTTATTTGATATCTAAAAATTATAAAAAAATACCATGATGCAAAAAATATTGTTATATTTCAAATTAATATTTATAGTCAAATATATCAATTATATAACCTCACATTAAAATTGATTTATCAAAACTATACATGTTTATAATATTTTTATTTTTACTTTAAAAAAAGTTATTAATATAATTATCTTACCCAAGTGGCATTAAAAGGTCAAAATTATCACCCAAGGATTTTATTGGTTGTACATTACTCATCCAATATGTTTATGACAAGTGTTAAGGTAATTTTATATTATTTTTACCTTTAATTACCCTATTTACATTTAACCGCAGTAAATAAAAGTCAAAAGTTACTATTCACCAAAAATTAATTTCATCTTATTGAACAAAATTTTACTTAATAATAACAAACATGTATGTCATATTTTCAAAATTCAATTCACAAAAGCAATAAAATTTCATTTAATTGAAAAAGTCAGATTTTTAACAACTACTTAGTGGTTTCATTATTAATCAAAAATTAAAGTTTTTCAGAAAAATACCAAAAATTAAGCCTAAAATATATTTGATATTCTTAATTTAAAAATGATGTCTTTTTTACCAAATTAAAAACATAGAAGATGGATTAATTAATTTAAAATTAATTCTAGTTGTTAAAACAAAAAGTTTGTTTTTAAGAAATATTAGCTATGAAAAGATCGACACTTGTTTATCTCCAATTTCAAAGTGAAATTACTTCCAACGACCAAAATTGGATTAAATGGTAAAAATATATTCTAATTAAACTTTAAAACCAATTAAAAATATAATATAACCATATAAATAAAGTAGATTAAAAGGAAGTTTTGAATTTAAATACAGTATTTTTCTCTATTCATTAAAAAATGAACTTTATCAGAAAAATTCCAAAAATTTACCCAAAGTAAATTTTAATAAGAAGAATTTTATTTTCTCAAATATAACATATAAAAGTGAAAAAAACTATATTTAAGAATGGTTCTCCTTCAAAAGGTGGTAAATTGACCTTTTAAAGAATATTAGAGTATTTTGTACTTAAAATTGGATTCATCCACATTTTAAGCCTCTAACTTTTATTGAATAAATGTAAAAACATTTAAGAAAAATATATAATCATATTTTAGTTAGTTATATTCATTCCTGCCAATACAACAACTAGGAATTAACTACGATTTAAAATAATATTATCATATTATTAGTGTGCAACGTTAGATTTCAAAGAAACCCGTTGTTGCGTGTTTGGTACTCCATCGAACATAGCATCCCCTTTAAAGTAAAATTAATATTTAATTCAAAAATATTAATAAATATGAAAATTTCATATTTCTCTATTTATCTGGGATGTTACATCCTTCCCCCCTTTTGGGAATTGCATACTCACAATTTTATTCACTTATCAAATAAATGGGGGTACTTATCCCTCATATCATTTTCAGATTCCCAAGTTGCCTCTTCAAACATATGGTTCTTCCACAAAACCATTACCTGATGAATTAACTTATTCTGTAACATTTTCTCTCTCCGGTCAAGAATCTGGATAGGTTGTTCTTAATAAGAAAGATTCTCTTCCAACTAAACTATCTCTATCCTAAAAACATGAGATGAATCTGGCATATACTTTCTCAACATTGAAACCTAAAAAACATTGTGTACCTGGGATATACATGGAGGTAAATCCACTCTGTATGCATCTGATCCAACTTTATCCAGGATTTCATAGGGTCCAAAGAACCTCGGACTAAAATTTCCCTCCTTTCAAAAACGCATCACACTTTTCTATGGAGAAACATTGAGAAAGACATGATCACCTACGTCAAAAGAAAGATCCTTACTTCGGTTATCCGGATAACTTTTCTGCCTACTCTGAGCTGTTCTCATATGCTTCTGAATCAACTGATCTTTTTCTGCCATCTTTTCTACCAATTTTGGTCCCATTAGCTTCATTTCCCCTACTTCATCCTAAAAAGCTGGAGTTTCACACCGCTTCCCATATAATGCCTCAAACGGATCCATATGTATACTGGAATGAAAACTGTTATTATAAGAAAATTCTACCAAAGAAAGATGTTGGTCCAACTTCCCTGGTAATCCATTGAGAAGGCACATAACATATTCTACAAGGAATGAATTGTTCATTATGACTGCCCATATGATTGGGGATGAAAAGCTGTACTAAAATTTAATTTAGTACCCAATGACTTCTGAAGGACTTTCCTAAGGTTAGAAGTAAACTTGGGATCACAATAAGTTACAATGGAGATGGGAACACCATGAAACCTGACTATATCTTTAACATACAACTGAGAAAGTTTATCTAGAGGAAAAGTATCTCGAATAGGGAAGAAATCAACAGATTTAGTCAACCGATCGACAATAACCCAGATTGTATTATTACCTCGAGATGCCTTCGGTAATCCCACAATGAAGTCCATGAATATATTTTCCCATTTCCACTCTGGAACCAATAAAGACTGATGCATCCCTTTCGGTAACTGACATTCTGCCATAACATGCTGACAAGTAAAACACATCACAGTAAAATCAAAAATATATCTTTTCATTCCAGCCCACTAGTAATACTCCCAATGATATCTGTACATCTTAGTACTTCCAGGATGAACTAAAAACGGGGAACAATGAGCTTCACATAACAACTAATTCTTCAATTGTGAATCACAAGGAACACATAATCTCTTCCCAAATCTCAAAATATAATCATTATCAACGTTAAAATCAAGAAACTTACCCTTCTGAACCAACTCTACCTTTTTCTGCAACTCACTGTCTTTCTTCTGCGCTTTCTTAATTCTGTCTGAGAGAGATGATTTCACTAACACCCAAAACTAAACTAAATAATTTCCTACACCAACAACTTATATTCCAAAGTTCATCAAATCAAAAACAAAAGGATCTTGTTGCAAATTTAGCATGGTCAATGAAGAATTAATTTTTCGATTCAAAGCATCATCCACTTTATTTTCTTTTCTCAGATAGTAATGGATCGTGAAATCATAATCCTTGATTAATTCCAACCATATCCTCTATATAATTTTCAACTCTTTCTGAGGGAATATATACTTTAAAATTTTTTGGTCAGTATATATTTTACATTTTACTCCATACAAATGATGCCTCAAAATTTTTAAATCAAAAATAACCGCAACTAATTCTAAATCATGTGTAGGTTAATTTACCTCATGATGTTTCAACTAACGTGAAGCATAAGAAATTACATTATCATTATGCATAAGAACACAACCAAGTCCTTTCAAAAAATCATCACCGTAGATAACAAACTCACCATTTCTGGAAGGTAGTGATAAAACTAGAGCATTCACCAATCTTCTTTTCAATTATTGAAAACAATCCTCACATACTTTTCTCCAGACGAACTTAACACATTTTCGTGTTAACTTAGTCATTGGACTAGATAACCGTGAAAAATTTTCATCAAACCTCTACTAATAACCCGCGAAACCAAGAAAACTACAGATCTCAGTTATATTTTTGGGTCTTGGCCATTCTTCAAAAATTTTGTTTTAGCAGGATCAATAGTTATCCCATTTTTTGAAACAATGTGACCAAGGAATGAAATTTTTTGCAACCATAACTCACACTTTCTGAATTTTCCATACAGTTTATTTTCTTTTAAGGTTTGCAAGATAACCCTTAAATGACTTTCATGTTCCTCTTTGCCTTTATAATAAACCAAAATATCATCAATTAACATCACTACAAACTTATCCAAAATCTCATGGAAAATTATATTCATAAGATCGATGAATACATTAGGTGCATTGGTTAACCCCAAAGGCATAACTACAAATTCATAATGGCCATATATAGTATGAAATGCGGTCTCTGGAATATATTCTTCCTTTACTTTCAAATGATGGTGATCCCACCTCAAGTCAATCTTAGAAAAATACCGAGCTCCCTGGAGCTGATCAAACAAATCATTGATATAAGGAAAAGGATACATGTTCTTAATAGTGATGTTATTCAATGCTCTATAATAAATACAAAGTCTCATTGAACCATATTTCTTTTTTAACAAACAAGACGGGAGCAACCCATGGTGATGTGCTAGGTCGAATGAAACCTTTATCTAATAACTACTGCAATTGTTTATTTAACTCTAAAAGTTCAATTCGATCCATTCGATAAGGGGGTTTTGAAATTGGATTAGCATCAAGAACTAAGTAAATAGTAAATTCTACTTCCCGATCAGGTATAATACTAGGAAAATCATCAAGAAAAACAACAAGGTACTCATTTACAACTGGACCATCATTAATCTGAACAGTTCCTTTGTTTTCAATAATATGTGCAAGGTAACATTCATTTTTATCTTTTACTAGTTTTTCAGCTTCCTGATATGTTATCAAAATTAAGGGTTCATTATTGACCACAAACTGAAAATATTTCTGAAATGAAACCTCTTTAGCTCTGCAGTAAATCATAGTATGATAAATATAAAGCCAATCCATACACAAAATATTATCAAACTATACTAAAAGAATAAGGTTTGCAGGAATATTATTTCCACACACAGGGGTAGTAAGGTTCTTATAATTTCTTTTTGTCTCAACATTTCTCCTCGGTGTTTTTACCATAAGTCGAGGATTCATATCTTGAGATGAAATTCCCAATTTACTAGAAAACTTCTCTGAAATGAAAGAATGTGTAGACCCTGAATCAAACAACACATTGACATAATCTGAACAAAAAAAATAGTGTACCTGATACTACTTCTTTTAATGGACCAACATCTGCTGAATTAGTTGCAAAGGATTTCACCACCCCTTTCTGCTAGTACTCTGGGTGCTTTCCTTCATTTGAGTTCTTCGTTGGACACTCATTGGCATAATAAACCATTTCATTACACTTAAAACATCTTACTAATTGTAAATCATATTATGTATTACCATTACCTAGATCCTTTTCAGTGCAACTACGAGCCTTATGTCCCATTTTACCACATCTATAGCACTTACCAGAATTCAAAAGACATTCTACAGAATCATTTTTACCAAAATTTCACAAACTGTAAACTTAAGATTCTTTCCATCTTAATTTTTTGAAGTGTTCTTCCCTTTCACCTGCCACCTCTACCTCTTATTTGGTTGTTTTTCAAAGAACACCTGATCATCGGCAAACTCTATTTCCACATTCTCCGCACATCAAATGAGTTTTTCATAACTTTTGAACTGATGAGATGCTAAATCCCTTTGATAATTTGTCTTTAATCCCAAGTAAAAATGGTTGATTTTACTATCAAGATCATGTATGAAATTTGGACCATACCTTGCCAGTCGAGTGAATTTGTCTTCATTAGCAGCCACTGAGTCATCCGCTAGCCTCAATTCTAAGAATTGATTTTCCATCCTAAGACAAACCACCTTAGGAAAATATTTCTCAAGAAATATACCTTTGAATTTATCCCAATCAAGAGCATAAATCGCCCCACTATCCCTGATATTTTTCACCATCGACCACCACTGATCAGCTTCACCTTCAAAATGGTAAACAACAAGATTATCCTTTTGTTGTTCTGAACACCACATGACATCAAAAATCTTCTCTAGTGCTTTAATCCACTCTTCTTCTAGCATGGGGTAATATGATCTTCTGAATGATGGGGGATGTTGCCTCATGAAATGTTTCACTACAAACATGTTCCTCTATGGTTGATCTGGATGATCTCATGCATGAATACGACAACCATTTATAGCCCGAGTCAACTGTGCCATCACTGCAACAAACTATTCAGTTTCGATTTCAACCATCTCGGGTTGCTGATTTGGAAGGTTGTCTTCCTCCTGATGTCATCCCAACATAGCTGTCCTGTTTCCTCCACAGAAAACAATTATGAACACATAAATATCTTAGGCAATGTAACATGGTAATATGTAAATGCTATATCATTTCAATATTACCATAAATTAATTTATGGACATTAATTAAACAATATTCTAACTCCTAAAGTTGTCTAAACCGACCTCTGATACCAACTATAAGGACCCAGCCTTAAAACATTACGTAATGTTGAATTAAACAAATGATTCACGTTAAAGATCTTTTCGGGTTTAGAGTTTTAGATAATTAGTCCATAACTACTACAATACATCTCAAAAGTTACAAAGTAGACACTTCTACTCAGTTTCCATTTTTTCATAAAATAAAAACTCTTGAAAAAAAGAGTCATGTCTAGTTCTATGTTTTAGACATCATGTCTTTCCATTGATCCCATCCTTGACCCTATTTACTTTAAGTCATGCGAAAAACATTTCAAAACTTGGGATGAGTGTAAAAAGATCAGTAAGGGTTATAAAACAAAGAAAGGAAACATTAGTCAATCAAAACATATGCTTTTTAACATTTCTCATGAAATCCTAAGATTCATCAATAACACATATAAAAAATAAATCATAAAGGTAACTTGTGGAATCCATATCATACTTACATTGTAGTAATCAAAGCTACATAAGGAGTTACGTTGGAATACCCATCATAGTATATTCCCTAAATATCTTAATATAAACATTCACGTTTACCTCCGTCACGTTACCCAATGCATTGGAGAGCTATCTTGCGCTCACCTGGCCAAGGTTTATTACGGAACCACCCGTATATGTAACAATGCCCAATAACAATAACATTATCACATAACATAAGCATAAAAGAAAGATAATATTCCCATATTGCAATAACTATATATCATTTCAAGATATTGAAATAATAAATCCATTCTCAAAACAATTTTCAATAACAAAATATGTAAAATAGTATTTGGTATTTATTTTCCTTTTAAAAATCTTACAACTTGTTATGGAAGCCAAAATATCAAATAATACTCGCGGTGGAGGAAAATGTTGTTGTCACCGCTTATGTTAAAAGAAATATTCCATTTTTTGTTTAGTAAAATTCTTCGTATAGAAAATATTTCCTTTGAATGAAATGAAAATTCAAAAGGGTTTTATACACCGTATAAAATAATGTCATGTAGAAATCAAAGGATTCCTCAATAAAAGGAGATTGATACGAAGCCCCTTACCTCATGTCCGACTTGACCCGTTTGTTCTTTAATCACCTGAATAATAAGATAAATTTAATTTATACATGATTAAGAACATTTTTCAAATTTATTATTCCATTTATATCACTTAGTACCATGTTATAAGCATTATGTAATCATTTAAGTTAATAACGGTCGTTTTGTCGATATTTGGTACTTGAGTAAAAAATAAACTGCTTATATTTATAAGTTGTCTATGTGGTCAAAAGTACATTATATCCATAATGGTATTAATGATTTAGATATCATATATATCATATATATACAATATACATATGTGTTTATAATAGTACATAACATTTGGAGATAAGAAATGAAATGCACCATTCCTGGAGACGGTAAGCCGTACGTACACATGAACACTACTTTCATTTCTATTTAGTATTTTAATAGAAAGAAAACATAATGATAAATATGTATATTATAATTCCAGTATAATATCATATATAATTTCATTAACTCTATCCTTTATACATTCCACGTAAGGCATGAACGAGTCATATCACTTTGAGGGGGCAGTAGTCAGTACTTCCTCAAATGAGATTATCGTATTTACCCACTATGGAAACCATAAATGTATTATATAAATGTAAAATACAGAAGAATAGAGAAAACATAAACAAAATATATATCATATATAAATATAGTTCCATCATAATGGCCACCATGAGAGGCGGTTGGAGATATTTGAACAATCATCATTTCATGAGACAATAGTTCACCATCCACAGAAACAATATATTAATTACCTATTATATGGAGGTGTGTGTAATTGAAGTTCTAATAAATCTCATAAAAACATCCTAGTATATTTATGATATTGTTGTTTTTATAAAATAAAGGAATAAAAAGATTTTAGGGGTTGGATAAGTAAAATAAAAGAAAATAATTTCAGAGAAACCTTTACCTTTAGTTCGGGTAACTCCCTTTGGTTTGAACCAAAAAGACCTCTTGAAGTGCCTTATGCATAACATAATGATTCTATGAGGAGGAGATGGATATAGGGAGATTAATTGGGCAGAGGTTTGATGATCCAATGATCTTTATAGGTGTGATTAATTGGTTAGAAGTGATGGATTTTTATAAAGGGGAGGAGGGGCTCTTTATGAAAGTGTGAAAATATTATTTTATTTTATAATTATTTTCGGTTTATAAAAGTAAAAAACTAATTAAAGTCAAAGATAAGATGACTCATGGTCGAAATAAAATCATCCAATAATAATTGGATAGGTTTTGGATATTTATTAAATATTTATAATCTTATTTATTTAAATCCTTTAATAGTGAGGTAAACACTGCATCATTATTGTGTCATAAATATTTTTTTTTATTTGATGTCTAAAAATTATAAAAAAATTCCATGATGTAGGAAATATTTTTACCTTTAAAATTAATATTTATAGTCAAATATATCAATTATATAACCCCACATTAAAATTGTTTTATCAAAACAATACATGTTTATGATATTTTTATTTTTACTTTAAAAAAAAGTTATTAATATCATTATCTTACCCAAGTGGCATTAAAAGGCCAAAAGTCTCACCCAAGGATTGTATTGGTCATCCATTAATCATCCAATAAGGTTAGGAAAAGTGTTAATTTAATTTTATATTAATTTAATATTATTTTTACATTTAATTACCCTATTTACCTTTAACCACAGTAAATAAAAGTCAAAAGTTACTATTCACCAAAAATTATTTTCATCTTATTGAACAAAATTTTACTTACTAATAAAAAACATGTATTTTGGATTTTCAAAATTAAATTCATAGAAGTGGTAAAATTTCATTTAATTGAAAAAGTCAGATTTTTAACCACTACTTAGTGGTTTCACTATCCATCAAAAATTGATGTTTTTCAAAAAAATACCAAAAAATCAGCCTAAGATATATATGATATTACAAATTCAAATATTATGTCAATTTTACCAAATTAAAAACATAGAAGTTGGATTAATTAATTTAGAATTAATTCCTGTTTTCAAGACAAAGAGCGTGTTTTTAAGAAATATTAACTATCAAAAGAGTGGCACTTGTTTACGTCCAATTTCAAAGTTAAATTACATCAAATGACCAAAATTGGATTAAATGGTAAAAATATATTCTAATTACACTTTAAAACCAATTAAAAAGATAATTCAACCATATAAATAAATTATATTAAAAGGCAGTTTTGAATTAAAATAGTGTATTTTTCAGTATTCATTTAAAAATGAACTTTATCAGAAAAATACCAATAAATATACCCAAAAAATTTTTTATGTCCCAATTATAAATAATAATTTTATTTTCTCAAATATAATATATAAAATTGACAAAAACTAGATTTAAAAAGGGTTTTCCATCAAAAGGCGATAAAACGACCTTTTAAATAATATTAGAGTATTTTGTGCTTAAAATTGGATTCATTCACATTTTAAGACTCTAACTTTTATTGGATAAGTATAAAAAAATTTAACAAACATATATATTCATATTTTAGTTATTTATATTCATTCCCACCAATACAATGGCTAGGCGTTAACTACCATTTAAAATAATATTATTATATTATTAGTGTGCAACATAAGATTTCCAAGAAACCAGTTGTTGAGTATCAGGTACTCCATCAAACATAGTGTTCCTTTTAAATTAAAATTAATATTTAATTCAAAAATATTAATAAATATGAAAATATCATATTTCTCTATTTATCTGCGATGTTACAATGTGAGTGTCAAATCAGGTGTGCATCAAGGGTCGTTGTCATGCTCTAGTTTCTAATAGAGTCTAGCTCAATGAAATTTTTCTCCATGCTACTCCTAAGTGCATATATGTTAGATCCACATCCAATTGTAGTACACAGATATAGATATGTTTATTTATAAACCATTTACTTAATACATTCCAAAATACCCGGATGTATTCATATATTTAACTTATCCCTAGGGACATTTCTATTATTTTCAAGTCCTAATTTCCACACATAAATAAAATTTATTTTTATTCCATCATTGACATACCACATTTTTATTACATATAATTTCATTAAATGGTACAAATAGAGGATCTCTTAATGTTCTATTTCATGGAAATAAGGTATATAATAAATGAAAAAACAAAAAATCTTCTAAAACCACTTGAAATGCATCTTTATTGGTTCAGTCAAGGTTACATTTACTAAATCTCATATCTTGGGGACATACATGAAAATAAATGGGTGATAATGAAGCCCAGTAAGGGAATAACAAATAGAGACATATAGGATGTGATTTGGAGACATTTGAATAAGAATATGAGGCATAATGATAAGGAATCAGAAATAGGAATTTCATAATAATAAGAAAATGAATCAAAACATGGGAATATGGCCAAAAAATTTAAATGATACATTCATATGAATTTCACTAAGGTTTTACATGAAGGTGTCATTAATGAAGTTTTATAAATATTATTCATCAAGGTATCATAAAAAATGACTTCTCTAGAGATTAACATATTTATGAAATATATTGGAACACTATCAGGATGCACTATAAATATGACTTAATTTCATGTGACCAACATATATAATAATAAATCATTTAATTAATAGACCATGGAAAATAAATAATGGGGTTATTTCAAAATATTGGCATAAAAAAGACCTTAACGACATGACCATTACATCAATTTTAACCCATGAAAAAGAAATATTGGTTTCAATAATGTAAATCCTCAAATAAATAAGTCAATTTTATATCTTATTGATAAAATATTTAAATGAAAATATGATTGGGTGTTAAAATAAAAATGAATGATAATTTCTCATGTAAAAGAGGGAAATTTGAGAATTAAATTTGGCGTTATGACTAGTATAAAAATGGTTATAGAAAAGGGTAAAATAGGAGGGTAAAATGGTCTCCTACTCAAAAAATACTCTTAGAAAAGTAATGGGATAATTTATAGTGTAATAAGTTAGTTATTATGGTATTTAGAATTCCTACCATAAAAAGGAAATAGTAATGGAAAAGATATGTGATGATTTTCCCTTACCATGATGAGTTGGTCCTAAAACTTGAGGGTGGAACCTGGGGGACTCCATTGGAGGAAAAACACTAGAAAATCATGGAAGATGTATTTGGAGTTAAGGGGAGAGGTGAAATGGGTGGGTATTTACATAAATAGTGGAGGATTAGTTTACTAATATCTGAATATATGCCTTAGAAATCTAGGCTGTGGAAAATGAAAAATAACTGGTTTACTCAATGTTGTTTCTCATGGATTTGAAAATTTGGGTAAATTTTTTAGATATTTTAATCCACATGAACTCAAAAAAATAAATATTTCTTTTGGTATGGAAAAGTAAGGATTCTATAATGTAATTTTTTTAAAAAATAAACTTTCATTTTCCTAATTTGAAAATTCATATATATTTTTTGAAATTGATTAAAGTCTATTAAAATAATCAGTATTAATGAAATAAAATATTTGAGGTTGTGGATTTTTTAATAAATTATTACATTATTATTACAAAAATTTTAATTCATAAAATATAGTGATAACCCAAAAATGTATTTTTAGTTTTTAGGAAAAAAATAATGTATTTTATACAATTATCATAAATTCACCATTACATAATTTTGACTTGATGACATAAAATATAAAGTTTATTTTTTTCATATTGATTCACTATATAGGATACATTAATCTATTAAATATAAAAATCCTTTTATATTTGAAAATATATGTTTTAATGGAACAACCATATTTTTTAAAATTATAAAAAAAATTCCCAGGCCATTAAAAAATTGTTTTATCACTTATATTTCTGTTAGAGTGTTTTAAAATACTATTTTATAAAAAAAATTATTATTCAAAATACATTATTTTGTTATAAAATTGCATATATTTTGTATGAAAATACAATTATTTTATATTGGTGTCTAAAAATTAATTTCTGAAATTCATCTCAATTAAACATATATTTATTAATAAAAACTATTCATAAAAGTGTTAATGGAATAAAATTTTTATTTATATAATGGGAAATACACATTATTTAACTAAGTCCTAGAAACATGACCTCTTATTACACCCACATATGGCCTAAGGGTGATGTTTGTGATGGTCATAGTTTCATGGGGTGTCTCGGATTACATCGACCAATTGGTAATCTACAATAACATGAACTTCTCTCACATGCTATTTCATTTAATCATCACTTTTTCAATCTCTTCATGGGCTTGGACAAGGGAAAACCCCAGTAACACTAACTCCCTATCAAGTTCTCACAAATGGGATTCAAATGATATGAATCTACTGGTTCAGGCCATAGATTCCCCTTTTGGTACCAAATATCCTTTATCATTAAAACTTATAAACACTGATTATAATGGTAAAATTATCAACCAAAGGTATATTTTACAAAAAATAATATTGACTAATAGTAATATTGACCAAAGGTAATATAACGATTGAGTCCCAAAGGTTAAATTTACCTTTACACTATATAAAAACACTTCATTTATTTAGTCAAAATTCACTAAAATTTATCCTTAAGGTTATATTTTCATTTCATAATAAGTTGATTGGTTTTATAATATTTATTTTTTATTGCTATTTCATTTGTTTTGGGGGTGATTATTCTAGGAGATTGAGGAGATCCATAGTTTCCAATTTTACATTGTCAATATTCTATTTTTTATGTAGTTGTAATTTTTAGAATTTTAATTCATTTTTAGATGAATAATATAATGATCTTTACTAATGATATAAAATTTTTTGGGTTCACTTTATTTTTTACATCTATAATATTATATAATAGGTAAAAAAAATTATTAAGGGAGAAAATATAATTTATAATGTTTGGGTCGTTAGACTAATGATAAACCATTAATTTATAATAATTAACGAATGAAAATACAAGTCATTTCTATCAGTATTTATAATTCATCCTCTTTATCATCCTTTATTGTTCCTCTAATTGGAAATTATTGTTTTGAGTCAAATGATTAAAATTTTTTTCCACACATTTGAATTTATAGAGTGCTACTTTTAAAAAGAAATGTTAGGTGATTTCAAGTTCTCTTTGGCATAATTGTTTAATTTATTTTTTTTAAATTAAATTAATCATACTTCACTATCCATTATCACGGATGTGATTAAAATTAACTTCTATATCAATAATCATAACAATAACCCCTTATTTTTAGTTATCATTCACATTATTGTCTTTCCCATTTCACCATGGTCAAAATTTATTATTTCATATAGAATTATAAAATCTCCATAGGTTTATTTAGTATAATTTAGGGGAAACCATAATAAATTTTAATGATTTACTTCCATTTCTTATAAGACCTTATGATAAAATATATATGAATAACATAGGGAAAACACCACCTTCCTTAGTCCTAGAATTCATACCATTAATTAATATAATTTTAGCATCAATAATTGATATCATATTACTACAATTATAATTAAAAAGTAAGAATTATATTTTTACGTGGTAAACTCTAGCAATTCTGAAAACCTATACTATGAATTCTCAATCCACTGAGTTCAACAAAATACTACGATCAATATCTACTAACTAGCAGTGATAATTAATGCAGTCACATTTTTTTGAAAAATTAAAATTATAATTGATATTCAACGACAATAATTTCCAAAATTAATTCATCCATCTATAAATAAAATCATCATAAAATCATTTTCAAAATGAACTAAACATGTAATTGTAACAATCAAATATTTTATGATACATTTATCTTTGAAACAAATTAATTTCTTTGATATCATTCCCTACATTAAACACCATGGTTAAAAAAACCATGATAGAAATTTGAAATACTATAATGTTATTATTAAATCCATTTTTTATCACTTCATTGGTATCATATGTTGAATTTTTAGTCTATCTCTAAAAAGATTTATTTTACTGCGAATAGTAAAAAATACCATTTTCTTATGAAACAAATATTTATTTTTAGTAAATAAATTAGTATATTTTCGTCATTAAATTTTTGAAGTTATATATAAATAATATATTAACCATTTTTTTACATTACAATCATAATTTAAATTATTTTTATGTAAGCCAATTTTTAGGCATGAAATATTATTTTCTTGAAACAAAACATCACATTTTGTGAGATAATTTTTAAATTAATTTCTGAAACATATTGGAATTGAATATGATAAAATATTTTTCATATTTGAAAATATTACTTTATTTTTATCTAATATGTCAATTTTATTTTTAATCATTATGAATAGTAACCTTGGTAAAATTTATCACCATGGTAATGGGTAAATCAAGTAATTAAGGTTAAAAAATCTAGTAAGGCATTAAAAAATTATCCAAAACACGAAATTATTTCATTTTATGATTTGAATTCAAATATAGATATCCTAAAATTAAATATATGTCATTTTTATTCCTTTTTTTTGTTAATGTCATTAATATTATTTTAAGAAAATAAAATTCCAAAATGTCACTATCTTGACATTAATTTCTCTAAAATATTTACATAATGGCAAAAAGAGGATTTGTTTAATACTAAATGTTTACATGTAATATTTTTTAAATTTTTATCATCTTAATTTATATTTATTTTTTAGTGATGATGTAATTAACTAAATTCTTACATAAAGCCAACATAGTGCTTGTGAAAGTAGTATAAAAATCTTGAAAATAATTTTAAAAACTATTAAAGTATTGTTTTTTGGAGATTTATAGTTTCATAATAATTTTATAAATAATTATAACATATTAGTGATCTGTTAATTATTTATATTCGAATTCAATATTTTTATTCAGGTCTTTAAATTCAATTTAAATGATTAGTGTTAAAATGATATTAATGATATTCTATGAAAATTAAATTTTATTAAATCATATTAAAAACATAAAAAATATAAAATAGTTACATAGGGATAATATAAGGTCTAAAATTTCGTTCCTTGTTCATTTATGTGTAAATATTCATTTTATAATTAAAATTATAAACCTTTAATATTGAAAAAGTTGCTACCATGGTTAAAGTTAGCGGTTAATAAAAATATATGGTTAAAAATGATATATAAAATTTCATAAATTTTATTTTATGGTTATATTAAATCAATATAATAATTATATTAGAATCTATTTCATTTTTTAACCATAAATCTGACTGTATTATATTTCAACATTTTGAAAACTTACAAGTGCTCCTCCACTCACTTATAGAATAACACCCCTTATCTCTTTTCATTACACCACATTGAGCCATTCAGATCACCCAATCCCTACCAAAAAATCTTAAAAACATCCCTAGACATGACTTAGTGATTCTGGTATTCTTTAAATACTATTTAAAGGGTTCTTAAGAGTGGAATTAAAGGAGGTAAACTGCAAGAGAGGCAATCATTCTACCCAACCTCTTCTAAACTATTTATTAATTTACCTCATATAAATTTATAGTATTAATCATAAAATGATAAATTAAATATCCTTCATATTCTAAAATTTTATTATTATTATTTAACAACCATTATTCACCCACTTTTCCATCATATGGTAAGTGAATGTATCAATTGTGTGTACGTGCACACTAACTTCCCCAAATAGTGATTCTATTAATTCTCCATCACTATATTTATTAAGAAATTATCATGATTTCTTTAATTATTATATATTATATTAATATCATAATTATTCTTATGCAATTATAATATTTTAACATCCTTATTACTTTATAATTCATTGTAAAATGATAACATTGATTGCACATACATGTGGACTACCATCTCCAAGAAGTGATGTGATTCATTTTTCAATTTAGATTATAATGGATTTTAATATGGATATATTTAATGAATATATAAGTTATATATTATATAATAATAATTATAAATAAGGGATTATTTTTTTACAATTTTTTTTTCATCTTTCTAAAAGGGAAACAATGTTAATGCGTATGATGGTCTACAATATACATTAATTGTTTAATTAATTAATAAATATCTTATTTTTATCGATGACTAAATATATATATATATATAATATGTATTAATTTTAATTAATGATTATTATTTTTGAGAATATATAACTGTGATGATGATATAAGGACCATATCTACTGAATTAAATCATATTTGAAAAATGAAGGAGTTAACACCCAAAACAATGATAATAATAAATGATTATTATCAAATGGTTTACAAGATGTTACAAATGGATAATATATAATATTATATATTTTTTAATTTGATTATATTTAATTTTTGAAAATTTGAATATATTATTAAATATTTTACCTCTCTTTTGATTAAGGATAAACTTAAGGTAATGGATTTCATCTCAATTTCCATTGAAATGTGACATATTTGGTATTATTCACCTATTTATCTTTACGTTGCATATTTAATAGTAATTAAATTATTTTAAATTAATATATATTTATTCATGATAATTAATGTTTCAATTCATTTTACATCTTACAAGGGGTTATAATTTTATCATTACTAAAGAGGTAATTATATATTATATAATAACTTTTTTTGGGATTTCTCTTATTTTTATTAAATGAATCAAGTAATCTATCCTTTATCAAAAATTCTTGTATCTTCATATCTTTTTGGATAATAAATTAGTCTCCTTGATTTTTTACATCTTTTCTTCTATTTGGAAAATCAATCAATAAATGTATTGTTTAATAAAAAAAATTTATATTGTTTCTCATCTCTTGAGATATATATTTTTTCCATATCAATATTTTGAAAAAATGTTTTTAATAAGTTATTTTTATTCACTAAAAATATTAATTAATTATATTTTTTATTATAATTTAGTTTTAATTTTTTTTAAATAAATATTTATTATTATTTCTAAAATCTTTATTTTTTAATTTTTTTACAAAATTCAGAAGGAATGTTTCCTTTTAACATTTATGTTGTTAACAGATATTCATGCTTCCATAACCATTCTATGCTATTTAGATTCTTATACTTATTTACAATAGTTTTAAAAATAAAAATAAATAATGAAAATATATTTTAAATGTTATTATTGAATTTTCATTTATTCTAAAATGAATTTATTTTACTGCAAAATCAACTTTTCTAATGAATTGATGGTAATATTTTATATTATATTAATTTTTAGGAAATTAACATTATCTCTAAATAATCAGTTTATTCTTATCGTTTTTCATTAGGAAATATTCTTTTTGGGAATATCTATTTTCATTTTATCATGGATATTCTTATTGCCTACACTATATACCATTTCTATGTATAGTGTTTTAATATGAATGTTATTTTATTGACATGGTAAATCACAATATTATTTATTATTTACTCAATATAAATATTTTTTTATAAGGAACATCATTTATGTAATAAATTAATCATTAAATATTTGAGGAATGCATTGAAAACGTACTGATGGGTGGTACTTTATTATTAATTTCCCCTTGATGCATCGACAGGTATCATGGGACATACTAGTTTTAAAGCATTAAGAAATGGGTTTTTGGTGTATACCTACCCATAGATTACATTGTGTTTGTGAAAGGCCGTGATGGTAATTATATTATGATGTCTCAAATGATGACATCCATAATTAAGCATTTACTTCATTGAGATTTTAGAAATTATTATCCATGAAATAACATCATTGATTATATCCATTGATGAATTTATATATCAAGTTAATGATTCAATGTAATGTTTTTTCATTTATTTATCTTCCCATATTTATTATTCCTTATTTATTAATCTTTCTCTGTATATGACCCTTACTAAGAATCTTTACTAATTCATTATTTGTTTACATTTCCAAAGGCATTAAGAAGTATATTATGATTAATATAAATAATGAAATAATATTTATTATGTTACTTATTTTATGTTTCCAATGTATTATTGTAATAATGTAAATATATAGTTATTCAAGACTACTAAATTGATCTATCCATTGTGATGTGATCCCTTTTATATTATTCCAATGTAATAAATTATTCTTTTGCTCTGGGGTATTGGATTTTCTTTTGTTGCAGTTGTAATATGAATGGAATGTTCATAGGTGTCTAATGGAAATTTTAAAATAAAAATTAGGATTCTCACTTTCCCACAAACATGTTCTACATTTCTTATTAATTAAAGGGTTCCTCATGAAACTACCATTATTCCCAAAAACACACTACTTATTCCTCCCATGTCCCACGCTCATTCCAATCATATGATAAACAAGATTCCAAAATAGATAATTTAATATCATGAAATGTTGTCCCTACATCACACCACGATTTCCCCAACCGTAGTATCCTAATCTCAATATAATATGTCTTGGATTTATGCATACACTATAAGAGATATAAAACCTATGTCCAACCAATAATATGTCTCTCACGATTAGTTATCTATTCTATGTATCAAATGGTTATGTCTTGTTCTATGATGCACATTGATATAAATTTATTAGGGTTACACAACACTAAACCTATAATTTTATCAATTGATCAAATGTCTTGTGATCAAACACACCTCCCTTATAAAGTTATACTATTTCACATCACCACATATCATCTAAAAAAGTTGAAAATCATTTACCACATCCATTTCCTTTAAACTCCATAACCATGTATAAGAAAAGACCAAAATTATAGATATAACCTCTATTTCATGTAATTTAGAATTTAGGTGTTTATTTTATAAATAGAAGGATGAAATACTATAATCGTTTTTATATATTTTCATCCAAAACCCCTAGATTATAAGGATTGAAATATGTTTTAATATTTTTATCTATATCTTTGTAGTGATATTTGGTAGCCCTCGTGAATCATTAAGATGAAAAAGATATCATGGAATTTTCCAAAATAGCCTGAAAACTTCTCTCTACATTATTACCAAATCATTTAATTGGATTTTGTTCAATACAATGGAATTTAATTCTCTTCATCACAATTAATATAGATAAAATTGGTTGAACAAAATTACAATTAAAAGGAACATGAATAAATGTGATATATTTTTTATGAAAATACTCCACCCTGAAATTCATCAATATCAATGGATTATTTTTAATATTTTCTATTATATGACATTCATCTTATCATAGAGAAAAATATACTCCATTTTTATGAATATTTTTTTTTATGAAAATAAATTATGAGATAGAATAATGAAATAAAGAATAAGAAGAAAAAAAATGAATAATACATTTTTGTGTAATGACACTTCAATATTTGGTCAAGATTCTGTGATCTTTAGTAAAAATGGTTCCCCCAATGGTTACTTATATGGTGGATTATTTAATAAAAACTAGATTTACTCTAATTTATGAATATAAATGTGAGGTATTGGACAATAGACCTTAGTAAATAATATTCACTAATTCTAAAAATAAACCTCTACACTTTTCCACTAATCATTCATCACTAATAATTTATGAAAATTGAATCCTTCGTAAATATTGATTTTTAGAATAAAAAATGTGATTTATTTCTCAACCCTATACTCTATTAAGGCAGAATTTATTTTTATCTCTTTTTAAACAAAATATTATATTTCTATTAAAAAAATCCTATGTTGATAAATTGATCCATTGAAAAACTTAATTTATATTAAAAAGAATTGTCATAAATTTAATAAAAATATATTTGTTAATGAATTCTGATCCATAGTAAAGTCATTCTCAAATCAGAACATGTATTGTTAAAATAAATCCATCACAATAATTACCTTTGGGAATGATTCAAAAATTATTATACCATAGGTGAATGATACATAAGTAAAGAATTCCTTGTATGAATGATATATCACTATCATATAATTCCTTATGTGAATGATTCATCAATGGTCATATCCCATGTGAATGATACATCACCAAACCATCCCCTAGTCAAATCAGACATCATTGTCAAATAATTCCCTCTATGAAGGATATATTCATAAATCATTCAATTGGTGAATTATATATCACTATAATATTATTTCCTAGGTGAATGATGCAACGTCAATCATACCTATGGTTAATGATATTACCAAAAAACACTTACAATGGAGAACATTTCATCAACAGAACACATATCCCAAATGGTAGATAGGGTAACAGTAGAATAAGCCCTAGGTGGAAAATATATCACTTTAAATACAATAATAATGATTTATACATCATTGCAATAAAATAAAAGTATGTTAATGATTAATTACTAAATAATCCATCAAATTAGATAATAATTTAGTAGTAATTAAAAAATTAAAAATAAGGCTAATCCATCACTTTAATAGCCATAAATGTATATTTTATTCATCATAGAATCATTTTATATACCTTACAAGGAACTGAGGTTCATATTGTAAGAAAATACACCCTTTATGGGCTTCATGTAACATGTTTATAACACATTTAATATGACGCATGACCATGAGTGGCTAGAGAATTGACTCAAAACTATTAGTGAGCTCTCACATGTTTAACCAATCTTAAACTCACATTATATTACATGAAAAATAGTTTAAAAATCATTTATAGGGAAATAAAAAAATTGACATTTCTTTCATATCACACACAACATGAAACCGTTGGAGGTAGTTCCCTAGAACCAAGTAAATATGAATTTATATTACATGAATATTAAAACTAATTAATATTTTAATTCATTATTTGTGTTATTATGCATGATATTTGTTTGAATATGTCTTTATACTATTTTACAAATTGAATAGTTATAGTTGTACCCTGATATAATGAGAACCTATAGATGTTATGATGATATTCATAAACATATTTCCTATGGTCTATATAACATATGTTTAAAAATACATGGATGTTGTTTGAATATTTAATTATTGATTCTCATAGAGGTTTTAGAATTCATCACATGAAGTTCTCACTAGGTAATATATAATAAGAGAGTTTGTGAGGATAAACCCTCCAAAAATAATTCCAATATTATATGTTTCATTTTATATTCTTTTTTTTATCGGTGTGTGTATTGATACTAATACATGATTATATTATTGATATACATAATTGATTTCATATATAGATATATGGATGAAGATTTTGATGAAATTTTCACATTCAAATTTATATTATGTTGGTTACATCATAAGTGGTATGAAATATATTTAATACATTAGAAAATTATTTTTCCCTTCTAAATTTGTGTAATAATATAAATATGGTTTGTTGAATGAAATGTTACTATCTAATTTAATCCATGGTCATGGTAGTTCATTTATGAGTACATTTTAAAGAGTATTTGAAATAAAAATCATGAAAATATGATTATTATACAATGTATGCATCCTTCATGATGATTTATCAAGGAAAATGGATAATATTAAATAGTAAGTATTAGTATTTGTTTTTTTATTGCAAATTTAAATTTATTCTCTTAATGTTCCTTAATGTATTTCTAGATACTAATTATAGGATTTAATAATTTTGATCAAATGACACTGATAAGGATTACTAATGGTTCAGGAACTAAGTCAACAAATAATCATTGTTTAATTCTATTTAATTTTAATAATAATAATTAATAATATTTTGGGATTATGGAATAAAAACTTTTTAGGTTAAAATCATCACATAAATTATATTACCATTTGTGAAAATTTATAATAATTTTGAGTTTAATGTTAAGTAAATAATTATTCACATGTTAGTGAATACAATATTTATTAATATTTAATTTAATATTTTCAAGGTGATAAATATTTCATTACTAATTTTTTTTATACATATTATTGTAAATATTTATATAGTTATATGAATATTAAAATAAATATTTATTTTCATGTGGAGTGAATATAACTTTCATTTATTTAATGAATACATAATATAATGATATATATTGATTTAAATAAATGTATATCATTTGAAGTTTGATAACTACGAAGGAGGATTGACATAACCATGTTAATGTGGATAATGAAGATAATATATAAATCTGTGAATTTCACACATCTTAAGAGAATATAATATTTCTGTTATTATTTTTATCATTACCATTTTAAATGGGGTTTACTCAGAATAAATAATTAAATTAACAACTTTATTCAATTACTAATTTCTTATCTCTTGGAATGTAATCTAATTTATAGCATTTTGTAGATGTGGGGGATATGTGTTCACTATGGTTTCCATCAAGAGAATTATCTCATGTCTAAGACAAAATTTCAATAACTCTATGAATATTTTTGATATAATAATCCTTATCCACCCTCTCATGAATTATATAATAATATATAGTTATTTTAAAACTAATAAATCAATTGTTATAATCATTGGTGAATGATTAAATGTGTTTGGTTCCTCTTTGTAAGTACCCAAAATACTCATGATGAAGTTCAAATATTTGGGGTGCATGAGTTGATACCTCTATGTTAAATTTGTTTTGCATTATTTACTATAAATAATACATGACATGTGTTACAATTAGATTATTCAACAAATAATAAGAGTTTTTATGTTAAGTGAATTATTATTTTTAAAATAATTATAAGTAATCAACCAAAATACCCTCTCTATAATGAATCTGGTGTATCTTCACAAATTTCATCACATATAATTTATTCAATCCAATAAAAAATTGCTCAGTACAGACATGACCACTTAAAATATGACATATAACCATCATGTGTAATCAGACCAATCAAATTATAATTTAAAATTATTTATTTTTAGGTTGATTGTTTTTTAGTTTTTCAAGAGAAATTCATTTCAATTTCATTCATTATTGAACACAAAATTTTATAAAATGTTATTATTTTAATTAAAATGACTCATATTTTTCCAAAAACAAATTAGTAATTCATAAAGACACCATTTAGAGTTGAGGAGGATATTCTCTACTCGACATGACATCACGACATGTAACTAAAATTACATATCTTATACCCATAGTCAAACTAATGATCCCGTGCCATGGAAATAACAACATTTAATGTGCGGTTTGGTATATAGGGTCAATATAATCTATGTAATGACTACCAGTAATCACATGACTAAACACAGATCATGTGAAGTGTAGCTACACACACTGTGCAACCCCATATTGATTTTTCCCCATGTAAATCACATAAAATATGATTTCACTGTATTTGATGTTATTAAAAGGAATTTATTAAATACTAATTGATCAAAAAAACATTACATAACGTACATGTTGTTTAGTTAGTTGTACACATCTTGAAACATGTAGTATGTTACACAAGATACACATTGTGTCCTTATACATGTAGTGTGGGTGCCCAAAAATAAATTACATCTTGTATAGATTTTTATAAAGACCATTTAACTATGGAAAACTCTTGAAAGGTACAAGATGAGATGTATATTTCATGTATTCAACCATGATGATAATTAATATGAGGATGATCAACATGGTGTATAACAGGTTGTACGTGCTTTGTAACAGTGTTTCCCAAACCAAGTACACATCATGTGATTTTTGACAGGTTATTCATAATTAAATGCTTTAAATTATTTCATGTTCATAATCCAAAAAATGCATATCATTTATGTCCATCGTACACACTGAGTAAATCACATGAATATCTAATTGTACATGCACCAAATATTCATGTCATGTCATTGGGGTCATACATGTCATGGAGACTATATGACATGAGCCATCGAACATCACATTTTTATATCATAACAGATCATATATGCACACATTCCATGTATGTACACACTGCACAACAAGTACTCTACATAACATAAATCACATGATTTCTCAAGTGGAATTACACATTGTGTAATTGTTAATGGAAAAAATGGGTTTAATTAGAATAATATGTTTACACATCATTTTTCCTCTATTATATGACGTGTATATATTATGTCCTAGCATAAAATGTAATTTTATTGGGGATACACATCATGTAACCAATACATACACATCGTATAACTATTAATTTTAAATTAAAATAATTTAATTTTATTATTTAAAATTATTGGGGATGTAAATCTTATGTACTAATTAAATATTTAATTAATATAAAAATTAGTAGATTTATAGGATGATTAATTTATTAATTCTATAAATTTATCTAAAAAAAGAATAGATTGAAATGAATTTTATTATGTTTAGTTTATATTCATTTCATTTTGATATAGATTCTGGGGAGGTTCAGTTCCAATGGGTTGGTTCATTGGGCCTTCCAGCCATGTATTGGACCTTATGCTATTTGACCTACGGGCCATGTAAGGGTTTCCTATTAACCCAATTAAAAAGGGGGATTGTCCAAAATAAATAAAAATCTAAAGGACTTTGTGATATTCAAAACAAAGACCAACCTATGTGTGTTTAGGGTTTCTAATAAATTTAATTATATATTACATGTTTTTAAGGGATGATTTTTGATGAATTTAAATATGTTGCACAATGTATTACACAATACTTATTTATTAATTATGGGTCTCTGTAACCATGATTTATTTTATATAACCCAACAAACTTAGTACCCCAAACACATGAGTGAATAATAATATGTAAAGGAACTCCTAGTGAGGGGAAGTGATTTAGGACCTGATCCAAGAGGGAAAATACATGGTGATACACATGTTAACTGAGAAGTATTACAACTTGAGATAGGTATATACTAATGGAGATTTCCCATTGGTTCCACATTGGTTTATATTTTACTCAAAAAACTATCATGTCATTAAAATCTCTTTAATATATTATTTATTTATTTTATTTTTCACTGCATAGTTTTTTTGTCTATTTTTACTATAAAAGGTTTTTTTAATTATTAAAATGGTTACATAAAAGTAAATTAATTAACTATCATTCATAATGAAATAAAATAATGTTATTTTATGAAAATTATTTTAATGAATATGTTTAATTAGTTATATAAAATTTATATAATATTAAAAATCATGTAATTAATAAAATAAAAAAAATTATACATATGTTAAACAAAATCCCTATATTGAAATATTATTTTAGTTATCTTCTTCTATTCCAGGATTTAGAATAATCCCCTAGATAAAATTATTGATTTGGTCCTCATCAAGATACACTCATATACCATGTAATTATAATGAATCTTTTGTATTGAATTAAATATGTTTATAGTATGATTATTTTCCCTCATAATACTTAGTATATCTTAGAAGAAAGAATTGAGGAATTTATACATTAGTTTTTTAGGATTGGGCAGCCTACAAAACTGATCATGTAATTATGAGTTATTTCAACTGGGATGATATTTATCCTAAATTTCAATATATAATTTTGCTCAACCCTTATTTGGTTTATATAAATGGTAATATAGATCCATTACACATGAATAAACATATGAAAAGATATTCCAAATCATATATTGGTGGATATTGGAATTTTATAAAATAGATGGAGGCTAATAAAATTAATTTATTACATCAAAATATTAATCTTGATAAAGAACTTAAATTTTATTTTATATTCCATATAAAATTACATGTAAATCTAGGATAAAACTTTTGTCATTCCTATAAAAATAAATTAACCTAACCACTATGAATTTCCAAGAGTGATACATGAAATTTTGCACTGAGAAACTAAAACATGATTTGTATTATGTGATGGTGTCCATTATTCTTGATCAACTAAATTAGTGGTTGGTAGTGGATTACAAGGGTTCTTATATGAGATACACTAAGAATTTGTCAAATGTATATTGTATTAAGCTATCATTTATATCTAGAGTGTCGAAGATGAAACATAATGACATGGATGAATAAACCATAATAACTCATCTCTTAGAATATGAAAATTGAGATATAGTTTTTTATGATTTTATTGGTACTACACTAAAGTTGTGTAAAATGGAACATTATTACCAATATAGTGATCATTACATCAAGATGTTTAAGTATGTTGACCAGATAGGGAATTTAGCATTCCATGTGGATAGAAAATTATCCATTAATCTTATATAATCATCTTTAGAACCAATATTTCTATTAATGATAAAGATTTATTTTATTTTTAGTTTATATAATCCACCTAGGAATCATTTTATCATGCTTCACCAAGTACATAATGATCTGTGAGTAGAAGGATCTTAAACCATTATGGTGAATGAATTTAGTAAATGGTTTAAAATTCCATGAAACGTTCTAATTAAATGGATCCTTTATAATTTAATCCCAAGATGGAAAAGATTCAATGGTATTATAGTGAACAATAGGCTATCTACTTCTTATATTTTAAGAATTTTCACTATAAGGGTAACTCCTATTATTTTAAGAATAATCAAGGAACAACATTAACTTAAATTGTATTAATCATTTCATGTAATATTTCTATTTCACCTATTAGGTATTAATTGTTTTAATTAATATATTTCATTTTTAATATATGAAATAAGGAAGTGGAATGAATTTACAATAAGTAAATAAAAATCTCTAAGTGGATGAAGGATGGTTATTCCTAATTTATCAAATAGAAACACCTATCAACAGATTTCCAAATAGATTGATTCTAGTTATTCTATTAATCTTTATGTAATATTATCAAAAAATATATTTCAAAGTCCATTTGTAGATACAACAAGACATTATTTCAATTTTAAATGAATATTTTATGGTGTTTAATACTTAACTAATTTTTAATCAATACATGAATCATAGTGATTCAATATAGTAAATGAATAATTAATATAAAATTTATGACTCATAATTCATTTGTGAAAATTTATTTTTACTCATGAAAAACTAAAGGTAATTATATAGTATATACCCCAAAGGTTTTTTAGAATCATGATTCTAAAACTCTTTGTTATAATGAAATTAATGATTATAATTTTTTAAGATAATAGAATCCATTATTAATAAATTTAATCCATAATTATTCTATATTTAATTTAGTAAGACATAAATGACCCATAATAAAGGGATGTTGGAGGTAAATTAAAATAAATAATAATATTCCTTCAAGATATTTTGGGAATAAAAAATATAAGATATTAATACACATTGAAAAAAATATAATATCCTCCTTGAAATCAAGTTAGATAATATATTGAAAAAATTTATCAATCATATAATTAGAGGAACCTAAAATCAATTTACCTTATACACATCTATGACATGATAATTGTAAAATAATGATTGATGGAGAGTTTAATAAGTATTGCGTGTCTTTATAGATTCCTTTCAGTATCTATTTCTCAAATAATATTATAAAAACATACCATATTCTAACTATATTAAAGAATTTATATCATATAAGTTTTAATATGAGGATAATCCATTCTTCGTCGGGTTCAATTATTTTAATGAGAACTATGTGAATATGAATAGAATAAATGCAAGTCAACAATAAGTCTATCTCATTATATTATCCTAAAAATTACTAACATATAAATATTTTATTGATAGATATGATATTATTAATAGATTCCATATTTCTATAACAAGGAAGCACATTTTTTTTGAGATAGTGGGATTGGGATTATTGTTAATGAGATTACGATCCGAATGTGGATAAATATGAATATGAAGACAAGACCACATAATAATTAGTGGGAGGAGTTATTCTAGAGAGTCATATTTAATAAGGATGTTAAAACCAAATATTTGGTTCAATATTCACCATATTAGGTGATATATTATCCATTAACAATAATAAATCCTATAAGGAAGTACAAAATAGAAATATGTTGTGATTAATAAACTCATGTGATTCCATAAATGGATTATAAGTTCCAAAATCTAATTTTGTATTTATTTTGGTTTATTTGGTTTATTTGAATCCATTAATAGGTATTCTAGATGAAATAAGGAATCTATTGAAAATTAAATCTCTAAAAAAGATTGATTGGTTATTAGGTTTTTCTAGTAGTGTTTATACATAATCATTGATGAATCTATTGACTAATTATCTTGCGAAGCCAATTAAAATTTTTATTAACATAAAAACCTTCTATGATAATTTTATATTTAGTATTTGTGTTAATTTAATATTTCATAAAGGAATTATTTCCAAAAGATTTTATAACACATAACTATAAGGGTTGGTGACATCAAATAATTTTGATTAGGTATGAGTGATGCATAGATCTATTTATATATTTAATATATCATAGTAACTATAGAATTTTAATTTTTTTGATTATATAAGATAGTTTTGTTTTATTAAAAAAAAGTGATCAATGTGTTTATATAGGTTAGTTTGAGTTCTATAGTGTTATATGTCTAATATATTGATAACATGTCGATAAAATGTTATTCCCTATAGTTAGTCAAGTTTAAGAATAATTTTTTTAGTTAATAATGTCTTAAAGTAGTAACCCATGTTTTAGGGAATGCTATCTTCTAAATTTAATATATATTTTTTCTTATGTTAAGTAATTTTATATATTATTTCACATGGTATTAAAAAATAAAATATGGTATAATTCAAGAGTGAATTATTACCTATGTAAAATAGTGTGAAATATCTCTAAGATTGTGTTTTTAGGTGTATATGGAAGTTGTTATGATCAATTTAATTCCAAATGATTTACAATTTAACTTTATTATATATGTCATGATATATACCGAGTTCTAATATTATTTATGTATAAATCATTGTGGAATAATGTGAAAAAAACCTATAGAACTGAAAAGTTATTCATTCAGAACAATTTAGTAGAACTTTAGAAAGTTTAAAGGATGATTTCCTCTTAAATGGAGAAGTGGGAATTAAAGTTACAATAGGGATTCATAAATAGTTTAATAACACATTATTTTGATCTAATATCACTATATTACTAAGTAAACATGTAATAAAAATATTATAATCAAGTGGTCTCTCTATCTATATAAGACCGAGTAGGTTAAAACGTTAGGTGCAACATGAGAATCATTTTATGGATGATTTTTAATGTATTTTTTAATTATACAATGATAGTAATGAATTATCATAATATTATGATAAAATTATAAATGTTTTATTGGCCAGTATTTCATGTTCACGATAGAAGAAAAAGGTATATACTCGATTATATAACCACTTGATGGATTTCCATTAAGGGTAAATACACAAAAAGAATATTTTACATATAAAAATATGGAAGTAACAACATATATAGCTATACCTATGTAGAATCATATTTATCATATGAGATCTATCAATTTATCCATTGGTAGTTAGATAAAATTTAGTGGGAGTCTATTGGTGTTAGTTCCCTAAACCAATTAAATTTGTACTTTTGATTACAATAAAATTATAATTAAGAAATATCTTATAACATGAGGTATATTCTTCTGTAAAAAATTACTATGATAATTTCCCTAGATTTCTTCCTCATCAATGGTTTATAACATCTCCCAGCTATAATGAGAACCCAGAGATTCTATGATAATGAATTTTATACATATTTCCTATGATTTAAATAACACCTGGTTAATGAGACATAGATGATGTTTTATTGTCATATTATGGATGCTCAAAAGTGATTGAGACTACTTCTCATGAAGTTCACACAGTGAAATCTTCATGAAAGTATGTTATAATGATAAATTTTCTAATATTAATTCTTTTTTTGTTCACCCTTGTATATTCCTATATGTGTATGTGTGTATAGGTTGTTATACCTAATATTATTATTGATGTTTAACATGAATAACTTCCATAAACGTATAGATAAAACCATGATGAAATATTCATATGTCTTGGAAATTTCTTTTGGGGATTCACAAGTTATATGAAATTAATTAAATAATTCATGAAAGGATTTATCCCTCTTACATTAATGGAAGGAGAAATATGTATTTCATATATTGAAATAGATCTATCCAATTAAATCCAAGATCATGGGAGTACATTGATGAGTTAATTTAAGAGATTTAATGAAATATGAATACCATATATAAGCATATGATGCATTTTAATCATATTTTTTGAAAATATATTGAAAAAAATGGATCATATTTCACATTATGTAGTCACATAAGGTTGATTTCATTGTGACATTAATCATTTACTCTATGGGTCCTTGACATGTTTATAGATTACAATCTTGAACTTTAGAAAATTTCATTAATCCAACTTAAAAATAAACATATCTGGTCCCAAACCATGAATATCAAGAATAGCAGTTATATTATATTTAAATTTAATAATTATAGTAATTATTATTCTAGACATATCAAATAGTTATTTTTTAGGTTTAGTTAATCACATAAATTAAATCACCAACTATTAGTGTTTAGAATATATGTTCGTAAAATATTAACTAAATTTATATATTGATGTTCGTGAAGAAAATATTTGTTTATCTATTATATAATATAGACATGATAGAAAATAAATATTAAATAATTCACTTCTATAGTGAATAGGTAAATAAATATATTTATATAGTTATGTCAAAATTAAAATGACTATTTATTCACATTTTTAGTGAATATAATATTTAATTATTTATTAAATAAATAATATAATTATATATTTTCTAAATAAATATTTACTATTCATGAATCAACAAATGCATTGGGGGTTAACGTGGCTGAGTTAATGTGCCTAATCAAGGTGATATATTAGTCTTCGAGTTTAGTGTATGTCATGAGATTTTTATTATTATTAATATTATTAATATTATTTTTATTTTTATTGGAATTTTATGTGGGATTTAATTAGAATATATAATTAGATAATGTAACTTTTAAAAAATTCTAATTGTTTAACCCTAATTATATAATCTGATTTATATTATTTTTGTTTAAGGGATATGGGTTAGCCCAAAAAATTCCTTTAGGGTAATTCTCTCGAGATTGAGAGAGCCTCTCAATAAAAAATTCAAGAACATTGTGAGAATAATCCTACTCCTCCCACTAATGAATGAGAGAAAAAATAGAAATCATGTAACATAGAATGATTTATTATTAAGATAACTGAATAATTAAGATAGTTTCTTGGTTCTTTTATTCTACAACTGGAATACCAATGATTTTTTTTCAATATACATATAGAATATGTGCATGACACATGAGGAATTTATTTCATCATATGCAATCACAATAAAAATTTTAGTTTCTTAATCCTTCTTCTCATTACAATATTTAATTTACCTATCCAATTTGCATTTCCAAATACCTCAGTCAATATAAAAACATATAAAAATGATATAATTCATAAAAGTTAACAATGAAAAATGATATTTAATTATTTTAAATGTATTATTTAAAATATATGAATTATTTACTCGATATGAGAACATGTATAAAAAATTATTTTATCAATATGATCTAAAAATCATGCTTATAAAAAGGATTGATATTATTGTTATAGAATATGTATACACAAATAAGACTCTCTTTTCTATTCATTTTTATTAAACTAATTCATTATAATCCTTTTGATAATTATAACTCCTCATCAAAGTAAAACGAAAGCATGATAATTCTACATTTAACACAACATAAATTAATTGATGTTCTGAATTCCCAACCTTAACTAAAATTTTGATAACTGTAGTGTAATAATGAAATTTAAATGATGGTAAAAAATCACCTAACACACATTAATACATTTTAAAAACTATATACGTACATCCCCTACCAAGACTAGGACAAAACACTAAAAAAACTAAAGAATTACCCCCACCAAAGCTTCCCAAGAGGAAAATAAGTAAGAAATAATGATAATAAGTAATGAGAAAATAATCTTAGATCACTAAAAAATTATCAAGTAATTACAAGGGAAAGGATCCACCTATGGATGTACAAGGATCACCAAAGGATAGATATTTGAGACCAATGGTTCAAAGAAAGACAAAGGATGAAAAAAAATAATTAATGATGAAACATAATTATATAAAAATAATAATGAATAGATGAATAACTATTTGATTAACCTCATCATACTATAATGTGATTAAGTTAATTTCCCATTTGAAATTCTTAGTTTGATCTCCTCATATCTTCCCATCCTTTAAATACATTAAAAAATATTTTGTATTCAATGATATTGAGGTGGGTCATGATGCAATTCCCTTTATCAGTATACAATGGTTATTTCTATAAGAATCATGGTTCAATAATCATCCAAGAAAAAAATTTATAACTAGCTATCATCTTTAACTGGAATACCTCCTAACAACACAATGGTGCAACTGACTCCCCCAATAACTCTAAAGGAGAATGGAAATATCATAACCCAAGATCCATGTGAAAATGTGTTCCATTTTACAACAACACCATACATCATGATGTATACATTATGACACTAAATCTATAATTATCTAGCCCTATTGATCCAAAAAATCATGGCATAATAATGTGGTGTCATTTTGTGTTTTTTTCATCAAAAAAAATTCCTGGAAGTTTACCCTCTCATTCCACCATCTATCACCAAAAAAAATAATTACTATAAAATGTTAAAACAAAAATGTAGAGGAAATGTAGAAATTAATTCCTCTATATTAAAACACCCACCATTAGTCCAAGTCCAACTGATTATAATCTTACGCATAAAAGGATCTAGGTAATACGGTTTTGACTATATTTGAGGCCACATCAACCTCAACATTGGAATGGTGTATTTATATAAAATATATAATTTATTAATTTTTATTATCAATAGAATAATAAATATATTACTAAAATAATTTTTTTAAGGTTTACATCTCTGATCATTTTAATCCCTCAATCTATCAAAAAAACTACCACACATGGTGGAAATCTACTAAAAATTATCCAAACCAATCGATAATGTTACAACCATTGGAAAAATTTGTCCCTTTTTTCTTCAATTTCCTTTTTTGAATATATTTGAGACCATGAAAGATATTGGATGATACTTTCTCTCTCCAATTCTTTATATTTTCATTATCTCCCTTGAAAAATGGTTGTTTATCAAGCCTCAAATTTCAAAATTATGTTTTTTAATTTTATACAATTTTCCATTTTATTTCCCATTAGATCTAAATAAATTTCTCTATACTATGATTCTAACTAAATCTGGAATTGATTAAATTTTTTTTGAAATTTCTGATTTTTCATTGATCATATCATTTTAGATTTTATTTAAGAAAATCGTACACTATTTTTTAAAATTATACAAATTTCATATAAAATATAAGTTCATAAAGATCCAATCCAATGACCCAGGTGATGAGTGGATCCACTATTATAGATGTTAAGATTCCAATAACAAAGAGTTATAGAAGATATGACATTGTAAAAAATATCAATGTAATGAATACAATAATTTTAATTTAATATTCAATTTGAAGAGTATAAAAGTAATTAATTTTTTTTATAATGTATATCTAGATGCTATATGAATACAAACTACATACTCAGAATATTACTTCACTAAAAATTTAGTAAATTCATAAGGTTTCTCAATACCTATGATGTATTCAATCTTCAAATAATGAAATTGAATAAGTTCCCATCTATATATAGGACCTAATATCATCATATAATATCATGTGAAGGCATACCATTGGAAAATTATTCCAAAAATCGTTATGAGTGAGGCACTATAAATTTAAGATAATAGTAACATAATTTTAAAAAATTGAAAACTGGGAGACGTGTATTATTTTGTTTCTAAATGAATTTTATTAAATATTTCTTGATGCATAATATTTTTTCTGATACAAAAAAAATATAACATATTTTATACTTAGGGAAATTTATTAATTTTTCACTAGATCTGATACATTGGATATTTTTCCAAAAAAATGGATTTGTAAGATTTTATAGTTTAAAAATATGATGAAGAAGTATACATTAGATGAAATTTTATACTGAAGTGATATAAAATATTTTTTCCTCTGATGAAAATGATAAAAGAAAATAATGCTGTGACATTGTAATATCCTCAAGCCCAGTTTCTCAGAGCTAGTTCCTCACTTTATTACATTGGAATAGACACAAGATTCATATCCAAAAGGACTGATCAGTTTTGTAGTTTTTGAAATCGGATTACATACATGAACCTTACATTACATTCTATAATATAAAAACACAACATAGATAATCCCTTAGGAACACCATTATCCAACTAGATTAACCTTGCATATTAGTTATAATAATCATCTTGGAATCCTAGGGAAAAATAAAACATAATAAAGTGGTTATCTCAAATGCTCAGAAAGGGTAAAAAATATAGAGGAAGCTATAATAAATAAGAATATAAAAAATTCAAGGTGAATAACTGAAAGACACATTCCTTTAAAACATAATCTTGAGTATAATATGGAAGAAATATAATATGATAAAATAACTCCATATAAATAATCACATGAGAAACATACATAACCATGGATATTGTACTAGAAAAATAATAACATGGAATTTCAATAAATAATCTCTTAAACAGGGAATAGATAATGTGGGAAATCATAAACATACTGTCAATTCATCGGCCAAGACACCATACATAATCAATTAAGATATTATCCAAAACCAAAACTAATTTTTCTTATTATACCTACTGATTCATCAAGGGGATATAACAAGCCCCGCCTAAGGCTTATAAAGTCCTATACATTCATCTTATAAATGGGGTAAAACATAACCAACATAAAAATTCGTATTAAAAATGGCATAGGAAAAGTGAATAATTAAACCATAAACTATGAATGGTATAAAAATAGAACATCAAAAATCAAACTCAATCAAAAACCATTCAAGTAAATATGTTATGTAATATCATAAGAGATCAACCTCAATTAAACTTACGATTCAATAAGGTATGCTGACATAGATGAAAAGACACTTTTAATTTAAAATAATTTTATTAAATATGATAATTTATAAAAGAAGATATTTCACATGAAAATATCTTTTTGAACTTGTAATGGACGATTCAATACATCAAGGCATCATGTCTTCGGTAAAATCAGCTCATGATAAAAAATAGTTCTTTGATATTTTTGTTGGAAAAGTCATAAAGTACCTTATATGGAAAATATTCAAATATTCTTTTAAAACCCATTTTATAAAATTAAAACATGGGTAAAATGATATTAAAAATTAGTATGATAATAGTAAAAATATTTTGGAAATAGTTTTATGAAACATGGACATGGATTATAAATATTCCCCAGAATATACCTAAGTATAATCAATCCCAAAGAAAAATGAGATTTTGAAATTAACCCTTACCATGAACATTCCTTTAGTTGATCATGCATTAACCGCTTGTATAATTGTTTAAATAATTTTATTAATTTATACCAGAAACATATCCATATTTATGATATCATATATGATATTCTTATATCGCATTGTTAACAATATTTCATTATTACCATTGATTCGGGTATAGACTACTTTATTATCCTTATTCATGTTTTTTGTGTGACTCATGTTTCTTATGAATAAGATATATTTAATTCATATATATAATTATATTAAGTTTATATATATTATATTTACTCATTATATATATATTTATAATCAATAATTAATGGTTAATATCAAAAATTAATTGCATCATGACGTGGAGACGGTATGTCGTACATATGTATGACAGACAATATCATTCACTTAATGGTGAAAGAGTAAAGAAGTGGATGGTATATTAATAATACATAATAAATATCATGTTATAATATTCAAATATATTTATTATTCCATTAATATACCCATCGATGTAAAGTGGTTATGAAAAACAAATTACACCATGACATGGAAATGGTAAGTCGTACATACGTACACGCAGTGCTTTTTTATTTTATAAGATGGATAACAGGTGGGATATGGTTGAACCATAATCATTATAATTTATAATAATATATATAATACTATAATTTTTTCTTTATTGTGGAATAAACACATGAAGATGAAGTAGAAGAAGAAATGAAATTGAATGAGTTAGTAAAACAATTACCTCTTCTTCAATGAACATCCTTTAAATGTCTTGTTAAGGTATTTTGAGATTGTCTTTTTGGAAGACCAGGACCTCCATAACAAGAAAAATTATTTTGGGAGGAAAAATGGGCATCAGTTTTTAGATCTATAAGGGTTAATTTGGTGTTAGGATGTGAGATAGGAGGTGCTCTTGTATAATTCAGGTGAGGGGAAATTTTAGAAATCTTCAAAATATTAAAAGATAATAAGACTATTCTAGAGAAAAACACTTCCAAATGAGATATAAATCAATGGGAGAAGAAGTTTTAGACCATATATTATTCCATTTGTGATTATTTAAATTTTTTTAAATTTTAATTTATTTAATAAAATATTATTTCAATAAAATACCATTATTTTCAAATTTGGCATTATTCATTTAATTTGACTTAAAATGCATCAATACAATGTGGAAATTAGAATATAATTATTTCAAACATCTATAATATATCCTACAGATATATAAAATTACTTATACACAATAACTCATCCAAGATATATTAAAAATAATAATTTTGAAATCAATTATTTTACTTATTTGTTAATTTGATAAATACTATTTTTGCATTGAAGAAGTGTTGATGGTAATTATATAATTTACAAAAACATAAAAAATAAAAGTCTATAATTTAAATCATTTAATTTTCATCAAAACATAATTTTATATTCGTTCATAGATTGATTTTATCCCTATATGGACACATAAAATATATTAAATAAAAAATATTGATATTTTGTAACTGTCCTTGAATTAAATAAAATATAAGTTATTTTCCTGAAAAAGTGTCCATTAAACAACCCTAATTTGATCATAAGGTGATAAGGGTTTAATAAAATTCATCTAATACATTTTTGAAAAGTTTTTATTATGGGTTTTTCCATAAATGTTTTATTTTAACACATATTTTACCCCTTTAACTCTTACCACGATACAATATAATTTATACATTAATGGTTAATATAATTACATTAAAATGAAAAAGGATACTAAATGTGTCATTGATGAAATTTTGAGACTTATCCTAATCAGTGGTACATATTTTAGATTTTTTATATTTTATAACATTTAATAAAATATTATTTATTTTAAAATATCTATAGTGTCAATTCAGACACTATTCATTATTTTGTCATATAAAAAAAATGAAAACAATAATATAAATTCGAACTAAGACCAATAAAAAGTCAATAGAATGTCAAATTAATCTATTAAATTCATGCATGACATTAAATCTTTCGAATTATATTTATTTTAACATTTTTAATATCAATTATTTTATTCTTCCTTTAAGTAAACCATCAATACATCATAATTTTATACGCCTTTAAGGTACTTATTAATTTACTAATAATTAAAAATAAATTTCAATGATAAATAAAAAACTTTGAGATTTTAAATAACTATTTACTTTTGAATTCATCTTGTGTATAACCCTATATTAGAAATGGTATATTTATTAAAATATGATTATGGAATCTTCACTCTTATTTAAATAAATTATAATAAATGTCATACATTCACCAAAGTGGCTTAAAAAAGGTTATAATTTTGGATCAAGGATGATTTTGGTTGAAAACAACTCATCCAATGAATTTTTGACAAGTTTTTCAGTAATTTTATAATATTTGTAATATTATTGTTACATTTATTTTCCTAATTTACCTTTAACGCAAGATATCGAAGAAATTCACTATTTAATTTAACACAAGATAACTCAATATTGCATGTATTAGAAGCTATATAATATATTAAAGTTCTTTAAAAATAAAAAAAATTTAAATTCCTGGGGTGTTACATTCTCCCCACCTTAATTAAATTGTGTCCTATTAATTTAAATTTTATATTATTTATCAAGAGTTTGGTATTTGGAAATAATATTATTAAAGAACCCAAATTATAAATAAGTTTAATAACACATATTCTAAATAAGTAGGAAAGAGAAATGTTATAGTCACCACAAAACTAGGATTTCAAATAGGAAAACATTAGAGTAATGTAGAGATATATAAATGGGGGAAATGTTTAAAAATTTGGAGGGGGTATTTGAGGTCACAGATTAAACAAGTGAATGATCAATGAAAAACTGAGGTCCCCAAAGAAATAAATATATAATGATTTGAAATACCATTGGTTCAACAAAATTTAATGTTTTTTAGATCATTTTCCTAGATTTGATGTATTAATTCACTTTATAACAACATAAGGAAATATAACTACTTAATACATTTCTATAAACAAAATATTATCCTTTAGTTGTTCCTGGAACAATTTTTACATCATTTCATAGTAAAATATGAATCATAGGGTAAAGTAAACCACTAAAACCTTTTCCAGAGATCAACCATTTTATTAATGGTTAACATTTCCAAAATGAACATATCATTAATCTTTCCACAAAATGAATCAGTTCTTATTTGTCAAATTCCATGCATGTGACTAACTTCATCATGTATTCCCTTGAAACATGGTAATAACTTTAATTAAAATAAAAATTTATTAAAAACATGAATTCTTCCTGACTCCTCAAACAGAACATTGAGTTTTTGATATACTCCTTAAATCCATAAATGTTATAATGTCAATTAATGATGGAATAATCCAGTTTTAAGAAAATCATTAATTAGTAACAAGGTAGTCAATATTACCCAATTTATATTATCCAAATCTATCATCTCATTATTATGACATCATTATCCCAGTATTAGAAACATATTAAGGGTTATAATTCCCACAACCATATTTTAACACGCTATTAATTCACCATTATTTTTCATTAGTACCACTCAACATAGGATCTAAAATCCATAATGAATTAGTATTTCAGTATAATCCTTATGTATCTTATGACTCTTATAACCATAATATCATAACATAATTCTTGAATAAAAAACAGAAGTACATTAATTAATCAATGTTTAATGTAGTAATAGTATAAGATTTACATTGATCTCTTATCTTTTTATCAGCTATATTTCCTTGATTCTTAGGATATTCATGTAAATAGTGCCTTAGATCCTTACAAAAGCAGCACTACACATTAATAGATTCTTTCTTTCCCTTAAAATCTTTATTCTGATGACCTTTATATCCACACTTGTAACAAACTCTCATTCCTTTCAGGAAAGTATCAATGAGTTTATTTCCAAAATTATCACATGTTGGAAAACTCGTCCTTCACCTTTTCTCTTTATATATCATTTATTACACCATTCTATTTTTCTCTTGATTTCCCTTAAATTCATATGACATAGATAATTCATTATCTATCTTGATTTCACATGAGGCTATATCTTCGTATGATGAAAATGTTTTGGAGACCAATTCCCTTTGAAGTAATGACTTTAACCCTTCAATGAAATAATCAATATTACTCGTTGGGTTACGTATATAGTCTACATCATGCCTTGTTATGCTCGTAATGTTGGCTTCATACTTAGAAACATTCTCATCTTCCTTTTGCAGAAGACTCAGAAATTTCCTCTATAAATATTATCTTTATTCACGAGAAAAATATTTTTCTATGAAAAGTTCTTTGAATTAAATACAGTACATGATTTCTATTTATTCCTCTTTCTTTGTGTTTTTAATTATTGTCCACTATTGATCTACATCTACTAATAGATGATAAATTTCTTCACAACCTTCTCCCTTTCATTACTTCTAAATAATAAAATATATTTTCTAAGGAACATATCCATTTCCCATCTAAAAATGGATATGTAGTCTTATTTAATGATGTATGATGTTGTCTCATGAACTAGTATTTCATTGTTCTTTCATATTGTGGATTTGGGTGCTCCAAACTTATAAGGTTATTGTTCATAACTTGAGTCATTTTTCCCTATATAGTTAAAAGTTGTCCAGTATTAGTTGTGACTCCATCTCTAACATCATTAACTTTCATAGGAGGGAGAACCCTAAATGGATTACGTGCATTGATAAAATTTACATTCTATCCACTAGCCTCTATTTCTAAACAATGGAATACACCAAATTGAAATGTAATGTATAATATCAAAACTATAAAATCTCATAACCTAAATTCTAAATTTAGTTAGACTAATCTCTAAATATTAATTTTAGTTTATTTGGATATATTTCCAAATTATATCCTAGGGTTTCATTCTCTAATCCTTATTCTTCTAAATCTAGTTTACATTGTTATTTGTTAACTTGCTCAGATATAAAATATGATGGCCCATGCCCCAATAACCAAGAGCTGGTCCCTCACATTATTACATTGGAATAGATACAATTTTCGAATCCCAAATGACCAATCAATTTTGAAGTTTTGGAAACCAAATTACACACATGAAACTTACATTACGCTATATAATATAAGAACATAACTTAGATATGCTTGACAATTCCATTATCCTATTAGATTAATCCTGCATATCAGTTATAATAAACGTCTTCAAATCATGGGGAAAATAAAACATAATCGTTGGGTGAGCTCAAATGCTCAGTAAGGGTGAAAAATAAAATATAATCTATCATAAATAAGCATAAACAAAAGGAAATTCGAATAACTAAAATTCAAATGCCTTTAAAACATAATCATGAGCATAATATGGAAGGAATATAAGATGAAAAGATAACTATATATAAATAATAACATGAGAAACATACATAACTATATATATTCTACTAGTCGAATGATCACATGGAATTTCAATAACTAATCCCAAAAGAGGGAATGTATAATGTGGGACATCATTAACATACCATCAATTATTTGTCCAATAAATCATATATAAATTAGTAATAAATTATCCAAAAACCAAACTAATTTGTCTCATGATACCTACAGATGCTTAGAGGGGCTATAGTAGGCACCACCTAACACTTACATAGTCCAATACATTGCTCTTATGAAAGGCGTAAAACATAACCAACATAAATATTTGTTTTAATAATAGTAATGGAAATGTGAATACTTATACCATAAACTATGAATGGTATCAAAATAGAACATCCACAATAAAACTAAATCATAAAACGTTCATGAAAATATGGTAAATGATATCATAAGAGATCAACCTTATTTTAAAATTCTATTCTACAAGGGATATTAACATAAATAAAAATACTATTTTTAAAGTCATTTATTTTAATGGTTGTGAATTTATAAAAGATATTTTAAAAAAAAAATAAATTTGTATACTTGTAAAGTAATATTCAAAATATCAAGGTTTTATGACGGTGGTAAAATATTCTCATGTTGTATATTCTAGAAAAACATTTATTCTGTATTTTTGTTAAAAAGGTCATAAATGACCTCCTTTGGAAAAAAATATTCCTTTAAACCTAGTTTTATAAAATCCAAACAAGGAAAAAATGAAATTAAACATTGGCAGGATAATAGTAAAAATATTTTGGAGATATTTTTATGAAACACGGGCATGGATGATAAATAATCCCTAGTACATACTTAAGTATAATAAATCCTGAATAAAAATAAGAATGTGAAATTAACATTTACGTATAAATTTTATTAGTTGAACGTGATTTAAACTCCTGTATAATGGTTTAAATTATGTTATTAATTTTTTCCAGAACCATATACATATTTATGAAATCATATATTTATTTTCCTTATCCATGTTTGTCATGTGAGTCATGTTTCATATGCATAGGATATATTTCATTAGTATAATTAATGATATTATGTTCATATATGTTATATTTACTCATTATATACATCATTATAATCTTTCATTAATGGTTAATATTAAAAATGAATCACATCGCGTCATAGAGATGATAGGTCGTATGCACGAACAGAGGTATTGTTCCATTAATGGTGAAATAATAATAAAGTAGATTTTATATTAATTATGGAAAATAAACATCATACTATAATAATAATATATATTTATTTTTTCCATATTTATACTCATCCATGTAAAGTGGTGATGAAAAAAATACACCACCGCGTGGAGACGTTATGACGTATGTACGCACATGCAGAGCTTTTTTTCATAGGATGGAGAAAAGGTGGGATATGGTGGTATCATAATCATAATAATATAGAATAAAAAAGATTATAATAGATTTATTACATTATTATGGAAATAACAGATGAAGACAATGTTGAATAATAAATGAACTTGAATGAGTTAGTAGAACAATTACCTCTTCTTCAAGGAATTCCATTAAGTCACTTCTTAAGGGATTAATAGATGATATTTTGGGAATAAAACGACCTATATAAAATGAATAATTTTGTTATTAGGATAAATGTGTAGGGTTTTTTCAATATAGACGTCTCAAAGTGCTTTGAGTAAGTGAGGGAGGACGTTCCCTATTATAATTGATGTGAGAATCACTTTTGGAAAACCTCAAATTATTAAAATATAATAAGATTATTCTAGAGTAAAATGATTAAAATTAGATATAAATGAATGGGATATGAAATTATATACCATAAATTATCCCATTTGTGATAATTTAAAATTTTTTTAGTTTTAACTAATTTAATAAAATATTAATTCAATAAATTTTCATTATTGTCAAATTTGACACAATTCATATAATTGGAATTAAAATACATCAATAAAAAGTGAGAATTGGAATATTATTCTTTAAAACATCTAAAATATATCATATATATCTGTAAAATTGATTATACACACTAAAATATCCCAAATATATTGAAAGTAATATTTTAATATAAATTATTTTATTTATCTGTTAATTTAATAAAAACACTTTTAGAAATGAAGAAATGTTTATCTTTATTATAAAATTTATAAAAAATATAAATAAAATATTATAATTAAAATAATTTCATTATGATGATAATATATGTTTACATTCTTTCATATATTGATGTTTCCCTATGTGTACATAAAAAATATTAAATACAAAGATACTGATACTTTGTAACTTTCCTTGAATTAAATAATATATAAGTTATGTTCATGGAATGACATCCATTAAAAAACTCCAATTTTATATTATGGTCATAAGGGTCAAATACCCTACATAAAATAGTTTTTGTAAAAGTATTCATTATGTTTTTAATCCTTAACGTTTTGTTGTAACCCTTATTTAACCCCATTAACTCTTATCGTGATATCATGCAATTTATATATTAAGGGATAATATAATTACCATAAAATGCCAAATAGACACTAAATGAGTCATTAATGAAATTTTTATACGTATTCCAATAAGTTTTGCGAATTTTTTTTATAGATATTTTATAACATTTAATAAAATGTTATTTATTTTAAAATATCTATATTGTCAATTCTGACATTATTCATTATATTGTAATATAAATATAGATAAACAGTAATATAAATTTTAAAAAAGACATCTAAAACATCACTAGTATGTCAAATAAATCAATGAAACTACTTTATGACATTAAATCACTAAAATTATATTTTTTTAATATCATTTATTTGATTCTTCCTTTAGTTAAACCATTAGTGGATGATAATTTTATAAGCCTTTAAGGTTCTATTTATTTCCTAAAAATTAAAAATAAATTACCATGATAAATAATAAAATTTTATCATTAAAATTACTATATAAATTATAATTTATCTTCTGTATAACCCTATATTAAAAATTTTATAGTTATTAATATATAATTATGACATCTTTAACTCTTGTTTAAATAAAATATTAAAAATGTCACACTCTTGCAAAAGTGTATTGAAAAAGCTTATAATTTCATCCCGAGGATACTTTTGGTCGAAACCCACTGGTCTAATGAAATTCGAGAAAGTTTTAGGGTAATTTTATAATATGTATAATATTGTTTTTACCATTAATTACCTGATTTATCATTATATGTGTTAATAGAAATTTACTAAAGTTAATATTCATAATACCAAAAATAAAATAAACCTATTTACATAATTTTCATTCACTGATTAAAAATTTGGAATCCATTTTTTATGTTTCGACAAATAATATTTTCAATAAATTATTTAAAATTAATCTCATTGACTGGGCGATAAAATGGGTTATTAAAGTTTAAACATGAAGAATATTGAAAACATTTTCTAATTAATCCAATGTAAAGTTGATGAAAACAACCTAAATTGGACTAAATGATAATAAATATAATTATACTTTAAAATTATTCAGTAATAAAATTTAAAACTATAAATTATTTTTGTAAAAATTGTTTTTTTCAATTAAAATTTAGTATTTATCACTATTCATAAAATCATGCAACTTATGAGAAAATTACAAAATATTCAACCAAGGTGAATTTTGATATCACTATTTCATAGAAGAAGATTATTTTTTCATGTAAGAATCATATAATTGTCAAAAAATAGATTTAAAATAGGTTCTCCATTAAAAGGTGGTAAAACTGCCTTTAAAAAAATATAGGGTTTTATTTATAAAATTTGGTTTGTTCATATATTATGCCTATAAAATATATTGTATGACTATAAAAAATATTTTAATGAATATATAACATATATATTTTATTAATATCATTCAATAATATTTATTAATTTAATTCATTAGGATAAAAAAAAATTTGAGCATAAAATAGTTCTTTATAAAAACATTTCTGATATATTCATTTGGTTCCTATATTAATTTTATAATTAATTTGTAACCAATTAATTAAACTATATATTTTCATAAGATAGTTTTTAATATTAATAAACATCATCTTAATGGATATCTTATACCTTTTTGTATTAAATGATAATATTTTAATAATATATTGTAGTTTGGTAAAACTTGGCCTTGTGTATAATGAAAGCTATCGAAGGGAGTCGCTTTTTCATGTAACACAAGATAACTCAATGTTTCATGTATTAAAAACTATAGAATATGTTAAATTTCTTTAGAAAGAAAAATATTTTAAATTCTTAGGGAATTATAGTTATTCACAAGAATACAAAATATACTTTGAAACCTAAAGAGGAGTTAAACAATATTTTGTAGTTGGGGGAAGTTTTTCTCGTATTCATTTGAACAACTCTTGAAGAACAATGGCTGTATATATCATCTCCAGTACAGCTGGATCCCATTTATTTCATAATTAATTTAAAGGAATATTTTATTTCAACTTCTTGTAAAACTCATGAAATAATTATTTCAATCTATTTGGAATTTCATGATACAAGGTACGATTGGAAACCTATTGGAATTCAGTTAATGATTTATTTAATAGTATATGAAGAATTTTTTTACATCCATGAGAGCGTGTCTATAATTCTATACTAATGTGATGTCATTCATAGCTAGGTAAATTTCAAAAAATTCAACCTTCCATAAATTGGAGTACAACTCATGATTATGGATTTCTATTATTGGTTGGAGTTCTTTTTATTTTCATTGCTTATGTGTACATATCCAGTGATGGAAAACTATAGTAATTGCAATTAAACCATGGAGACTTCCTCCAACCATGTTCATTATCTTTGAGTGTAATTGATAATTTTTCAAACATGATGTTAATGTATGTATATCATTATTGAAGATAGTATGGGATTTTCATTGTTTATTGTGTAATTATTCTTCATTATATACATATCATGTTTCCAATAAAGTCCCCCCATGATTTCATTCATTTCATATATTATGTAGGGATTTGGGCTAACCAAAATGTAATCAATGATTTTTGATCACTTGGCTAGGTAAGAGCATGAAGTGCTTTGATTTTTTCACATCCCTGTTTAAATAAAAAATACCAAATATGGAAATAATTTATGTTTTCAACATGTTAATAAGTGCATTTTATATTAAAAATAGAGTGAATTATGATATAATAGGTATGATGGGGAATATTTATCTGGGACTACTATTTTAAAAAATATATTCCCAAAAACCATTTACCTATATTCAATTGTAGATATATTATTATCTATTTTTTAACCAAACCGACACACACAACACAAAGAAAAATAAATTCCAACCACTAGGGAGGTAACATGAGTCACACTATATGAAATTTCCTAGGATCAAATTTTTTTTCCTACGAGCCCAGTGAAAAATACTATATTATCATTACGTCATTTTTATGGAGGAAACTATTTTTCTAATTGTTGTTTTTTTGATATGTTCTTCATGCATCACCATATCATGTTCTTAACAATTCATTGGACTTAACCCAGAGGTTAATGTAACATTGGTGTCTAGAGTCTAAAATTATAGTATCATTGAGAAAGTGGACATGGATTTTGTCACCATCCCATTTTTGGACTCTATATCCTCTTCTACTTAAACTATAGATACATTAGGTAGTGGAAACATAGAATAAATAAACAAAACCATTATATTACAATATACGCATAAGTATCATCATCATAATAATTGGTATATATAACCAAAAAAACTATTGTGATTTTAATGGAAATCCTGGACTAATTTCAAATATATCTAAGTTAACTGGAATGGAAAGAGTATAGGAAACTAATAATTTGAAATATTTTTTTCTATGTCAAAAAATCCAACTTAGAGGAGTCTAATAATATTAAATTAGTTATAAATACTTATCACACTCCTTAAAAGGTAAAACCAATGAATGGAAACACAAATTATATCCTTGAGAGGTCACTACCTTGGATGGGTTTTAAAAGACCCTAATATAGAATTTTCCCTTATTTAAGAGATTACTAGCTGAGGAATGCAATATATGGGAATAAAAAATCTATTATAAAGTCCCCATATAAATTTTGAGGGTGGTAAAATAATCTGACTATATCCATCCAACATAAACCCTTTTAGGGAAACAATTTTTTAGTGTTTTTCTATCATAGTCTTATGGAAAATTACTTGAATCCACTAGATGATTCTATGGGAGGATACCTAATTAACAAAAATCCTATTAATTATAAGGATTTAATATATTTTATCTCACATAACTCTATATAATTCAGTATAAGGTCTACTAAAATAAGTCTTTTTGAGGTAAAGAGTTTTAAATCTCCTTTTCCTGAAACCATTATTAAACAGATAACCTTTATTTGGAGTCAGTTTTCATCAAACGAATTCATTGAAACTTTACCATTTAAACCACCAAGATTATGAAAAAATACATATAGTAGCTCATTATTGGGAATGTTTCCCCAAAGAAAAACAATCATTAAATACTGAATCCTTATACTAAATTTGGTACCAATTGTAACCATGAAATCAATAATTAATGGATACACAACTATCCAATATTTATATAAAAGTCAACTGCTATAGTGGAAACTATTGTATTATATCATTCCGTAATCATACCAACTAATAATATATGGGAGAAACATATCTAAACCCTCTACAAGTTTCCAACCATAAAGGTAGAACCAATATCCCTCCATAAAGGATCTACTAAGATAACTAGGGGAGTATCATGTGAATTAATAATACACCTGGAAAATTCATTGATCTAAATATAAATGATTAAAAATATGTATAGGAAGATCCTTATCACTCTAAAATATTTGGTATGACATTTTTTTTGTAAACTTATTGTCAAATCAGTTCCAAACCCCCTGACTAATTTGAGTTTTATTTTTTAGATATATTGTAATAAAGTATATGGTAGTGATGAAAACACCACTATATGTTGAATTTGTAAATGAATTTCTCAATGAAGAAGAAACTGAATCTATGTAACAATAATTGGAGGTTCCATTAGATGCATGACTAGTGATGAATGAAAATGCAAAATTTAATAGGGAGAATATAACATAACCCCAATCAATAATTCCTTAATTAATGACTCCCCTATGTAAAACCAATGCAGAGGATCAGTAATAAAATATTTGAGGAATCTTCCATAATATTTAATTAAATATCCCTATACTAGATGTATTAATTTTATTCCCATGTTTTAAAAAATCCTCAAGGAAATTTTTATTAATAAGAGAAAAATATATGGATATAAAAATTTATGTTTGGGTAGAAATGTATTAGGTTTAATCACCCAATTATAAAAATGAATTTTTTGGAACCAATGTACAATTACTATCCCTTCAACTATATTAAAAAAAATAATTTTCCTAATTACTTATGTTTTTTAGAATAAATAAATTTGATGTTTTATTAAATTTATTTTTTTCCATGCGTGAGAGAGATAAATCAAAATATTGTTTTGGTATAATAATCCAACCATCCTACTACTTACCCAACATGATTTTTTTCAGATATAATTGTAGGTTTAAAGGGTATGTCATTCCCTACTAATTTTGAAATCTGGGCCATGGATAGAGAGTATAGTACAACAAAGTCAACTATCATATTAGATTTAACATATTGTAAAAATAAAATACAAAATTAAATTTCCACGATGGAACCCTTTCCTAAGATTAGAATGAAGATATTGTTGAATATATTATTCGAGAATATATAAATTTACTTTAAAAGGAATTTTTTTTTTCTATTTTTTTCATTATTTAATACCTTTTTTCTCAAAATAATTACTATTTAATGATAGATGGTATAATTAATATTCCATAATCCCTAGATCCACCAAAATGGTTAAGAGAATTTCTTTAAAATTAGACTAGTAATAAGAAAAACTAGATTATCAAATTTTGATCAGTATCTTAAATTTATCACTGAATTCTATGAAGTTCTCATTTAGGATGCGAATATGAGTGACACTGAGTTGACATCATCCCTTTAACAACCACTAATGAAATATTGAAAGCTATTATAATCAAATCTAAAATATTCATATATCATATAATATTTAAAATTTCCTATGATAATTTCAACTAATTTTATACCTAATCATGTACCCCAACTTTAAACCATTCAAAAATATTGTGGTTAGGATTTAGGCTAGTAATTAGGGGATATCATAATGATTCCTACCTATATTTTCATCGACTAGATGTTACTAGATATTTGATAAAAACATAAGATGAAGCCTCATTGTTTGATAAACCAAACCCTTATTATTCTTTTTTAGAAATATATTGAAGGAAATTTAGTATTTTTTAATATATATCTAATATTAGAATCTCTATGGGTGATCACTATATATATTATACTAAAAATGCTTAAAAAGGACACTGTACTAATTAAAAATAAAGAATTTGTTTTCATTATGATCTAATGTAGTTAAATATTCTGTATTGATAACAAAATATCATACCATGTATCCTAGAAACACCACTTACCCAATTCATTTTATCGATCATATACAAGATACATTACCTGGGAAGCTTAATAATTATTTTTATAATTGATTTTATAGTTATTTTGAGGTAAATAATGCACTAAAAGAATAAACAAAAACTACATCCACTTACCCATCCAATATGATTGTATAACAATGACTGATTTCTAGATTAGAAATGCCTCTGGTATATTCCAATTATACAAGTTATGTATATTCTAATATTGCATTAAAATAAATATAATGTTATATCTTGATGACTTTATACTGTATAAATATACATTTAAAGGTTATATAAGGGACATAGAATTTTTTAATGAGATTAATTAAATATAAATTTGTTCTAAATATTAAAAAATATGACATTTTAATGGAGAGGGGTAATTTTCTTGGCCATATAATTTCCAAATAAGGGATTTAAGTAAAAAATAAAAGGTTGAATCATCTATACACTTCCATAACCGACCACTGTGAAAAATATTTGGTCATTTTTGGGACATATGAGATTTTATAGATTGATAGTTAAGGATTTTAGCAATACTACATAACCTATCAATAAACTTATTGAACTTTATTTTTATTTTCTATTTAATTAAACAATTAAGACATATTTAGTTGAACCCATGGAGATACTAAACCCCACCCGTGTAATATGACCACAAACCTTGGAAGTATCCTTTATTGAGATTTGTTATGATCACAACCATGATGAACAAGATGTTTTGTCCCATAAAATAAATAGAAATTCACATGCGATAGATTATTCTTTGAAGACGTTACATACATATCGGTTTAATTATACAATAACTGGGAAGATGTTTCGATCTCTATTTGTTTCAATGGAATAATTTCATTAATATTTTTTAGTATTATTGAACCATTTAATCTGACCATATCAGTCTTTGGTACTTAATGAAGAAATATTATGTAAAACTATGGCTATTGTGGTTTATTCTACTTCTGTAGGAATTTTTTTTGTAAATCAAGGACAACAAGGGTTGTGAGAACCTAGTTATAGTCCAAATAAGATGAATTATAGACACTATTGATGTTGAAGTACCTTCATAAACATCCCTGAGTCAAACAACCCTGGTGAGAAGCTCCACTAAAAAACCGTTAAGGTTCCATGGTAATTGAACATATTAACCTACTAGTCCATCCATATTATTATTATTATTATTTTCTAATGACACTTTTAAGGGGAAAGTGTAAAACCTCAGAAAATCCCACCATTTTCGACCCATCATGAAATTAAAACTACACTCCCCACATTAGAATTCGAAAACTCCACCTGGAAGATTTTCAAAAGTTCAAATTTCAAAAAGTCATCAAACAAAACCGGATCACGTGATGCTATGCTTCCCAAGAGTCCAACCCTCGATATCCTCATTGCCAACATCACATCTCTAGCATCAATCATCATCGCCAACCACCACCATCATCTCATCGGAGTAAAACAATGACATACCTTCTATAGTTGAAAGGTTGCCACCGTCCACCTCCCTACACAGCCCGATCAGACTCACATCCCAAAGACCCTTGCATACCACCATGCAACTCCACCTCATAGAGAGAAATGGAATCTGGATCCAGATCAGAGAGAATAATGGGATTTTGTAGTAGACGACGGCTAGAACCTTGTAACCTTCGACATTGAGGAAATCCACCACCGACGACACCATCACAGGAAAAAAAACTATGAACATTTTATAATCTTGATGATTTTTTCTAATAGTTTTTAATTATTCAACTAATTTTTATAAACCATATACAAAATATTCATTTACACAATGGATTTACAATATATAGTAATTTATTTAATATCCTTTGATTTTTCATAATATATTTAATGTGTAGGATCAAAAATTAAAGGGGAAAGTTACTTTTTCTCTTAGACTAAAAGATCTTTTATTAGTATTATATTGTGATTTTAAATAGATTGAAGACCAAGGAACTTTAATTTATTTTTCATGAGTGGTTATCGATTTTTAGAGATTACATATTTTTATTGGATTAGAATAACTCAGATAATCCTTGGTGATCAGGGAACACACATCTACAATATAATTATACAATCAGTGATGAATAAGTATAGAGTGAAACAAAACGTCTGTACAACATAAAACTAATATTTAAATGGATATACTAAGACCTCTAATAAAGAGGTAAAAAATCCTAGAAAATTTTGATGAACTGAATACAGGAACTAATGTTAAGAATTGGAGCATTCACATTGGGAATATATAACTTCCTTAAAATCCCCCTTTGTATATATATATATATATATATTTTGTATGGTATATGTTTTCACCTACAATATGAGTTACCGAATAAAGACAATTTGGATATTAAGATAGGAAAATCAGAAATGAGTTAATATTGAGAGAATATAAAGTTCAAAATGATGGAACTAGAGGAGATAAGAAGGGATTACTTTTGAGAACTCAATATTGTGAAAGGAAAATACTAGATCTATCAATGAAAAACTCATTCAAAGGAAGGACCTTTAAATTGGTGATAAAATAATAATGTACACCCCATATATAAAACACATCCTCAATATGCTTCATTTCAAGTGTACTAGTTCAATATTATTGACTAACATATATTAAATTAGTGATGTTAATCTAAATGGAGCTGAATCACAAAAAAACCTTTATAGATAATGGGATGAAACTAAAAAAAATTTAGGACGATATTTTGAATCAATCTATGGAGGAGTCCACAAACCTCCATACTACAAAAGAGTAAAGGATACTAGGTTATATCTTTTATAATTATCCAATATAACACTTAAATATTATTTATGGTATTAGTAAATAATTACATATATATATCTATTGAAATAATTTTCTATGAAAATTTTAGGAGAGATAAAAAAATATATTTCGTTATACATAGTTTATTATGATTGTTTTAGTTTGATTGTGTCTTTGAGAATAAAATTCAAAATATGATTTTATATTTTCCCTTACCCTCAATGAAAATAACCAATAATTAGTGGGAACGATAAGTGTTTTTTTAAAAAATATTTAAAGGATGGTAACATAAAAAAATAACTAGAATCAAAATTATAACATAAGAAAACAAGAGTTTTTTTACTTAAACATTGATAACATACCCACTGTGAATGATTAATTCCCTGAGGAGCCTCCTAAAATTGTATTTGTATAGCTAATTTGGAAATTAGTAAACCAAGTTGATTTGAACTAATCTAAAATTATTCTTATTTTAATAATTCACATGTGGGTCGGTGATTTTTTGATTAAATAAGAGTTAGACTGATTATAGGGTTGGCTACCAAAGTATCTCTATTATTCCTTGAAAATTAATGTTAGTCTTTTTGGATACCTAATATCTTTAGATGGTTCAGTTTTTCATTTATCTATATTCATTTAATATGTTCTCAACACAATCATGGCTCGAAAAAAATCATATAAGTGCTAATTGAAAAGTGGGGTGGAAGAGTTTTAGGAATTTTGAACATGTTTATAAGGATATAGATGAAATGATTTAATTTCATATAATAATTACCAAGTATGTTTTAAAATTAACGTAGTATTAGGGAGTTTAGGAGAGAGGGACTTATGAAATTCTCAAATGGAGAATTCTTATTTCCACAAAAATCTATTCCATTTACAATCATGGAACTAAGCCTTCTTTCTTAGGTAGATGTTGGACCTTTATAAAAATTATGGATAATTATTGTTATTGTTTTGGGGGTTGATCAAGACAAAAATAATTAAATATTATTTTATAATTTTAAATAATTTTCATTTGAATTCCCCCATAAATAAAACCAATTTGATTAACTATAGGATTTTAATTACACATATATTTAAAAACAAATACGATTTATTTTTTTATATACCATCAATCATTTTGTAATTTATTTTTATCAATAGTACATTGATTTTATTCTTTTATACAATTTTTTGATGTACTATAATTTCTAGACGAGGAACTCTGGTGAATGATAATATGAATTATGTCATTGGTTCTAGATATTAGGGTTCAAGATGTTAGGGTTCAAGATGTTATGACTTATAGATGATACAAAAGGGTAGAAATTTAAAAGGTAATTAGTCTTGGATTGAGAATATATCATTAATTATAAGGATTGTAAATTTCATTCGAATGTTAGTGGATATAGTTCAACATTTGTTCTAAAATAACGAGGTATTGAGAAGATATACTCAGAATATGGTCATAAAAATAAATTCAATAAATGCATGAGGCAAATACTTTTGAATGATATTTTCATTAAAGAAATATATCAATGAAGGATGAGACGTTATAATCATAAAACCCTAATAATTCATAAATTATGTAATGTACATAAAGTCTCAATATAAGTGGACCACTAGAAATGTAAGATAATTGATGGAAAATTAAGATGATGAAATATATGGAGATGTAAAATATTTTGTTTATAAACATAATTTTAAGAAGAACTACTTGATATGTCATATTTTAATTGATTGGGAAGGGAATATAAAATATTTTATACTAGGTAACACTTGAGAGTTCATCAACAAAGCTTATATACAAAATATTTTTCCCACTAAAGATGATGTGTAATATATTACAGTGTCCCATATATAAGGAAGAGGCAGAAGTAAGATATATATTTTACTTGGATTGATATATAAAATTTTATTATTGTATATAAGGAATATTATTTTTTGTACTTGATATATGGTGAGTATAGTTAATTTATTTTTTAAATTTATTGAGTAGTTACATAATATTTTATACATGGGTTAAATTTTTCTATAATTAGCTGAAAACTCTAAAAGTTATATTACACTAGAGATAATCCCTATTATACATGGATCCCTATCAAGGAATAAAAAACTCTACATATTATTTTATTCCATCATCTAGGATAAATTTAGAAATTATAATTGAGAACTCACTTGAATTACATGATCCAAGGGAAGAGAGGAAATATGCAGACATTAAGGGAACACTACATTCAACCAAGCATAAGGAACAAATTTCATGCCATTCATATAAGGGAGATTGATCATTATAGGATCAGATGAAGACTTTTATAATTGTTTAAATTAAATAAAATTCATCCTTAATTAAAATAAGGTAGTGTGACACACTTTCTAGGAGAATTGTTCTCGATTGGAATTTTTTTCAATACAACTTTATAATTCCAATGTGATGGAGAACTAAAACCATAATGGTCAGTCCAAGGATACTTCCCCTACCCCTATTTTAAAAAATTATATTTTTATTGATAACTCCTTTTTATATGATCATACAAGGATTATTTTTTCATTTTATAGAGTAATATATTTCCATTATTCAGAGCATCTCAATTATTACTTCTCTCCTTATCATGTTTCACACATATAACCCCTAGATTTCAATTATTTATCATATGATGGTTGGAAGTGGGTTGATCCAAGAATAATAAGAAATTATGTACCACTTCCTTTGGTATAAGTAGAGTGTTAATTAATCATTTCACCTCCCTATTTTATCCAAAAATCTTGATAGTGGGTAATCAATCTAGGTTTTAAAAGGTTAGTGGGAGAGTATGAGTTATTAAATTGAAATAATCCGGTGTAAATAATTATGGTATGGGGATATTTAATGAGATAAAATTATTTTTAAAAATTGACTTCAAAATCCATTTTTATTTCATTGAAATTTAGACACAATATTATCTATTGTCCAAATGAATTGAGACACAATACAAAAATAACAATTAAAACCCCACCTCTATAGAGACATCTTGAGTCACAATATACTACATTTTATGGTATCCAAATTTATTTGTTTCAAGGAACATGATTTCCTCTACATCAGATGTGAAAACTTAGTCCCTAATGAATCAATAAACTTGAGAAATCATTTTCGATCATGGTCATATATGAATGTATTAAGATTCACTATTTATAATGATATCAAATCTATAATTTTTAGGCCATAAAACCAAGGATTTTAAAAAATTATTGGATATTCCTCATGATATATTTCTATGTAGCCTAAACCTAAAACATTAGCATCTAAATAAAAAAGTTAATCAAAACAAAATACATTTTATGAAATAAAAGCAAAAGAAACTATTTCATTATTATATCCTAAAATATTTTTTACAATTTTTATTGGGATTGTATAGGATTTTCGTTAAATATAAAAAATAATCATCCATATACATTATGTCTAGTCCATGTGTAGTATGATATAAAAAAATCTATTTATAACTATATATAAATTTTTATCAAGTTACTTACCAGTTTCATCTAAATAAAGATTTATACTAATAGACATAAGAGTGAAATATTTATTATATTTTAATGTCAAATTGTTTTCAATAAATCTATTATATATTTACATTTATTTAAAACATTACAAATGATTTTTTGAAATATTTTAAATCTATGATTGAAATTTAACTTGACCATCATTCTCATTTGAATATATTTTTCCATGTTTTTTGAAAAACAGTTCCACATTTTATGATTTGCTGAACAAAAAATATGTAATATATAAAAATTGAACTAAAATTGCATCATTCGATAAATTTATTTTATGTGTTAAAGATATATAGAAACATCATTAAAACCATTTTATCAATGAAATGAGATTAATCCTTAATACCAAGATTTTTTTTGTTCAAGACAAAATATGACATTATTATATATGAAAACAATTGTAAAATAAGGGTTTTAGAAACCTGGGTAATTCTAAAATTAAACTTTATCCACTAAAAATACATTTACAAAATAAAATTTCATCATGATAATTAATATTTTAACATTCATAAAGGTTGAATAATACAAAATTATTCTAATGGATTCTATTCTAGATACTGGGCATATTGTTTCTAGATAATATATTCTTTTTCCTTGATTACATCATTTGGATAATAACAAAGGCTTAATTATATTGGTTAAAATATATTTACCTTATTTATTTTTATAAATTCAAATAGTTATTATTATTTGATAGTTATAGGGTATATCAGCTAAATTCCAACATAAATAATTTTAAACTTGTTTAACTCTCCCCTTATAATGGAAACCAAAATATCATCATTTAGGTATGGTTTAGAAACTTAACTTCAAGATGTTGTACAAAAGAAAAAAATTCATCAAGATTACCTAGATTTATTATAATGCTAATACCCTCATCTAAACATCCTACAAATTTTTCTAATGGGAGAATTATTAATGATCAATATCATATAGGAAACAAGCATTCAGGTTCAGTAGATTCAACCTCTATAGAATTTGATAATTTATAATCATGTTTAATTTAATTATCCTTTTAAATATAAAAAAATAAAAAAATATTATATTTTTCAAATAAATTGTTATTTTATTAGATTCTATTTTATTATTATAAAAATAATCACTCACATAAAATTCACATGAACAAATTCAATAACTATCCATCTTTATAGGTTTTATAAGTATTATAATACCTAAGAAAGATACCTTAATGATCCTTTAGATAAAAGTTTCCAAGATTATCCTATGTATTCATGATATACACCTTTAATTAAACACCTTTAAATTTTTGAATAGTTTCATTTATTTAAATTGTAAGTGTTCGATAGAAGCCAATGTTGTGGATGAGTGGTGATTAGTTGAATCCTCTATATCTATTATCTAGTGATTGACTCCTTGCTGTAGTTGAGTTCATTAGTGTTTTTAGACTGTACTTTCAATGATTTATAAAGGTTTTGGTTAATGGTGGTGTAAGGATAGTGAAGATGCAATGTTTGAGGTATATAGGGCCATGAAGAAGTTGGGGCTTGAACATGCTTGGGGTGTTAGAAATAATGGAGGACCAAGAGAAATAAGAAAAAATTATCTCAGTAAGGGAAACATGATAGGTGGACTGGTGACTTTTTTGGGAAGTAACCATAATGGAAAGCTGGAAGACGATGGTAGGTGAAAGGGGTGCCCTGATCAAGGTTCTCAAGAGGCTATTTCATTACACATGTGGTTCATGGGAATAGAGACATCTTAATTTGGCCTTGTTAACCCAAGGATTGTGGACCATATAATGGGTTCCCCTCTAACTAGTAGAGAAAATAGTTCTTTCATTACTTAATTTAAAAATGGGTGTTTCCCCTATCTGTTAAAAAGAATTATATGTGTTTGATTGCTTGAATTCCATGGAACCCAGTGTCTAAATAGACCAATATATAGTAATCCATTATAAAATAGTTTTTAAATTTGAATTTAATAATATTAATAAAAAAATTATGGAAAATATGTTTAAATGTTTTATTTAATGATCATTTATTTAATTAAGTATAATAAATTGGTACTTAATTTTTAGTAAAGTCATTCTATGATTAAAAATATGTTTTCTCAAAAAATGGGGTTTTATGAATTTTCTACACAATATAATGATAACTAATTTCTACCATTTTTTGAAATTTTAGTTGAGTAAATGAATATAATTTTTAAAATATTCATGTAATTATTATAATTGGGTGATTTCTTAGGATTTTTCAATAAGATTTATTTTTCAGTTAATAGTGAAAAATATTGATTTCTAAAAAAATGACATTTATTTTTAAGTAAAATCCAATTTTTTTAATTATATATATAATTAATATGTGTATACTTTTTTTATAAATAACATAATTAGTTATAAGGGAATAATAATTATAATTTATTTTAGTATCAGTGAATTTTTGGGCTTAATCACGCATTTTTATAAAAACAATATTTTTAACCGTGCAATGTGTTTTTATTATAATAAAAAACATTAAGCTATATGGTAATGAATGTATAATAATTTTGTGGTTTTTATATTGGAATGAATTTATATAAATATTGTTTTGTACACAAAACATTATTTTTCAAAAATTGGATTTTTTTGCGGTTTGAGAACTTATTTAAAATTAAAATTTTCAAATTTTAGAAATTAAATATGGTAAAATGGATTCCATAATTTTCATTATACTAACAAATATAATGTACTAGTTTCAACTTAATTTTTTCATATTGAATAGTAAAATATGTAAAATTTCATTAATATAGTTTTCGTTAAAATGAGTTTACTGGAGGGTTAATCTAAGATATAATTATTGGTTTTCCACCCAGATCTATCAAATTAATATATTCATAATATATTTAAACATTATATTAGCTTAATATTTAATATTTAGAAATATAGAGAATCATTCTCATGAATTTCCCCATATATCATCGAAATCTTGTCCGAAAATTTATGTGTGTCCCTCTCCTAACGTATAAAATGGTACCAATTCTCCATTATTATACATACAATATGTGGCTTATATCATGTAAAATAACTACCCAAAACATTACAAGATTCCTTAACATAATATTATATCTTATGATATTTTCACAATACCAATCCATTGAGGCTTAAGGTCTAAGACAAAGGGGTCTCTCAAAGAATAAGTACATATATTAACCAAGGAAATTCAATTTTATTTCTTCCTAAACATTATATAAAAAATTTATATCCATTAAAACATGAATTACCCCACTATAATAAATATAATTAAAAAATTTATGATTATTTAAAAATCATTTTCTATCACTTATCCACCATATGGGGAATAAAATTTTCGCTTGTGCGTACATATATATTAACACCTCCACGTACTGTTATGTTTCATTTTCTATATCCAATAATCATGGTTGGTTATAATGATGTATTTAATGATTATATATTATATTCAAAATGTTATTATTCTATTAGAGTTATAATATTTTATCTATATTCTTACATTATTATCCATTGGTAAACGATAACGTCGCTATTACTTATGTGTAAGTAACACCTCCACGATGCGATGTGATTTTTATCATTTATGTTTTACATGGAGAGTAATAAGGATATATTAAATTAACATATATTATATTTATGATATTATAATGATTACAAAAAATTTTATTATCATGTACCTTTGTTTGTTTTCATCCAACATAAATTGTAAACATCCCTGGTCTGTACATACGTATTACTATTTCCATGAAGTGATGTAATTCATTTTTCATCAAAACATAATATAAAGGGTTATAAATATGTATATATATGTAATTATATATATATATCATTATGTATATTCTGGATACTGTTGAACCATGATAATAATAAAAATATCATAACTCCCAAACTTAAAAATTCATGAAATATTATGTAGTTAACACCCAAAATGATGACATTAATTGATAAGTACTGATAAATAGGTGTTAAATTCAAAAATAGGATCATATATGATATTATAAGTAATTATATAATTATTTTAATAGTTTATAATAGTTCTAAATTTATTATATATGAGGTTAGGTAACAAATTAATCATGTTGGATATAATGTTAAAGTTTCATCTAAATTTCTTTTTATTGGGATATGTTTTAATGTTAGGAACCAATATCTTATTTATATGGTGTATATACTCCCCAAGAATATAATATGTCATAATGAATTATTTAACTCAATATATTAATATTACCATATTAGTTTCATGATTTCAATTACGTTTGATTAAAAAATTAGAAAAATCATAAGGGTTCTTCATCTTAAATTTGTTTCATTGAGATATGAATGATGATATACACCTATCATACATTATTAGGTTTATCTAGTGACCCATTGATATGTTTTTTCCTAAATAAAATATATTTTAATTTAATTTAATGTTTTTTTGGAATTTTTTTCTTTCATTAGAGTTATTATTCATATTTTATCATAGACATAAGGGTTATATGTTGCATTCTAATTTAAACCATGAAATTTATGATTTAAATATTTGGTGATCAAATTATATGATCTATCACTCCAAAATAGCATATATTTTATTCTCCTAAAGTTATTAATAATTATTAAATTTTTTACTTTAATAGTTATCTCTTTATGTATATAATATTCCAAAATAATCTCTTTATGGGAAACTGAACTTTTTTTTCTATTCATTCGATAATCCTTTCTTCACTAACGCCCCAACCTGAACACCACGTCTAAGCTAGAATTCCATATAACTTCATGTGTGCATCCCCATATTCAAGTGTCTTTCGACTATTAGGAATGGTCTAACTCCATCACTGGGGTGATTATACCCTTAGTATCATGTCATATGATCAATAATAAATAATAAAAATATAATAAATAATCAGAGTAATCAAGAAAAAATTAAATAATATACATGTTATGAAAAATAAAAGTACCTCCTACTATGGAAAGTCTGTTAATAATGAATAAAACATATGATAAATAAAATAACTATAGGTTAATTCAGTGATTTATTACTTTTCCCTAGATCCATGCTCCACATTCTCAATAATTCATCATAGGGCCCTTACCCTTCATTAGGTATCTCATGAAAATTACAATCGCATTGAAATTCCTGATTAGGGTGTGATTAAAAGACACACTAGGACACCACCAATGTTTGATAAAACTTATTTTCTCATACATTCAAGTGTATTCCATAATAATATTAAATTATGCAGGAGCATAAACATATAATAAAAAATCTAGCGGTAGTGTGCTAACAAAGCTACAAAAACCCCTCAGTTTTACTTACTTCATCAAAATGTTAGAAGAAAATTAAATGATTCAAAAGAATCGAAAAACCCTTTTGTGGCATCCACATTGTGTCTTGGAGGTGATACTAAATGTTATAAATCCCTCAAGAGGACCATGTCTCTCAGATCCTCTAGACAAGAATTACTAGTACTCACATCGACTAGTTAATCACTTGGTGAATGGAAAATGGAAAATCAAGGATTCCTCAAGCACACCTTCAACATGATTCCATTTCTACCTCGTACCTTCTCCCTGTACTCAATTCCCACTTCTATATCATCATAATCTTGTGTTCTTCCCCATTATTCGATGAATATGTCATGATGGTCCACCTATCTCAAATACCAATAACAACCAACTAGTGATGGTGGAACATATATAGGGTGAGCACACAAGTAGGAATAGTATATGAACATGAGTATGTAGTGGAATACACAACAACATGTGATCATAATCAAACAAGGGTAAAAGATACACTAATATCACTCATGGAATCAGAATGAGTTTTATGGGATATATATACCCACACACAAACTAAAAAGTGATCTCAATCAAACACCACCAATCCAAATACAAAATATATAAAATAGTCAAGGAAATAAGTGTAAATGCGAGCCCAAGATAGTAAGGAACTTCCTACATCAAAAGTCCTAAAAAATTCATGGATAAACTATTTGTGAACACCACTTCATGACCATATTAAATAAATGTTGACACTCGATGTTTATCAAGGTTTTTAATCCCCAAACAGCTGTTTTTTAAAAGGAAATAAAATATCATATGTGATGATACAATTTCTCTCTTGGATAATTTCCAAATTATAGTTTTATAATTATATTTTGATAATTTCTCATAAATTACACTTCTATAATGATATTTTCATAATTTCTCATAAATTAATATTTAATAATTATATTTTTGTAATTTCTCATAAATTATCGATTTAAAATTATATATTGATAATTTTCATAAATTATCCTTTTATAATTATCTTTTGATAATTTTTCCTAAATTATCGTTTTAAAATTAGTTTTTTATATTTTCTCTTAAATTATCCCTTTAAAATAATATTTTTATAATATCTAAAAAATTTCCCTTTTTTAATTATATTTTTATAATTTCTTATAAATTACCCTTTTATAATTATATTTTAATAATTTCCCATAAATTAAAATTTTATAATTATATTTTGATAAATTCATAGAAATTATCCATTTATAAATCCATGTGATTATCGATTAATAATTTTGATTCTATAAATTATCCTTTTATAATATATTAATTATTATTTGAGAAAATTGTTATTTTTTCTACATGATAATTAGATTGAAACTATCCATTAATAAATTGAATAATAATCTCTTTGATAATCCTATGAAATTATTCATTAATAATTTATTATAAATATTGTTTTATATGTTTTGATTATTTTCCAATGATAATTCATTGTAATTATCTTTTGATAATTATAATAATTCATTCATTGATAATTTACTTAAAATTATCATTTGATATTCATGTGTAATTATCATTGACATTTTCATAAAATTATCATTTTATGAATATAATAATTATCCTCTCATAAAGTTTGCTATATTATCCTTGATAATAATTATTTCCAAAGAATATGAATTGATATTTTATATTAATTTATCCACTTAAAATGAAAAATATCAGATTTATAATGCCTCTCTACCTTCAAAATCAAGGATAAGATTGAGGTTCTTCATGTCGGTATGAATATAATGAAATTGACACCACTTAATTCCAATTAATAACGTAAAAGATATTGAATTTAAAATATTGGAAGAATAATAAAAAAATAAATTATTTAATTAATTAAAAAACATCATTCTATGGTGGTACGCATAGGGGAATGTGGAAAAAAGTGGCCGACGCTCCCAATAGGAACGGGATGACCAACCTCACCCTAAGAAAGATTGTTAGACCTTCACTGATCATGTTTAATAGAGATTTGTGGTCATATGGACTATAAAAAAAATCCTCCAACACTAATATGGTGAGATTTAGATATTTAGGACCCTAAAACGTGTAAGTAGTCGGCCAAATCAATACCCCTAATTTAATCTACCATTTCACCAAATGTTTTATTGTGGATACATTAATTTCATCTCATTAAGACCTTGTAAGATAAAAGGTTCAAAACCATGTCAAAATAGAGGGTTATGAAACACCCCATCATTAACAGTGGCGTGCGACATGATTTGTTGAGATAATGAATAGTGTTTCCCCTTTTTTAAAATGAATTAAAAATTTTTTTTTTCTAACCCAAATATTAAAAGATAAAAACTCCCATTATGTATATAGGTTATACACCGGATAAGGCACCCCATGATTCCGACTTAACGATGGTCTCATATTTCTTATACGATGAAACTTTTGAATAATATATTAATTAAAAATCAAAATAATAGAATAATTAAATATAAAATTAGTTTTATCGCATTTGATGTTCCAAACACTTAACATGAATAAAATTTATACCCCACCTAGTGTAAACCCCACATTCATAAATTTGTGGTGGTCTCATATTTCACGTACAACACACCATTTTATAGATATTAATTTATTTTTGGATATAATATAATAAAAATTATCAAACAATAGGTTTTCATGAGATAGTTGTCCAAATTTATGATGCATAAAAAATTTATACCCCTCCTAGGTTAATCACAATTTAGACCTAGCGATGGTCTTAGATTTATCTTATGATTCACCATCTGGTATTTATTCAATTATCATGAATAAATTGTTCTCACATATTATAATATATTAAATATTTTTATTCTATATTTTCCAAGTCTATATATGTCTTGTAATCTCATACTAACTAAGTGTCTAACTTTTAAAATATTAGATTGGTTATTCTACTATGTTAACTATGTTTTTACCCCTAAATAAATCATTTATCACTTCTGTTAAGTTATTTTCATTGATAACTCATTTTTTCCACATAAGACCCATGTAATATATCAACAATAGGGGTTTTACTATCTTTATAAAATTAAAGTTATTACATATTCCATGTATTTATTTTCTCTATAATTTTTTCAGGAATGTTTTTAATTTCCTCAAAATAATATTTTATTTTATTTTTAAAAAAAATTAAAATTATTTTCCAATTTTTAAAAGGAATCTGATTATTATTTTACCAAATGATAACATGTATTTTTTTAATAAAACTTTGGATGGAATTTTTATTTTAACATTCACCACATGATAACATCCACTTCTATCATGAACAGTCATTTATTTGAAGATTACATTATAAGATAACATCATTATTTAAAAAGAAATTTTTTTCCTGGATTATTTTTGATATTTTTATAATTTAAATAATTGTTTTCAAAATGAAAATTTTATATTGGTGTGGAATTGTTTTAGTGGTATTTTTAAATGTTTTATCATCTTCAACAATATCCTTTTATGATTTTTTTTTATTTTTTGGGGATATATTCCAATGTTGGCATGTTTATCCTTTCTCTAGATGTTTTATGATTATGATGGTGAAATATTTACAAAACCCATTTCTTCCATGGTATAAGATTTGATTTAAGGATTAATATTATCATGATCATGTGTCATACATATGAATGGGTTATGATAATGTAATGAGTAATTCCCTTATAAACCAAGGATGGGTTCTTATTCTATAAACTAAAGATGGGTTGGTCTTTGATAACCCTAAAATGAATTTTTTAATGATGACAGAGTTGAGAAAATCTTGTGTGATGAAAGAGTTATCTGGATAGAATATAACCCTTTGATTATGTTGGAAATACATGGGTAGGACATTATATTATCTGTCATTCTCTACAATGATAGTATTGGAAGTGATCTATTACTAAAGAAGTGAATTTCTATGATTATGTGAATTCCAAAAAGTTATATCATATCTCTAATATATGTTATCATGGATCATGATTCATTATGGATGATTCAACATTTGTTTATAATGTATCTTGATTGAAAAAAATATTTTTCATGATTAATTATTAATGATATTTGACTATTTCGGTATGATTATTGTATGTTTTGATGATGTTATCATAACCTTATGGATATCTTATTCTCACATATGATCATTGATTGATATATTTTTTTTTACCCTCACTGAGCATCTGACCTAACCCTATCTTATATTTCCCTTCCCTATTATATGAAGAAAGGTTTTAAGTATGATATGTCTTAGTAGGGGTATAGTTGTGAATAACATGATGGATAATTATATTCATCTCTTACGTAAATGTTTTTTATATGTCTATGATTCCAATGTTATGGAAAATAATATAGTATAGTTTCCTTAAGAAAATAAATACATATTTGGACACTACAAGTGGATCTGGTTTTTGCACAGATTCATCTTTGGGTAATTACCAAAAATATATTTGGTTGAGTATATCTCAGTCATAACTATGGTACATAGTGAATGGTCCCTTACTGCAAACCTAGTTTCACACTCTCGGGGGGTACAATTAGGTTAACTTTCATTTCCAATATGTAATATTATAATGTATGTGGATTGATAAGGACTATAGATAGCTCCGTTTAAAACTATAGTTTTATAGTTTGAAAAAAGGTGTTCATGGTTTATACATCCAATGAATGATTTTTCAATATTATATAATCAATGCTTAATTTTTATTATAATATGATTTTGGATTTAGTTAATAGATATAACCAATATGAATAATGATAACACTAAATGTGATGGATGTTGTAATTCTTATCCTAATAAGAAACTAAATAAAATGGGAGTTAGAATATGAAAACATGTGATTATTCATAACCATAGATTTAGATATATAATTAAAAACCTGAACATATTTTTGTTTTAAATTGAACCAAAAAGTATAAAAATAGAGCTTCATGATGATCATGGAGGAAAGATGGTTCAGATTCATAGATGTCAATAATTTTGGAATAATAATTGAGAGAAATTCCTAAAATGAATGGGAATATGTTTTATGTGTGTAAAAGAATACATAGATCATGTAATTACCAAGTAAAATTTCAAATATCAATGGAAATAAAGTATATCTTAGGGTACCAATTATAGATCAATGCCTTGAGTTTAAGGAACGTTAGAATTATTTAAGCCAATTCACAAATCTAAGGTCTAACTCCTAGACTAAGGATTGGAATATTCTATTCCCAAAATTCAATTGATATAAAGGAAGTTTTTTTTATTATGATTTTTAAATTATATTGATGATTCCTTTTATTAATGATATTATTTTTTTATAAATAAATAAAAATATAGGTATTTTTTTGAAATAGTTTTTCATTAATTATTATCAATCATATGTTGAATGATATATATAATCGAGAAATTTCATTTAGTGGTACGTTGCTATTTTTTAATAACACATGATTATGGGATACATAACTCTAAATATGTGCCTATGGTTTAGAAAATAACTTTTTATTTAGATTAATAGTTTATTGATATTGATAATGTTGATTGTAAAGTATTATTGACCTTGAAATTGATTAGTTATTTGATGAAATATTCCATTATTTTATCTCTGATGATTTTTATTACATTTTTGGATTTATGGAATAAATCAGATAATTGAACATTTAATTTATGTGAAAATGAAATACATATTTGTTGGAAGAATATATGTTTTCATTGAGGATTTATGGAGATTTAGGTTATTATAATATTTTAAGATAATATATCATCACAATATTCAAATTATTTCTATTCAAAACTAAGAGATTATTTATGTTGTTTATGGAATAAAATTATGTTGATTTTGAAAAAAATAACTTTATCATCTTTTTGTGGTATTTAATACTAGTTACGAATGTTTTAATGATCTTGGGAATTTATTTATAAGTGGAATGAATTGTTTAGATCTTTGCGAATTAGAATATTTGAGAATAATTATTAAAAAGCTAGTTTATTTGTATTAGTTTTCATAGTATGTAGTATAGATCTTTTTATTGAATCAATAGTTAAAGGGGGAATATGATTTCATTATTTTTTTGATTTTAGATACTATTATAATTTTTTTAATGATTTTTGAATAAAAAATTAATATTTTTCATTTATCATTGATATATAGAAAGAAAAGTGGTGGAATTTAACTAAAACATGAAACCAATGGATATAATTAAATTTTGGATTTGATGAAAAAAATTATGTATATTTAACTTTATTTTATGATAATGGAATTTATAAAATATAGGGAAAAAGGACCATGAAAATATTTTTTCCCTTTTAACATGTATTTCTGAAGAATTTATTATCACTTTCACCCCTCACTAATTTATGGTTTTATGGTACATAAATTTCCCATTACCATGGTCTCTATAAATGATTATTGTTATTTGGACATTATCTTTCTCCTCCATGTATATTATTTCACATCCCACAAATTTTCTCCTTATTCAGGTACCATATTTTGTGTTTTTAAGGACACCTCTATGTTTTCTACTTCCCTTTTTCAACATAGGTTTTATTATTCCTTCTCACAATGTATGTTTTGAATAATAGTTTTTTTGAATATCAAAGAACTGATTAAAAAATAAAAAAAATAATGATTAAATTTATTTATGTGGGGGAGAATGTAACACTGTGATATTTTAGAATTTTTTTTATTTGTAATTAATTGTAAGTGTTCGATATCATTCATTACATGTAACCCTGAATCAATACTAATCATGATGTAGTAAAATATTATATTTTATTAGTTAAATAGGTAGTAATGAAAATTAATAACCACATTTTCAAAAATATTTATAAAATTTTTTAGTAATTAAAAATTATTGATTAATTTATATTAAATAAGAACAAAATTTTTTGTAATGTCATTTTATGCTTCAAAAATATGTTTTTAATGAAAAATAGTTTTTATTTCATTTTCGACGTAAAAAATTTATCAATAATTTCATAATTTTTTAGAAATACTATTTTAGGAAATGAAAACAATATTTTTATGTAAAAATTGATGTATAAACATAGGGATAATTTTAAAGATTTTTCAAAATATATTTATGTTTCAGTAACTTGTGAAAAATAAAAATTTCTTTAAAAACTATCATTTATTTCCATGTAAAAGTATAAATATGTATTTAATTATAAAACTAACTAATATACATATTATTTAATATTAAATAATGTAAATAATTTTATATTATTCATAATTATATTTTAATTTCTCATAAGTTGATTTTTGGTTATAAATACAAATTTTGTTAAAAACTTGTTTTTTTCGTGCAATGTGATTTTATCGTTATAAATTTTTGTAATCAATATTAATTAAATTTTTTTATGAATTTTATTAATTATATATTCAATTATATATTTCATCATTCATTTTATGATTTTTATAAGGAATTTTAGAGATTTTTTTATATAAAATGTATTGTCTAAAACAGATTTTCATTGGGTTTGTGCACCTTTAAAAAATTAAATTATGCCACTTATAGAAATTATATTTGGTAAAATGGATTCAATATTTGGAATCATGATAATTAATATAATTTATTTGGTTCAATTTAATTTATATCAAATTGATTAATAAAATCTATAAATGTTTTTCCACATTAATAGTTAAAATGGGTTTATTGAGGGTCAAATGAAGAGATACCAGAAGGATATCCACCCAAAACAATCTAATTAATATTATAAAAATAGATATAATACTTATATTATCCTATATTTTAATATTTTTCTATTTGGATCCACATTAAAATGATGGATTCCTAATTTCATTGATGTCTTTTAAGAAATTACATTTCTATCCCTCTCCTAACTTATAAAAGCGAACCTATTCTCCTTCATTATTCACCCCATTTTATCATTCTATATCTGGTGATCCATAGAAAAAAACATTCCCATTTTTCATAAAATTATCCTATAGATTATATTCTTCTCCTAAGATGGATCGTTCAAAGATTATTAGGTAGACCAAAGGGAGTCTCTCAAATAATAGGAATAAATAATTACAATGGTCCTTCAATAATAATTTTTCTTACACCATCTCTAAACTATTTTAATTAAAAAAAATTTATTATATAATAATTAGTATTATTAGATTATATTATTATGATCGAATAACCATTTTCCACCTGTTCTCTATAAATATGGAAATGAAAGTATCATTCGTGCATACACGTGGACTATTGCCACCACATAGCGATGCAATTGATTTTCCCTCACAATAATTCATGAGTTGTTATAACTATGAAATTAATTTTTTATATGATATTAATAAAATTATTATTCTTCTATGATTATATGGTCATATATACCTTCTTACATTCTAATCCATTGGTATATGATAACACAACTTGTGTGTATATGTGGAATACCATATCTAAAAAATGTGATTTGTCTAACATTTCCACTTCAATTATATTGTAACAGGGATTTATTTAATAAAATTATATGATATTAATGATATAATAATTATTTTTGAATGATTATTTATCATTTACCCTTATTTTTTAAAATACTTCAATCAGTGGAATCATTACTCGTGTGTACTTATGAATTACCATCTCCACAAAGTGATGTAATTTATTTTTTATCACTACATAATATAAAAAGTTGTAAATATGTATATTTTGATTATATATGATATCTATTTAGAGGTAAAAATTATGGATATGGAGGTACCATGATCATTATCTAAGGATCATAACTATCAAACTAAATCATAAATGAAAAACAAAATATTTAACACTCGAAATTAGAACATTAATGGTGAATTATTAAAAAATAGGTGTAAAAATGTTATAAATTGATAATAAATTATTTTAAAAGTATTAATATGAATTTTTATATAATTATAATAACTATATATTTATTATATATATGATAATACCACTTAAAATTCATGTAAGACTTAATGTATGAGTTTCATCTCAATTTCCCTTCATTGAGACATGATTTAATGTTTTACCCCAATTTCATATTTATATGGTATTAATACTAAAAATTAACGTGTTTGGGATTAATATATTATTTAATTAAATGTTTCTATAAAACTATATTATTTTAATTCTTTCGTTGAATTTCGATTCAAAAATTACAAAATCCATAATGGTTCTTAATCTTAATTTTGTTTTCATAGAGACATGTTTGATGTTATACAACTATTTTATTAAAGGAGCTGAATATACTACCATCATTGAAATTTTATATATTAAATATACTTATTTTTATGTAATTTAAAGTTTCATATGATTTTTTTCTCTCATGAGGGTTGTGATTCAAATGTTACCATGATTTTAAGGATTTTATGTTACAATATTATTTTTACCGGGAGCATTTCAGTATAAATATTATGATGATTAAATTGTATTATATATCACTAAAAAATATTTGGTAATTTATTATCCAAGGATTATTATTTATTATTAATTTTTTTCCATTCATTTTATTATAATTAATTACCTAAGAGTATAAAATATTTTTTTAAGGAAACTCGGCCTTTTTTTATCTTCAGTCAGGAATCTTTTATTATAATTTCAAATTTTATATAAAATTTATTAAATAATTTTTCCATGATTATATAAATATTATTTTAATTAATTTTAAGTATGTTTTAATTTATATACCATATTTTAATATTAATATTCTTATAGTTTTGCAAATGTAGTATTTTTGACTTTTTATCAAAAATCTAAAAGAAATTTTTTGTTCAACAAAATCCACATTACTGGCCATCCCAATGATCATGAATAATATTTTAATGTATTATTAGATTATATATTACCACGGTTCATTACAAAGAAGATGTTTTACACAATATTTTGAAAATTTCTTGATTTTATATATGTAATTTCTAAATGAAATGTGTATCTTCTTCAAGAATTGTTCCAATGATATTCTTAATGGTATTATAATATAAAACAATATATATTGATTTTTATTTTTCTTTTCTGGGTATATGGTCAAATTTTACCATCATTATTTTTTATCTAGTTTTTTTACGATTATAACGATGAAATATTGATGAAACTAATTTTATTTTCCATGGGTTATGTTTTGTTTTAATTATTAATGTTTTCATGATATTGTTTCATACATCTATCTTTGTTATGATTATGAGAAAAGTGATTAAATTATAAAAAAATTATGGGTGGTTATGGTATAAACCATGAATGATTGGGTTAGTTAAATCCCTTAAATTCATTAGATAATGATTACTTCATTGGGGAACTACTAAGAGATGATAAGGTTAACGAGATGAAAGTTACTCCTACGAGAATACTATAAATGAACAGGTTAGTATTTTCATTGGGGGATTTAACTGTAATAAAATTCATACGAGTAATTATAGTCTAAGGAAGATATTTTACATTATTATTTGAATGCCACAAACTTATGGCGTATGATTATGATATATTCCCATGTCTCATGAATTATTTTTGATAATTTTATACTCTTATGACTTTTTTTGTTTTGATTGAAAAACCATCTGCCAAGATTCATGATTAATGATATTTGAATGATTTGATATGATTACTTTATGTTTTTATCATGTTATTTTACATGTAGTATTATATATCTCTATCTTTTGATCATCAGTTGATATCTATTATGTTTACACTTACCAAACATATGATCTTATCTTTTATTATATTTCTCTTCCCCATGATATAAATTTTTTTATTAATTATGATATGTATTATAAGTTTTATAGTCGTGAAGAATAGAATGAGATATGGTTTAGATAATTTATGCACCGATTTTCATGTATTCATGTTTCCAAATAAATTAAACATTTAAGGTTATGGTGTGGATCTTATTGATATGTAATGATTATTAAACTAGGAAGATGTAGTATTTATGAATTAAAATTATTGGTTTTTATATCTCATCAAAGCACTTTATGATACCCATATTTAGGATTCTTATTATTCTATAGATAATAGGATGTTTTCATTAGAATGGGTCTTATTAGTACTCTATTAATTATATTGAATGTTTTGTCAAAATTTTCAACCCAAAAATAAGTAGACACACTATACTCATTTAATATTTTTTTTTGAAAATTTCATGAAAAGTAATATTTATTATATTAATAATGCCATTATGTTGAGAGGTTTAGGTGTAGAAAAGGATTATTTAATTCCAATATTTGAATAAAAAATAATTCAATTCAAGATTTTAATACTATCTTATAAGACAACTTATTAAAGATGTTATTTTATCAACTTATTTATTTTAGAACAGTTTACAAAAATACATAAGAATAGCACGTGAGTCACATTGAATCAATGCAAATTAAACCCATGATAACATAAAAAACCATTAACAATAATGGGAATAAAATATTTTATCCAAAATTCAACTTAAAAGGAAGAAACAAATCCATATGAATAAGTTAGAAATTTCTAGAGGTAGAAACAATATTAACAAACATGAAAGACTACTAGGGCTATTTTCCCAATAAACATGAACCCATAAATCCTTTTTCATCTAATTTAAGGAATAAATATTCTTAACATAACTACTTCTTATATAACTTAATTAAATAATTGTCATTTTAATTTCCATCATCTCAATTCAAAATACAATAATAATTACTTTAATCATTTTAATTATTTCATTTTTATTTACATATTGAACTATGATTCAATGTATAAACATTTTTAGGTATTTTTTCTATAAATTTAAGTATTTTGTTTTTTAAAACCAAAAAAATTATTGTTTTAAAAATAAATCGAAATCTGATCATATTAATGTTAAAAAATACATACCATGTTCTACATTAACACTTGAACATAAAGATATATCTAGATGATAATGGAATCATGAACGCCAACTAGCCCAAATCAAATTATCATTCCTTTTTCATTGTTAGTAAAAGTAACATATATTCCATCAATCATTACAATCAATTAAAATTTTAAAAAATAACTCATATGTCTCAAATAGACACAATCCATATAAAATTTACCATTTCTTCACAAAATATTTTCACATCAAAAGATTGTGCTGTAAAACACATTTTATGATTTTGTTTGGAATGGTTAGGGTCAGATTCAGAACTAGATGTAATAAAAGAGACTTCTAAATCAATTCATGTTGTATTCATGGATTTCATTCCTATCCTATAAAAATAAAATTTTATATTAATTTATTTCCAATTTATTTCCAATTTTTATTTTTTTATTATGTTTGGACAATAATGAATTACATTTATATGATTATTAATATTATTTCATACTAATATCAATACACCATAATATTTAATATATTTTTAAGATAATTACTGTAACATTCTGTTACTTTGATCGGGTATGTTTTACCTTTTTATAACTTCCTTTCAGGTTTTAAAATCCTTGTATGTGATTTTTCTGGGTTTAATATAGACTGCAAAACTGGTACACACCGTGCACCTGAAGTACATATCGTGTACTTGGTGCGGGTGACATGTCAAGTACTGGGAGATCATGACATGAATGGGGATATCATATTGTGAGCTGGTATATGTCGTTTACCTGAGGTACACATCTTTTAGGGGTTAAATATAGGATGTTTATCCCACGATGATGGGTTTTTTGGCATAACTTATCCAGCATGGACTACACGTTGTGACCAAGGGGTACACGTCGTGACCCTACACGCACTCGATTTTAAGTCATGAGTTTTTTCTATTTCATTCGACATTTTTTCCTCCCGAACCTCTTGGATCTTGAACCTAAACTACTCCTGGGTGATTTTGAGAGGTGTGTCACCTTATGAATTGATCCGATCATCTCCAGTTCATCATTGATTCTACGGTGTATCTCTCTAGGTAAGTGTTCTCCCAGATTCTACCTTGCGATTGATCGTGATAGTGCTTTATCCATGCATTATCAAATCCGCTCATCCATGTTGGATGTTTCTTGTTTTCCTAATCTATATCTGTTGTGAGATATTGTCTCAAAGTCTGTTCCATAGAAAGTCGTGGTGAAGCGGGCGTTCTTTATTGATGTACCAGGGTTTTCCTATATCAGCTAACCCCTTTTCATTTATTTTGAATCAATCCTTAGAGGAGTGGGTTTTATTCTAGGGCCTCGATGATGGTGTTGTGGGGTTTCATTTCTTTTGGATTTCCATTGTGGGTATTTGTAACCCAAACATTGAGGTAGGTGGTTCCATCTCTATCCTATGATAATGAACCTACTTGTTTTTCTTTGTAAATTGATATGTAAATTGATTTACGAAATTCGCATGATTTTTGTGTCTGTTAAAAAATGGTTTTGAATGAAAAATGGGTTTTCCGTGGATTTTGATACATAGATTATAAATTGTTTTGAGTGGTTTTCAAATAATTGAAATGGGTTTTTGAAAAAGAACATATGGGTTACCTTGGGTTCATAGGTGGAAGGTTTATCTTGAGGCCATTGTCTGTTGTTTTTATTATCAAGGAGGATTGTCTTATGGATTTCCATTATTCCCTAGGACCATTGTTCTAAGAGACCAATATTGATATTTTTGGGGGATTACCCTTGGGGTTTTCCTCTTCTTCCTAGGACCGTTATTCTAGGATCAGTTCTATGCACTTGATTCTTATGGTACGAGTAGTCTGCTTCCTAGACCTATAGTATTCCTTGGTGTGTGATAACTGTGATTCTATTTTGTATTGCTTAGTGTTCTGAGTTAGCCTTCATATGCAAGTTTATGCTTGTGGAAAATGATATCGAAAATGTTCTTTGAAACTAATATACCTACTTTTGTTTAAAACTGTGGAAAAAGGGAATGTTTACCATGTCTCCTATAAAATTTTTTTACTTCTTATCATGGAATGTTTTAAATTTTTAAATAAGCATACAAGAATTGTGATACAACGGCTTTCTATGGAACACCTGGGTGGGATCCTATCGATCCTGTTAGCTCACACCCTACGCACTGCTTCAGTGGGGTGTAGACCTTTGTTTGTGTTCCAGGGAAGGGAAATGCATGGCACCACAGTGTGGTGGTGAGGTTCATGTTATCAGGTATGGGTAGATGGTGGTGAGATGGTTGGATATTTTCCATGTCATCATTGGAGTATTTATTTGGTTTCAAGTCCCTTGTAGTCAGACTTGTCTTTTCGAGTCTTTAGATACTTTTTTAATTGTTCTGTTTACACTGTTTTTCTTATAGTCATGGAACATATATTTGTTAGTCTTACACTATTACTTATTTTCTATATATATATGCTATGTGTTCATTCAGGTTGGGAGAAATGGTTCCCTCATCTTTTTAATTTGATGCTCGGGTGCTTGTTTCCAGCCCATGGGGATCAAGAATTCCCTTCGAGTATGTGATGGATTGCATCGGGTTATGGGTTTTAGGAGAATCTGGGTCGGTTTTTTATAATTTTTTATCAGAGGAGGTTTTTCCTCATGAATCTTTTATTGGGATGTCTGTTAGACTAGAGATAGGATTGATGGGACATGAGAGATACATTGCGATGAGTGCCTGGAGAGATATTATCATAACAAGACTCAAGTTAACACGTGATGTCGGGATATTTGTCTCTAGTGTTCGTCTTTTCTTTTAAAAATCCTAGATTCTAATTATGGATTTTCTAGTTTGAATTGAGATTTTTTAGTGTCTAGTTGTTCTTATATTTCGGTGTACAATAGTTCTCCTCTAAGATTTTATCCACAGGATCCTCAAGAAATTGTAGCTGATGGTCGTCAAGGAAATCCACCTATGGATCATAATATCTTTGTGACTATCGTATGAGAAGTTTGTTCTATTGATCAAGATGTTCCACAAATTCAGAACATAGTGTTTGGATTTCAACCAGGTGTTGGAGGATAAATAGATCGATCACGAGAGTTATTGCACGAGAAGACACCATACATTAAAGTGAAGAATGAACCTCAAGAGGAAGAGGATTGTCTTGATCATATCGATAAAATCATCAATATCTTGGAGAGACCTGAGAATATCAGGTTGAAGTGTGCAATGTACAGACTCAAGGGTTCTGGAAAGCATTGGTGGGACTCTATGGCCTAGGCAGACAAACATGTGGGCTTGGATTGGAAGGGTTTTATAACCCTATTCTTTCAGCTGTTTTGAGCAGAGTCTTTGATGTTGAAAAAAACATTGGAGTTCCAATCATTGCAGTAGGGATATAGTTTGGTGTCATCTTTCACCAATCATTTTGCTGTGATTTTATGTTTTTCTTCGGACATGGTAAGGAATGACCAGTTGAAGGCACATATGTACTTTATGGGTTTGTGTCTGGATATTAGATCTCATGTGTTCAAGTTGTATCATTCTACATTTTCAGAGACATTAGATAGAGAAATGATGGTAGATATGGACATTGTAAGAAAAATCAGCATTAAAACATCTTCTTTTCCAACTGTTGATAGCTTCAGTGGTATGAATGGGAAGAAGAGAAAGTGTTAGGACCATCACAGGTGTTGTGGAGGTGGGTCTTAGTAATGAGCCTTCTCCTCAACTTCCATTTCAGCTGGAAGTGTGCCTCTATCTTGCAACCAGTGCAACAAGGGGTGTCACACCAGAGGTTCTTGTCCTATTCCTGTAAAGATGTGAAATAGTTGTTGACATGTTGGTCATCTACATAATTTTTCTCAAACTATGAATATGCCTCATTAGGGTCAAGGTTTGTTAGCTCCAAAGGATACTACGGTGTAGTCATAATGTTCAAAGACTATAGGGCTCCTGCCACACAACTCAGGAGTAAAGAATTTACACGCAGTAGATGACTGTCCAATGGTTTTTGATTTAGGTCCGACAATAGTGAGAGGCACATTCCAAATTGTAGCTTCATTAGCTACTCTATTGTTTGACACAGGTGCCACCCACTCATCGATATCTTCACATTTTTTTGACATGATTAATCTTCCAATGGAACTTATTCCATATATAATCGTGTTAATGACACTTCATAGAAAGTGGAAAGATTAGGGGTTTCAGTGTCCTTCTTGTTTGTTCATGATAGATGACATATATTTGGTTTGGGATTTTCTCATTCTTGATCTGGATCTATTTGATTTCATCATCGGTATGGATTTTCATCTCACTCATTGAACTGAGGTTGATTATTATCATTAGATTTTATTTCTTGCTGTCTATGGTAGCTCTCGTGTGTTTCAAGGATATTTGGACCCAAGGTGAGGTTGGGCAGGACTATCCCTCCAAGATATCAGGAGTTTGTTGGTTTCTATTGTGTTTCATCTCGATGATGTTTCTTATGTTGTGGGTATTCATGTTGTTATCCAAGAATTTCCTAATATTTCCCTAGATAACTTATCTAGTCTTCCACTATATAGAGAGGTAGAATTCACAATTGACTTAGTGCTAGGTATGATGGAAATATCGATGTCTTCTTACCGTATGGCACCTAAAAAGTTGAAATAACTCATGATTTAGTTTTAAGACCTATTAAATAAGGGTTTTTTTCACCCTAGAGTTTTTCCTTTAGAATACCATGTTCACTTTCTTAGAAAGTCGATGGATCACTTCTGTTATGTGTGGACTGTTAAAAGATGAACCGAGTAACGATTAATAATTGATACACTTTTCCTAGTGTGGATGATTTGTTTGATTAGTTGAAGGGATAAAAGTGGTTTTAAAATATTGATCTTCGGTGGGGTTATCATCAGATTAGATTCTGGGAGTCTAATATATCAATGATGGGTTTTGGGAGCAGGTATGGCCATTATGAATATCTCTAGATTCTGTTTGGTCTGACTAATGCTCCTGTACTTTTTATGGCCTTGATGAATCGAATATTCAACAAATATTTTGACATTTTTTTGGTAGTGTTAATGGATGATATTATAATTTATTGACAGTTTACACGTGAGAATGATCACTATCTATGTTTGGTCCTAGAGATTCTTAGAAATCACTTTATATATGGAATGATTTCAAAATGTTGTTTTTGGATTTGAGATGTGATGTTCTTGGGTCACAGAATTTCAGATCATGGCTTGTCAGTTGATCCATAGAAGGTAAAATCTTTTTTCTCCAAAAAGGAACCAAAAAATGTCTTTGAGATATGAATCATCCTCATTATGGCTGGATACTACTGACGATTCGTTGAGGATTTCACTATGATGGTGTCACCTTTGACTACTCTTACCATGAAAGTGGTGAAATTATCATGGGATGAAAAGTGACAGTCTTCCTTTAATGAAATGAAACAACTTTTTACATCTGCACCTATTCTGATCTTACCTAAGCCCAGTAAGTGGTACATGGTGTTTTTTGATTCATCTGGTGCTAGTTTGGGATGTGTACTTTTACATGATGATCATGTGGTAGCATATAGATCTCATCATCTATAACCGCATGAGAATAACTACCCGAATCATGATTTAGAGAATGTTGTAGTGATGCACATGCTTAAATATTGTTGGCACTATACCTTTGGGGAGAAGTTCATGGTGTTCTCTAATCATAAGAGTATGAGCTATATATTTTCCCACAAGCACTAGAATCTCAAACATAGACGATGGGTAGAATACCTTCAATAATTTGACTTCATCAACTTTACACCTTAGGGAAAGGTAATGTTTTTGAAGATTCTCTAAGTTGAAAGGTACCATCATAGAATGTTATGGAATCAGATGAATAGTGGAATCTTAAGAGGATTTTCACTCAGTTTCAATTGGATGCTCAGGAGGATGTTTTATGTGTGGTTCTGGCTAGTGTTCAGTTTTTATCATCTATCAAGATGTCTATATTGCAATGTCAACAACAAGTTGTTGAGTATCAGTAGATTCGGTAAAAAAATTATGGTGGGGAGACCGTTTCTAGTTTGTCTCTTTCTTTATATGGAATAATTCACTTTGGAAATCGAGTTGTCATCCCAACACCTGTGAGATGATTATTCTTGTTTTATTGTCATAGATCTTCTTGGGACATTCATCTAGGCTCTACAAATATGTATTATGTCATGAGAAGACAACTATGGTGGCTGGGTATGAAGTGTGACATTGGAGATTCTATGTCCTGCTGTTACACATTCCAATAGATAAAGGCAGAGCACTTGAAACCTTCTATATTACATCAGCCTCTTCTAGTTTCAGTTTGTAAGTGGGACGAGGTGTCTATGTATTTTGTATTTGGTTTACCATGGAAACCCACAAGGTAAAAATTCTATCTGGGTGGTTTTTGATCGGATGACGAAGTATGCTCATTTACATCCAATTAAAGACACAAAAAAAGTTGAAGATATAGGTATGTTTTATGTGTAATAGATCAAAATGTTACACATGAGTCTTTATTTTGTTTATTCACATATGGATCCTAGGTCTTCATCAAGGTTCTGGAGGAGTCTTCAATAGGAAATGGAGTCTCAGGTCAATTTGAGAACATTTTACCATCGACATAAAAATGGCCAGACAAAGCGTGTATTTCAGATCCTAGAGGATATGCTTTGAATCTATGTCTTGGATTTTAGTGGATCATGGGATAGCCATCTTGGACTGGTTGAGTTTGTTTAAAAAAAATTGTTACCAGTATTCGATCAGAATGGATCCCTTTGATTCGTTGTATGGTTGCCCCTACAGATCACCTCTTTGTTGGGACGAAGTGGGAAATGTAGTTTTGGTTGGTGTAAGTCTGGTTTAGGAGATGTTGGAAATGATTCAAGTGGTGAGACAATGTCTAATTATAGCCCAATGTCGATAGAAATCATATGCAGATCGATGAATTCATTGGTGAATGGGTTTTCTTGAATGTTTCTTCTCGGGTGGGTCACCATCAACTTAGAAAATAGGGAACTACGGATCCATGATATGTTGGACCATTTGAGATCACTGAACGTCTTGTAAAAGTTTCTTATTGATTTAAATCACTTGCTCATTTTATGGGAATTCATGATGTTTTTCATATATCTCATCTCAAGAAGTATCACCCTGATCCCACTCACGTTCTGAGCCTGGAAGAAATTGATTTAGAACCAGATGCTTCTGTTTTGGAGAAAAAAATGGAGATAGTTGACTCTCAAGAGAAATTATTGCATGGGAAGTCAATTATATTGGTTATAGTTGTTTAGAAACAAGGATCGAACTCTCATGAGACTTGAGAACTCGGTTCATTGATGAGAGAGTAGGGGCCTCAACTTTTTCTAGGGAGTACATATTCCACATGACTTCTTGGGGATGGATAGTCCTTATGGTGTGGATTTTGTAACATCACGTAACTTCAATTAGGTATTTTTTACCTTTTTCTTTATTCCTTTATGGTTTCAAAATACTTTTATGTTATTTTTCTGGGTATACTATAGACTTAAGAATGGATACATGTTGTGTTCCTGAAGTACATGTTGTGTACCTGAAGTACATGTTGTGTACTTGGTGCTGGTAGCATGTCATGAATGGGGAGATCATGTCGTGATATAGTACACTTTCTGTACCTGAGGTACACATCATTTAGTTGTTAAATAGAGGAGTTTTAACCTATGGTGATGGGTTTTTTCGGCATAATGTATCTAGCGTGGAGTACACATCGTGACTAAGGGGTACAAGCCGTGACCCATCCCACACCTAGGTTTAAGCAATTCATTTTTTCCATTTTTCTCAAACTTTTCTCCTCAGGAAAATATTATTTGTGAACCCTAAATATCTCTTAGTAAATTTTCAAAGGTGTCTCTCCTTTTAGATTGATCCGATCGGCTCGGTTTATTGTTTCTTTTATGGTGAGTCTCTCCGGGTAAGTTTTCTCTCTAATTATTCCATGAGATCGATCGTGATAGTGCCCTTTCCTTGTTTATCAGATTTGCTAATCCAATATGGATGTTTCATGTTGTCCCTATGTAGATTTATTATGATATATTTTCTCAAAGGCCATTCATTAGCTAGTTGTTGTGAATTAGATTTTTGTTCTTGAGGTACGTGGGTTTTCTTCTATTTTCTAACCCTTGTCTTCAATTTTCAATCAATCCTTTGAAGAGTGGGTCTGATTCTAGTGCCTTCACTGATGGAATTGTTGGGTTTTGTTTATTTTGGATTTCAGTTGTGGGTATGTGCGACTCAAGCATTGATGGAGTTGGTTCTATTTCTAGGATATGATAACGAACTTACTTGTTTTGTTTTGTAAATTGGTTTATAAATTGATTTATGAAATTGGAATGATTTTATTTGTGTGTTGAAAAATGTATTTGAAATAAAATGGTTTTCTCTAGATTTTAATAAATGGATTATAAATTGTTTTGAATGGTTTTCAAAGAATTGGAATGGATTTGTGAAAAATATCACATGGGTTACCTTGGGTACATAGGTTGAAGGTTTAGGTTGGGGCCACCGTCAATTTTTTCTATTATCATGGAGGTTTGTCTTGGGAATTTCCTATATTCCCTAGTTTTGTTGTTCTAGGAGACCGATATTGACAATTTGGGGGGATTACTATTGGGATTTTATTCTAGTTTCTAGGCCTGCTGTTAAAGGATCAATTTTGTGCAGATGATTATTTTGGTATGAGTAGTGTACTACCTAGACCAATAGTATTCCATGGTATGTGATACTTGTGCTTATGTTTTGTATTTCATGGATTTATGAGTTACCCTTGATATGCAAGTTTATGATTGTGTAAAATTATATGGAAAATGAGATTTGAAACTGATATACCTGCTTTTTTTTAGAACTATGGAAAAGGGAATGTTTACCATGTTTTCTATAAAACTAATTTAATACTTATCCTTCCATTTTTTATATTTAAAATATGAAAACATGAATTGTTATAAAGAGGCATGGTATTGAACACCTAGGCGGGATCCTATGTAGATTGTTACCTCACACCCTACACACTACTTCAGTGGTGCGTAGACCTTTGTTTGTCTTTTAGTGGATAGAATGGATAGGCGCCGTAGTGAGGCAGGGAGGTTCATGTCATATAGATTGGGTTTTAGTTGTTACAAGGTTATAGTTTGTCCATGCCATCACTGGAGTAGTTGTTTGGTTTAGAGTCCATTATAGTCGGACATGTCATTTGGAGTTTTTAGCTACTATTTCTGTTGTTATGTATCCACTAATTTTCTTACAGTTATGGCATATATATTTTTTAGTATTTCTCTATTTCTTCTTTTCATTATATATATGTCTTGTGTTCATTGATTTTGGGGGAAATTGTTCCCTCAGTTTTTTCATTCGATGCCTAGGTACTTGTCTCCACCCCATATGTATTGAGAATGCCATTCGGGTATGTGATGGATTAGGTCAGGTGCTGGGTTTTAGGGGAACCCAATTCAGTTCATTATAATTATATAATCCACATATTACACAATACAACCTATTGATTACCCTGAAAAGAAAATAAAATTAATCAACATAATTTTGGAAGTTTGATTCTTTATAATGTGATATTACAATTTATTCCTTTAAGTCAATTTCTTAATTTGGAAAAGTTAATTTTGTAGATTTACTTTCCTTATTGAACAATTTGTGATCATCATCATTAGTTTCTATCATACATCATTAAACTGATGATCAAATATTTCAACATAAGTTTTTTGACATGGGTAGATTGTCAGTATAAGGTAGAAATCACACTCTATATTATTGGTAAAACTATAAAAATGCTTAGGGATCCATCTGAATATAGAATTAGAATAGCCAATGATAAACCATCACTGAATATTTTATTCAATCTCTTTATTTGATTAATTTTATCATATTCATGAATTCGAAAAGTAGAATGTATTCATTATTGAATCATAATTTCCACACATTGTTTACATATTCATAAAGGTCAACTGTAGTTTTACACACTTCATAGGTCATAAAAAATTAAGATACTATCTTGAACTAAATTGGTATAATTGCCTTGATAATATCCTTCATCTCATTAGATTTTAAAACATACTAATCCTCATAATTTTCATCCTAATTTTATGGATCACATTTAGGAATAGAATAAGGATTAAAAACTTTTAAATAATCCTTTAATCAAATAATATTCACATAGATAATAATTTTTTATTCTTCACATACACATTTTACAGTATTTAGATATGGGTGTCTAATTATGGATATTCCTTCTTTTTATTTGGATATAGTAGAATAAAAATTTGGGTACAGATACTTTTCCATATATTTTTCATGAAAAAAATTGAAACTGTACAACTTATAGATATGATACTAATTTTTTTGATGAGATTATGTTGAAAAATACTAATGTGGTGGGGGTTAATTGAGTCCTATAAATATTAATCAATTTAATGCACCTCTTGATAAAATAGATTGTATCCCCCTCTTTAAAATACATTTTTTCTAGTGAAAAAATTAAAAAGTTGGAAAAGATAATTTTGTTAGTGTTTCAAGAAATAAATCTCTCATATTCAACTCCATAAACACTCTATCATTGAGGTTGGTGATTTTTACTATACATGTAATTTTCCGAGGGACCTTGATATATGAGTAAAAAAATTGTAACTTGTTACTGTAATAATTTATTAGGGGATTTATTCTAGAATTAATCTCAAAATTGAAACAATTAAAACCAAAGTTCCCACTTCAAGAAAATGATATTTAAATATGATGGTAAAGCTACAATAGGGACACAACTTTAGTAGAAGTCCATAGAAGAAGAAACCATTAATAAAAAATGTTTTTCTCCAATACTTATCTCTCCAAGAGTCTCTAAACAATGAGAACATATATTTCTCCAAATAATACCTGTAGAAGAGTCTCAAAAAATTAACGAAATGTATGCCTCTAATGTGTATATTAGTAGAGTCTCCAGAGAGATGAAAAATATATCTGATCTGAAAAACAACAAAAATATACTGTATTCCGTATTTAAATTTAATATCGATCTATGGTGGTTTAAGTGTTTTTAGTTCATAATAGCTACATTTAATAATATATGAATTCATCCCAAGGTGATTATTTTTCACTAAAATTTTACCTTTAAAAACATAAAAAATATTAACAACTGATAAAAAGATTGTATAGCTACAACAACAAATGGGAAACCTTATTTTTCAAGAGAAAATGATAAAATATAATTTTTAGAAGATAATTTTTTAAACATTTAGTGGATTTTTTTTTCATTTTCTGAAACTTTTAATTCTACTTTAGAAATGACAACAACATTAAAGAAATATATCCCTTTTATTAAATCATATAATAGAGGTACTAAAAAATATCTATGAAACTTTTGGTCATAATATTCCAATTAAAATAAAATTTAAAATTCTAGAACATTGAAACATCCTATAAAAATAAAAAATTAATATGTTGTATATTATCATTTTAATGGTCCTTGGTTCAGTTTAATAAAAATATTTCTCCAAAAAATATATTTTATAAAAATCAAAAAATATATGTAATTTAAAATTCCTAAAGGCTCGATTCAACATATTGATATATATGGTGTAACATTCATTCCATGTAGGGTTACTATAAATTTAGGTATCATTAAATAAGAGAACCCCTTCTACAAAAGGTTCCTTCTTTTGTATGGATCATTGTATGTATGGATTATCCTGATATAATGATAATTTCTACAATACTAGTAACTCACATGAGGATAATTTTCTCCGACATAAGGATAACTAACAATACAAGGTTGATAACCTATGTAATGTTGAATCATCAATATATGGTTTCAAATGTATGGTTTGTCAGTAATTCATGGTTCCAAACATAAGGTTCATTCAAAACATATAGTTCCGAACAAATATTTTGATAACCAATGTATGGTACCCAACATAAGGGTGAGTCACAAATGTATCATTCCAAACTCACCATTCATCTCTATTTCCGAAATAGTGACTTAGGATTGTAACAAATTTAGGAATCATTATTACCCATCATAAGGTATATTACCAAAATTATACACTATAAAACAAGTAATAAAACAACTTCTTAAAAAAAATAACTTAAATAACCTTAAATATAATCCTAGGATTATCTAAATGAAAAGAAATTATTATTATTTTTTTATTTTTTTGAGTATAAAAATATCTTAAATATATATTGCATTATTATTTACATTCCCATCACACATGATAATTTATCATTCATTCTTTTCACTCTAATTCCTATATCCACATTCCCTCTCCTCTTTGATACTAGTCTCCCATCCCACATAGGAATATCCACCCCCATATTTCCCTCCACGTAACTACCTCCACCACCCCTTCCCCTTCCCCTCCTCAACCTCTAACTCTACCTCATGTTTCCCATTTCTTCATCCATCTATCTACCTCTCTACCTCCTCCCTTGTGTTGAGTCTACACTAAATTACATTTTTGGAAACCCACTTTGATAGATTTCATCTTAGGTATACTCCTTTCATCAAATTTTACCCATGTGTAGGTTACCATATAGTCATCATTCGTCATACAACATATGAATCATTATCTAATCCAACCAAAGGACCCTAAATTTCCCTCCCATAATCCATGGTTTCATTCCAAAATATTTTATGTTTTCCACAAAAATCAAAAATCATTTATATTTTTATTTACCTCATAATTTTATATGGATTTTTTACATCTATATTTTTAATATTTCAAATCCTTAATCTCCATTAGCCATACTTGATTTTTTGTCTCATATTCTCATCCTACACTAAACAATCCCATTGTAATTTATCTCTCCCAATTGTTTTCCACTCTCCATATTCATCAATTTTTATTTCAATGATTGTTTTATTTATTTTTATTAATCAGTTTATTAGTTTTTAGAAATTATAATTTTTATGAACTAATTAATTCATATTTTAATTTTTTGTCTTATGACAATTACCGCATCATATTCATTTTGGTGTTGGAATATTCATTATTTCCATGAGTTAAATGATTTTTTACTCTATTGAATCTAATTTAGTTCTTCTAGAAGGCCCTAACCATAGGGGTGATTTTTAATGTTATTTCTATTTTCAATAATCATTGATCCATAATATTCATGATCATAATTAACATTATTCATCAATTCATTATTTTATTATATTAGCTTATATAATTTTACTCTATAAGATTCTGTTTTATTAAAAATATGTTATTTATTTTCAATTTTTCATCATTATTCACTTTGAGGTCATAATTATTTTTGAGCTAAAAGTTTTAATTATATAACATTCTAATTCGTTTTTTAGTATCATTGAATAATATTTATTTTAGATGGTAGTTAGTATTTCAATATTATACCAAAGAAAAATATTTGTCCATATTGCAAGTTATTTGGCTTATTTATATCTAACATTAGTATATAACGACATAAATTCATCAATTATAAGCTGAGGAAAATTGAATTTCATGTTTCATTTTATTCATTAAAAATTATGTATAAATTTTTTATCTCATTTATGTAGTTTCATTATACAATAATAATTTATTCTTATTCATTAAAATAATTTTACAACTATTTTCTTGAAATGTGGCTAATATTTTTTGAGTTTTCTCAATAAAATGTATTAAATATATCAAAAATATATGATTACTTTAATATTCATTGTATTTTTATTCTTTTATAATTTACCAATATTATATATCCTGTAATTATTGTATAATAATTATTATCTCCTGGGATTCTTATAATCACATCCAAACTAAGAATGTTGTGTCATTTTTTTTACAATTCAATTTTTTATATATTTTATTTTGTAAATGTAGTGTAAACAGAATATGTTTTTGAAATATACTTTATGTTTTCTTATGAATGTCAATTAAATTCATAAATATAAAATATATAATTATTTTTGTTCATTTTTGTTTCCAATTAAATATCATAGGAAAATGTAGTATGATTTAATATATTATGTTATTTATATTATTATAGGAATTAGGTAAGAGAGAGAGTGAGTAGATGTTTCAAATAGTTGTGAAATAATATCTATAATAATAATAAGAGAATAAGAGATATAGTAGAATAGTTTAAAATGTACGAATTGTGAATAAGATGGAAACTCTTCTAGAAGACACTGCTCCCTGAGGTAATAGAACACAACCTTTAACTTTCTCTGCATATTCTCCTAAAAAAATCAACGACCACAATAATATATTAGATTCTCATATTTATTAGGAACTATAAATTTTTGTTCCAGTCTATCCAACTAACAACTAACTAACAAGTACATTTATTATTTAAAAAACATACTATTAGAGTTCAGAATCCACACCTCCTTAATATTCTACCAATGTTCTAATCATTTTACAGTCCTTCCAAATACACATTTTCCTCAATGTCGTATGTTAGGAACTATATCTATAGTAGCTCCACAATCTCTAAGGTTTCTTCCTCATATTTGACTTCCATCTTTCAATTATTCCCCTATTATTTCGTCTTCCATCTCATTACTAAAACCTAAACACTGTGATATCATCACATTGAATCCATTCTATAGACACAAATGCACCATACTAGATTTATTTCAATAAAAAATTCCAAAATAAATCATTTTATTTTCCTCAAAATACTATTTGGATAGATTATAGACTCCACCCCACTGAAGGGAATTATCACCTCCTCACTTTTTGTTCTCAATAGCTTCAATTATTGGAAGAAATTTAAATTAACTTATACTCTACATCCTCCATTTGATACTAAATGCATTAATATTATTTTTTATTCAATGTGATCAATTATTTCACTGGATAAAATCTCATGTTATACTATAATAGATATAGTCAATAGTTATTAATTTTTTAATGGCATTTATGTCATTAATGTTCTTCTAATATCTGGTTTCACCCCCTGATGAACAATCACATGTAGCATTTCTCGAATATATTGGGTATATGTAGATCCACATGATCAAATTCATCTATATACATGTACATAGTGTTAGTATACTATAGGATCTTACAGAACATCACATGATATTTCTCCCTTTCACTCTTAGATCATCACAAAACTCTCTATTGATATGATTCCTTTTCAATCATTCCTTGGAAGATTTTGTAGATTCCCACAAGTAATGTAAAATTACAATCACACAAAATTGATCCATTAGAAACATTAGATCCTATCTTGTATAAAAAATTATAAAATAGATTTCTCTACACGTGACCCATGTAACTATATGCTCTCCAGCAATGGTCATCATGTCCACTAATTCAGTTATAGTGTTCATTTCCTTAAAATCCCATAGTCGTGCTTCCCTAACAACCTCTACTATTATAAAATACCAATCATCACATACATTTACCAATTTTATACTTTACTCACATTACCTATCCAATATAGACATATCCATCCTATCTGATCATACCACACTCTCCATTTGTGCCTTATATATCTACATATCTATAAAAAACCACATCTATATAATAGCCTCCATCAAGGGAATCCAATTTTCAATATTGAAAACTCTAATGATAACTCCATATAATTTTTTTTCATGTTTTCTGAAACTAATATCCATTCTTTAGGACATTATGTATATGATGCTAAATAAAAATCTCACAATGAAAAAATATCATCTTTTGAACCACTATCAAGAAAACTCCATTCCATAGTTAACCAGAGATTTTTTCTATTATTGTTTATCTTTCATCAACTATATACTCCTTTACCCTATGTGATCAATAAATCACTCAAGAATCACTCTATTTTTAATATATCTCAATGATATCACCAATTGAAAAAATATGCTATGTGACAGAGAAAAAAATTAATATTTAATATTAAATTTGGGTATATATGTAGGTACTATAGAACATGAAGACATGCATAAAAACAAAATAATAAGAAGAAGTAATATTAAAGAAAGAAACTCATATATATGACACCTCTCTTCAAGACCCTTGGTCGCAACTCCTAATATGGTCATCATATTCTATTAAAAACATCTGTAACCCACCATCCCTCAATAAAATCCCTTATTTATTATTCACAAACAACCAAAAACAACTGTAAACTACTAAAAACTATCTAATAATACCTTTTATATGTACAATAATTACCTGGGTAGTTAATATTCCCCATCCCCAAAATATTTTTACCACATTATTATAATATTATGTATATTTTTCATAATTAAAACTCATTATTTAATTTAATTTATTAATTTATGTTCAAACATAATAATTATTTAAATTTATTGTGAATTATAGGATTATAATTTTATTTATTATAAAATATTCCTTCAATTTATTTAATAATGTGCACCATTTACTATGCATTCACTCATTTAATTGTAATTAGTTTATTACTCTATTCTCATTAATTTATAAAATCTATTCCTCGGGCTTAATGACTATTTTTAAATACCACATAGGTTTATAAATGTAGAAAGGATGTTCCCTTAACCACTTTGTAGTCACCTGATGGATAGCATGACACCGCAACATATATTGGAGGACTTATTCAAGATGGGGGAAATTGGGCTCCTACAATATGGCTTGGGAAGAAAATTTTTAGAGGTGATATATAGTTAGGAAGGTTAATTCCATAACTATTTTAGGGAGTTATTAGTAAGGGGGTACCATGTTGAATTAATGGAGAGACAAAGTATGTAAGAAGGTGGGTTCGAGGAGAGAAAAATGATGGATTCTTTACCTTAGTTCTTCCAAGGGATTTGGAAGGAGTGAAAAATTAATTTCATGTTTTTCTAACACTATTCATTCATTATTAGCCACATTTTTATTACTTTGTTTCCGATTATGTTAATTATATTTTAAACATAGGTTTCATATATAAAAATAAATCTGCTAAAGATGGACTTTTGGTGTGAGGGACCTATAAATTGTCTTAAAAAGTAAGATACTTCTCAATCAATGCAGGTGAAACATGAAAATGAAGAAAATATTGTATAAACTGTCATCTTCTTTGGGAAAAATCACCCAATGGTGGGAATAATATAATAATGGTTTGGTGAAATTTTGAAATTGATTTTATAGAGTTATGTGTCACATAGAGAAGATACTGAAGGAATAGTAGGATCCTGAATGATAATAAGATTTGGATCATAAATAAAAAGAAAACTAGGAATTCATGAAAAGCTTTACACTCTTATTTTGTCACAAGGAGAAGATTCTATTATATGAGGAATCAAAAATTTCACTAATAAACACACTACTTGGGGAACCATCGACAACAACAAGATCCAGTAATATTTAGGGGATTGATGCACATAAAGCCACTGAACCAAATGTTTTAAAATCTACTAAATCCTTAATTTTATGATTGGTGGATTTAACCATATTTGATATCAATGATCCATGAGGCTGGATTGATCAAACATAATTATATTTATTAATATATCAAACATGGTAGGATTCAAATGTATCACTAGATCAGATAAGTATGGGAGGAGTCACAATACATTAGTTTACAATTATGGTAGTGTCCAATTTATAATTTATATGGTTATATTTTAAGGAATAATCATTAGACTCATTTACTAGGTTAGACCACACAAGTTTATCCTTTATATTAGCAGCATGATCAGGTAATTTCACTACAAATTACTCTATTAATTCCTTATCTCACAATTTTTTATTCCATTTAAATTATTAAGAAATCCTTTAAATCCTATCTTATATTTCTAATTGTGTAAATATTTTTTCCATTGCATTTGTATTTATTGTGGATAATAGAAACATATTTGTAACATTAGAGAGACATGGGAGTAGTGTATTGTTATATCATTTTTTTCCCACATAGTGACAAAATAATCATTCATTAGGTTTCTATATTTGATGAAGGGGCTGGAAATATGTATTCAACTACTATATGTGATGTTCTTGGTATACCTGAATAGGATTTTTAACTACGATTTCCTTGAAAAGGGAGTATAGGCATGATAAATCTTTTTAGAACTCGCATAAGGAGGGTCAAATATAGTAATGGAAAGATTAAATGATTGATTAAAGGGAAAAAGGTTTTGTTTTAGGTGGGATTTATTTAGCCCAATGTATTTATGTGTTGAACCAATCATGATGGGGAATCTATTTATTAAGGATGAAGAAGAAAATGATAATATATAAGTTCATATACTTGTGGAAAATTTGAATAAGGTGGATGAAATATAGAAATGTGATGAATACATTATGTGTGATTGTGTGAAAGCCAAACAATTTCTATCTCTCAAGGTAACACATAAAGCATGGAGGAGAATCAGTGTGATTTCTTAATGAACAATTGTGGAAAGGTAGTATTATAATAAACCAAAATAATACTATCCAAAATTAGCGTTACTACTTTATTATAGATAAATAAATAAAATGTTGTGAGAGGGAATCTCGATATCCAAATCCCAATCATCATTCATAACATCACAGATAACATAATATTTAATATTAATTAATTGCATCCCACATGGAAATTGGAGATAAACCTTCTAATGTATACACTAAACTAATGGAGAGGGTGTACAGTGGTACAAAAAATATAATTCACATGGGCAGTATGATTCTCAGCATAGTATTTTCACTATAATTTATTATTCAGGTTGATTGAATGTCTATAACATTGATACGCATGACTTATGTTCATAGAATATCTTAAGAGGGGGTTTTTGATCATGTAAAGAAACAATTAATGAAGATGGGTCACAACATTGATGATATCATGTTATTCATTGCATCTGGATATGGTGACAACAACATAATAAAAGAAAATAATGGGTTAATTAATGTCTTTAAAAATATTACATGTTGGAAGGGAATTTTGGGAAGGATTATTGTTTTTAAAAATAAACCAATAAAGTGGAAAAAACCACTTGTCTTTCATGTTGTGAAACCATATTATAAAAGAAAATTTCATTTTATTAATGATTATTGAAATTCGAGAAATACATTTCCACCATATTTTGTACACTCCCTTAATTCCTCACACCTAATGTTGGGTATAATTATATGAAAGCACAAGGATGTACATTTTGGGGGATTCATGAATCATTATTGAAATATTTATGTGTTATCTAAGAATATTCAGGGGAACGATTCTTGAACAAATTTGGTAATATTTTGATTATTTTGATGTTAAAGACCTTATCTATGAAGAAGTTTAGACGATACAATTGTGGGTTTAAGCTTATTTTTAAAACATTATATTATTGAAATGGGCCACAAGACTGGGAATCTGAAATATTCCATGAGAAATTATTCTTTTATGAAATATGAGTTTTATTGAATCTATGATCCAACTTTTAACAACCATGACAAGCGTTATTGATGAAAACAGTTACATGATTCAAGAGAAATAATGATTGTGAATTGTTCTTAATTGTATTTAACATTTCCAATATAGATGATATGTTTCATACACTATTAGAAAACCTCATGTTTACCTTTAAATTTGGATATAAAAAATAAGTAAAACATCATGTTTCCATTTTTATTGTATGATGCTCAAAGGACATGAGGATGATGGGGGTAGTTATAATGGACAATATAGAAGGTCATAGAGGTTACTATCAAAATAAACCATTCAATCTATATGAACATAAATAAGAATGGACCATTGGTAGGGGGAGGGGTCTCTCAGTGGAACTATTTCCAAATTGGATATATGTTATAATAAATTATAAAATAGGGGAAATTACAGCTAGAACATCTGTATTTTTGTTATAGGTCTATATAGTTAGCTATCCATTCATCAATTACAATCCATTTGATTTTCTTAGTCTTGTAGAGATTTCTGATTCTCAAGGAAAATTGAGTGAGAGAGACCATGAAACCTCAATAGATAATGAAGAATATATTCAACAAGGGGGAAATAGTGTCCCTACACTATATATTGGGAGGAATATTATATAATAGGGATATAGCATGTGAATATGGAAATACATTGTTGATTAGTAGGGGTCCTACATGATAAACAATGAGGTATCAAATTATTTTATACAGTAGAGGTTTGGAGAGATATGGAAATTAATTTTTTAGTTTAGTTTAGATAGGTGCTCGGTCAGGGTTGAAGAATAAATATTATTTATTTCTTTCTTCATTCATTGTTTCTACTCTTCCACATTTTATTCCTTTATACCCTCAAATAATTCTATCTTCCTCTTGGATTCAATATAAAAAAATTCATCTACTAAATATGGACTATTTATATGAGGGACCGATCATTACTCCCTCTGTATATTCCTATTTGATTTTCTAATATCCTTTTATTTAACTACTAAAATTTCATTCATTACTAATTTATTTATCAAATGTGGAATCATTGAGAAATTCTGATACCTAGGTATGTTTTTATAATTCATTCCAAGTATATTATAATCATTTTATATGATCTCATTATTTACCATGATCTTTTAAATAATTATTCAAAACTGAGTAATGAAAATTTAATTTAATTTTGTATATTATTTAGGCATCTTATGGATGAAATAATAATGTTTTATCCATTACAATTCCTCTATTAATTCATTCTAGCAATACATGTATCTATGGAGTGAAATAAAGGTATATAATTCATTATATTAATTTCCCTAGAAAATCTTATACCAAAAAATAAAATTGACATATACCTTTACACTAAACTATATTTATTACCTATAAAAAATCCTTGATTAATATCTTTATTTGTAAAACTACTCTCAATGTCTATGACTTAATTCTAATTAGATATGTTTTTTAATTATTTCATGTGTTCTCATTGTATATCAATTCCATGAATATCAATGCTAAAATTTTATGTATACTATATATAATGATCCATAATAAATTATATTCAAAATATTTTTTTAAACTATATTTTCTAAAAAATATGTTTTATGAAAATGTCTTTATATATTCTTATTTTTATCTTGAGAACTACATTATTTTTAATTACCTTGAGTATAGAATATAGAAAATGATTGATAGATTATCCATATTTTCATATAATAAATTTCATATTTGTACAAACATTTTTTCATAATATTTTATCATTTCTCACAAAGAATATTATTTTAAAATTCATTTGTGATTCCTCTATCTTAATTACATTGGTTATATGAATAATGCTTTTTTTGTATACTTAATTTTTATTCTATAAGTATATTATTTTATATTGTTACATTTAAAAAAATTTATTTTTTATTTCAAATGTTTCGAACTAATTTAGCATCATGACCTTATACATTTAATCAATTATTCTACACAATATCATGTAAAATTTAATAATTCTATTTTACAAAACAAGTAAATAAAATATTATTCAATATTTTTGTTTTTTTAAATACATTATAAAATGTTAAATAGTTTTTCCTATATTTTTTAATAATTTCAATTCATGTTAAAATTTTATTGTTTGTAACTATATCCACATATAATAACAATTTAAACATTTATTATATTTTTTTCATGCTTCAAAAATGATTTTATAAAGTTATCATATTTGAAGAGTGAGTTTGTAGCAATTTTAAAACACGTGTAATGTTTTTGTAGAAAAGTTTATTTTTAGAATATATATTATAATTCAAATTCTTAGTGTGAATATTATAGCTGTGTTCATTTATAGATTGTTTTTCATTGTTCATTCCTGGTGTAAATTTGTAGGGTATGAATTAGGATTTAGATTTGTTGATAAAGAGGTGTGTTTTTTTCATCTATTTTTTTTAAAATAAACTAACATTCTTTCTTAGTCTTGTTTTGTAAATTTTTGTCAGAGAAACTTTAAAGAGGCATGATTTTCCCCCTTATTATGATTTTTTAGCACTAAATGGCATTATAATGAAATTGTTATATAATTTTACACATAGTTGGGTATTGTACAATATAAAACTTTCGAGAATAAATTTTTTTATTTTATTTTTTATTCAAATTGGATCTTTTGATTTAAATTCATTCACTGTGATGGATGAATAAATTCCCACTAAATAGCATGTAGTATATTATTTAAATATTAGAAAAATACATTCAATTTTAGTAATAAATAAATATTATTTGGAAGTATAATTTACCATGATTTTTATAAAATATCAATTTCAATTTCACCATCTATATTTGAACTCATAGTTTAATATTATAATACATGTTTATATATTGAGTAATTATTTATCTTAATGTCTTATATTACATTTATTATTTATTATTTACATATTTTTGTTTGTGTTGAATTATATAACAATGAAATTTAGATGAAGAATTATTGCAATACCCCTTGTCCAAAAAAATAACTGATGTTATATATTTATAATCTTTTATATATTATACCATTCATTAATTAAAATAATTTTTATTTAATCAAAAGTAAATACATTATTTTAGTCAAAATTTACGTATATATATATTTAAATATGTAATTTAATTTAAATTTATTAACTTAATGTTGCGGGGATTGTCCTTGTAGTGGATGTCATTCATAAAACAATAGAAAAAACATGGTTTGGAAAAATCCTTATCCAAAAGAGAAATATTCATCTCTCACATCCAAATATGAAAATATCTTCTAGAGATATCATGTCTCAAAACAAGTTGAATCACATGAACCATACATGATAAGTATTTCCTTCACTTAATGAAATATTCTATCTCACCTAAGATAACACCATCATGTGTAATTTTGATCTTCATAACTAATTCATGTATCCAAATAACAAATTTATTTGGAAAAATAATGTTACATGGAACCATAATGTGTCTCTTTAAATTCCATAATTGAAAATTTGATCACCATCATTGACACTACGTTCACCATCATCGACACTTGGGATACCAAAAAGGTAGCACCCCACCCTCTATATCTCTCAGCAGTTATGTGATGGTGAACTCATCTCCTCTCTTATTTATTAGAAACTAGTTTGTGTTTCCTATTTATATGTGTTATGCATGACTATAATAAAACAATATCTCACTTCTCTCAATCAATATCTATAGAGAATTGTTTGATTTCCTCCAGTTGACAAAGGCATTTTTTTGATGCTGCAATGTGCATCTGTTTTTTGGTTCTGGTTATGCTGGTTACATTGTTGAGTCTGTTCATTGCTTTTGGTTTTTCTTTGATGAATCTGTGATCTGCATTTATTGGCCGCAGTTTCAAGGGATTCTTCAATCAAGGGCATCCAATTTATTTTCAAGGGACTGTTCCAGAAGATGTTCAGAGCAGGGAGAGTTCTCTTCATCATCGCTATCTGGAATTGGATGTTTTGAGAGGGTGTGGTGCTTGCCAGTGGTACCGGGCCCATGCATCCGGGCACGAGACAGCTAGCTGAGAAGCGATGAGAAGGTGGATGCTGATCTCATTGTTTTTGTTTCTTGGGTGGAGCATTTAAATTCTCTTGAATTGGATTGTGTTTGATCTTGATCATCTTGGCCGTGGAGGCATGGTTATGTCTTATGTATATGATGTCATTCTGGTTTCCCACTTTTTCCTCAAAAGTATTTTTGAAATAAAAATTTAATTTTTAGTGAGTCAAAATAAATAAAAATACCTACAATCTCTTCCATCATCTATATGATCATTTTCATTATGATCATATGTTCCACCTTCATTGACTCTATACTAATTAAATATAAAAATAAAATAGATCATCTATTTCATTATGAACATGATTCATGGAACCTATCACATGTTCCATCACCATATATCTCATTAAAACAGATGTTACTCCATCACTCAAACTAGACCATCTCAAGTCAAAACAATGATGTTATTATGACTATTATTGGGAGAGTTGACCGTTCTCGCAAAATAATTGAGTCGTAAAATTAAATAAATTTATTTTTCTATTCTATACCTACTATACAAGATAAATATTAATTTTTTAATTAAAAATTACAAATATATCAGAAATATAACCCCTCTAAACCCTCAAATTCATTCAAACCATACACCCAAGGATTTCATTCATGTGAAGAAATTTTATCAATTCTCCATGATATCACCATCTTCAATACAATTGATCTTAATAACCGAGGAATTCCTCCTCATCACTATAGTGTTGTGATGTATTTCAATTAACCCAACCATCAAAATTATCTTCACACATCATCATTGATAATTTATTCAGCATCATCGGTACTGGGTTCTCCATATTCCTCACACAATCATAATCACTTTGGCCAATGCAAAGGTGGCACTCCACTACCCATTATTTTTCAACAACTCTATCATAGCAAAGAAAATTCTCTTATTCTTCATTAGAAGTAGTCCAATAACTCCCTTTCATTACAGCCTTACATGAATCTCAAGATAAATAACTCACTTCACTCAATTATTTATTATTTTTCAATATTTATTATCCCATTTTTGTATCTCTATCACATTAAAATATTAAAATAAAATATTCTTATCATATTCCTAAGAAAAAATACTTTTTAATTTATATTATTTTTTCCAATATCATTATTTTCACTATATTGTGATCTGAAAAATATGTAAATGATAACAGATTCACATAAAACAAATGATAATGTTATCAATAGATATACATATAGTGTCCCATAGAAACACATTTGAGGAATACTATATTTAATAATATTTAATATCAAAATGAATCATCTTGGATAACATGCCATAAGAATACCTGAATCATGGAATTTTTTAATAATTGTTTTTAATAAATTAGGTTTAGATTTTTGTTGGTAAAGGGTTTGACCATGTGCCAAATGATTTGGTGGTTGGAAAATTATATACAAGAGAACTAAATCATTTATCACTCTAAAACATTCTATGGGGGAGAAAAAAATTAATTGGAACCCAATCCCACTAATAGGATAGTTCCAAATAATTTATATCACCCCATGATTCCTTTTAGATAAGAGCATTAAATGAATTGGTACACTTCTATCATGAGAACCATGGAGATCACTAATTCATTTTATTCTCTCTATTTTTTGACCCTGTAAAAGTTCAGTATCAACTCTTTCTTATATTTAGAAAAAAATTATCAATTTACTCATGTAGTCGAATTATATTTTCATTGTGGACCTTTAGTGCTTCTCAGTTTTCCATATTTAAAATTTATAGGTATTTCTTTTTTATATTTAAGTATCATTTTTATTGTTAAAAAACCTAATTTATTTGACTAGTTTTGTGTATAATTTATAGAGATAATATGTTCAACATTTTTTATATTTAATTCAATGATTTAATCCCTAAAAAATGTACAAGTTGAGTTAATTACATCAATTTTGGATTTATGATGTGTTTTCGGCTAAAACTGGAAAACTGCTTAATTTGGAAATATTGACTAATTTTAATAACTTTTGTAATTCACGCATATCTTTTAATATATCGATCCAATTATTGTGATTATTTTTTTATTCGGTTCATATATTTATTGTTTTAATATTTTATTTTTGGACCAGGATTTAATTAAGCCATTAAAGGGTCAGAAAAATTCAATCAATGTGGACAATTATTCTAGAAGACCGCGTGGATCCCACCTCAATGAATAAATCATAACTCTGTCTACACACCTCAAATTTGGGTGATTCAATTGGATGTGAAAGAATATTAAATGAGCCGTTTGTATGTCGAAGGTCTTGAAGATTTTCCACCATTAAAGCAGACCATGGATGCTGAAATTGTGGGGAAGGAAAAAAGAAAACATTCATCCAGAATTAATGCTCCAATTAAATTGGCCATATCACATTTTATACCGGGATGATAAATCCGAAATATTTTGATGAAACGTAAAACATATTTTTGAAGATATATTTAGAAGAAAAAATTCCAAAATTCAACCATTAAATTGGCCGAACGTGGTCAAACTTTTTGTGAAGATAATCTACAGCAAATTTTAAAGAGTTATTTTTAAGATCATAAATTTGATGACCGAAGGATGGAATGCCTTGGCCTATATAAGTAGGAGTTCATCCATGATGGGGAGGGAGTTGGAAACCACAATCAGAGATGGGAGGAATCCCAGGGACACTCAGGGAAATTATGCTTCATGATCATTCAGTTTCTTTTTTTATTTTTCTTTACATTAAAATGTCTCTCCTATAACGCATCATCTCACTTACCCCATCCATGGAGGGGTAGTTTAATTTGAGTGATTGGAAAGAGGGGAGGCTTTAACTATGTGTTGTGTTTGAGTTCTTGTGCTTAAAATGAATAAAATGTCATCTTCTTTCTTATTCTGGTTTCAATTCTAAATTCTGTATTAAATTCCAAATGTGGTAGTTTAGGTTTTGATTCTGAAATTATAAATTGCTTTGGTCGATGATCACATCTCCCTCCCCCCAATTCTAATCTGTATATGGTGGAACATGATTAGGGTTGGGTGGTGATTTCTTGGCGGTTTTCAAGCACGTGTGTAGGATTGTATGTCGGAATCATGGTTTATTAGGAAACAACAACTCCAGGTCTAGGATTTCTCTAATTAATCAAGAGACCATCAACAACGGTAAACACATTTGAAAGAGGATAGACAAATATAAGGTTTTAGAAAAAAAATCTCATCACATCTATCTGACCAAGGGAGAGAGAGGACTCGGTAGATGAATCTCTCTCTTACTAATTTAAGGAAGAAGAAGTGATAAAATTTGGAAACCATGATGGCACAACACTAGGTCAAGCCAAACCCAATCCGATCACCATCTTTATCATTTGTTAAAATCAATCAATTTATGTTGTTTTTTCTCTCATAGTCATTCAAATTAATTAAAACCAATCTTTTTAAGAAAACCAACAAAAAGTGACAAACTTGTTTTGTGTGCACTCCTCTTCAGGAGACTACCTAGGATCAACTGCTATACTATACTTAGGTAAATAAAATATCATTTTTCCACGCCCCACGACAGGCGTGCATCAAACTTGGCGCCGTTGCTGGGGAGGCAGTGCCTCAAAACTTATTTTTATAAAAAAAGTCTCTTTTGAATGACACGTAGTTCAAAAAGAAATTTATTAGAATTCGACACAGAAATTGAGCACACAATAACCAAATTAAGAAATCAAAATCTTCCCAAATACTTCAAAGAAATCAATCTCATTGATTCAAGTGTTAACTTGAGTGAAGACTTTGAACCTTTAGTAATGGCTTTAAATCTCAACCGAACCCTACGTGACATCTGTGCACCTCAATTTGTCAATCAAAATTATCAACATGCAATTCCTTCCTTAGAAAATGATTTTGAATTGAGAATTAACATGATCCAAGTGTTTCCTAAATTTCATGGTCTTGAAGGTGAAGACCTGAATCGACATATTCAAGAATTCACCTATGTCTGCTCCAGCTTCAAACCTCGAGCAGTCGCAGAAGAGAATGTGAAGTGGAGGGCATTCCCCTTCTCAATAGAGGGAGCATCGAAGGAATGGTCGTACAATCTGCAATTGGGGGAGATCAGTGACTGGGAAGATCTGAAAAAAATGATTTCTACAAAGATTCTTCCCAACATCCAGGAGAACTTCAATAAAGAAGGAGATTTATGTCATCCATCAATCAACTTGAGAAACACTCTACACATACTGGGAATGTTTCAAGAAGATTTGTGCATGTTATCCACACCAAGAAATATATGAGGACCAATTGCTTGTGTGCTTCTACCAACGATTTCTTGATAATGATAGGAATCTACTAGATGCCTCGTCGGGAGGATCCCTCATTGACAAATCACCTGCAAATATACGAGTTATGACTGAAATGATTTCACAAAAGTCCCAGTAGTTTGGCACTCTAGTTATGATCACCAGAGGAATCCATGAGGTAAGAACATCTGATTCAGTAGATTTAATTAGGAATGAAATGGGTGAACTCACCAGGTTGGTGAGACAAATAGCTGTGAACCATGTGAAGGAACAACAAGGACCGAATTAGGTATGTGGTTTATGCTCTTCTAATTCTCATTACACTGATCAATTTCCAGAAGTGTAGGAGACAGAAAGTTGTGCTGCAGCCTATCAACAAAGGCAATACCAACCGCAAACCCAACCAGGGTATGGGTTTCAACAGAATCAAGCCAGAGCACCTTTTCAATAGCAATATCAGAACCTGATAGCATTCCAACAACCTTATAAGAATCCCTTCCAACAACAACAAACTTTCCATCCACCACGTTTCCAGTGGAAGAATTATGAGAAACCATCCACAAGTGCACCGACAAATGAAGATCAACAGCTGAAGACAAGAGTTGCGGGAATAGAAGTTAAGATGTACAAGCTAGCTGATCAATTTGAAATAATTACGGATAATCTCACTAAGAACCAAGGTAAGATTCCCGCAAAAACAATTACAAATCCAAAGGAGAATGTTAGTGCAATCACAACCCGAAGCAGGAAGGAGCTCACACCACCAGAACAATTTGAGGAGGATGAATCTAGGGAACCTGCTGAAGCTCATCCTGTCCAACCAAAAGATGGAGTCAACAACAAATTAGAAAGAACAAGGTTCAGGAAAAAAATAATGGAAACACCATTGCAGAAACAACAAAGGGAGAAAAAGGATATCCCAACACCATTCCCATCAGCAATGGTTGAGTCAAAGAAGGTTTAAGAAGAACGACTTCAACGGGAAATTCAGGAAACATTCCAAAAACATGAGATTAACATCGCACTATTGGATGCAATCAGACAAATCCCTAAATATGAAACATTTATGAAGGAGATATGTACTAAAATATGGAGGCTGGATGGAAATGAGAGAATCAACTTAGGAAGAAGCGTCTCAGTATTGATCACACCACTGATACTGCAAAAATGTCAAGATCGAGGGACTTTCTCTATTCCCTGCACTATCGGTTCTTTAAATTTTACTGAGACACTATGTGATCTTAGAGCTTCAATAAATGTGATGCCTCACTCAGGGTTTTCATCTTTGCAGATCGGAGAACTGAAACCAACTCGGGTGGTGGTACAATTAGCAAACAGATCCACCATTTTCCCAACTGGAGTCGTTGAAGATGTACTTCTAGGAGTGAGAGGATTAATCTTTCCAGTAAAATTTTATGTCCTTGCCATGGAGGAAGAGCGAGTACCATCTGAATCTCCCATCATCCTAGGGATACCATTCCTAAAAACAGCAAGGAAAATCATCAACGTTCATGAAGGAACACTCACCATGGAGCTCGAAGATATTGTGGTACACTTCAATATTCTTGATACGCTGAAACACCCGTCCAGCAATCAATCACTTTATGCGATCTCCCATGATGAAATTATGGTACCAATTGAATACTCAGGTATGTTTCATGACTTTTTATCAGTAGGAGAACACTTTTCATTTGAATTTTATAACTCCCATGAACCTGAAAATTCTAATATCATGTGGGAGGATGACGTAAAATATGATTTTTTCAATGATTTGTTAAAAGGAAGTGAGATTATTCCAAAGAATTCAACCTTAGAAGTAGGAAACCTAAATGAAATATCATCCCTATAACAACCCCCATGTTTAGATATGAAGCCTTTGCCATGTGACTTGAAGTATGCTTACCTAATGGAAGGAGAGAAATTGCGAGTTATCATTGACAATAACTTATCCCATTCACAAGAACAAACATTGATTGACCTTCTCAAAAGGAATTTCAAAGCTATAAGATGGAGTTTAGGTGACATTCCTGGAATCATCCATAAGATATGCTCTCACAAGATATTTTTAGAAAGTTATTCTCGACCAGTTCGACAACCTCAAAGAGGACTCAATCCCACAATCATGGAGGTCATTAAGAAAGAGATAGAGAAATTTTTATTAGCTGATATCATTTACCCAATCTCTGATTCTCAATGGGTCAGCTCAATTCATGTAGTCCCCAAGAAAAATGTCTTGACCACTGTTAAAAATGAAGGAAATGAACAGATCCCCATGAGATTACAAAACAGCTCGAGAGTGTGTATAGATTACAAGAAGCTAAATCATGTTACCAGAAAAGAACACTTTCCTATTCCATTAATTTATCAGATGCTTGAAAGGTTAGCTGGGAAAACTCATTACTATTTTTTAGATGGATTCTCAGGATATTTTCAGGTACCAATTGCACCAGAAGACCAATAGAAGATGACCTACACATGCCCTTTTGGAACATTCACCTACAAAATGATGCCTTTAGGGCGATGCAATGCCCTAGGTACATTTCAATAGTGTATGGTGAGTATTTTATTAGACCACATTGAGTACTGATTAGAGGTGTTTCTTGATGATTTCACAGTTTTTATAAATTCATTTGATCATTGCTTGGGAAATTTGGAAAAAGTTTTGAAAACATGCATCGAAAAAAACCTTGTCTTGAATTTTGAAAAATGTCATTTCATGATTGAAAAGGGGATAGTTTTGGGCCACATAATTCCACAAAATGGGATTGATTTTGAAAAATCCAGAGTTTATGTAATAAATTCCTTACCATATCCAACTTGTGTAAAACATGTTAGATCCTTTTTAGGGCATGAAGGATTTTACAGAAGATTCATCAAGGATTTCAGTAAGATTATTCTCCCTCTATCAAGATTACTTTTAAAGGATGCTAAATTTAATTTTTATTATCCATGCAGGTAATAATTTGATGAATTAAAGGAAATGCTGATAACACCACCAATAATGCAGCCACCCAATTGGGATTATCCTTTTGAGATACTTTGTGATGCATCCAACCAAGCAGTGGGAGACGCTCTATCATAGAGAATTGATAGCAAGCCTCAATTCATCTCCTACGCATCAAGGAACTTGGATGAAACACAAATAAATTACACAACCACATATAAGGAGTTCCTTTCAGTCGTTTTTGCACTAGATAAATTCCGATCATATCTTCTGGGAACTAAAGTTGTTTTTTATGATCATGCAGATCTTAGGTACTTAATGAAAATGGCGGATGCTAAACCACGGTTGGTGAGATGGATGCTACTCTTACAAGAGTTCAATTTGGAAATCAATTATAAGAAGGGGACTGAAAATCAAGTGGCTGATCATCTGAGTCGACTACCCCACTCTGCTGAAATGGAAATCCCAAAGCAGAACCCACTTAATGATGAGCTTCCTGGAGAACAACTCTATATCATCAACAGTGAAGTACCATTGTATGCCAACATTGTCAACTATTTGGTAACAACTTAGGTACCCTCTCATCTAATCTCTCATCAACAACATAAGCTTAAATATGAATCATGATTTTACATTTGGGAAGACCAGTTTCTGTGGAAAATTTGTAATGATCAAATCATAAGAAGATGCTTTCCAAGAAGTGAAATTGAATCAGTGTTTGAATTTTTTCATAAATTATCTTGTGGATTCCAATTTGGACCTCAGAGGACTACCCGAAAAGTTTTAGAATCTGGACTCTACTGGCCCACCTTATTCAATGATGCATAAAAATTTTGTCAAAGATGTGAAAAATTCCAATTTTCTGGTAACATATCCAAACAACATGAAATTCCACAAAAACTAATAAACTTCTGTGAAATATTTGAAGTTTGGGGCATAGATTTCATGGTACCATTCCCAATTTCATTTGGAAATTCTTATATTCTTTTCGCTGTAGACTATGATTAAAAATGGGTAGAAGAAAAAGCAACCAGAACTGATGATGCTAAAGTTGTTTGTGATTTTGTTAGGGCTAACATTTTATGTATGTTTGTCGTGCCTCGAGCAATCATCAGTGATCAGGGAACTCATTTCTGCAACCGGAAAGTGGAAGGATTGCTGAAGAAGTATGGGTTTCATCATAGAACATCTACCCCATACCATCCCCAAAAAAATGGCCATGCTGAAGTCCCCAATAGAGAAATCAAAGCCATTCTTGAAAAGACTATTAAACCCAACCGGAAGGACTTGATCCAAAAGTTAGATGATACAATATGGGCATACAGAATGGCCTACAAGTCACTGATAGGGATGAGTCCCTATAGACTGATATATGGAAAGAGTTTCCACCTTCCTCTGGAGTTGGAGCATAGAGCCTACTGGACGGTCAGAGAGATGAATCTGGACCTTGAGAAAGCCGAGAAAGAAAGAAGATTGAAGTTTCATGAGTTAGAGGAAATTAGAAGAGAATCTTTTGAAAAATCAATGATCTATAAAGAGGGCACAATGATGGACCATGACAAGATAATTCAACCAAGAACATTCAACCCTGGAGATCACGTGTTACTATTCAAATCCAGACTTAATCTTATGCCAGGTAAACTTCGTTCTAGATGGGAAGGCCCCTTCACTATTACTCATGTATACCCCTTTCGTGTTGTGCATATTCAAAAGGAAGGAGAAGGAAACCCATTCACTGTAAATGGGCAGAGGATGAAGAAGTTTGATGGGACCGTACCTCATGAACCAGTGGAGGAGATCACACTCCTCCCTAAATACAAATGAAGACCTACCAGGTTGCATCATTCCATTACACTTGATTAAATGCAGTAACTCCATTTTTTTGAAACTTTCATAAAACAAATTCCATTTACATGCATTGAGGACACTGCATCAATTAATTGTGGGGGAGGGAATCTTGTAGAATATGATTTTTTTTCAAAAAAAAATTAATTTTCTTTAGTCGAGCCAACGACATTAAACAAAGGCGCTACCGGGAGGAAACCCGCTTTTTCCCCCATTGTCCACTGGTCCTCTTAGTCATTTAACAACATGATTGAACAGGACCACACTATCAATTGTTTTCATTCTTATATTTCAGGTCCATTAACAATGAAACTATAGTGGGATTACACATTGTGAAGAAAAGCATCCATTTTAAAGGGGAGTAAGAGTTTCAATTCCATGTTATCCAACTTTATTCCCCACATTTTTAGTCTTTTAAAGATTTAATTAAAAAATGCATGCCCACGCTTGAATTCATGTTTTACTTGATGTATCTTGGATACATGAGTCTCATAGGAATCTGGTGATTCCATGATTTAGATTTCAATGTTAATGAGATTGAATGATTAAAATGGATAATTGGACTATTAAAGTGAAGCAAGGATATTGAAATAAGGACTCATGATTTGAGGGAATTTATTGATTCATGTAAATGAAATTTCCCTTCCATTTTTCATGATTTGAATTTCTAAAATTCATGTGAATGAATTTGTTATTATTAATCCTGCCATGAGTGATTGTCCAAAATCATATTCTCATTCCTGAGAGGATTTCTAGAACAAATATTTCCTATTTTTTCTTTACCATATTTCTTGAGTGATCTTGGGATGTGCCACCAGATAGAACTTGTATTGAAACTTGTCAAAGCTATGACTATACAAAAACAAATTTAAAATGATTGAGGTACTACATTGGCTAGAAACATATTTACCTGAGACCCACCCTTACATTTATCCTTCATTATCACATAGAAGCCATGAATTTCCTTATTGTTTTAAGCCACATTACAAGCTGATATTTCCTTACCTACCTCCACTTTTAGTATTTTTGCATGAATATTTCAAGTTTGAGTGTGGGGGAATGGACTTTCGTGTGCGTTTATTGGGATATTTATCATTTTTTGTGTGGGGTAAGGTGTGCGTCATCATTTTGGGAAATGTATTATTAGAAAATTGGGCACGAGTCATCATTTCATTATGCTTCTTTCATTTCATCTGATTCTCCTAAAAAATGAGAAAATAAAGTTGTGCCTTTCTGGAGCATAATAAAAAGAGAGAAAAATAAAGTTGTGCCTTTCTAGAGGTTTACAAAAAAATAGGAGAAGAACTTGGATGATATCATTATTTGTAATCATTAATTGACTCATGACCCATGTCATTAAAAGGGGTGGTGCTATATTTCACATGGTCAAAAGGGATTTGAGTGATGTTCATCCTCTGTTTTCACTTGATTAATCATCCATTGTAATTAAGAGTCAAAACTCCTACTTCTGGCCTTAAATTATTTCAATTATTTACCCACCAACCAAAATCCACAGAGTCATTTGAACCTTTATTTCAAGTCCTCATGATTTTTTGTGTGTTTTGTCTTTACAAAGTAGAGAAAGTAGTTCCTTTTCAAGCCTATGGATATGGAGCATGTTCTCATGATATGAGCATAACTCCATTATTAATTTTATCATGAGTGATGAGATAAACGATTCAAAATATAGGTAGATCATGATTTGGCATGTTTAATAATAATAAATTGAGAAGCTTGAATGAATGAAAGGAGAAGCTCCATTTTTTTTAAAAGGGGAAAAGTGAAATGCATGAATTGATTGTTTCATTGAAAAATGGGAAATTAAATTTATATTTTTTGTGGAACTTAAAAATTTGATTGTTCATTTATAATTGTTTTATTTTATTGCATTTAAATTTAAATATTGGTAACATTGGTGCCCTTTGAATTCCATGTTGATATTTTATACTCGAGGAAAAGCATAGTTTAAGTGTGGGGGAATTGATAGAGATAATATTTTCATCATTTTTTATATTTAATTCAATAATTTAATCCCTAAAAATTGAACAAGTTGAGTTAATTACATCAATTTTGGATTTATGAGTTGTTTTGGGTTAAAACTGGAAAACTGCTTAATTTGGAAATATTGACAGATTTTAATCACTTTTGAAATTCACTCATATCTTTTAAAATATAAATCCAATTAATGTGATTATTTTTTTATTCGGTTCAAAGAGTTATTGTATTAATCTTTAATTTTTGGACCAAGATTATATTAAGCCATTAAAGGGTCAGAAAAATTCAATCAATGTGGAAAATTATTTTGGAAGACCGTGTGGACCCCACCTCAATGAATAAATCATAACTCGGTTTACACACCTCAAATTTGGGTGATTCAAATTTTATGTGAAGTAATATTAAATGAGTCATTCGTATGTCTAAGGGCTTGAAGATTTTCCACCATTAAAGTAGACCATGGATGCAGAAATTGTGGGGAAGGAAAAAATGAAACATTCATCCAGAATTAATGCTCCAATTAAATTGGCCATATCTAAATCTATACAGGGAGGATAAATCTGAAATTTTGCGATGAAACGTAAAACATATTTTTAAAGATCCTTTTACAATACAACATTCCAAAATTCGGCCATTAAATTTTTCGAACGTGGTCAAACTTTTGGTGAAGATAATCTGCATCAAATCTTAAAGAGATATTTTGAAGATCATAAATTTGAAGACCGAAGGATGGAATACCTTGGACTATATAAAGAGGAGTTCAAACATGATGAGGAGGGAGTTGGACACCACAATAAGAGACGGGAAGAAGCCATGGGACACTCGGGGAAATTCTCCTTCAGCATCATTCTGTTTCTTTCTTTTATTTTTCTTTACATTAAAATGTCTCTCCTCTCCCGCATCATCTCGCTTACCCCATCCATGTAGGGGTAGTTTCATTTAAGTGATTAGAAATAGGGGAGGTTGGACCTATGTGTTGTGTTTGAGTTCTTGTGATTGAAATGAATAAAATTTAATCTTCTTTATTATTCTGGTTTCAATTTTTAATTCAATATTAAATTCCAAATGTGGAAGTGTTAGGTTTTGATTCTGAAATTATAAATTGCTTTGGTCGTTGGTAACATCTCCCTCCACGCAATTCTAATCTGTATACGGTGGAACATGATTAGGGTTGGGTGGTGATTGCTCGGCGGTTTTCAATAATGTGTGTAGGAATGTATGTCAGAATCTTGGTTTATTAGGGAACAACAACTCCAGGTTTGGGATTTCTCTAATTAATCAAGAGACCTTATACAACCCTAAACACATTGGAAGGAGGATAAACCAATCTAAGGTTTTAGAAAGGAAAATTCTCATCACATCTATCTGACCAAGGGAGAGAGAGAACATGGTAGATGAATCTCTCTCTTACCAGTTTAAGGAAGAAGAAGAGATAAAATTTGGAAACCATGATGGCACAACACTAGGTCAAGCCGAACCCAATCTGATCATCGTCTTTATCATTTTTTAAAATCAATAAATTTCTGTTGTTTGTTTGTCTCATAGTCATTAAAATTAATTAAAACCAATGTTTTTAAGAAAACCAACAAAAGTGAAAACCTTGTTTTGAGTGCACTCCTCTTCGGGAGACTACCTAGGATAAACTGCAATACTATACTTAGGTAAATAAAATATTGTTTTTCCACGCCCCACGACAGGCGTGTGTCAATAATACTGTATTGTGTTTTAATAGTAATTTTATTAAATTATAATATTTTATATAATGTTAATCTCACATGTTTATTTTGAATTATACTATTTAATTATTTGTATACCTTGGTAGTCAATGTTATAATGCTTTGTTTGTGGAATGTTATTAATTTTAATGTTTCAGTATAATATAATTAATTAATTTCACATTTCTAATAAAATTGCATGTTTAGATATTATTACTTATTAAATTACATATTTAATTAAAGAATAATAATTAGTTTCATGTTTAATTATACAAATTAATAAACTTTATATTTATTTTAGAAATTAAATTTTTACTTATTAAAATACATTTTTTATAAAATTTGTTAAAATTTGTATATTTAATTATAAAATATTAATAATTTTCATGATTATATGTTAAATATTATATTTATTGTTATTTATAATATACTATAGGATTTTGAAATAATGATAAATTACTTTAAATTTTGGAATTTTTTTATTCGGCGTGTTTTATGAATCATTTTTAATTAATATTACTTATGAATATATATTTTTATTATTATTAATGTGTATATAAATACCTATCATGTATGAAAATGTTGAGTTGTTTTTGTTAACATATTAAAGTTTATTTATATATTTTGACTACAAAATGTTATTGTAAAACTATAGGGAGAAGTTGAAAAAAAAATCACCCTAAAATTATTGTAATTTAATGATTGTGTTATCCAAGAAATGAAATCCCTATATGGATATTACATGTGGTCATAGGCTCTGTCACCGATTCAATAGGGGGTAACCTAAATAAATACCTAGTCTAAAACACATGCGGGACATTCTTTAGAAATGATCATTATGTGTGATAATTAATTATTAAAATTAGGAATGAAAAACATTATTGATTAAGTAATGACTATTAAAATAAAAATATAAAATTTTATTAAAGTTAACACCACAGTTTCTAAGTAATTTAATCTTTGTCAGGATATAGTAATTGGATACAGGATCTGATATAGATTCACTATAAATCCCCGACCCCAGTTACCTAGAGTCGGTGCATTATTACATAACATTGGCATGATCACAAGAAGGATCAAATCTCGAAAGACTGATTGGTTTAGTAGCCTTGGAAACACTAGATATATTCATAAGTCTTACATTACATCATAAAAATGAAAACTACAACAACATATATTCTTAATATTCCACACTCATAACCCCACATACTATCCCTGCATGTCATTCATAATTTACTTCTTCATACCCTGGGAATAATAAAACATAGAAAAAGGGGTGAGCTCAAATTCCCAGTAAGGATACCAATATAGAGGAAACTTTCATAAATAAGAATAAACATTTATGGAAATGTATAACTAAAACAGAAGCCTTTTAAACTTGATCTTCAACATAGTATAGAAAAAATAAAATGAAATAATGCCATTTACCTATTCACATGGATATTATACTAATATAATAATCACATGAAATATCAATAACCACTTCCATAATAATGGAATGCATAATTCCAGACTATCATAACCACATAGCCAAGGCCTCGTGCCAAGAATACAAATAAGATTTTATCAAGGCCTTGTGCCAAGACACTAGTTTGTCTCATGATACCTACCAATGCATCGAGGAGCTAAAGCGGGATCCACCCGTCACTTACTAAGTCCAATGCATTCCCATATGAAAAGGTTTAAACATAACCTAAACATTCGTATTAAAACTAGCATACAAAATGTCAACAATTTCTCTATAAACCATGAATGGTATAAAAATAACACATCCACAGTAAAAGATATCACAAAACCTTCAATACAATACAAAAGTTTTTTATCACAATAAATCAACTTCAAAGAATCTTAAAATACATCAAAGGATGTTGACATAGATGAAATCAAAACTATTTGAGAGAAATATCTCTTTTCTCGAAATCATTTAAAAGTCACACATTAATGAAGGAAGTAATTTAAAAGAGATTTTTGAATCAAAGTGTCCCATACCACTTTGAAAATTTTGAAAAGAAATATCATTTCAAAGACATCATGTCCATATAAATAAATCCTTAAAATCATTTTGAAAACATCGACATTAATTAAAAAGATTTAGAAAGATAAATCTTTAAAACATTTAAAATTATGATCTTGATAAAGAGTACCTTTCACAAATTCTTAAAATATTCATTTGAAATCATTTAAAAGTAACATAATTATAAAATAAAACATTTAAATTGAGAATATTCTTATAAGCTTGTGAGGGAAGCTTTGACGATTTTATAACGGTGGTAAATAGCCGCACCCGCCGTATAAGTTAAAAAAAACATTCTTACCTTAATCCTGTCGAAAAGGTTAAAAAGCACCTTGTTTGGAAAACGATGGAATGATTCCTTTATAAAACACTTATAAAAATTCAGACAAGGGTATAAATGACTTTAAACCATATTCCTGTAAATGGTGAAAATGTTTTGAAATACATTTTGAAGAAACATGGATGTGGACGATAAAGAAATCCCAGTAGATTATTACGTATAAACAACCTCGGATAATGGAGAGATTGCGAAATAAACCCTTAACTTGTAATTTTTCATGGTTGGTGTAGGTTAACCTCCTATATAATGGTGAAATAATTGTTATTAAATTATTCAATAATCATATACGTTAATATGATATCATATATGATCTTTTAACATTGCTTTGTTAATAATATCTTAGTATTATAGTTGTTTCGGGTGTTAACTTACTCGTTTTCTTTTATATGTTTTGTTATGTAAGTCATGTTTGTAATGGATAGGATGTATCTTAATCATACCAATAATGATATCAAGTACTTAAAAATTATTTTTAAATCCTCAAATTATAATTATACTTGAATGGATATGATAGAGAATGAATCTCATCGCGTTCGTGGAGACGGTAGTCCGTACGTAAGCACAAGCGACAATATCATTCTTTTGATATTAAAATAATATATAATTGGATGTTATATCATATATACAGAATCATTATCATTTTATATTTATTATTTACATGAGTTACACATCATTATTATACCAATCCAAATAATAATTTATTGAATAACAATTACACCACGACGTGGAGACGGTAAGCCGTATGTACGCACGTATGGTGACATGTTATTCAAAGGATGGATAGAATACTGAATATGGTTGTACCATATTTATAATTACATAACAGTATATATATGATACTGGAGTTATTATTTTAGAATGGTAACAACAAAGGAAGAGGAAGTGGAAGAAGAAAGGAACTTGAAAAAGTGTGGTGAAATCATTACCTCTTCTTCAGGTTCTTCCTTTTGATTTGATCAAAATGGCTCCTTAGGTTGGCTTTTTGTAACACCCGGAGCTTCCACGATACGATTCTCATTCAATAATGCAATAGCTTGCATTGTACGCAACTTCGAGTTCTAAAACACCGCGACAAATCAAAGTAGCTGTTATGAATAGTAATAACCACTTTTTAAATTTATAGAAATTTTATATTTCAAAATGGACTTCATTTTTGTATTCCTAATATTTAAATTAGCCTATGTTGAATTTTTTGTAATTTTCTGAGAACTTCAAAAATTTTAGGAATAGTGAAAAATACTTAAAACAACTTTCTTAATCAAAATAATGTATAGTGATAAGTTATAATATTGAGTGGTTTTAAAGTATAATTAGAATATATTTTTACCATTTTATCCAATGGTGGTCATTAGAATTAATTTAACATTGAAATTGGACATAAACAATTGCCAATCTTTTGATATAAATTGTTTTTTTAAAAACACGCTATTTGTTGTGACAGTGGGAATTAATTATAAAATTAATTAATGCAACTTATATGTTTGGAATTTTTTAAAATACAAATCATTTTTGAATTCGGAATATCAATTATAGCTTAGGGTGAAATTTTGGCCTTGTTCTGAAAAACTTCAATTTTTGATGAATAGTGAAACCACTAAGTGGTAGTTAAATAACCGATTTTTCGTTGAAATGAAATATTACCACTTCTGTGATTTGATTTTAAAAAATCCTACATACATGGTTTTCATCAAGAAGTAAAATGTGGTTCAATGAGATTAAAATAATTTTTTGGTGAATAGTAACTTTTATGTTCTTAATCGCGATTAGAGGTAATTAGTGTAGTTTAAGGTAAAAATAATGTTTAAATAATATGAGATGGTCTTGAAACGTGTCCTACTCCTATTAGATGAGTCATGGCCGACCAAGAAAACCCATGGGTCAACTTGAGGACCACATGGATCCACTTTAGTTGGAAAATGACATTAATATATATTTATTTAATGTTAAAATTAAATTGACACAAACATGAGTTGTTTTACTAAAACAGTTTTTAAGTGGGGTTACACAAGTCCAAATTTTGACTATAAATATTCATTAGAAAGATAAAACGATTTCATACATCATAGTAGTATTTTTATAATTTTTAGACATTAAATAAATTAAATTATTTATGACATCATTATGATACAGCGATGACCTCATTATTTAATGATTTAAATAAAATGAGAAGATAATGCAAAATCCAAGGCTTAAACTTGTCCAAAGCCTATTGTATGAGGTTATTTAGAACCCTTATCACCTTATCCACGAATTATATAAGTTTGGGACCTTTAGAATCCGAAAATCATTGTATAATAATGTAACATTTCAATCTTTCCAAAAGAGCCCCTCCTCTCCACTTATAAAAGGCCCCCACCTCTCCCACCTTATTCACACCATCAAGCCATTTGGCTCGGCCAACCTCTGCCCAAATACTCTACCAACTTCCCCCTATTACTCCTAGAAGACTCACTTTGGGCAGAACTCTTCTCAAGGAAGCCTTTGGGCTCAAATCAAAAAGAGTTACCCGATTTTGAGGTAATGTCTTCTCTAATGTTGTTTTGTTTTATTTTTCTTCTCAAACCCCCTGAACTCTTTTTATTCATTTCTTTTGTAACAACACCAGTATCCTAAATATACTAGGATGTTGTTATAATAAGGATTCGAGCTACACTTACACACACATACATCTAATGGTTAATGAACATATGGTTTTTGTGGATGGAAAATTTCTGCCTCACGAAACGATGATTGTTCAACACTCATATAACACCTTCAAAGGTGGCCATTAAGATGTCACTATTTTTATATATGATATATAATATGTTTATGTTTTAATTATTTTCTGTATTTCTCATTTATGGAATACTTTATGATTTCCATTATGGGTAAAACGCGATAATCTCATTTTAGGAAGTGCGGACTACCGCCACCTCAAAGTGATGTGAATCGTTAATGCCATATGCGGGATGTATAAAGGATGGAGTAAATGATATTATATATGATATTATACTGGAACTATATTATACCTTTATATAATTATGATTTCATTACATTAAATACGAAATAGAAATGAAAGTATCGTTCATGCGTACGTACTGCTTACCGTCTCCATGAACGGTGCATTTCATTTCTTACCTCTAAATGTTACGTGACATTATGAATGAATGTATATACTGTATATATATGATATATATGACATCTAAATCATGAATATAATTCTGGATATAATGGATATTCTACCACATGAACAACTTATAATTATAAGAAGTTTATTGTTGACTCAAGTACCAAAGATCGACAAAACGACCGTTATTAACTTAAATAATTACATAATGTTCATATCATTATAATAAGTGATATAATAAGGATAATGAAATTGAAAATTGTTCTTAATAAGGTATATATTAACTCTAGTTTATTATTCAGGAGGTTAAATAACGGTTGAGTCAAGTTGGACACAAGGTAAGGGAATTTCATAACCCAACTTCCATTCTTTGGGTTAATCTCCTACTTTCAAATTATGTCATGATATTATTATGTTGTATATTGTATTTATACTTTCTTTATGTGTACATATAGTGAATACACATAATAGATATATTTTATTTAAAAATGATCTTTTTAAGGGACTTCGTCTCAATCTCCATTCATTGAGGCATATTTTGTTTTATACACTAATTTCTTTTATACAGTGTATAAACCCCTTTGACTTTTACGTTTATTCAAAAGGAATCTTTTTTATACGAAGCGTTTTACTAAACGACAAAAAGGGAATGTTTTTATTTCCGTACTTATGCGGCGACAATGACTTCTCCGCCACCGTGACCATTATTTGAGATTCGGCTTCCTCTACAAGCCATCTTTTTTTAATGAAAAATAAATACAAAGTTTTAACTCTCTTTTATTTTGGTATTGAAAACGGTTTTGAAAGCATTTTTATTATATCAATGTTTTGTATTTATATCTTGTGATTGAAATGTGGAAATGTTATGTTTCCTTTATGCATGTTTTATGTGATACGATTATGTTATGGTTTATGATATGTTTAAACCTATTCATATGAGGAATGCATTGGACTTAATAAGTGACGGGTGGAGCCCGCTATAGCTCCTCGATGCATCAGCAGGTCTCATGAGACAAACTAGTGTCTTGGCACGAGGCCTTGACAAAAGCTTATTTTTGGTCTTGGCACGAGGCCTTGACTACGTGGTTATGATAGTCTGGCATTATGCATTTCCATCATTATGAAAGTGGTTATTGATATTGCATGTGATTATTCGACTAGTAGAATATCCATGTGAGGAAGTGAATGGCATTATCTCATTTTATTTTTTCCATATTATTCTAAAGTTCAAGTTTAAAAAGGATTTTGTTTTAGTTGTACATTGCCTTAAATGTTAATGTTTATTTATGAAAGCTTCCGCAATATTGTTATCCTTACTGAGCATCTGAGCTCACCCCTTTCAATGTTTTAATATTTTCCAGGATGTGAAGAAGTATTTTATGAATGACCTGTAGGGATAGTCAGAAGAGGATTTGAGTGTGGACTATAAAGACCATGTTATTGTAGTTTGTTTACTTTTTGATGTAATGTAACGTTTAAGAATGTATCTAGTGTTTCCAAGGCTACTAAACTAATCGGTCTTTCGAGATTTGATCTTTTGTGATCAGGCCAATGTTACGAAGTAATGCACCGACTCTGGGTAGCTGGGGTCGGGGCGTTACAGTTGGTATCAGAGGCAGTTTAGTACTAACCTTGGAAGCTAGATTTAGATAAACTCTGATTAGAGCACATAGCCCAAAGATAGACTTTGAGGATTAGTATAGAAGAACTTCCTAGAATTATGGTATTGTAGAGATTTTGTGAGTTTTCCGAGCAATACATCCATGTCTGGATACGAGTAGGTAGAGGAAGCTCTGGCAAAGATGTACCTAGGGGTAAAACCCGAAAACACCGCTTTGAGCTAGACTCGAACGGGAACTGGTGCACGACAATGGGCCTTGCTGCACTCTTGGTTACGACACTCCCGGGGAATTTTCTTAGGATAATTCTCATTTTCTTTACAAACCATTATGTAGGGTTTATGAGTATATACTTCTTCAAAGAAAACATTCTTATGATTATGGATTAAATCCATAAACCGTTAAATTTACATTAATTATTTTAAAAGATTGGAATTATTCATTATAATTCATAAACTAACCTAGTTTATGTCATTGTATAGAAATGGCGCCCAGTAGAAGGAATGTGAACTCCAGCAATACGTATGATCCAAAGAGTAAGAAGGATCGTATCTTTCACGGTATTAAGCCAACATTTCGAAGGGAAATAGTCTCCCATGTGTTCTCAACATATGAAGAAATAGTATCATGTGTTAATAAGATATGTAAAGAATTCTCTGATTCCTATGGCTTTGAAGCGAAGCAAGAGATGAAAGGGATGGAAGAGAGAATGATGGATAAAGGGATGAGGGGAAAGAAGATTTTTCCAATATGTGGTAATTGTGGGAAGAAACATCATGGAACTTGCCTAAAGGGAATGGGAGTTTGTTATAAGTGTAGAGAAAAAGGACACAAAGTGCGTGACTGCAAGGGTAAGAAAATGGTTTCAAATGTACAATGCTTATTCTGCAAGGATTGGGGACACTACGAAATCCAATGTCCAAATCATCAGAGTATGCCCCAAATGATGTTATTGGATAATAATAAAGTTATGATACTACCACAGATGAGGAGTAATTATTATAGTTCTTATGTTGTTATTAAAGAATTTTGTAATTTGAGTGTTGAATCAATGATGTACTGGTTATAATAATTATGGAGTATATAAGGATTGTACTGCAAGACTATTTCATCAAGGACTTGAGATTGTGTGGAACCAATAAAAGTGACTCCACAGTAGGTTAAATTTTTGGAAAATATATGGTTGAGAGAAAGATAAACCATAATATGGTTCTGATACCGAGATTGTGATTTTGGAATAATACGTGATTGATTTGGATAAATTATATTGGATATACTTAACTTCCTTGAAACTGATTGATGTTTTGTATACATTTTTGGATAGAAGGAGTATATCTAGTATTCTATAAGGAATAATGGATCATGGTAATTAAGTATGTTTAAAAAAAATATATGATGAAGGTAATCATATTTTTAGTATGTAACATAAGAGAAACTTTTATTTGTTTGGGGAATCTGATGTTACAATTGATTTTGGAATTTAGAGACCTTTTAGAGAAAGTCTGGATGGAGGTATTTTGGATAACTATTAAGGTTGGAATAGATTAAGTTGAACCATGGATAGTATTGTTTAAGGTTAAAGAATTTCTGAAGATTATTTTTGGAATATTATAATACTATAGTTTTAGGAAAAGGACAACCTCCAGGGTGGGGAATAACCCGTCGCGTCAGACAAAGCTGCAGGAATCGAACCCACAATCATGGTGCGACATGCCTTTATTTCATACCACTAGCCTACAGGAAGTCCCTGGTTATTAAAAAATAATTTTACTAATCTAAATGGTATGAGTTAACATTTGGAACCTTATACAGTTAGGATAAGTATAAAATTTTTGAGTTCTATTATCTTTTTGAGTGAAAGATGAGTTGAAGGTTGAAACTCTAGTTGTCAAGCATAAATATATATATACCTATCTCTTATTCAATGAATAAATTAATTCTTAAACTTTAGTAAAAGGATATTGAAATAAAAAATGTGTTATCCTAATACCTTATGTCTTGTTGAAATGATGATATTTTAAATCAACATAGATTGAAGGCTTTGAGGCCCTCAATTTGACAGTTGATTGTGATTGATGACCTCAATCACTCCCTACAAATATTTACGTTTTTCCTCCAATTATATGTCTCTAATTGCCACCAATGTTCTTCCTTATCGAGATCATAATTTTGTGGTGACTTTCTTATTTCCATTTCCCTCTTATTAAGGCAAAATTTTATCTTATTTCTGATGTGAGTTTTCCTCAAAGGTATTTTCTCTTTTCAACCTTTTATTTACAAAGAAAAATTTCAAATTGAGAGGATGCAATTTATTGAAGGAGGGGAGAATGTAACACCCGGAGCTTCCATGATACACTTCTCATTCAATAATGCGATAGCTTGCATTGTACGCAACATCGAGTTCTAAAACACCGCGACAAATCAAAGTAGCCGTTATGAATAGTAATTACCACTTTTTAAATTTATAGAAATTTTATATTTCAAAATGGACTTCATTTTTGTATTCCTAATATTTAAATTAGCCTATGTTGAATTTTTTGTAATTTTCTGAGAACTTCAAAATTTTTAGGAATAGTAAAAAATACTTAAAACAACTTTCTTAATCAAAATAATTTATAGTGATAAGTTATAATATTGAGTGGTTTTAAAGTATAACTAGAATATATTTTTACCATTTTATCCAATGGTGGTCATTAGAATTAATTTAACATTGAAATTGGACATAAACAATTTCCAATCTTTTGATATAAATTGTTTTTTTAAAAACACGCTATTTGTTGTGACAGCGGGAATTAATTATAAAATTAATTAATGCAACTTATATGTTTGGAATTTTGTAAAATAGAAATCATTTTTGAATTCGAAATATCAATTATAGCTTAGGGTAAAATTTTGGCCTTGTTCTGAAAAACTTCAATTTTTGATGAATAGTGAAACCACTAAGTGGTAGTTAAATAACTGATTTTTCGTTGAAATGAAACATTACCACTTCTGTGATTTGATTTTCAAAAATCCGACATACATGGTTGTCATCAAGAAGTAAAATGTGGTTCAATGAGATTAAAATAATTTTTTGGTGAATAGTAACTTTTAAGTTCTTAATCGCGATTAGAGGTAATTAGTGTAGTTTAAGGTAAAAGTAATGTTTAAATAATATGAGATGGGCTTGACACTTGTCCTACTCCTATTGGATGAGTCATGGCCGACCAATACAACCCATGGGTCAACTTTAGGACCCCATGGATCCACTTTAGTTGGAAAATGACATTAATATATATTTATTTAATGTTAAAATTAAATTGACACAAACATGAGTTGTTTTACTAAAACCGTTTTTAAGTGGGGTTACACAACTCCAAATTTTGACTATAAATATTCATTAGAAAGATAAAACAATTTACTACATCATAGTAGTCTTTTTATAATTTTTAGACATTAAATAAATTAAATTATTTTTGACATCATTATGATGCAGCGATGACCTCATTATTTAACGATTTAAATAAAATGAGAAGATAATGCAAAATCCAAGGCTTACACTTGTCCAAAGCCTATTGGATGAGGAGATTTAGAACCCTTATCACCTTATCCACGAATTATATAAGTCTGGGACCTTTAGAATCCGAAAATCATTGTATAATAATGTAACATTTCAATCTTTCCAAAAGAGCCCCTCCTCTCCACTTATAAAAGGCCCCCACCTCTCCCACCTTATTCACACCTTCAAGCCATTTGGCTCGGCCAAAATCTGCTCAAATACTCTCCCAACTTCCCCCTCTTACTCCTAGAAGCCTCACGTTGGGCAGAACTTTTCTCAAGGAAGCCTTTGGGCTCAAATCAAAAAGAGTTACCCGATTTTGAGGTAATGTCTTCTCTAATGTTGTTTTGTTTTATTTTTCTTCTCAAACCCCCTAAAATCTTTTTATTCATTTCTTTTGTAACAACAACAGTATCCTAAATATGCTAGGATGTTGTTATAATAAGGATTCGAGCTACACTTACACACACATACATCTAATGGTTAATGAACATACGGTTTCTGTGGATGGCGAATTTCTGCCTCACGAAACGATGATTGTTCAACACTCATATAACACCTTCAAAGGTGGCCATTAAGATGTCACTATTTTTATATATGATATATAATATGTTTATGTTTTAATTATTCTTCTGTATTTCTCATTTATGGAATACTTTATGATTTCCATTATGGGTAAAACGCGATAATCTCATTTTAGGAAGTGCGGACTACCGCCCCCTCAAAGTGATGTGAATCGTTAATGCCATATGCGGGATGTATAAAGGATGGAGTAAATGATATTATATATGATATTATACTGAAACTATATTATACCTTTATATAATTATGATTTCATTACATTAAATAGGAAATAGAAATGAATGTAGCGTTCATGCGTACGTACCACTTACCGTCTCCATGAACGGTGCATTTCATTTCTTACCTCTAAATGTTACGTGACATTATGAATGAATGTATATACTGTATATATATGATATATATGACATCTAAATCATGAATATAATTCTGGATATAATGGATATTCTACCACATGAACAACTTATAATTATAAGATGTTTATTGTTGACTCAAGTACCAAAGATCGACAAAACGACCGTTATTAACTTAAATAATTACATAATGTTCATATCATTGTAATAAGTGATATAATAAGGATAATGAAATTGAAAATGGTTCTTAATAAGGTATATATTAACTCTATTTTATTATTCAGGAGGTTAAAGAACGGTTGAGTCAAGTTGGACACAAGGTAAGGGAATTTCATAACCCAACTTCCATTCTTTGGGTTAATCTCCTACTTTCAAATTATGTCATGATATTATTATGTTGTATATTGTATTTATAATTTCTTTATGTGTACATATAGTGAATACACATAATAGATATATTTTATTTAAAAATGATCTTTTTAAGGGACTTCGTCTCAATCTCCATTCATTGAGGCATATTTTGTTTTATACACTAATTTCTTTTATACAGTCTATAAACCCCTTTGACTTTTACGTTTATTCAAAAGGAATCTTTTTTATACGAAGCGTTTTACTAAACGACAAAAAGGGAATGTTTTTTTTCCGTACTTATGCGGCGACAATGACTTCTCTGCCGCCGTGACCATTATTTGAGATTCGGCTTCCTCTACAAGCCATCTTTTTTTAATGAAAAATAAATACAAAGTTTTAACTCTCTTTTATTTTGGTATTGAAAATGGTTTTGAAAGCATTTTTATTATATCAATGTGTTGTATTTATATCTTATGATTGAAATGTGGAAATGTTATGTTTCCTTTATGCATGTTTTATGTGATACGATAATGTTATGGTTTATGATATGTTTAAACCTATTCATTTGAGGAATGCATTGGACTTAATAAGTGACGGGTGGAGCCCGCTATAGCTCCTCGATGCATCGGCAGGTCTCATGAGACAAACTAGTGTCTTGGCACGAGGCCTTGACAAAAGCTTATTTGTGTTCTAGGCACGAGGCCTTGACTACGTGGTTATGATAGTATGGAATTATGCATTCCATCATTATGAACGTGGTTATTGATATTGCATGTGATTATTCGACTAGTAGAATATCCATGTGAGGAAGTGAATGGCATTATCTCATTTTATTTTTGCCATATTATTCTGAAGTTCAAGTTTAAAAAGGCTTTTGTTTTAGTTGTACATTGCCTTAAATGTTAATGTTTATTTATGAAAGCTTCCGCAATATTGTTATCCTTACTGAGAATCTGAGCTCACCCCTTTCAATGTTTTAATATTTTCCAGGATGTGAAGAAGTATTTTATGAATGACCTGCAGGGATAGTCAGAAGAGGATATGAGTGTGGACTATGAAGACCATGTTATTGTAGTTTGTTTACTTTTTGATGTAATGTAACGTTTAAGAATGTATCTTGTGTTTCCTAGGCTACTAAACTAATCGGTCTTTCGAGACTTGATCTTTTGTGATCATGCCAATGTTACGAAGTAATGCACCGACTCTTGGTAGCTGGGGTCGGGGCGTTACACTTTTGGATCAAACTAAGGCCTCTAGGTTGTAGTGAGGGAAGTTGGGAGATTATTTGAGCAGAGTTTGGATGAACCAAATGGCTTTGAAGGTGTGAAGAAATGAGAAGGAGGAGTGCCCTTTTATAAGAGGGGTGAGGGTCACCTTTGGAAAAGCTAGAAATATTAATTTATAATAAATTAATATTCGGTTTCTAATGGCTCCAAAGTAGATTATTTAAATTTTAAGGTGGGTATAGGTTGAAAACAATTCAACCAATAGAATTTAGACAGGTTTGGGTCATTATATTAACCTTATCATTTATTTTTAACTCTTAGTTAATTAGTTTGACATTTACCATGTCACTTTATATTTTTTTTATTATATAGTTAATAAACTTACTATATATACATCAAAGAGACCCTCAAGTGGTAAATTAATGATACACCTATCATTATATATGTCCCTTGGCAGAACCTTAGATTTTTAGAAATTTAATATCAATTAATAATATAATATTTGTTTTTAAAACTCTTTTATGTCAATTTTGACACTATACAATAGTGGATTTTTTGTGAAACTCATAACAGAATTATGACTTCGAAAAAAGTCAATTAAATCAATCCTAATATGTCATATTATCCTAGAAAATTAGTTTAATTCATTAAAAGTATAAAATTATATTTATTTGGGTATTTATAATATCAATTATTTTAATTTTTCACTATTATGGTAATTACTACATCATCATTGTGTCATAAATAAATTAAATTATTTAATATCTAAAAATTATAAATAAAATATCATTATGTAGGAAATAGTTTTATATTTATAATGAATATTTATCGTCGAAAATCCAACATATATAACCCTATGTAAAAATTGTGTTTCTAAAAGATATATGCTTATGTCATTTTTGTACATATTTTAACTTAAATAAAATAAAGTGTCCATATCACCTAAAAGTGGCTTCATGGGGTCCCAAAATTGACCCAAAGATGACTATGGTCGAACATGTATCAAAAAATAAGGTTAGGACATGTTTTAGGGTAATTTAGTATTATTATAAAATTATTTTTTAACCCTTATTTACCGGATTTACCCTTAACCATGGTAAATAAAATATTTACCGCAGTAATTATTCAAAATGTCTAAAAATAAAAGTTACCAATTTACCCAATATAATTATCCTAATTCCAAATATGGAATCTATTTTTCGAAATTCAAAACACAGAAGTGGCAGAAATTAATTAAAAATTAATTTCCGCTGTCAAAACAAAAAGCGTGTTTTTAAGATATAATAACTATCATAAGATTGATACTTGTTTATGTTCGGTTTAATTGTGAAATTATGTCCAATGACCAAAATTGTATTAAATGGTAAAAATATATTATAAATATACTTTAAACCCACTCAAATTCATAATTTATCAATATAAATTATTTTGATTAAAAAAGTTGTTTTTAATTAAAATTTAGTAATTTTCACTATTCATCAAAATATTAAAGTTATCCAAAAAGTACCAAAATTTCACCCTAGGATAAATTCGATATTCCGAATCCAAAAATTATGTCCATTTTGAAATATAAAATATATATAATTTCAAAAAGTAGGTATTACTATTCATAACGGCTAGTTTGATTGGTTGTGGTGTGTGTTAGAACTCGAAGTTGCGTACAACACATGCTACTATATTATTCAAAGGAAAGCGTACCGTGGAAGCTTGTGATGTTTCATTGTAAATTTTTGATGTCCCCATTCTAAAAAGTAAATTTTTTAGTCAAATTGAATATATAAAAGTTTAAAATATTGGAATTAAAAAGGGTTCACTATTAAAAGTGGTTAAAAGTGCAATACTGAAAATGAATTTGTTCTTAAATTATGTCTAAGAAACTCATAATATGGATTCTAAAATTATAAGGATTACATAAGGTTTAAAATTTAGTTAATACTATTCATAACCTCTTTTGAACGGCTTGTTTGGTAAGTCATGGTGTGATTGAACTCGGTGTGGTTTGTAGTGCAAGTTATTGAATTATTTTTGAGAAACAACACACTATGAAATCTTGGGGTGTTACATTCTCCCCTCCTTCAATAAATTTCGTCCTCACAATTTAAAATTGTTCTTCAAAAATAAAAGGTTGAATATAGAAAATATCTTTGTGGGAAAACCCACATCGGAAATTGGGTCGATAAAGTTTAGTCTTAATATGAGTAAAAGAGAAATGAAAGGGTCACCACCAAATTATGATCTATATTTGGAGAACATTGGTGGTAATTAGAGACATATAATTGGAGGAAACACATAAATATTTATAGGTAGTGATTGAGGTCATAAATCACAAACAAGTGTAAAATTTAGGGCCTTAAATTCATCAATCTATGATGATTTAAAATACCATCAGTTCAGCAAAACATATGGTATTAAGATAATACATTTTTTTAAGATCCCCTCACTAAAGTGTAAGAATTAATTTCTTCATTGAATAAGAGAAGAAGAAAAATATATACTTGACAAGTAGAGTCTCAACCATTAACTATGTTCTACCACAAACTCATATTTTACTTTAAAAGATAATAGAACTTAAAAATAATATTCTATTTATCCTATTCGTATAGGGTTAAAAAAATGAATTTATAATTCATCTTGAAGATCCATTAAAAAAATGACATTATTCAAACTAGGAAATCATGTGGGTCAGTGGTAGGTGATACACCCTTGTCGCCCTTCCGTTGTGGGTTCAAGTCGTGCGGCCTTGACGGACGTGACGGGTTGCTGCCCGACCTCCGGGTTGTCATTTTATGGTAATCCAAAATAATCCAAACTGGAACTATCCGAAATAATTCAGTCCAAAATTTATAAGGAAGGTAAACACAATGAAGATCCCTTTTTTCCACGTAATAACATGTGATCAACTTCATCATGTATTCTTTTAAAACACTGCAACATCCTGAATTATCATAAAACCTTATTAATTACATTCATGATCCCGTATTCCTTATAGAATAATAGATATACTCCTTCAATCCAAAAATGTTGTAAACCCCGACAATGATAGAATATAAAAATCATTAATCAGTTTCAAGGTAGTCAAGAATATCCAATATAATTTATCCAAATCAATCATGTATTATTCTAAAATCACTACTTCGGTGTCAGAACCATGTTATGGTTTATCTTTCTCTCAACCATATTTTTTCCAAAAATTTAACCTGCTATTGAGTCACTTTTCTTTGTTCCAAACTATCTCAAGTCCTTAATGAAATAGTACTGCAGTACAATCCTTATATACTCCATAATTATTATAAAAAGTACATTGTTGATACAACACTCAAATGACATAATCAACATAAGAACTCTAATCATTCCTCTTCATCTGTGGTAGTATCATAACTTGATTATTATCCAATAGAATCATTTGTGGCATAGTCTGATTACTGGGAAATGGGTTCGCGTAGTGTCCAAAATCCTTGCAAATGAAGCATTGTACAATTGAAACCATTTTCTTACCCTTGCAGTCACGTACTTTGTGCCCTTTCCCTCCACACATATAACAAACTCCCATTCCTTTCAGCTAAGTTCCAGGATGTTTCTTTCCACAGTTATCACGTATGGGAAAATTCTTCTTTTCCATCTTCCCTTTATCCATCATTCTCTCTTCCATCTTTTTATTCTCTTTCTTCCCTTCAAAGCCATAGGACTCAATAAACTCTTTACTTATCTTATCAACACATGATATTATTTATTCATATGATGATAATACATTGAGACTATTTCTCTTATAAATTATGGCTTAAGACCATGAAATATATGATCCTTATTTCTCTTTGTATCAAGTGCATTGCTGGAGTTCTCATTCCTTCTACTGGGCACTATTTCTAAACAATGGCATACACTAGATTAGTTTATGAATAACAATACCTAATCCCAAACTTGTAAAACCCATAACATAAATTAAATAGTTTATGGATATAATCCATAATCATAAAAATGTCTCCTTTGAGGAAGTATATAATCATAAACCCTTCATATTGGTTTGTAAAGAAAATTAGAATTATCCTAAGAATATCCCTCGGGAGTTTCGTAACCAAGAGTGCAGCATGGCCCGTTGTCGTGCACTAGTTCTCGTTCGAGTCTAGATCAAAGAGGTGTTTTCGGGTTTTACCCCTAGGTACATCTGTTCCAGAGCTGCCTCTACCTGCTCGTATCCAGGCAGGGATGTATTGCTCGGAATACTCACAAAATCTCTAGAATACACTAGTAGAAAAAAGGTCTTTAATGTCATTTTTTTATTTTTTACGTCGGTTTTTAACCGATGTTGAAGTCGCCGACGTAAAAAATATGACTTTTTACGTCGATTTTTGTAAACCGACGCCAAATAAACTCATCCACGTCATTTTTAGCATCAGTTTCCTTAAAAACCGACGCCAAAAAGATTAAAAAATAGTTTCGGTGTCGGTTCTTGAAAAAAACCTACGCCATAAAAGGAAAAAACATAATTTTGTAGTCAGTTTTTACAAAAGCCAATGCCAAAAAGCAATTTTTATTGATCTATGTTTTAGATCATTTCCTAATCTTCGATTTGACTAGTCGTGGAGCTAAACCGGAGTTACGGATCAAAATTTATGGTCGTCGAAAGTTGAACATGTAAAAGTATCGATTGATAAAATATGTTTTAAAGAAAACAAGATAAACACAAATTAAAATCACATACATCAAATGATATAAAATATACATAATACTTCAAACACATTTCGATTATTCTTTGATCTTCCATTGAAATGATATGTTGTTTATCATCATATCTCTTATATTTAGCATAGATCTCTTGTGATAATAAAAATGACGATCGATAATTAAACTTACACCAAGCTTGGTAAATCTCATTCGAATGTTTTATATTTTTAACATGATATTTAAAGTAAATAATAATTATATGAAATCTAATCGAGTTTCTTATAAATGAAGGACATTAATAATAAAGAAAATGAATGAATAGAATACGTACCGTATTCAAATTAACGATTGATGCCGCATTGAAAACTTGATTGAATCGAAGAGGATGAAAATGATGAATGAAGGAGAAACAGATTTATATATAGTAAATGAAAATATTGTCGATTGAGTTTTATGAAAATATAGGCAGGATTTTAAAAAGTTAAACACGCGTTGTGAAAAAAAATGAAATTCTGATCCCGCGTATTAGTGAATACTATTCAGCATCGGTTTTTTTTGAAACCGATGCAAAAGAGGTTATATGTTGGTCTTCTGGCGTCGGTTTTTGAAGAAAACTGACGCCAAAAATTGCATTCGATATCATTTTTTGCGTCGGTTTTTAAATAAACCGATACTAAAAAGAAAAAAAATACGTTTCACGTCGGTTTTTTTAAAACCCTACGCACAAGTAAAAATAAATTGTTTTTCGCGTCGGTTTTTAGAAAAACCGATGTGAAAAACAAAAAACAGTTTTGGCGTCGGTTTTTATGAAACCCGAAACGAAAAGTAAAAAAAAATTATTTTTGGCGTTGGTATTTTTAAAAACAGACGCAAAAAACAAAAAAAAAAATTGGTGTCGGTTTTTATGAAAAACGATGCAAAAACATAAAAAAAAATTACAGTGTTTTATAAAATATCTTAAGCTTCGATGTGACTGGCCGTGGAGCTAAAATGGAGTAACAGATTAAAAGTTATGGCCTTTGAATGTTAGACCTAATTAAGACTTCTTTTAGAGAAGATCAACTTCCAACATCCATAACTTTTAATCCGTAACTCCGTTTTTGCTCCATGACCAGTCAAATCAAAGCTTAGGGAATTATCTATAGGAATGTAAAAATGTTTTACATTTTTGGCGTCGGTTTTCATAAAAACCGACGTCATAATTTGTTTTTATTTTTTCGCGTCGGTTTTTAAAAAAACCGACGCCAAAACAATTTTTTAATTATTTTTTCGCATCAGTTTTTTTAAAAACAGTCGCCAAAACTAATTTTTTTAGTTTTTGGCATCGGTTTTTAAAAAACCGACACCAAAACATTTCCGAAAAAATATTTTACATCGGGTTTTAAATGAACCGATGATAAAAAGATAAAAAAAATATGTTTCGCGTCGGTTTTTTTTAAAAACTGAGGTGAAAAACAAAAAAAACAGTTTTGGCATCGGTTTTAATGAAAAATGACGTCAAAACATAAAAATAAATTTACCATGTTTTATAAAATTTCTTAAGCTTCGATTTGACTGGTCGTGGAGCTAAAACGGAGTTATGGATTAAAAGTTATGACCTTTGAATGTTGGACTTAATTAACACTTCTTTTAGAGAAGATCAACTTCCAACATCCATAACTTTAAATCCGTAACTGCATTTTTGCTCCATGACCAGTCAAATAAAATCTTAGGGAATTATCTATAAGACTGTAATTTGTATTTACATTTTTGGCATCGGTTTTCATAAATACCGACTTCATAACTTTTTTTTTATTTTTTCACGTCGGTTTTTTTAAAAACCGACCCCAAAACGAATTTTTTTTTAGTTTTTTGCGTCGGTTTTTAAAAAACCGACACCAAAACGTATCCGCAAATATATTTTACATCGTTTTATAAGAAACTGATGTCAAATTAACGACGTTAAAAATGATTTTTCTACTAGTGATATCAAAATACTAGGAAGTTCTTCTATACTAATCCTCAAAGTCCATATTAAATCTATGTGCTCTAATCAGAGTTTATCTAAATCTAGCTTCCAAGGTTTGTACTAAACTTCCTCTGATAACAACTGTAATGCCCCGACCCCAGTTACCTAGAGTCGGTGAATTATTACATAACATTGGCATGATCACAAGAAGGATCAAATCTCGAAATACCGATTGGTTTAGTAGCCTTGGAAACACTAGATATATTCATAAGTCTTACATTACATCATAAAAATGAAAACTACAACAACATCTTCTCTTCATATTCCACACTCATATCCCTACATACTATCCCTGCAGGTCATTCATAATTTACGTCTTCATACCTTGGGAAAAATAAAACATAGAAAAAGAGGTGATCTCAAATGCCCAGTAAGGATAACAATATAGCGGAAACTTTCATAAATAAGAATAAACATTTAAGGCAATGTATAACTAAAACAAAAGCCTTTTAAACATGAACTTCAACATACTATGGAGAAAATAAAATGAAATAATGCCATTTACTTATTCACATGGATATTCTACTAGTTGAATAATCACATGCAATATCAATAACCACTTTCATAATTATGGAATGCATAATTCCAGATTGTCATAACCACATAGCCAAGGCCTCGTGCCAAGACTACAAATAAGATTTTGTCAAGGCCTTGTTCCAAGACACTAGTTTGTCTCATGAGACCTACCGATGCATCAAGGAGCTATAACGGGCTCCACCTATCACTTAATAAGTCCAATGCATTCCCATATGAAATGGTTTAAACATAACATAAACATTCATCTTAAAAATAGCATTCGAAATGTCAACAATTTCTCCATAAACCATGAATGGTATAAAAATAACACATCCACAGTAAAACATATCACAAAACCTTCAATACAATACAAAAGTTTTGTATCATAATAAATCAACTTCAAATAAGCTTAAAATCCATCAAAGGATGTTGACATAGATGAAATCAAAACTATTTGAGAGAAATATCTCTTTTCTCGAAATCATTGAAAAGTCACACATTTATAAAGGAAGTAATTTTAAAGAGATTTTTGAATCAAAGTGTCCCATACCACTTTGAAAATTTTGAAAAGAAATATCATTTCAAAGACTTCATGTCCATATAAATAAATCCTTAAAATCATTTTGAAAACATGAAGATTATTTAAAAAGATTTAGAAAGATATATCTTTAAAACATTTAAAATTATGATCTTGATAAAGAGTACCTTTCACAAATTCTTAAAATATTCATTTTGAAATCATTTAAAAGTCACATAATTATAAAATAAAACATTTAAATTGAAAATATTCTTATAATCTTGTGAGGGAAGCTTTGACGATTTTATAACGGCGGTAAATAGCCGCACCCGCCGTATAAGTTAAAAAAACATTCTTACCTTAATCCTGTCGAAAAGGTTAAAAAGCACCTTGTTTGGAAAATGATGGAAATATTCCTTTATAAAACTCTTATAAAAATTAAAACAAGGGTATACATGACTTTAACCCATATTCTTGTAAATGGTGAAAATGTTTTGAAATACATTTTAAAGAAACATGGATGTGGACGATAAAGAAATCCTAGTAGATTATTACATATAAACAACCTCAGATAATGGAGAGATTGTGAAATAAACCCTTACCTTGTACTTTTCCTTGGTTGGGGTAGGTTAACCTCCTATATAATGTTGAAATAATTTTTATTAAATTATTCAATAATCATATACATTAAAATGATATCATATATGATATTTTAACATTTCTTTGTTAATAATATCTTAGTATTATCGTTGTTTCGGGTGTCAACTTACTCGTTTTCTTTTATATGTTTTGTTACGTAAGCCATGTTTTTAATGGATAGGATGTATCTTAATCATATATAGAATGATATCAAGTCCTTAAAAATTATTTTTAAATCCTAAAATTATAATTATACTTGAATGGATATGATAGAGAATGAATCTCATCGCATTCGTGCAGACGGTAGTCCGTACGTACGCACGAGCGACAATATCATTGTTTTGATATTAAAATAATATATAATTGGATGTTATATCATATATATAGAATCATTATCATGTTATATTTAATATTTACATGAGTTACACATCATTATTATACCCATCCAAATAATAATCAATTGAATAACAATTACACCACGACGTGGAAACGGTAAGTCGTACGTACGCACGTATGGTGACATGTTATTCAAAGGATGGAGAGAATAATGAATATGGTTGTACCATATTTATAATTACATCACAGTATATATATTATACTGGAGTTATTATTTTAGAATGGTAACAATAAATGAAGAGGAAGTGGAAAAAGAAAGGAACTTGAAAAAGGGTGGAGAAATCTTTACCTCTTCTTCGGGTTCTTCCTTTTGATTTGACAAAAGGGCACCTTAAGTTGGATTTCTGATCAAACTATGGCCTCTAGGTTGTAGTGAGGGAAGTTGGGATAGTATTTGGGCAGAGTTTGTCTGATCCAAAAGACTTTCAAGGTGTGAATAAACGATAAGGAGGATTGCCCTTTTATAAGAGGGTTGAGGGGCACCTTTGAAAAAGCTAGAAATATTAAATTATAATAAATTCATATTCGGTTTCTAATGGCTCCAAAGTAGATTATTTAAATTTTAAGGTGGGGATAGGTCTATAACCATTCAACCAATAGAATTTAGACAGGTTTGGGTCATTATATTAACCTTATCTTTTAGTTTTAACTCTTAGTTAATTAGTTTGACATTTACCATGTCATTTTTTATTTTTATATTATATAGTTAATAAACTTAATATATACCTCCAAGAGACCCTAAAATGGTACATTAATTATAAAACTATCATTATATAAGTCTTTTGGACGAACCTTATATTTTTAGGAATTTAATATCAATTAATAATATAATATTGTTTTTAAAAACTCTTTTATGTCAATTTTGACACTATTCAATAGTTGATTTTTGTGAAACTCATAACAGAATTATTACTTCGAAAAAGTCAATTAAATCAATCATAATATGTCATATTATCCTATAAAATTAGTTTAATTCATTAAAAGTCTAAAATTATATTTATTTGGGTATTTATAATATCAATTATTTTAATTTTTAACTATTATGGAAATTACTGCATCATCATTGTGTCATAAATAAATTAAATTATTTAATGTCTAAAAATTATAAATAAAATATAATTATGTAGGAAATAGTTTTATTTTTCTAATGAATATTTATTGTCGAAAATCCAACATATATAACCCTATGTAAAAATTGTTTTTCTAAAAGATATATGCTTATGTCCTTTTTGTACTTATTTTAACTTAATTAAAATAAAGTGTCCCTATCACCTACAAGTGGCTCCATGCGGTCCCAAATTCGACCCAAAGATTCCTATGGTCGAAAATGTATCAAACAATAAGTTTAGGACACGTTTTAGGGTAATTTAGTATAATTATAATATTATTTTTAACCCTTATTTACTGGATTTACCCTTAACAATGTTAAATAAAATATTTACCGCAGTAATTATTCAAAATATCTAAAAATAAAAGTTACCCATTTACATAATATGAATATCATGATTCCAAATATGGAATCCATTTTTCAAAATTCAAAACACAGATGTGGCAGAAATTAATTTAAAATTAATTTCCCGCTGTCAAAACAAAAAGCGTGTTTTTAAGATATAATAACTATCAAAAGATTGATACTTGTTTATGTTCGGTTTAATTTTGAAATTATGTAAAATTACCAAAATTGTTTTAAATGGTAAAAATATATTCTAAATATACTTTAAAACCACAAAAATTCATAATTTATCAATATAAATTATTTCGATTAAAAAAGTTGTTTTTAATTAAAATTTAGTAATTTTCACTATTCATCAAAATATTAATGTTATCCAAAAAGTTCCAGAATTTCACCTTAGGCTAAATTCGATATTACGAATCCAAAAATGAAGTCCATTTTAAAATATAAAATATATATAATTTCAAAAAGTAGGTATTACTATTCATAACGGCTAGTTTGATTGGTCGTGGTGTGTGTTAGAACTTGAAGTTGCGTACAACACACGCTACTATATTATTCAAAGGAAAGAGTACCGTGGAAGCTTGGGATGTTTCATTGTAAATATTTGATGACCCCATTCTAAAAAGTAAATTTTTTAGTCAAATTGAATATATAAAAGTTTAAAATATTGGAATTAAAAAGGGTTCACTATTAAAAGTGTGTAAAAATGCAATACTGAAAATGAATTTGTTCTTACGTTATGTCTAAGAATCTCATAATATGGATTATAAAATTATGAGGATTATATAAAGTTTAAAATATAGTTAATACTATTCATAACATCTTTTTAACGGCTTGTTTGGTAAGTCATGGTGTGATTGAACTCAGTGTGGTTTGTAATGCAAGTTATTGAATTATTTTGGAGAACTAACACACTATGAAATATTGGGGTGTTACATTCACATAGGAGTAATAACCTAGAAAAGGATTTGTCATTATTAACTCAGAATTCACCTGGTGTATGCAAAATTACCCTAGCTACACACCTTATTTAACACTCCCGTGGGATATTGTTAGGATAAATCACATGCTATTTAAGAACCATAATTACTTATGAGAATTATGAATGAGAAACATTATTCCTTTAGGGATAAGTTAAAAAAACATTGTAAATGTTTTATAAAGACTAGTATTTCCATTAAATTACATCCCTTTCTAAACACTACATGTGGATTAAGGCTCTAAAATGGTTTCACATAGGGGTAATAACCTTGAACATGATGATAGAGTGTTAAATCGGTCCTCAACTAGTGTATGATAAAGAGGCCAAACTACGAACCTAGTTTGACACTATCATGGGATATACCTTGGATAAATAACTTGATATTTATGAACCATAATTTTTTATGACAATTAGAACCAGGAAACAATAATTCATTAGGGAAAAATCATGAAAAACATTTTAATATCATTACATACACTCAGTTTTATGACACGTAATTAAAATGTGGTCATTAAATATTTTAAATTCATAATATATTTCAATGATTAGATATAATTAAATACAATGTAATAATATTGATAAAAAATATTCCTATATATACTTATCATAATGGTTTGATAATTAAAATTTAACAAGGATCCAACTATAGCATAAAAATATAAAGAGTTACAATTCAAAGAGATTGTAATAATTCTATAGGTGTTCAAAGAAAAATTAATTGAAGATTAAAATATATAGTTAATAAAGTGATATATCCCATCATATTATTATACATACAATTTTAAGAAAATTTGTGGCACATTGAAAATATAGTTGATAAAAATGAGGACTTTGTGAACATATTTTCATTAGTGAAGAACAAAAATGAAAATCAAATGGTGGAGATTTATGTCAGCATATCAACATTGGAATAATTTTCTATAAGTTTGGATGTTTTTATAGCATATAATTTGGACACAATTCCATATAATCAGGTTTTAACTTCTCATTAAGTTTTATCAGCGAAGAAAAATATTCCTTAATATCCACATCATACAATATATTATCCTCAATTAGTGACTTCTCGTCGAGAAATTTTAGTTTTCTTGTATAATCATCCACATAATTTAGATTTAATGGTGATAAATTTTAAGGATGATAAAAATTCAATACATGAGTATGATAATGATGATGTGGGAAAAAATCAAAATAATATTTGGATCCCACCACTATGAGGTCCCATATACAATTGAATCATCCTCAAACATTATAAACATGGTAATAAAAATTCAAGAGATGAATATAATACTTCCTTTTGAAAATAATTAATCCTAATGTAGGTTTTCTATGAATAATTAGTGATACGAATCATGTGTTGGATGAAAGTATTCTATATATTGGAAGATTATTTGATAGAAAAGGAGAGATGAAAGCTATGATAAAACAAAATAAAATTGAATGAAATTTTTGTTATTATATAGGAGATTTAATGACATATAGTTGTGAGATTTACTATGAAAAATTTTATTCAAACTATCAAATGTGTCTGTGAGATATATTTGGTAACAATGTTCACTATTCATGCCTTACTCTATTTACTCCATACATGTTTATAAACCCAAGAATATCACTAGACAACTTTTATAATAATTAATAACTCAATTAAACTTATATTATTGAAATGATAAGTGAATTTAATGATTTTCCTATAGTATTTAAGGCGGATATAATCAAACAGCATTTCAAGTATCATATTTTCTACTAGAAGGCATGGGATTCACAAAAAAGTCTATTGTCATTGTTTATGGTGTCTAGGATGACTATTATCAAATTCTATCATAACTAATAAATATTTCACATAAAAAAATAATGTTAATAATCAATTTCATACTATTTGATACATTATCCATCACAACCATGTTGGCCAGTCAAAGGTAATGTTTGATAGATTATTTTGGACATTCATACCATGTGTGGTTGTGTTCAAAAATTGGAAAAAAGTGGTTATAGATTTATGGAAAAATTAAATATATAAATTATGTTAGAAAATTAATTATTACACAAAAAAATATAGTAATAAATCCCATGTACCTTTTTCAATCTCTATCATTTAGAAGAATAACTTCTCATTATGGAGATAGATCCTACCATTCCTGAAAGATATTTTGACAGATACATAAGGAATTTGTCTAATTTCTAATTTTCAATGATCAACAAGGGAGGTAGTATAGTTTTATGGTATTTTGTGGAGACTAACCCCTTCATATCATTGATACTCTATTATAAACATTGAAAATAATTAATGAAATAAGATCATGGATGATTCTATGATGAAGGTAATCATAAAGAATTTTATGAATATACTTTTTGTTAGAAAATTATTTTTAGTAATTATTTTTATATGTCTTTTGATAAGTTATTGATTCATAGAATATGAACCAATAGTGGATATCCGATCATTATTAAAGGATTCAAAGAGCTAATCAGGATGTATAAGATTACATGATACAAATTCCAAAGGATAAATGGTCAGTCGTATATGATGATGGGTGGAGACATGGACATATTATGACCAACATCACAGAATGAGATAATAGAACATTAAGGTAATTCCTAATCTACCAATAAAATTTGTATATAAATACTATATTATATTTTAATTAGAATAGATAAAATTATAATATAATGTTAATTTCATGTTCTAAATTGAAATTATTAGTATAGTGAAAGATCCCTTCAATCACATTGTAAATTATGTTTTGAAACTGTGAAAGTTGGTAGAAGATTTTCTAAACATAGGGATATTATAACATTATGATTTCAACTATGATATGGATTGGGTTCTTCTTCACAATATGAAATTTTATGTTCATTCATTTGACATTGAAGAGTTTATATTTGAGGTCACTAAGTTTCATGATCTTATAAATTGTAGTATTGGTCGTTTCCTTATCATATTACCGATGAATTGTTTCTTTGAGTGTGGTAACATCAAAAAATTATTGAATCCTTTCATATATGTGATTTCAAAATGTACATATGTATGATTATCTTGGGAGCAATTTGATGATCTAGTTAATTGACTACAGAGTGTTAATTACTATCATAGTTATTCATTGTTTCATATAGAGGAATATTAGAACTCTGGTATATCTATTGACAACAAACTCATCTTCCAAACATGAAAATGTTTTTACTATGATGGATCCAAAAGTCAACCCTCATTATAAATGAGTTTAACTAGACCAACAAATAGGCTCCTGTACAGAGATGTGGTTTCTGCAACCAAGATGGGCACACACAAACACATTACCCTATACTTATGGGGAATCCATTAAATAGTTGAATTGATTGATGTACACTTGAGAATACTATAACATTTATTACATAAAAAGAATTTTGTTTTCTTAAAAGTTTTATGTTATCTTATAATATATTATTTATTTAATTATTATCATTAAATTTGATGATGTGAATATGCATATATAATTTAACTAATATAATTACTATTAAATACGTCTTTACTATATTTAATTAATAAAAAAATATTATTAATTTTGAAAAACCCATTTCCAGTATCATATATACCTATATAATAATAAATAATTTATTTTAGAATACTCAATCATATAATAAATTATAAAATAAATGCATGGAATAGAAACACCCACCCTAAATGAATTGAAAATTTTCAATATCTTTGGATTTCTCCTTAGATACCAAAAAAATTCAATCCTAGAATCCTCCTGATAGGATAATCACATATAATTTATAAATAATTTGATGTAGAATTTTGAATCACTACAACATGTAATTATTTTTTTGTTGTCAATTATGGTTTACACATCTTTCCATACCATCATTGATTACATATAAAGTCCTAATGAGGCAGGTAGGATTCCTTTTTCTATCTATGTAGGAGATATGGTTGGATTCATTTCATCTATTTTTTCATACCAACATTTTTTATTTATAATTATAAATTTTATTATAATTAAATAGTTTACACTAATAATTCCATATTATTCAAAAATAGTTTTGGAGGAATATCTATTATCTTCCAAATAGACCCATGTGTCATGTCATGTGCTATAACAATGACCTATTAGATGTCTTGTTGTATTTAGAACACATTATTTTCAACATGATCCAAATATGTCATCCATAGTTCTATACCTGAAAACACTACAATTAATAGAGTCTATAAGTGTGACATTAAGATTAAATATCAGAATTTGATTATATAACTATTTCAGAGATAGAAACCAGATACATTGTCATTCCATCCCACTAAACTAAATTGACGATTACATTAAAGTATGTGGAATGTATGCTTGGTCCACCGATTCATGGGAAGGCGGTTACATGTGTGACAATTAGAGACTGGTGTGAGGTAATACATAGTATAAATATCATTTATTTTGTTATTGTACCTTATACCTTCCAAGGTTCCGGATTATTCATGTGATTGATTAAAAATAATTTTCCTATGATTAATTATAATGCTGATGGGGATATGTTTATTAAGAACACACATGTGTAGATTTTGTGTTTTATCAAAGGCATGTTGTGTCTCAATTACTATACCACCATTGTACCCTTGATGTAACTATCATTACTCAAGAAGATTCATAAAATATTATAGGATGTATGGAGTTGTTCCAAATATGGTTATGTGTGTTTTTTCCATGCATCTCTTCTAGAATTATCACATCAGTTTCCAAAAAACATGTAACATCCCGTTAACAATCCTTTAGGTATTCCTTTAATCTTGTTACGGTTTTCCATTTTTTGACATTGGTATGAGGATGTACTATAATTGTGAAGTGATAGATTTTTTGGACTCCTAGTTGTAATGATATTTTTCTATAAGCTGTATGAAGATTTCATTCCGTGTAACTAGGTACAAGTCGTGAATGGATTCATGGGGTGAAATTTTACACAATGTGAAGAGACTTTAGTTGTCATTAGTTAATAAATGATTAGGTTTTTTAATCTAAGGTGATGGGTTTTTCAGTATATGTGGGACTTTAACAATTACCCATCATATAACTTGGTTACACACTGTAACATCCCATGTATAGTTTTTAAAATACATGTGTGGATATTTTGTTTTGGTTTTTTCTTCAGACTCTCTTTCTATCGACCCAAAGAAATTCTTAGCCTACTTTGGGAGACACCATTCCTTGTAGATAGATCCATTTGGTATTCGATATTCATTTGAGTTGCAGTACATCTCTCCATATAAGATATATTTATTCTTCTTCATTTCTATAGATCGTGGTAGAACCCTTCGGTTGCATCATTTGATACGTTGATCTAAATTACTGTTTCTTCTTATCTTTTTCCAATATCTGTTTTGTGATCTTGTTCCGGTGGCTGTTCATTTGTCATTCGTGGTGCAGTGGGTGTTCGTTCTCAAGGTATGTGGGTTTTCCTCTTCTCCGCCAACCCTATTTCTCAATTTAATCAATCCTAATATGTTTGGATTGTATTGTTGGAACTTTATTGATGTCTTTTGGTTTTCATTTTTGTTGTATCCTATTGAAGGCATGTGTGGCCCGAGTATGAGGTTGGTGGTTCCATATCTAGAATGTTTTTGATAAACCACATTGTTCCATTTTATAAATTTGTTTATAAAGAAATTGGTATGAAATTAGAATGATTGGTTGTGTCTGTTGGAATGGGATTTTGAGAAAAATAGGGTTTTCCTTATTTTCTAATAAAAGGAAAGAAAATGGATATTTTCAATGTATTAAAAATGGTTTTGTGAAATGGTTTTGAAATATTTTTTAAATATTGAGATGATTGTGAAAATGAGAACATGGGTTACCTAGGGTACTAGGTGGATGGTTTAGCATGAGGCCATCATCTGTTGTAGGGGTTCACTTTCTAGGTTGTTCCTATTATCCTAGAGTGTATATTATTTTCTCTGGGTATGTATATGATTTTGGGGTTTCAATTTTGTGGGTGTCTCTCTACTCTTGGAGTGTAGATAATAATCCATAGGTACCATAGTGCATTGTTCATATATGTTTTGGTACGAATACTCTAATGCATGACATGTTGTATTCTTTTGTATTATGATGCATGTGATTCTACTGTTGGTTTTTATTTCCTGGATTGGTATCGTATTATCATTTATATGAATGTTAATGTTTCTAAAGTATAATATGTAAAATGTTATTTAAAATTAATTTACCATCTCTTCTTTTAGAACAATGATAAATAGAAAATGTTTACCTTGTTTTCTGTAACACTGATTTACTACCTATCATTCCACGATTATTTAAAATGAGTATAAAGGAATTTTTATACAGAGGATTATTATACAACACTTGTGTGGGATCCTATTTATCCTGTTAACTCACATCCTCCGCACCTCTTCGGTGGTGTATAGACCATTGTATGTCTTCCAACGCACAAAATGGAAATGAACCATAGTGGGGTGGTGAGGTTTCATGTCAACTGAGATGGGTATCTATTGGTGAGATGGTGGGAGTTTATACAAGCCATAATATGGATTAACTGTTTGGTTTTGTTTTATTGTATTTGGATCATTCTTTTGAGTTATAACAAATTTTATAGTTGTTTGTTTCCATTATCCTTCTTACATTTGTGTCATATATCAATTGGCTTCCCATTTTTCCTTCTTTCTTCATGTATATATATCCCATGTGTTGTTTCAGGTTTGTGGAATCGTTCCCTCCTATTTGTTGTTCATAGACCAAGTGCTTGTCTCTAGCCCGTGGGGATCGAGAACGATCTTCGAGTGTGTGAAGGATTGGGTCAGGTTACAAGTTTTAGGGAAACTCGGTTCGACTCATTATAACTTGGTATCTGAGTAGGTCAGTCCTCAAGAGTCCTCATCTAGGGGCATATTTTATATTGGATATAGGATTTTTGGGACTTGAGAAGTATGTTGTGATAAAATCATAGTGATATATTATCGTGATGGGACTCAAGTTTCTATGGGAAGTTTGGATACATGTCTCTTGTGCTGGGTTTGGTTTTAAAAATCAGCTTATCCATATGGGTTTTATAGATTAAAATAATATTTTTTCTATTTTATTATAGTTCTTATTTTTTGGTATGAAGAAGTATGACTCTATGACATATTCCATGATTTCTTTAGTAGGGTGCAGCTGATGCTCCTCAAGGGAATCCTCCTATAGATCTGAATCTCATTGAAACCATCATATGGTTAGTTTGTGTTCTACATAAAAATGTACCACATGTTCAGAAAACAGTTATTGAGGTACAAATAGGATATGGAGGATAGAGAGATCAATCATAGGAATTCTTACACATTAATCCATCATCCTTTAAAGGAATGAATGAAATTAAAGAGACGAAGGACTTGTTCGATAGTACCGAACAAATATTTGAATTCTTATAAGAACATAAATGAATCTTTGAGAAATGTGCAGAATTTAGGATCAAGTGTTTCAGTAAGTGATGGTGGGATTATATGGTCTAAGTAGACAGACATGTGGAATTGGATTGTAAGGTTATCAAAACCACGTTCTTCTAGAATTTTTTTAAGAGTCGCTAATGATGGAAAAGTATTTAGAGTTACTTTCTTTTCAATAGGTATATAACTCGGTGTCAGCATAAACTGATCAATTTTTTGAGATTCTTAATCTTTCTATGAACATGGTAATGAATGACATGTTGAAGGCTCAGAAGTACCTGGAGGGTTGAAGACCAGATATCAAATCACAATTATTTATACTGAAAAATTATACCTATGTAGAGACAATACACAGAGCTATGATGGTAGAGATGGAATGGTATGTAAGGTTGGTTTTCTAAACCCCTATCTTCCATATACTAGAAGTTTCAGTGGAATTCATGTGAAGAAGAAAAAGTAGAAGGATCATCATAGAAGTGGTGGTGGTGGGTCTCAGTAGCGGTTTCCTCTCCACCATCTTCTATAGCTAGTAGTGTGCCTCTGACTTACTATCAATTTGGAAAGGTCTGACACACCAAACATTTATTTCCAATTCATGTGAATATGTACAATAGTTGTGTATATATTGGTCATAAAAAACAATTCTTTTAGGATATGTTTATTCCTCTTTACGGTTAGGGTTCATCGGATCCAAAGGCTATTGCAGTGCAGTCAAAATCATCAAAGACTATATGGATCCATCCATATGCCCCAAGAGTGTTGCACTTTCATAGAGTAAATGAATTTCTAGTGGAGTTTGATTGAGTTCTGACAATAATGAGAGGTACTATCCTTATTTCATATTCTGTAGCAATAGATTTTTTTGGATATTTCTACCTCCCACTCATTTATATCTACATTTTTGTGGATATTCATAAACATCCAATGGAAAATTTGTCCTTTGTAAAGGAGTTAGAGACACTGCTTGGTGAGAGGAATGATAATGGGTTTTGATGTCATTCTTGTACATTATCAATATACAACATGGACTTGGTTTGGGATTTTCTTGATTCAGATCTGGATCTGTTTGATGTCATTATTGGTATGAATTGTCTTGTCGCTCATCAAGTTGATGTTGATTGTTATCATATTCATGAATTGTTTCTTCCTACCGATGTGACCTCTCGTGTATATTAGGGGTAGTGGGATGGAATGTCTAGTCATGTTGGACCATCCCACCTAGATTTTAGAAGTTTGTTTATAAGGCCCCAGCCTTAAACCTTACTTAAACTTGAGTTATTACAAGATTACACATTGAGGATCTTTTCGGGTTTAGAGTTTTAGAGAATTAGATCATAAAACATGCATTACATTCCACATATAACAAAGTGGTTACATAAAGATAGTATTCTTCATTCCCATCAATGGAAAACACATTTGAAATAAAACATGGATTATTTCTTGACACTTCCTTGACACTATCATCATATCATGTACCTTTCCCGTGACCTGTGAAAAACATTTCAAAAAAACTTGGGATGAGCATAAAAAGCTCAGTATGGGTTATAAAAACATGGAAAGGAAACATGAGTTCATATATACATAAGAATGAAATCATAATTTACCCATAAAACATAGGAACTTTAACATACCTCATAAAATCATGAATAAATCATAGAAATCATAAGACATAAAGGTAACTTGAGGCATTCATAACATTCTTACGTAGGGAGTAACCCTCTTGGTTACGTTTGGAATACCCATCACAGTATATTCCCTAAAATCTCTTCGGAGAAACCTTAACGTTTCAATCCTTCGCGTTACCCAATGCATTGGAGAGCTATAACAGGCTCACCCGCCCTTAGTTTATCACGGAACCACCCGTCTTCATAATAATGCCCAAGAACCATAACAAAATCATATCACATAAAACATGCATAAAGGAAACATAACATTTCCACATTTCAATCACGAGATATCAATACAACACATTGATATAATAAAAACATTATGAAACCCATTTTCAATACCAAAGTAAAAGAAAAGTAAAACATGGTATTAATTTTTCTTTTAAAAAGAAGGTATGTCTTGTAGAGGAAGCCGAAACTCAAATAACGGTCACAACGGCGGAGAAGTTGTTGTCGCCGCCTACGTACGACAAAAACATTCCCTTTTGTCGTTTAGTAAACGCTTCGTATAAAAAATATTCCATTTGAATAAATGTAAAAGTCAAAGGGGTTTATACACCATATAAAATAAAGTTGTGTATAAAATAAAATATACCTCAACGAAAGGAGATTGAGACGAAGTCCAATACCTCGTATCCGACTTGACCCGAACGTTCTTTAATCTCCTGAATAATAAACTTGTGTTAATCTCTACTTGCTTATGAATCTTTTTCAAGTTCATTATTCCTTTTATACCATGTTATGAACATCATGTAATTAGTTATGTTAATAATGTTCATTTTGTCAGTATTTGGTTCTTAAGTCAAAAATAGACTTCTTACACTTACATGTTGTTAATTTGGTCAAAGGTTCATTATATCCAGAATGGTATTCATGATGTAGATATCATATATGTCATATATATCCAGTACATACATGCATTTATAATATTACATAATCATTTAGAGGTAAGAAATGAAATGCACCGTTCATGGAGACGGTAAGTCGTACGTACGCATGAACGCTACTTCCATTTCTATTTCATATTTTCTGGAATGGAATCATAATGATATAAGAGTATATTATAATTCCATTATAATAACATATATAATATCATTAACTTTATCCTTTACACATCCAAAATATGGTATTAACGAATCAAATCACTTTCAGGGGGCGGTAGTCCGCACTTCCTAAAATGAAGATATCGTGTTTTACCCATAATGGAAACCATAATGGTATGCCCAAAATGAAAAAAACAGAAGCTTAAGGAAAACATAAACATATTATATATCATATATAAAAATAGTGACATCATAATGTCCACCTTTGAAGGTGTTAAATGAGTGTTGAACAATCATCGTTTCGGGAGGCAGAATTTCGCCATCCACGGAAACCGTATGTTCTTTAACCATTGGATGTAGTTGTGTGAGAGTGTAGCTCAAATAAATCTTATAACAACATCCTAGTATATTGATGATACTGGTGTTGTTACAAAAGAAGTAAATAAAAAGAGTTTAGGGGGTTGGAGAAGCACAATAAAACAAATGAACATGAGAGAATGAATTACCTTTAAAAGTGTAACTCCTTTTGAGTTGAGCCTAAAGGCTTCCTTTGAAAAGATTATGCCCAAAGGGAATCCTCTAGGATTAGGAGAGGGATGTGGAGAGAGCAAATGGGCTGGGGTTGGCCGAGCCAAAGGCTTGATGAGTGTGTGAAATGAGGTAGAGGTGGGGGCCTTTTATAAGAGGAGAGGAGGGGCACTTTTGGAAAGTAATGAAATATTACATTATTTGAAAATGTGTTTCGGTTTTAAAAGGTACCACATTGATTGAATTCGTGGATAAGTTGATAGGGGTTCGCAATCCACCTATCCAATTGGTTTTGGACATGTGTAGTTTATAGATTTTACATTATCTTTCTATTTTATTTAAATCGTCAAATAATGATGTCATCGCTGCATCATTATTATGTCATAAATAATTAAATTTATATAATGTCTAAAAATTATAAAAAAATACTATGATATAGAAAATCTTTTTATCTTTCCAATTAGTATTTATAATCAAATTTTTGACTTGTATAACCCCACTTAAAAATTGTTTTCGTAAAACATATTATGTTTGTGTCATTTTCACATTAACATTAAATAAAAAGTAATTTATGTCATTTCCCAACAAAAGTGGATCCATGGGGTCCCCAAGTTGACCCATGGCATGTCATCGTCCGCCATGACACAACCAATGAGGTTGGGACATGTGTCTAGGTCATTTCATTTTATTAAAGTATTATTTATATCTTAAACTATCCTAATTACCACTAATCGCGATTAAGAACTTAATAAGTTACTATTCACCAAAAAATTATTATAATCTCATTGAACCACATTTTACTTCTTAATAACAACCATGTATGTCGGATTTTCAAAATTCAATACACATTAGTGGTAAACTTTCATTTAACTGAAAAATCAGTTTGCTTGATTACCACTTAGTGGTTTCACTATTCATCAAAAATTGAAGTTTTTCAGAAAATTACCAAAAATTCACCCTAAGCTATATTTGATATTCAGAATTCAAAAATGAAGACTAATTTACAAAATTCAAAACATATAGGTCACATTAATTAATTTAATAATTAATTCCCGCTGCCAGAGAAAATAGCGTGTTTTTACAAAACAATAAGTATCAAAAAATTGACACCAGTTTAAGTCTAATTTCAAAGTGAAATTGATTCCAATGACCACCATTGGATAAAATGGTAAAAATATATTCTAATTTCACTTCAAAACCAATTCAAAACATAATCTAATCATATAAATAAATTAGATTAAAAAGTAGTTTTGATGTAAAATGCCGTATTTTTCACTATTCATTAAAAAATGAACATTGTCAGAAAAATACCAAAAATTCACACAAGGTAAATTTTGATGTCCCAATCATAAAGAATAAGTTTATTTTGACAAACATAGTTTATAAAATTGTCAAAATATAGATTCAAAAATGGTTTTCCATCAAAAGGTAGTAAAACAATCTTTTAAGAATATTAGTGTATTCCATGCATTATATTGTATTTATTTTCATTTTAAGCCGCTATAACACTATCTTAATCATTAATAGACATAGATAAAAATATCTATTATTCATTACTTACTTGGGATGTTACATCCTTCCCCCCTTTTGAAAATTGCGTCCCCGCAATTTATTTACTTATCGAATAAATGGGGGTACTTATCCCTCATTGCATTTTCAGATTCCCATGTTGCCTCTTCAATCATGTGGTTTTTCCCCAAAACATTTACCTGATGAATCACCTTATTCCGTAACACTTGCTCCCTGTGGTCAAGAATCTAGACTGGTTCTTCCTCATAAGATAGGTTCTCTTCCAGCTGAACTACCTCTGGGCTCAAAACATGAGATGGATCTGGCATATACTTTCTTAACATCGAAACGTGAAAAACATTGTGTACCTGAGATAAACTCGGAGGTAAAGCCACTCGGTATGCAACTGATCCAACTCTCTCAAGAATTTCGTAGGGTCCAATGAACCTTGGACTCAACTTTCCTTTCTTACCAAATCTCATCACACTTTTCCAAGGAGAAACCTTGAGAAAAACATGATCACCTACCTCGAAAGATAGATCCTTCCTCCGGTAATCCATATAACTCTTCTGCCTGCTCTGAGCTGTTCTCATGTGTTTCTGAATCAGCTGAAATTTTTCTGCCATCTCTTCTACCAATTCTGGTCCCATCAACTTCCTTTCACCCACTTCATCCCAGAAAGCTAGAGTTCGACACTGCTTCCCATATAATTCCTGAAATGGTGCCATCTGTATACTAGAATGAAAACTGTTATTATATGAAAATTCAACCAAAGAAAGATGTTGGTCCCAACTTCCCTGATAATCCATAGAACAAGCTCGTAGAATATCCTCCAATGTCTGAATTGTTCGTTCTGACTGTCCATCTGATTGAGGATGAAAAGCTGTACTAAAATTTAATTCAGTACCCAAAGACTTCTGAAGGCCATTCTAAAAGTTAGAAGTAAACCTGGGATCACGATCCGATACAATGGAGAGAGGAACTCCATGTAACCTGACTATCTCTATAAGATACAAATGAGAAAGTTGATTAAGAGAGAAAGTATCTCGTATAGCAAGGAAATGAGCAGATTTGGTCAAGCGATCAACAATAACCCAGATTTCATTATTACCTCGAGATGTCTTCGGTAATCCAACAACAAAGTCCATGGATATATTCTCCCATTTCCACTCTGGCACTGGTAAAGGTTGAAGCATCCCTTTCGGTAGCTGTCGCTCTGCTTTAACCTGCTGACAAGTCAAACACTTCACAGTAAAATCAGCAATGTCTCTTTTCATTCCATCCCACCAGTAATACTCCCGCAGATCTCTATACATCTTAGTACTTCCCGGATGAACTGAAAACGGAGAACTATGAGCTTCACATAATAGCTCTCTCTTCAACTGTGAATCACAAGGCACACACAATCTCTTCCCAAATCTCAAAACACAATAACTATCAATGTTGAATTCAGGCAACTTACCTTTCTGAACCAGCTCTACCTTTTTCTGCAACTCACTGTCTTGCTTCTGTGCTTGCTTGATTCTATGTGATAGAGAAGATCTCAATGATACCTGAAACAAAACAGAAGGACTTCCTACACCAACAAATTCTATGCCAAAGTTCATCAAATCGTTAACCAAAGGATCACGTTCCAAACGCAACATTGTTAACGAAGCATTACTTTTTCGACTCAAAGCATCAACCACTTTATTTGCTTTTCCCGGATGGTAATGAATTGTACAATCATAATCCTTGATTAATTCCATCCATCTCCTTTGTCTCATGTTTAACTCTTTCTGAGTGAATATATACTTTAAACTTTTGTGATCGGTATATATTTCACACTTTACTCCATACAAATGATGCCTCCAAATTTTTAAAGCAAAAACAACAGCAGCTAGTTCCAAATCATGTGTAGGGTAATTTACCTCATGAGTTTTCAACTGTCGTGAAGCATAAGCAATTACCTGATCATTTTGCATTAGGACGCAACCAAGTACTTTCAATGAAGCATCACTGTATATAACAAACTCACCATTCCTGGAAGGTAGTGCCAAAACTGGAGCATTCACCAATCTTCTTTTCAATTCCTGAAAACAATCATCACATTCTTTTGTCCAGATAAACTTAACACCCTTCTGAGTTAGCTTAGTCATTGGACTAGATAACCGTGAAAAATTTCTAACAAACCTTCGGTAATAGCCCGCCAAACCAAGGAAGCTACGAATCTCGGTTACATTTGTGGGTCTTGGCCATTTTTCCACAACTTTTGTTTTTGCAGGATCAACAGTTATTCCATCTTTAGAAACAATGTGACCAAGGAAAGAAATTTGTTGCAACCAAAACTCACACTTTCTGAATTTCCCATACAGTTTCTTTTCTTTTAAGGTTTGCAAGATAACCCTTAAATGTCTTTCATGCTCTTCTTTACTTTTAGAAAACACCAAAATATCATCAATGAAAACCACCACAAACTTATCCAAGAACTCATGGAAAATTCTATTCATCAAGTCCATGAATACAGCAGGTGCATTGGTTAGCCCAAAATCCATTACTACAAATTCATAATGGCCATATCTCGTACGGAACGTGGTCTTCGGAATATCTGCCTCCTTTACCTTCAGCTGATGGTACCCCGATCTCAAGTCAATCTTTGAAAAAAACTGAGCTCCCTGGAGCTGATCAAACAAATCATCGATATGAGGCAAAGGATATTTGTTCTTAACAGTGATATTATTCAAGGCTCTATAATCAATGCAAAGTCTCATAGAACCATCTTTCTTTTTAACAAATAAAACAGGAGCACCCCATGGTGATGTGCTAGGTCTAATGAAACCTTTCTCTAATAAATCTTGCAATTGCTCCTTCCACTCTAAAAGTTCAATTTGTGCCATTCGATAAGGGGGTTTTGAAATTGGCTTAGCATCATGAACTAAGTCAACAGTAAACTCAACTTCCCGATCTGGTATTATTCCAGGCAACTCATCAGGAAAAACATCAGGATACTCATTTACCACTGCCACATCATTAATCTGAACAGTTCCTTTATTTTCAACGACGTGTGCAAGGTAACATTCATTTCCATCTTTTACAAGTTTCTCGGCCTCTTGATATGTTATCAAAAGTAACGGTTCATTCTTGTAAACAAACTGAAAGTCTTTCTGTAAAGAAACTTCTTTAGCTATACAGTTAATCTTAGCATGGTAAATAGAGAGCCAATCCATACCCAGGATAACGTCAAACTCTACTAGAGGTAGAACAATAAGGTTTGCAAGTAGGTTCTTTCCACAGATAAGGATAGGAAGATTCTTATAAATTCTTTTTTCCTCGACACTTCCCCCAGGTGTTTTTACCAAAAGATCAGGAGTCATTTCTTGAGATGGTATTCCCATTTTACTAGAAAAGTTTTCAGAGATGAAAGAATGTGTAGACCCCGAATCAAACAACACACTGGCATAATCTGAAAAAACAAACAAAGTACCTGATACAACTTCATTTGATGGCCCAACATCTGCTGAAGTAGTTGCAAAGGATTTCACCGCCCCTTTCTGCTTGTAGTCTAACTGCTTCCCATCACTCAAGCTCCTTATCGGACACTCTTTTGCATAGTGACCCATCTCATTGCACTTATAACACTTCACTAACTGTAAATCAAATTTGTTCTTACCTTCAGCTTGATCCTTTTCAGTGCAATCACGAGCCTTATGTCCCATCTTACCACATCGGTAGCACTTTGCAGAATTCAGAAGACATTCCCCAGCATGCCTTTTTCCACATTTATCACAAACTGGAAACTTAGTTTTCTTACCATCAGACTTTTTTGAAGAATTCTTACCTTTCTCCTGCCACCTCGGTCTCTTCTTCTGCTGGTTGTTATAGAAAACTTGGTCATCGGCAAACTCCATTTCCACCTTCTCAGCACATCGAACAAGATTTTCATAACTTTTAAACTCACGAGAAGCTAATTCCCTTCGATATTTTGGCTTTAATACTGAGTAAAAACGATTTATTTTACTATCAAGGTCCCGGATAAATTTTGGAGCATACCTTGCCAATCGAGTGAACCTTTCTTCATAGGCAGCCACTGAGTCTTCCTCTTGCCTCAATTCCAAAAATTTCTTTTCCATCCTAAGTCGAACAGCCTTAGGAAAATACTTCTCAAGAAACATACCTTTGAATTCATCCCAGTTAAGAGCATCAATCTCATCGGCGTACCTGATATTTTTAACCATAGACCACCACTGATCTGCTTCTCCCTCCAAACGGTAAATAGAAAGACTAACCTTTTGATTGTCTGAACACCCCATGACATCAAAAATCTTCTCCAGTGCTTTAATCCACCCTTCTGCTAGAACAGGGTCAGATGATCCTCGGAATGATGGTGGATGTTGCCTCATGAAATGTTCCACCACTGACATGTTCCTCTGCGGTTGATCTGGCTGATCTCGTGCATGGATACCACCGCCATTTATCGCTCGAGTCAACTGCGCCATTACTGCAACAAACTATTCAGTTCCAATTCCGACCATTTCTGGATGCTGATTCGGAAGGTTATTTCCTTCTGTATGCCTTCCTAGCACTGCTTCCCTGTTTTCTCTACAGAAAACCATTCTGAACAAACATGTCTTAGATGAAGCAACATGGTAATCTTTAAATGCTATATCATTTCGAAAAAAAATATTTTTGGATAATCTTTTAATATAATTCTAACTCCTAAAGTTATCTAAACCGACCTCTGATACCAACTATAAGGCCCCAGCCTTAAACCTTACTTAAACTTGAGTTATTACAAGATTACACATTGAGGATCTTTTCGGGTTTATAGTTTTAGAGAATTAGATCATAAAACTTGCATTACATTCCACATATAACAAAGTGGTTACATAAAGATAGTATTCTTCATTCCCATCAATGGAAAACACATTTGAAATAAAACATGGATTATTTCTTGACACTTCCTTGACACTATCATCATATCATGTACCTTTCCCTTGACCTGTGAAAAACATTTCAAAAAAACTTGGGATGAGCATAAAAAGCTCAGTATGGGTTATAAAAACATGGAAAGGAAACATGAGTTCATATATACATAAGAATGAAATCATACTTTACCCATAAAACATAGGCACTTTAACATACCTCATAAAATCATGAATAAATCATAGAAATAATAAGACATAAAGGTAACTTGAGGCATTCATAACATTCTTACGTAGGGAGTAACCCTCTTGGTTACGTTTGGAATACCCATCACAGTATATTCCCTAAAATCTATTCGGAGAAACCTTAACGTTTCACTCCTTCGCGTTACCCAATGCATTGGAGAGCTATAACGGGCTCACCCGCCCTTAGTTTATCACGGAACCACCTGTCTTCATAATAATGCCCAAGAACCATAACATAATCATATCACATAAAACATGCATAAAGGAAACATAACATTTCCACATTTCAATCACGAGATATCAATACAACAGATTGATATAATAAAAACATTATGAAAACCATTTTCAATACCAAAGTAAAAGAAAAGTAAAACATGGTATTTATTTTTCTTTTAAAAAAAGGTATGGCTTGTAGAGGAAGCCGAAACTCAAATAACGGTCACGACGGCGGAGAAGTCGTTGGTGCCGCTTACGTACGACAAAAACATTCCCTTTTTTTGTTTAGTAAATGCTTCGTATAAAAAATATTACTTTTGAATAAACGTAAAAGTCAAAGGGGTTTATACACCGTATAAAAGAAAGTTGTGTATAAAATAAAATATTCCTCAACGAAAGGAGATTGAGACGAAGTCCCATACCTCGTATCCGACATGACCCGACCGTTCTTTAATCTCCTGAAAATAAACTTGAGTTAATCTCTACTTGCTTATGAATCTTTTTCAAGTTCATTATTCCTTTTATACCATGTTATGAACATCATGTAATTAGTTAAGTTAATAATGTTCATTTTGTCAGTATTTGGTTCTTAAGTCAAAAATAGACTTCTTACACTTACATGTTGTTAATTTGGTCAAAGGTTCATTATATCCAGAATGGTATTCATGATTTAGATATCATATATGTCATATATATCCAGTACATACATGCATTTATAATATTACATAATCATTTAGAGGTAAGAAATGAAATGCACCGTTCATGGAGACGGTAAGCCGTACGTACGCATGAACGCTACTTCCATTTCTATTTCATATTTTCTGGAATGGAATCATAATGATATAAGAGTATATTATAATTCCATTATAATAACATATATAATATCATTAACTTTGTCCTTTACACATCCCAAATATGGTATTAACAAATCAAATCACTTTCAGGGGGCGGTAGTCCGCACTTCCTAAAATAAAGATATCGTGTTTTACCCATAATGGAAACCATAAAGGTATGCCCAAAATGGAAAAAACAGAAGCTTAAGGAAAACATAAACTTATTATATATCATATATAAAAATAGTGACATCATAATGGCCACCTTTGAAGGTGTTAAATGAGTGTTGAACAATCATCGTTTCGGGAGGCAGAATTTCGCTATCCACGGAAACCGTATGTTCTTTAACCATTTGATGTAGTTGTGTGAGAGTGTAGCTCAAATAAATCTTATAACAACATCCTAGTATATTGATTATACTGTTGTTGTTACAAAAGAAGTAAATAAAAAGAGTTTAGGGGGTTGGAGAAGAAAAATAAAACAAATGAACATGAGAGAATGAATTACCTTTAAAAGTGTAACTCCTTTTGAGTTGAGCCTAAAAGCTTCCTTTGAAAGGATTATGCCCAAAGGTAATCCTCTAGGATGAGGATAGGGATGTGGAGAGAGCAAATGGGCAAGGGTTGGCCGAGCCAAAGGCTTTAAGAGTGTGTGAAATGAGGATGAGGTGGGGGCCTTTTATAAGAGGAGAGGAGGGGCACTTTTGGAAAGTAAAGAAATATTACATTATTTGAAAATGTGTTTCGGTTTTAAAAGGTCCCACATTGATATAATTCGTGGATAAGTTGATAAGGGTTCTCAATCCACTCATCCAATTGGTTTTGGACATGTTTAGTTTATAGATTTTACATTATATTTCTATTTTATTTAAATCGTCAAATAATGATGTCATCGCTGCATCATTATTATGTCATAAATAATTAAATTTATATAATGTCTAAAAATTATAAAAAAAATACTATGATATAGGAAATATTTTTATCTTTACAAGGACTATTTATAATCAAATTTTGGACTTGTATAACCCCACTTAAAAATTGTTTTCATAAAACATATTATCTTTGTGTCAATTTCACTTTAACATTAAATAAAAAGTAATTTATGTCATTTCCCAACCAAAGTGGATTCATGGGGTCCCCAAGTTGACCCATGGCATTTCATGGTCGGCCATGACACAACCAATGAGGTTGAAACATGTTTCTAGGTCATTTCATTTTATTAAAGTATTATTTATACCTTAAACTACCCTAATTACCACTAATCGCGATTAAGAACTTAATAAGTTACTATTCACCAAAAAATTATTATAATCTCATTGAACCACATTTTACTTCTTAATGACAACCATGTATGTAGGATTTTCAAAATTCAATACACATTAGTGGTAAACTTTCTTTTAACTGAAAAATCAGTTTGCTTGATTACCACTTAGTGGTTTCACTATTCATCAAAAATTGAAGTTTTTCAGAAAATTACCAAAAATTCACCCTAAGCTATATTTGATATTCAGAATTCAAAAATTAAGTCTAATTTACAAAATTCAAAACATATAGGTCACATTAATTAATTTAATAATTAATTCCCGCTGCCAGAGCAAATAGCGTGTTTTTACAAAACAATAAGTATCAAAAAATTGACACCAGTTTAAGTCTAATTTCAAAGTGAAATTGATTCCAATGACCACCATTGGATAAAATGGTAAAAATATATTCTAATTTCACTTCAAAACCAATTCAAAACATAATCTAATCGTATAAATAAATTATATTAAAAAATAGTTTTGATGTAAAATGCAGTATTTTTCACTATTCATTAAAAAATGAACATTGTCAGAAAAATACCAAAAATTCACACAAGGTAAATTTTGATGTCCCAATCATAAAGAATAAGTTTATTTTGAAAAACATAGTTTATAAAATTGTCAAAATATAGATTCAAAAATGGTTTGCCATCAAAAGGTAGTAAAACAATCTTTTAAGAATATTAGTGTATTCCATGCATTAGATTGTATTTATTTTCATTTTAAGCCGCTATAACACTATCTTAATCATTAATAGACATAGATAAAAATATCTATTATTCATTACTTACTTGTGATGTTACATTGTTTTTCTATAATTTCAAGTGATTTTGATTCCATTTCTTCTATTGTTGATCTTCACGATTTTGATTGGGACGTTTCCAACATTTTCCTAGATTTTTTATCTAGTCTTCCTCCAAAGAGAAAGGTAGAGTTTATGATATACATTGTTCCATGTATGATTTCGATATTGATACCTTATTATCATATGGAACCAGAAGAGTTGAAAGATCTCAAGAATCAGTTAGACGACCTATTGCAAAAACATTTCATTCACCCTAGTGTTTCACCTCGTACAAACCCTATTCTCATTTCCAAGATTGCATATGGTTCACTTCAGTTGTGTATGCACTATCATAAGTTGAATCAGGTATTAGTTAAGAACAAATATCATTTTCCTCATATGGATTATTTATTTGATCATTTAAAGGGGAAAAAGTAGTTTTAAAAGAACATTCTTCTGTTAGTTTATCATTAGATATGATTTTGGGATTTTGATATACTGAAAATGTTTTTTAGGAGTAGGTATGGCCATTACGAATATCTTGTGATTCCTTTTGTTCTAACTAACACTTCTGTAGTTTTTTTATTTTATGAATCCGATATTCCATCAATATCTTGAAACATTTTTGATGATGTTTTTGGATTATATTTTGGTTTATTTAAAATATAATAATGATCAGGAACACCATATAAAATTGGTTCTAGAAATTTTGAGAAGTCACCATTTGCATGGAAATATTTAGAAATGTATTTTCTGGATTCAAGAAGTGATGTTTTTAGGGAACTAGATTTTAGAACATGGATTATCTATTGATCCTAAGTAGATTATGGTTTTCCTATCATGCAAGGAACCACATAATATATTTAAGATACAGAGCTTCCTTGGTCATCCTAGAGACTACCATTGATTTTTTAAGGATTTATCTAAACTGACATCACCTTTGAATGCTCTTACCATGAAGGCATTGAAATTCACATGGGATGGAAAGTTTCAGTATTCTTTTTATGAACTTAAATGACTTATGATATCTGCTCCTATTATGACATTACTTGATCATAGAAAGGGGTAAATTATGTTCAGTGATGCTTTTGGTGATGGTTTAGAATTAATTCTTATAAAGGATAACCATGTGGTAGCATATGGATCTTGTCATATTTGAATTCATGAGAAGAGTTAACACACTCATGATATATAGAGATTATTTCAGTTATTTAAGTGCATAACTATTAGTGGGAATATATTTTTGGGGAGAGGTTCATAGTTTTCACTAATCATAAGAGTTTGAATTATATATTTCCTCATTAAGACATGAATCTCATATAGAGATGATGGGTAGAATACCTTCAGATGTTTGAATTTGATATTTCCTACACCTTGGGGAAGGTAAATGTTCAGTTTGATGATCTTAGATTGAAAGTACCATCACAGAGTATTCTAGAATCAAATAAAGAGTGTAACCTTATGTGATTCTTCACTCAGTTTCACATGGATGCTCAGGAGCATGTTTTGGGTATGATTATGACCAGTGTACATTTTTGTATCATCTCTCCTAGAGTTTATTTTTCAGATTTATCAAAAAGTATTTTGAGTTTGGTAAGTTTCGATAAAACCTTTATTGCGGGGAGACCATTTCTAGGTGGTTTCATTCATCAGATGTTGTGCTCCAATTTGGGAAGAAGTTTATCATCCCAACATCTGTGAGGGGTTTGGTCTTGTTTAATTGTCACATCTCAATGAGGGTTGTTCATCTAGGTAGTAAGAAGATGTATAGTGACATGAGATGGATATTTTTGTGGTCGGGTATGAAGCATGACATTTCTAATTATGTCTCCCACTGTTACACCTACAAACAGATAAAGGCATATCACTTGAAACCATCTAGTTTTCGCCTGCCTCTTTTGGCATCAATCTAGAAATGGGATGAGGTATACATGGATTTTATTGTGGTATTACCACAGACTCCCTGAGAGAGGAATTTTATCTTAGTGGTTGTTGATCATTTGAAAAATTCTGACCATTTTATTATAATAAATGATTCAACTAAGGTTAAACATTTGGTTATGTTATATGTGCATGATATTTTGAGGTTACTTGGGATTCCTTCTACCATTGTTTTAGATATGGATTCTAGGTTTACCTCAAGGTTTTGGAGGAATCATCAAGAGTCAATGGAACTGGGTTCAAGTTAAGCACAACTTACCATACACATACATATGGTTAGATGAAGTGAGTAATTCAAATCCTAGAGGACATGATTCATTCACATTTCATAGATTTTAGAGGATCATGGGATATCCATCTAGGGCTGGTTGAGTTTTTTATAATAATAATTATCAAGCGACTATCAAAATGGATCTCTTTGAGGCGTTGTATGGTCTCTCATGCAGATCATGTCTTTGTTGGGATGGGGTGTCAAAAGTTTCTTTGTTTGGAAAATTTTTGGTTTAGGATATGTCTGCGAAGATTCATGATGTACATTTATGTCTGGTTACATCCCAATGTCGAAAGAAATCAAATACGGATTAGCAACCTCATTCCCAAGATTTTTCTTTTGGTGATAAAGTTTTTATGAAAGTTTCTCTTTGGTTGGATCATCATTAACATAGAAAATAATTAAAGTTTGCACAAAGATATGTTGGACCATTTGAGGTCAATGAGAAGCTGATACAAGTTTCTTATTAGTTAGCATTGTCAGTTCAGTTAAGGGGTATTAATGATTTTTTACATACCTCATCTTAGGAAGTATCACCCTAATCCTGCTCATGTTATGATATGGGAAGAAATTGAGTTGGAGCCATATGTTTCTATTATGGATAATCTAGTTTTGATCATTGAATCTCACATGAATATATTATGTTGTATGTCTGTCCTATTTATTAGGGTACTATGGAAACACAAATCAGAATCTCATGAGACATGGGAATGTGAGTCATTGATGAGGGAGCAATGGACTCATCTTTTTCTAGGTATTGCATCTTTCACATGACTTCCTGGGGATGGAAGGTCATTATAGTGGGGATTTTGTAACATCCCATTACTGATTTTTTAGGTATTCCCTTAACCTCATTTTGGTTTCCATTTTTCTCTATTGGTACAATTCCAATAAGGGATTAGGAGGATACCTATAATGGGGAAGTTTGAGATTTTTTGGACTCCTCACTTTAACTGTCTTTTTCTATAGGTTGTAGGAGGATTACACATCATGTATCTAAATTACACGATGTGTATGTATTTATGGGTTCAATTCATGAAAGGATTCACAATGTGAAAGATTATATGAAATGAAAAGGATTTACACAACATGTGTTAATAAAAGGTTATATTTTTAATCTGAGGTGATGTTTTTTCCAACATATGTGGGGAATTGGTGGTTACTCATCATGTAACTGGGTTACATGCATGTAACGAACCATATACAGTTTTCAAAATAGGCACGTGGCTATTTTTTTCATTTCATTCTTCATAATCTCTTCCTCTCAACCCAGGGAAATTCTTATGCGATTTTGGGAGACTCCATTCATTCAAGATCAATCCGTTTAGTGTTCGATCTTCATTATGGTTTTGGTGCGTCTCTCTAGGTAAGTTATATTTTTTAATTTTCAATTTCAATAGATATCAATTAGACCCTTGGGTTGCATCATCTAACATGATAATATAAATTGGTGTTTATTCTTGTCTCCATCCAAGATCTATTGTGAGATCTCATTCTGGAGGCCATTCCTTTGTCTGTCGTTGTCTGACGTGTGTTTGTTCTTGAGGTATGTGGTATTTTCTCTTCTCCATCGACCCTCTTTCTCAATTGAATCAATTCTAAGATGTGTGGATTGGATTCTAGGGCCTTTATTAACGTCATTGGGTTTTTATTGTTATTAGATCCAGTTGTGGGTGTATGCAACCCATGTTTTTGGTAGGTGCTTCTATCTCTAGACTACGTTTGATAAATTGTATTTTTCTATTTTTATAAATTTGTGTATAAGTAAATTGGTACGAAATTTTCATGATTGGTTGTGTGTGTTGAAATGAGATTTTAATCAAAATTGGGTTTCCTTGGTTTGATAAATGGATAGAAAAAGGACAATTTCAAATCATTGAAAGTGGTTTTGTGAAATGGTTTTGAAATTATTATTAAAATATTGATATGGTTGTGAAAATTAGCACATGGGTTACCTTGGGTACTGGGTGGAAGGATCAGCTTGAGGCCTTCATCCATTGTGGTGGTTCACTTTAGGGGGTGTTCATCTTGTCTTAGAGTGTAGATTATTGTCTCTAGGAATGTATATGATATTGGGGTTTCCCATTCTAGGGTGTATCCTTGGTCCTGGAGTTAGAAAATTGGATTTAGGTAGCATAGTGTATTATTCAAAGATTTTTGAGAACGAGTCGTTTGCTGCCTAACCTATTTTATTCCTTGGTATTTTGATGCATGTGCTGCTACTGTTATTTCGTATTGCTTGGATTTGTACTTTATTATCCTTGATATCCATGTTAATTCCGGAAAAAGATGATATGTAAAATGTTATATGAAATTAATTTAGGTGCTTTTGTTTTATAACTACAATAAAGAGAATATGTTTAACATATTTTATATAAAACTACTTTACAACATATCATGTCTTGTTTTATTTAAGTTGAGTATACAAAATTTGTTATAAAGTTACTTTTTATGGAACAACTAGGTGGGATCCTAATGATTCTATTAGCTCACACAATGAATATCTCATCAGTGGTGTGTAGACCTTTGTATTTCTTCCAATGAAGGGAAACGAAAGGCACCGCAGTGAGGTGGAGAGGATTCATGTCAGCTGAGCTGCGTAGATGGTGGTGAAATGGTGGAATTTCATCCATGATATCACATGGAGTAGCTATTTGGTTTTTTTATTCATAGTTGGACTTCACTTTTGGGGTTCTATAAACTTCTATAGTTGGTTTTCTCCGCTTTCTTTCTTACAATTGTGGCATATAACTATTGGATTTCTATTGTTCCTTCTTTCTTCCTGAACATATATGACATGTGTTTGTTTAGGTTGGGCGATATTGTTACCTCTTGTTTGTTGTTAGATGCCCGAGTGCTTGTTAGAAGTCTATGGGGATCGGGAATGCCCTTCGTGTATGAAATGAATCGGGTCGGGTTCTAGGTTTGAGGGAAACCTAGGCTGGTTTGTTAAACACCTTTTTTTAGGACATACATAGAGGTTTTTGTATGTTTACATAATTATATTTAGATTTTCTATAAATTTATTAATATCATTTAAAAACATAGCATATATTAATTTTTTTAATAGGTGGTGTTCGGCTCAGCATTCTGCAAAAACTATGAGCCATAGTGTGAACATATTTTGAATTATGTGTGATGTTATATAGGCCGATAATATATGATACACAATAATTATTTTTACAGAATAATTTATTTCATTTTTAATATCATAATATGTTTTGGAGATAAATTATTTAATTTACTTTTCTAAATAATGAATTATTTTCTGGGTTTGTATTTCAGGTTTCATGGATCCTGTATATTGGATTTTTCAACATGTTTTTTTCTATTGTTGAGATATGGTTAGAGACTGTGGAGAAATGTTTCCACTAATTCACTTACACATAATTTAGTGGTAATAACCTGATCAAGTCATTTGGAATTTTGTATGTATATATAATATCACCACTTTACCATGAAAAGTCGATGCATTACACACAATTTCATTTATTGGAATATACTTAATAGATTGGTTTTTATGTCATTTATGATATATTGAGTGTTCAAAAACATTTTCAAAATATTTTATATTTCATCATAGATATCCCATTATATTTCTCTAGATATGTAATCAAGGATATTATACAAATTGATACCAATGAAACATTATCGTTTATGTAATTAGTAATGGGAAAGGAATTTAGTAGTTGGTATAAGAATTTAATTCTACTATATAATATTTTATAATATTTTATATTATTTTGAATGTTATTATATTTTCATATAAATGTGTTAGAGGGAATTATACATATCATTGATCCCAAAAAGGAGGAACTTACCAAACGAGATATTTTTTACCCAATCCTGATGGATCTCAGAGATAAATATTTTTTCTTATGTGAGAATGTCTATTTTTAGGAACAATAGTTATACCCTGATACACTTGCCTTAGCTGAGTTACCTGGGATGATGACATGGATATTGTGGAAACTGAGGATGTTGCACTAACGTGACCATCTCCACCACTATCCAATCGAAAAAAGATAAGGACATAGTTAGGGGAAGAGGGGTGGACAAGGAGAGTTATTCCACAAAGAGTCTTATGAAGATACTCGTGTATCATAGAGAGGGGATCCACCAAAGGAGGAAAGTTGTCAAAAAAATTAGAGAGAGCTTCTTAAACCACATATGATTACTTATACATCTGATATACCTTCTCCAACATAGATACATCTTACAATCGATATAATTCGAACACTAATGGTGTGGGACCCAGATATGATATCACAGTTTCTTTAGTACTTGGGAGACACACTCTCTTGTAGTGAGGTATTTTATATCTCCATAAAATATTCATTATCATCTAGGGATCCAATTAGGCCACCACAGACATGGAAATATGTATCCACATATGATGTTGAACTGTTATATACTCCATTGTATGGGGAGTCACCCACATCACTATATATTGAGATCTATGCATCAGTAAAGAAGTACACCGTAGCATTGTCACCACATTCATCTAGCCACCTTTTGAGGTATATGACCAACATGAGAAGGAACCCACTCTTATAGATAGTACACTGGATTAACGTACATGATATACACGAAGTGGGAGTGAGGATTGTACACTGAGTTTAGTTATCAAGACGCATTGATGTTAATTTTTCCAGTATTATACATTATATATGTATAGGTATAAACATTAATTTAATTATATGTCACTTTTAAATCTAAATTCCTTTATAAATTTTAAAATTAAAATAAATTATCTTTAATTTTAAATTCATTATAATGTAAAATAAATCCACATGAAAACTTCACACACCATTCTGGAATTCCATAGATAGGTGTTGCATAATTGGCTAATATATATCCCATGTTTTGTAGTGTGAATGGGTGGGGAGAGGGTGGACCTTTTGATGAGAGAGTAAATAATAAAAAACTAAAACTAAAATAAACAATATTTTTAATACAATTATTTATAGATGTATAATTAATTAATATCAAATGTTAAATATATAATATTATATCTGTACTATTTATTATATAATTTGACATAATATATATTATTGATTTATATAATAAATTACATTATTATTTATTAATGTTAATGTATTATTAAATACATATCATCAAATGTAAGATATTATTAATTATGGTTACGTATTAATTAAATAATATTATATATGTAATAATAAATATTTATTAGTAAATATTATATATATTTAAATTATATAAAAAATTATTTTATTATTTATGTATTAATTTGTATGTAATTTTAATTATATATAATTAAATATTGGATTTTATTAATTAACATTAATTACAAATTATGTACTATTATATATGTATTATTAAATATACATATATGTCTATATATTATATATTATCACTTTATATGATAAATTACACTACTTATTATGTATTATTTTAAATGGAGTGTTAGTTATATATCATTAAATGTTATATATTACTAATTACTATTAATTATCTTTAAATATATATGTATTAATAAATATATATTGTAAAATTTTAAATATAATGAAATTATATGACAAATTATAATATTGATTATATTAATTTATAAGAATCCTTAATTATATATCATTAAATATTTAATAATTTCAATGAATATTAATTATTAATTACATAATATTATATATGTGTTATTAATTATATTTTTTGAAATAATAAATATAATAAATTTTTATTATAATTTTTTATTAATTAGATATTAATTTATATGTATTATTAATTATATATAACAAATTATTAAATAATATTATTTAATAGAATAAATAAATTAACATTAACATTAATAATTTTAAATAAAAATTAATATTTTATAAATATTAATTATAATTAATTAATACTTATTTATAAACTTAAAAATATTATTTTTCATATTAATATTTTTTAAAAAATATATATATAAAAACATAATAAAAATTAAAATTATATTTTTCAAAAAAGGGGTGAGAGAAACAAATAATTTGGTGTTCATTCCTATAATGGTTGACTTCCAAATCATTTAGCTCTGAATAGACCAATTTACCCAAGAAACCAATACCAATATATTAAAAAAATTTATAAAAAAAATCTCTAATCCTCTTCCCTCAAAATTTGATTGACATGCCCCCCCTAAAAACCCTATCCTCACCCTATCATCAGTAATAGACAAAGGCCAAGTTCAAACACAGATTAGTATGGGGAGAGATCAATTATTTTGGATAAACCATTTGAGCATTCAAATTTTAGTAATATTTTTTTTTCTCTTCATAACCTTCCCATTCACTATTTATCATTAATTATTTCGGGTTTCCATAACATAGTTTGAAATCATAATATCTTTTTTCATTTCCTTTTCACAGTAGAGCATTTTCCATAGCATGATCAAGGGGTTAACATGGTATAACCAAGTTATTCGTTCTATACAACATGTGGTTCTCCTTTACCTGAACATCATCATTATCATATGATTCACATATTATCTCTCAATTTCTATGAATTCTAATTTAAAATAATTTGTTTTCGAAATTTTTTTATGTTATAAGTGAAATCTCCCATATTTGAGTATACATAAGTTCTATTTCCCAAAATCATCCAAAACTGTTTTAGATTTGGTTGGATTGGGAAGAACATAGCTATAATACCTCTTACCATATGTCTATTAGGAAAACTCCATTCAATATTGGTGATGGTCGAAAATGTATGGAAAAATTAAATTACACAAAAGTGTTGTTATTTTTTGAATTTATGGAATGTGATCTAGTTGATAAGATTGAAGCATTAAAGTATCTCTGTGTTAATATTTAGAGGTTGAAGAAGGTGATGGAAATGTTTTCTAACCAGCATTGATTATAAGATACCTATAAATATGGGGATTTACTTTGGGTCAAACTAAGACCAATTCAACTGGAGATTGTATGTAAAGATTAAAATTGTCTTCTAGGTATTATTGGACATTTTCCATTATTGTATGTGTGAGAATAATTTCTTATAGACTTCAGCATCTTCAAAATTGAAGAGTTCATGTAATATTATATGTGTCTAAAATGAAGGTATCTATTTGGGCACAAACTATATAAGAAGATCTACTGAATTGATTTTTTGAAGTCACACACTACCCAGACAAATGTTTGGAAAAAAGGCTCAACGATGAACTCTAATGTTTTTGAATATATTTCTCAGTAGGATAGCTAAGGTGTGGATTTTGGAAAATTCTAATGTTTTGAATATTTAGTTTCTAAATTTCATATTTTGGGATCAGGTGGATTTTTAAATAGGGAAATGTGATAAGAATCAATAGAGTTCTACCGTATTTTAGGGGAGGTAAAAACTCATGAATATCTTATGAACCATCATCCTGGATCTCATGGATAATCAACCAAGTATTCTGAGTTACTATACATATTGGAGGAGGGAATATCATTCTTACCTATTAGGATGTGTTGTAATTTTCTTTCATTTTTTATTTAAGAGGAGGTATATACTACGGGTCAGGTACTATGGGGGTATTATTTTGTTGTTGTCAATATTTTGGATATAAATCCTTTGACTGATGGAGAATATGTATCCCATGAATAGATTAATTGTAATTCTATAAGTACATGGTATACTTTAAAACCTATATTCAATTAAAGATTCCATAATATAAATGATTCCATTATTGTTACTCTATCATAGTTCATATGTGTATAAAATTATTAAGATTAAATAAATCAAATTGAATCATCCTTATTTATAATAATTTATGACATTTAAAACTATGAGAATGATAAGGGGTACTCAATAATATTGAATGTGTTGCATAAATTTACCATAAGCATCATATTTTTTAAATTAATGTCCATCCATATAAAAATATGAATAATTTACATAAAATAATAATTCTAAACTATTGAATCACTATGAATTACACAAAAATAATATTATCCGAGATTGTTATCCATAAAATGTCCCCATGCAAGACATAATGGAAATATATAATTGATTTATATTATATATTAAAATTTATTTGTTTATAAAAAATTATATTTTCCCAATAACTATTGAAATCCATTACTTCATTATACATAGATCAAATCAATTCCAATTCTCTTGTTGTATCAGATGTTATGGGTTATTTAGGTCACTATTATTGATGTGATTGAATTGAAACACAATCATGAGGCCATGTTTCATATTATTTGTGAGGAATTGAGTATTGAATTTCAAGTCTCAATGCTAAAATGGGAAGTTGGCCAAAATAAAATAGATGATATTTGTTCCCCATGATGGTATGTAATCCTAAAAAAGTCTAAAGGGTTCAAACAAAGAAGAAAACATGATTTCCTTTCCTATCCTCACATTATGACATGCTATAAGAGAGCCTACCTGTCAATGGCTTACTCTAGAATACTGAAAATCACAAAATTTGTTCTTTCAATTCTTCACTTATTGATCTCAATAATATTTTTTTCAAAAATCAAGATAATTTCTTCTTGGAAGATAAATAATATATTATCCCATATTATAGTAATAAGGTTTCTGTTTTAGACTATATATGTACTTATTTTTTTCAATTATAATTATTTCTTTTGCTTGAGTATCATTTATATCAGATGTTTGATTGAAAATAAGATTGACTTATGTAAATATTCAATGTCATGAACATATCAATGATACCATTTTTAAAAACATATTTATGAATGGAATGTTTTTTAACCCCAATGTAAAAATATGACAAGCTTGTGGAAAATAGGATAATTTTGGAATGATCCAAGCATTATACCTATAGATGAACATTAATTGCATTTTATGAACTAAGGACCCATCCCAAAGGAAAAAATTGTGTTATAACTCTATTGATTTATATAGTTTTTTATATTATATAAAAAAATTAAATAACATATTAACACATATTACTTTGTTTCTTCAACAATAGTTTTATAATTTCACTTTACGAGATACATTTTAGTTTATCCTTGTATCTTTACCCCCAAAACTACTACTGTATAGTCTCTATCCTCAAAAAAATTATTTCTGTAACAATTTTTCGAGTGGACCTTTTCAAAATTATTCCCTAAATTGAGACATAATAATCATATATTGTATCATACTATCTTCCAGGAGTATGGGTCTATATGAAATAGTTCAAATTTTAAGTAAAATTTAAAATGTTACATAAGGCTTGGCCGAATTTTTATTTATTTATTTTGGATATAACACCATGTTTACTCGATCTCAGCTTAACCAATATCATTTTAGGACACCTCACTTCTAAGTAATGTTTTTATATTTCTACATTTTTGTAAAAACCCAGATCTTATTTTCATGTATGTTTTTCATTTTTCTAAAGGGTTTGGGAAAATAGGAGTATTTGGAAATTTTTCAAGTACACGCTGTGTACTTCACAAGTACACGCCATGTACTTTGTTACCACTCGAGGCTGTGTGCTGGCCGTGTCATGACCATTCAAACGACCATGTATGGGTGATGTGGAGGCCTCTTAAAGCGTAGTACAGAAAAGGCAAGTACATACTGTGTACTCTAAAAGTACACGCCGTGTACTTTTTTTTCATTAAATGGACAGGGGTTGCGTCTTAACCCCCGAAACGTCTTCTTCTAGGTCTCGTTCGACCGAGAGATGACGTACAACTGCGGATCTTCAATGAGACCCCATTTCTTCGTTTGTCCTCTGATTCAAGCACTGAATATTGTGTTGGAATCACATCAGTGAGTTCTTTCTTCTCCTCGAGCCTTGTTTCCCAATTCCTCCTATTTTCCAAGTTATCATGGGTTGAATGTTTTGTGTGTTTTAGAAGATCTATGATGTTATAAGGATTATCAAGACTCATGGTTCAAGAATATTTATCTTCAAGAATCAAGGTATGTGGTTTGTGCCTTTCTATTAGAAGTCTTTGAGTTTATGTGCAATTTCCACCAATTCCCGTGAACGGGGTATTGCGTGTTTACCTGTTTTTCCCTTGTTGTGTTACTGCCTTTCTTGTATGCTAGTGTAGAGGTAATTTGATCATGTTTGAGGATAATTTCTAAGGTTGGATGTTTTTCCCATGCCTTTTTCTATTTACAACCTTTGGTTCTTGTTTAGCCTTTGGCCGTTATACCTGTTTTCCATGCCTTGTGACCATATAATGGAATGATATCTCTTGTTATGATTGATATTCTATAGACTGGTTAGCCAAGTAGCTCTGTAGGTGTACTTTGGCCTTATAGCATTATTATTCACCGACTTGAATGGGACCGTGAGAACCTAGTGCTATACACTACAAGGGATAGACCGAGTGAGCTTTCCCAGAGAGTCTTGGTTATTATAGGCTATAAGGGATAGATCGAGTGAGCTTTCCAAAGAGTCTTGGATATTATAGACTATAGGAGGGTAGACCGAGTGAGATTCCTTAGAGAGTCTTTACTTGTTTGATTTTCCTTAAACCATTCCAGGCTAGGGGAGGAATTGACTGAGCGATCTTCCTCAGAGAGTCTGTGATAGACCTGAGACTATTGGAGGAATTGAACGAGTAAGCTTCCTCAGAGAGTCTCTAGACCTTTGGGGCTATAAGGGGATTAAAACACGTGATCTTTCTAAGAGAGTTCCTGAGTACCTTAGACTATAAGAAGAATTGACCGAGCAAGCTTCCCCAGAGAGTCTTATAATTTCATACGACCAGACCAGAGGGGTTAGACTGAGTGTACTGCCCAGAGGGTTGTTGGTACTTCTTGGATAGGACCAGAGGGGTTGGCTATAGGTACATCCTAGAGGGGTTCCTGTTGTGGTTAACTGTTTGCTTCACCGATGATTCATATTCTGTATCTTGTTACTGCTCACTGATTACTACTTGCTGTTCACTCTTAATTTTACAGTTACTGTTTACTGCTTATTGTACTATTACCTGCCATATGCTCACTGACTGTTAGGCACATATCTTCGGATGGTTTCCTACTGGTATTTAGTCTCACATCCTGTTTGGGTCATGCTTTTGGGCCCAATCAGACTATGTTGTTGTAGGTATAGACAAGGGAAAACACCCTTCGACTTATGGTACTTGATTTCTTTGGAGTAGGAGTGCATGGGACCAAGATTTGGCTTGTGATGCTGAGGAGCTATTTATCTTTTATTTTGTACTTGTTTTGGTGCTGTTTGTATTTCCATCATTGTGACCTGTTCGGCTACTTTCCTAGATACATGTATTATGCATCGTTTAGTATATACATATGTGCTCTATTCATTTATTGCTTTAGTCTTCCGCTGTGCATTGTTGTTGGATATTTACTGTTTCCGCTATTGTATGCTTGTTCAATTCTACTATGTACTTTGCCAATGAGGGAATAGTTTCCCCACTATCACACCCAAGGCCCTCGCAGCTAGTCGGAATCCTCTGGCGTTCGGGGAAATGCGTTTGAGGCCATGTGACCAGCTGGGTATGGGGCACCTCTGGGTGGCTTCCGGAACAAGGACTTTACAATTTTATACTAATCCCTCTATATTTACAATGAGTTTTGAAATGATTAATCTCTATCTTCTAAAATATTTTCCACAAACTCAACCTCATCTCCCACATTTATAATAAAATATATGTGGGGACTGTATCCATATAAAATTTTGATTTGTGAATTATTATGATAAGGAGATATCTTTGAAATGTGTTTGGTTTTTGACTATAGTGTAACAACTATTTTTCAATATTTTATATCTTGATCGGATATATCTTCAATAATTACCATATATAAGAACCCTTTATAGTTGATCATGAATCCCCTAAAGAAAAATCATAATGTTTTCAAGGAAGAAATTCTATTTCTACGAATAATATAGGTCATTGTATATCCATTACCCTTAGAATACTTCTCTAATATAAGTATATATTTTGATAATAAATCTTGAGGATCTTTAATCAATTCCATGTGTATGGATTGAAAAATTAAGAAGATTTCTTTATACAAACATTCAGTTGAACACATATTATTTCTTATTGCATAATTTATTTTAAATTTCCTCAATTATCAAACAACATCTTTTAATTTATAATACCTTTTCAATTTACCACTTATTAAATGTTTGGAATCTTTTATTACACCATTACAATTAACTATATATTCCTTAATAAATAACTCGCAATCCTCAAACACAATTGGTCAATATATTGAGTTCGTTCATTTGATTTGTAAAGGTACTCAAAATAAACATTACATAAATAGTAAAATAACTTCACGATTCACATACTACATCTCCAAAATTGGATCAAAACCTATATACTAAAAGGATTAGAGTGTTGTTTATTATCTATAAAAACATATTTTATAACACTTGTAAACTCTACTATATATTAATGTTCTTCTAGTGCCTCTCTATACATATCACATGATGTAATAATATTCATAACCTGGGTGATGAAAAAATAAGAAAGGGGTGAACAGAGATTATATGTAATGGAAAAAATATAATAGTTTATTATATCATAAACATTAATGAGATCCCGAGGAAGTCATAGATATATAAATTATAGATCATGAGTCCTTACTATTTGAGAAAAATAAAAAAAAGTTTTACTAACATAATATCCTTAAAAGATTATTAAGGAAGAATAAATGATTTTATTTGGATCAAGAAACCTCTCAAAAATAATATAACATATGTGCAAAACATAAAAGTCAATAATACATTAAAAATAAGGTGTAATCATGAGGACATGGAAGTTTATAGAAATGAAATGTGTCTTGAATTTTTTTAGTATCTTGATAAAAATCATATAAATTTATAAAACCAATATTAATAGGAAATAATTTGAGAGAATTACCTTTATTATAATTCGTATGTGAATAAATTCATTATTTTGATGTAGGAAAAGGTGAGCACACCCATCATGCCAATGCACGTGTGAACGAAATCATTATTTCCATTCCCCACTATATCATGAGATATAAACATAAACCAATGAATATTTTAGTGAAATAGGACCCACCAATCATCATATATATATATATATTTATCTACATAAAATGACCCATAATCATATCTTAAAGAACACATGAAAAAATAAGGGGGTTCTTAAATATCCAAATAGAAATCAACATCTTTTCATAAAGAACCGATGGAAATAAAAAGGTTTCCATAAAAAATAAAAAATGTACAAAATAATATCATGAATTAAATAATTCTATACTGAAAATATTTCCACCCAAAATAAAAACAAAATAAATGAAAATTTTAACACTTTAAAAAAATATTTTAAAAAAATATTATGATTGATATCTTGCTTAACATGCAACACCGAGCACTAACTGAATTAAGATAAACATATTGATATTTAAATTTTATTAATATAACCTAGAAATTAAATTAGAGGAGTGAATAGTAATAACCAAAATATTATAAATTTTCATAAATTTTTTATATAATGAAAATGTGTTGATTAATTCACATTAAATAAAATCACAATTCTATTTAAAGACATATTATGTATAAAAAATGGTTTTATCCAATTTAATATGTAGAAATTATAAATAATATATACATTTTAAAGAAATTTTAATTAATTAAAAAAATATCATTTTTTAAAATTTCATATCAATGTTAAAATATGTTGAAATTTTTGGAAATTTCACAAAATATTGATTTTTTTGTGAATAGAGAAAAACCGATATTTAAAATATTTTCATTTATTTTCATTAAATAAATAAATTTAAAATTTTCATTATATTATGGATTTTTCATAAAATTGATGTATGATCAATTTTATTTATAATTATAAATTTTAAACCCTTTGAATTAGAAATATTGATGATTTTGATATTAGTGAATTTTCTTTCTTAAAGACACATTTTTTTTAAAAAAATATTTTTCATCTCATTTTACACATTTAAATTAAAATTTATTTCTTCCACTTTTACATATTGATTCTTTGAATATTTAAACCATATTTTTATTTATTATTTTAATATTCGGTTAATATTTAACTTTTATGTTTGGTTATTATGAATAAGAACTATTGAAAATATTTATCACCATAGTAAGTTTGTAATTTTACATCATGGTTAAAACTATGATTTATGGTCTTAAAATCAAAAAAAAAACTTAAGATTATTTAATTTTATTATATTAATTTGACCAAATTAATCCTAATTTCCAATATTCATCATTTCGATATGTTTTCCTTTGGTAATGAAATTTATTATATTTTATATAACGAAAATTCAAAAATATCACACTCCATTTGATTTTAATTAAATGTTTATATGGGTATAATAAAAAATTAAGAAGTATTATAAACGTATATTTTGAAAATTATTAATTTATTTTTATGATTTTAATTTGTCTTACTTATTTTTTGGTATAGTTATCTTAAATCCTTAATCAATACTAACATGATTCTTGTGAAAGTAGTTGAAAAATAATAGTAAATAATTTAAAAAAAATAAAAAGTAATTTTTTTATAAATTATTGTTCCAAAAGGATTTTAAAATAAATAATTATGTATTATTTTTGGTGAAATATCTTATATTATAATTAAATTTAATTCATTATATCATTATTGTCAAATTATGTGAATAGTTCTTAAAAGGGCATTAAAAGTATTTTATGATAAATATTATTTTATTAAATTATTTAAAATACCTATAAACATTAAATAGAAAACTTAGGTTTATAAATGGTCAAAAATTTAAAACCAGGTATATTTATGAGCCAATTGTTACCATATAAGTAAAACTATATGCCTTTAAAATTTACAAAGTTGTTACCGCGATTACTGTTAAAATTGGTTAACAATGGGGTTAAAGAAAAATTTAAGGTTTAAAATACTAATAAAACATATCCAAATATTATATTTTTCATGGTACATAAACCATATCATATCATATATTTTATGTTCGTGCCACATGATCTCGCTTGCACATGAAAATGAATTTATTTTATTTAAATATTTTTCTTAATTGCTTGAGTTCCCTTTTCTTAATTCACAAAAGGAAGCTCCTACACAATTTTAATTACACCACATTGAGCCTTATAACTCATCCAAACCCTAAAAACTTCTTCCCAACTTCTTAACATTGCATTCCCATTTTCCTTAAGAAAGGATATAAAGGAGTTCCATTGAATAAGAGGTAACAACCTTACTCAACCTCTTTCAATTTGGTTATTCTTATACCTCATTTAAATCTCTATTATTAGTAATTAAATAGTAATATATGTATCCTAAATATACTAAAATGCTATTATTATTATGGAACCGCCATTATAGACTCTATTTTACATCATATGGTAAATGAAATTATCGATCATGTATAGGTGCTGACTATCACCTCCACAAATAAATATGATTCATTTTTCATCACCATAATTCATGGTTGGTTAATATAATGGAATTAATGTTTATATATAATATTTATGAAATAAAATTATTCTATAATTATAATATATTTCGTAACATATTACCATTCTATCTGGTGAAATCAAAAATATTGCATGCAGATGTGCGTGGTGTACCACCTCCATGAAGTGACGCGATTCGTTTATCATTTTTAAATTACAATAATTATAATAAGGATATATTTATTGAATGTATTATATATATATGATATAATAATATTTTTTGAATTTTATATATTATTTACCTTTAATTATATTCATGCGTTGAAAAATTATAAACATTACTTTTTCATATGTAAAGACTATTGTCTCGACGAATTAGTGTAATTAAATTTTCATCACTAATTTATATAAATGGTTATAAATTTGTATATAATGGTTAAATTTCATACTGATGACATGAAAATAATTAGTTATATGAATTAAGCATGATCAATTTAAATGTAAAAGAACTGTAAAACAAAAACTAGCATGAAAAACGAACCATTTTTCACTAGAATGATAATTTAAATGATGAAATTATTTATAAAGGATAATAATAAATTATAAAGGAATGATACATAGTATGTTTGTTTATATAAATAAGGAATTGGTATATATTTATAATCAATTTATATTAATGGGAATTTATTTTTGAACTCATATTAAGGAGGGGAGGTCTTGAGGTAAAGGTTTCTCATCACACTTTTATTTTCTTGAGACATATGTAATAATATACAATTATTTAATTTTTGTGGTGTATAAAATACAAATGAATGTACCTTAAAATTATTTTATATAATATCATGGATATATAAAAATGAATGTTTTGTGTGCAGTGGTAGCATGTTGGGACGACACCCAACATTATTTTTTACCATGATAAATGATTATTATGGGATCAATACTATGATGAATGCCAGAATCCATAGAATAAAATTATAGATTTATATACAGAAGGAAGTGGTGTGAAACCATTATAGAGGATATTTCACATCATGTTTATAATTAATTTTATTAATTTCTTAAAGAAAAGAATACGCATATCTTTGGTATTTTCTTCTTTGATGATGTTGATCATCTAGAATAACCCTTCTATATTGTGTCGTTTTCCTTGTGAGGATACAAACAAGAATCCCTCATGCGTTGATCTACACATGCTCTAATGTCCTCTGATCGACACAACTCGTTCTCAGAGTGCTATCGCGGTGAAGTGAGTGTCTTGTGTTAGTCGTTTTTGATCACTTGTTATTTTGTCTTGAATTACGTCTCTCGTTCTTGAGAGGGGTGCGAAGAGGATTAGAGAGAGAAATAATTTATCTCAACAATTATCAACTCACTAGGCGTGTAGTTTGGTACATGGTATAATAGATATGCGTGTTTATTTATCGACATGGGGCTTCGATTACAATATTTAATTACATAAAAACAATTAAATATATTCATAACCTTAGGGAAACACATGATTTTAATAATAATACCACATAATTATTTATGGTGTGATAAAATGTAAAAAATAGAATAAATAAAATTCCATGCCACAAAATAATAGTAGCATTATAATTATATTAATTTTCTCCAACTAGTTAAATAATTATTTATCATCTTGTAAATAATTATTTTAATACCAAACCAGTCTTAGTTTGCTCGAACTCCACTTTAATTTTTTTAACACCTGATTAAATAAATAAATAAATTATTCTATTAAATAATTATTTTATTTAAAAAATATTTAAAAAATATTTATTAAATGTTCAACAAAATAAAAAATATATTTTACCTATAATCCAGTGAATAAATATTTATTTAATTTATGAAATAATATTAATATGAATAAAATTATTCCACTATCATGAGAATAATATTTAATGCAGTTATTTAATTCAAATAAAATTTAACCGAGACCACCAGAAACACTTATTGTGTGACCCTCTAGGATTATTTCTCATTGGAATTAGGAGGGATTGCCTAAAGTCCAAGAGTAATTTCTACAAATGGGTCAAGGGAAAAAAGAGAAACAACATAATGACGCAATAATGACATCTACATAATAATGATCAATGTTTAATATCATCCCTTAATCTCAATATTTCATCTTGTAGGTTTCATTATAATGTCATCAAACTTTATACTTGATATATTTTTCATTGACTATGAGAAATAAACTCATCATTACACTATTTAAATGTAATTTTGCGTGACAGTTCTATTTTAATCAAAGGGCTGATATATCAACATCTATAAATGTAAGGGACAAATAATTCCTTGACTAATCCATTAATAACATGCCACTCGTGACGCACCCAATGTACTCTACTTTCCACCTATTGTCTGCATGATGATTTTTTTCAGTAAAGAAAAGTGTGCGAGTCGTGACATGTATTAATGATAATATTAAACTCTAAGGATCCTTACAAACACATGTATATTTAAATATTTGATGACACAAAAACATGCGGAATTCCTACCAGCGGTTCTGTTCTCATAATATTCCGTCTTGGAGATTACCAAGTATAAACTTCATGAGAGGTAGTCTACTAAAATAAACAGTAATAATTATGAAGTATGAGTACCCTCTCCTTTCTTCAAATGGAAATGGTCCACACACATCAGTATAAACCAATTAAGAAATCTCATTATCCTTTTTCCGCTTCCCACTAAATGGGGATTTAGACATTTTTCCTTGTAAACATGCATGACATACACCAAGTGGTTTTACTTCAAAAGAATATAAATATCCCTCTTGATGTAACTTTTTCAAGAATTTCTCATTTACATGACCTTTCCAGTGATGCCAATTTTTGTGCATGGTTTGAGTCATGTAATGTATCATTATTATCAATTTCCATTACTTGGTTTTTGTAATCCTTCAAGTAGAGGCAGCTGTATAAATTTTCCCTACCAAAACAAATGATATATTTCTAAAAGAGGAAACATTCATTTCCAAACATGAAAAAAATACATCATTGTCTAATCTAGATACAGAAATAATGTTTTTAGTAACATACGAAACATAATAACAAACCTTTAACACCAAGATCAATCCAGTTGAAAACGTGTGGTGGTAGACCCTCACAGCTACAACAGCTAGTCTGGCTTTGTTGGATACTTGTAGATCTACCTCCCCTCGATCAATCTTCCTGAATCTACCTGGTTCTTGTATTTTGATAAATGTGTGAGAACAAAAAGCTATATTTAATACCCAATTAATAGAAACAGATCGAATGAATTCGATAACAAATGTACCTAAACCACCCCTTTCTTTTTATGATGGGTGTAGTTTTTCTTCCAGTGGCCCTTCTTGCCACATACGAAACAAATAGCCTCATGTTCCCTTTCCACCCCTTAGATCTTCTTTTTATTGGAAGGGAATGAAGAATAATTGGTGTTAATTTTATTTCCCTTTTCGTTCCTTTTCTTTGTACACTTGGAGAACCCGGATAATAATATCAGATAGATAATCTCATTTTTTCACATTAAAATTAACAACATTTCTAGAGATTATCTGAGGGAGTGATGAAAGAATGATATCGGTTCCCAGTTCTTTGGAGAGTTTAAACCCTAGAACCTCTAGGTGCTCAAGGTAGCCAATGATCTTGACTACATGAGATGTCAATATGTCACTAGACATTATAACATGGTATAGGATAACCTGAAGGCGCCTAAACAATTCTTGGAAGTTACTTCCAGTGAGGATATTGTCTTTATCCAGAATTGATTGTAGGGATAGTGTGGTTGAATATATTGTAATTTTTTATTTTACAATTAAAAGAGAAGATCATTAGTACATTCTTGATTACATTTTATGAGAAATAATAAATTAATTTTATTATGTCTCCCATGTCACAATGGCCCTCACCATTGAACTAGGAATGTCCAGTTTGCTAGACATTCTAGTGGAAAGGATCCATATTCCCCATCGCATAACCCCAAAAGGGTTGGTCAAGCTATTTGAAGGTATTTATGTAGGCAGGTCATTGCCAACTATGGGCTTATAGCTCCTTGATCTATTGAGTAGACTCCCCAATCTAGAAATCCAGACTTTGGATTTCCTCAACTCATTATTCCAATATTAGACCATGTCTATAAAGGGCTACTCCTCTTGATGTAATATGGTTAAGTGAACCCAAAACCCTTCATAAGGTCTTCCTTTATAGAATAAAGTGTCCTAACATGGTTTGGTCAAACACATAGTTTTAATAAGTCTTTCCCTTAATAAAGAAACAGAAGTCTTGGTCTGACATAACATTTTATTTGAGGTATTTTTATCTCTTTTATGTGAATTTATTATTATGACATTCTTGTTCAAATTAAGTGGAAATCACATAAGTGATTAAACATGTCTTGATAACATATACGCATAATTCTAGTTTATTTTAATTTCATCTTACATGATTATTTAATTCATTAAATATGTGATCACAACAACACATCCATAATGATAAACCATGAAACTGACAGAAAGAAATAAAGAATAGGGCATGATCATGAGTTTTTATAATGGTTAGTTTATCTAGAATTTTATAAACTAACCCTAAACTAGGGGAGAAAAACCATGAAACTTTTAGGTTTGTGTTTACAGCTTTCCATATGTCCACCTTTATATCTCTTGGGATTGGTTTCATCTTGGCTCCAACGTGAAACACATACACTATCATGGGATTTCCATCCATTACATATGCTTTTAATATCACACGCATGTGAGGGGTAAAATGGGGTTTTTCTTAAAATAAACCACGGGCATGCATGCCCAACATATTAATGAGGAGAAGGCTTGCAGGCCAACAAATTTAATTTAAATAAATTAATTAAAAGAAACAATCTTCATATAATGGTCATGGTCTCGCTCATGATCATCCATACATGCAACAATATTTATGCATTAATAAAACCATCATTCAATTATTTAATCGTTCTTATTTAAGATAAATCACACTTGAATTAATTAATTACCATCTTTAGTTAATCATTCCATTTATCTTAAAACCTTTTCTATATTTCCTTGAGATTCTCACCCAAAATAATTGTAAACAAATTAATTCATTTAAAATTATCTTTGTATATAACTTGTACCTAGGTGGAAACCCGGTGAATTCCTATTCACAACTACCCAATGAGTAGAAATGAACATTATGCAGAGGGTAAATTTAAAAGATATATATAAAAAACCTATCACGTGTTGTTCCTTAGATTTAAGCAGGCACCATGGTACACATATCATGGGTTTGTATAATATAATAATAAATTTTAATAAATCTATGTAATTTAGATGAGTACATGACATGTAGTTCCAACTACACGATGTGTACTATTGTTCACCATCCATTCGAAGTACATGCCTGGGGATATGACATGTGAGTGTACTTTGGATATAATTGGATTAAATTGTGTTTCCAATGGGCCACACACCGTGTAGAATTTGTGTTACACGGTCTCCATCCATAAAAGACGTGTACGGGGTTTACGATCCAACCCTCACCCGAAGGGAATACATGGTGTGTCCAGTCAGCCACATGGAGTGTAATCCAGAAACCATGTTCCAACTATTCTTGGTCAACACAAAGAGTCATTAATAATTAGTATAAATATAATGAAAAGACTTGGTTTGGAAGACCATACCCAGTGCATTGAACCTTGACTACATAGTGTGTACTATTGAATACACATAGTGTATTCTGGTGTTGTATGTCCAGGAACCATTGGCACCGCCAGATGAGATCCTCTATTTTATTTTAATAAAATTTAAAAGAATATATCATTTCTATAAGGTGAACAAGAAACGAAACAGGATGAATAGATCTCAAGATTCATATTTTATAAAAAATTAACTTGAATTAAAACAACTAAATTATGAATTGTGTAAATTATCAATGAAATATTTAAATAATTCTAAACTATGATGTAACAGATTTGATACCACTTTAAGGTTCTAGGAACATCAAAAGTGTGGTTGGGTCAACACCCAAATTTTATTTTTACCAAAATCAATGATTATTTTGGGATCAATACCATGATGAACACCAGTCTCCAAAGAATAGAATCAAAAATTTAGATAATGAAGGAAGAGGCATGAAGCCTTTAGAGAGGATCATACACATTATGTTTATAATTAATTTATTTAATATTATAAAGAAAATAATAAATGTGTCTTAGGTATTTTCATCATTTATGATGTTGATTATCTTGAATAAACTTTCACAATTACCTCTTGGTGCTTGTAAGGATCCAAACCATAATCCCTCTAGCGGGGTTCCACACGTGCTCCATTCGCCTCCGATCGACACCACTCATTCTCCAAGTGCTAGTGTGGTGAAGGGAGTGTCTTGTGTTGGTCATTATTGATCTCTTGTTCATTGGTCATGAAAACATCTCTCATTCTTGAGAGGGGAGGGTGGAGGATTCAAGAGAGAAATCATTTATTTCAACAATTCTCTATTCACCGGGTGTGCAGTTCTGTACATGGCCCAATAGACGTACGTGTCTATTTATGGTCATAGGGTTCGATTACAATATTTAATTGAATAAAAACAATTAAATACATGAATAACCTTAGATAAAACCTTATATTTTCATGATAATACCACATCATTATTTATTGTGTTCCAACTTGCACAAAAAAGAATAAATAAAATTATGCAACACAAAATAATAGCAGAAGTATTATTATTGTAATTTATGCCAACTAGTTAAAAAATTATTTACCATCATACAAATAATTATTTTACTACTAAACTAGAATTGGTCCCCTAGAACTCCAATTTCATTTATTGAACATCCAAATAAATTATTAAATAACTTATTCTCTTAAATAAATATTTTATTTACAAACTAGAAAACAAATATTTATTAAATGTTCAATAAAATAAATAAACGTATTTTACCTAAAAATTGGTGAATAAATATTTATATAATTTATGAAATCATATTAACATGAATAAAATTATTCTGTTGTCATGAAAATAATATTTATTCCATTAATTAAATTAAAACTGAATTTAACCAAGACCACCATAAACATTTAGTGTGTAACCCTCTCAGATTCTTTATCTTTTGCATTTGGAGAGCTTGCATGAAGTCCAAGAGTACTGTCTAGAAATGGGTCAAGAGAGCCAATAGAAAGAACATAAATTCACAAATATGAGATCCATATATGAACACATAGTCTGTAATATAATCTCTTTATCTCAATATCTCATCAAGCAGGTTTCATGATAGTGTCATCAACCTTTGTTCATGCTACGTCGTTATTTGAATACATGAAATAAACTCATCATTACGCCATGTCCATGGAATTTTTCATGATGATTATACGTAAATAAATGGTTTGGGTTATCAACTTCCACATGTGGATGGTGAAAATCCTTCCTCGACTTATCCATAAATAACATGCCACTTGTGACACACCCAACACACCATACTTACTGCCAATTTTCTGCATGACCGTTTTCTTTTGTAAATCAAATTGTGCACGTAATGACATGTATTAATGATAATCATAAAGTTTAAGGATTATTTCACATGTTTGCAGATATGAATATCTGATGGAACCAAAACATGCAGAATTCTTATTGGTGGGTCTATTCTCAAAATCTCTCATCTTGGAGATTATCAAGTACAAACTTCATGTGAGGAAGTATAATCTTCTTAAAAGTACTCACACCTTATGATCTATATACTATGTGTCCCATTATAGAATTTCATCCAAGAAAAAAACTATATTTAAGAATATTGTGATAGAATTTCAGGGTTCTAATCATAGCAGGGTACTGCCATGATCTTATCAATACAATAAATACTCTAGGGCATTATTAAATCATAGTCATGCAGAATAATGAAAAATATGTAATAAGATGTTTTATATTTAAATAATTTAAATATTCTTTTAATAAAAGTACAAATAGTTGGATCTAGGACACTAAATATCACAAAAACACATATAATGTTATCATTTTCATGAGGTAGTGATTTAGAGATATGATATGTTGTATGGTTCTACATCACAATATTGTTTCATTGTGACATGTTTTAAGTTATGGACCATTATTTTTTAACATGTTGTAGATACTAGAAAATTTACAGGATATTTAATTAATATCCATATTTTCATGATATTTAATTTTTCAATTGATGTTATTTTTTCATGTGTCCTACTATTCACAAGATACCAAACATGTATGGGTTTTTTGTTATAATATAATTTTAACTAAGATTGTTCATACTTAAATTTAAAAAAAGTAAATTATTATATATATATATATAATATAGTAAATTCTATCATCTACTAAATATTTTTATATTTTAAATGTTCTATTTAATTTTCCACTCTTATAGTACTCAAGAGAATGAAGGAATTTGTTTAATAAAAAGTGACATTGCTTCCTTCCTTGGTAAGAAGTTATTCTAAGAAGTGTCCTTAATTTATTTTAAATGATTATAAAATGATTTTAATATTCTCCTATGATTTTTAAATTCATTTTAACCATGATATATTTCAATAAAAAAATTTCCAGGTAATATTCTTTTCTTTTTTTATGAACAATTAATTTTTTACATTTTACTGATAATGTGAATGGAATAATTATTTTAACATAATCATAGAGAATGAAATTTTCTACAATCATGACCACTCATTTATTTTATGCTTCCCTTAAATTATTACAAGGTTATTTTTAAATAGAACAGTTTCATTTATATTTTTTATGTTTTTAGAATTTGAATAGTCCATTTTAAAATGTCAATGGTATTGTCCTAAATATAATTTCCTATGATATTTAAATGGATTTTTTAAACTATGGTTACATCATTTTATATTAATTACACTTCACTAGGGGAATCATTCAATTACACAATCCTTATTTTTCATCTATATGGTATATAGTTATTACTTTAAAATATCTATGAAACATGTTTTCTATTTTGAGGGATATGTTATGATAGAATAATAATTGTTTTCATGAAATTTTGGAATAAATATGAATAGATTATTAAAATATAATGGGTTGGATATAAATTATATATCCCTCCAATGTATTTTATAAATATTAATTCGTTATTAGATCAAAGGGTATAGATAGGGTTTCTGTAATCCTGAAAGTGGGTATACTAGGGGTTATCTGACGCTCAAAATAGTCTACATGGTTGGTTATCTGAATCCTAAAAGATAGTACATGAGAGGCTATCCTAATCCCAAATAGGGTAAACGAGTAGTAATTCCAGGCCTAAAATGTGTGGAATTTCCAAGTGGATTATATGAAATAAGATAACTAGGATTGTGATTATTCCACACATCATGAAACACTTTTTTGAAATGATATTATGCCACTGTTATACTCTCATGGCTCATGTTCATTAATTAAATTATGATTCATGTGTCATGAACTACCAAATTTTATGCCACAAATGATTATTATGATCTACGAATTTCTGATTATTATTTTAAAAGGTTATGATCATGGCCGCATATCATTATTATCATGTTATGATTAAATGATAAATGATATCTCCATTGTTTACCCTTTTGAGTCTGATATCACCCTTTCATTTGTTTCATTGTCCCTAAGTTATAAAAATTTATTTTATGAATGATATTTATGTTAAGGTTTCTAGTTTTATAGAACTATGTGGGAGATGATGCAAATATTTTATGTAACAAATATTTATGTATCCATATTTCCAATGATAGTAGACCATTATAGTTCTATTTTGTATCAGAATTCAATATAATGAATAATCATATAAGAAGATTTAAAGTTTAGGAATGTTAGGTTTGGGTTTCCATATATAGTATTAGAATAGTGTTTAGTTGTTTTTGAAAACTAAGAATAGGAATATTTATTGAGAAACCTTAGGATAATCCTATGTATGTTAGAACATCAGATGTTATTATAATTAAATATTATTGTTTTACAAGAAAATATATCCTTCTCCGGACACCGGAAAGTGGATGCAGCTGTAGAATAGATTCACTGATGGGTAACAACTATGAAAGGGGAGGATTATGTATTAAATCAATCCTCATTAGTTTATGATGAGTGGTTCTAAGACTATGTACCTTGATAGATACTCCTAAGGTAAATTCCTTGGTTTATTAACATTTTCCTTGTAAACCATTTTAAAGAATTTGAATAGATAATGACCATTATTTACCTATGATAAACCTAAGGTGTCATAAATTGAAAATAATGTGTCATGATTTAGACATTCTATTAGTTATTATCATTATTTATCAATATGATTATTTTTTCTCTTGATATAATTTTTGGTTATAGTTAATGACTGAAAATATGAAGAATCGAGTTGAAAACAAATATGATGGAAAATGAATTGATTTTACTCCTGATAAAATAAATGATATAGGAACTAGAAGGTGAATCATTATGATTATGACTAATTGTAATGGTCCGAACCCCCCCGACCCATTCCTTTGTCAAAAAGAAGGTCACGAAGTGTTCTAGAGGGTAAAATGGACTTTTCCCACACTTTATAGAATTTTGAAACTACACGCCATGTAGTATGAGTACACGCCGTGTACCCCCTTTCCGGGTATACCCCGTGTTGCAGGTCGTGTCCTCACTTTGTGAAATAATGGGTGCACGTCGTGTTCCCAGTTCTACGCGCCGTGTAGTCTATCCCCACGTACGCGTTACCAGTCAACGGCCGTGTACCGTGTGGGAGCCGTGTCCTTGCCGTGTGCAATAAATGAGTACACACCGTGTGTCTAAACTACATGCCATGTAGTCCTTCCCCGTGTATGTGTTACCCTCAAACTGTGTGTTGACCAGTCAACGGCTGCGGAGCCGTGTTGGAAGCCACGTGGAGACCTTATGAAAGAACCGAGTACACGCCATGTACCATAATGTACACTCCGTGTACTTTTTTCTTTTCACGCCTATAAAAGGAGGGGTCCCCTCATCCTTTCAAATCACCCCTCTCCTCCCCTTTCCCTATGATTAGAGTTCTCCCAAGAGACTCGAAGGCCTTTTCTTCCATAACTTCTTCGTCCGAGATCTGATTTACGATCCATCAGCAGCCATGGGATCGTGACGATGAGACGGAACTTCCGAGCTTGGATCCGTTGTCTTTAATTCGGCCTTTTCTTTCCGACTTCTACCCGAGGAGGTTTTTTTGGGACCCAACATAAGTGACGGACACCGACAGACTTCTTCTAAAGTTTATCTGGGGGAGAGCTGTGATTAGAACCTGTTGAAGTAGGGATCTTAACATTGTCTCTCTATCTTTTTTGCATCATGCGGGGTGGGTATCCTCTTGTTTTCATGAGAAACAGTTGAACCATTAAATAAAGATAATAACTGTTCAAACAACGGGGTTGGGAAGTTTGTGATTGCTGTTACTTTACATCCTGTGATATTATGTTGTGAATTGAATAAGCTTACGCTTACTGAAAATCACGGTCGTTGGGGGCCTTTTCTTGCATAACTAAATGTTTCCCAATCTTTCTAGACCGTTTTTGTGGAATGTGTAATTTGGTTAATCACGTAAAGTTGGATGATTAAATGAAAATCTGGAACCCTTGTGTGATCACCCTGGTTAAACTAAAATGGAATAATGAACATGTGGGTGTTGGCTTGGTTGCGTGGCATGTGATGGGGGTGTTTTGTGGGTTGTTGTGGTTTGGGTGAGCAGCGGGGATGCGGTTTTCTTGGTTATGGGTTGGTGTGAATGTTATGTTGGTCATGGGAAACAGGGCTACAATAAATGGTATTAAAGAGGTGATGATGTACAGTACAGTTGTGGTTATGGTGGTTGGAAGCGGGCTTCGGGGATGGGTTGTTTGTGAACGGGCAGTGGGTTTTGAATAATAAATTAATGTGGAAGAGTTAATAAATTGCAGGGCATGGTAAAGGAATAGAAATAATAATCAATGGGGTTGGTTGTTTGATAATAAGGGCTTTGTTGTGTTGCTTGTGTTTTCCTATCTTTATTTATTGATGGTATGGATATGTTTTATGTACGATTGATGTGGATGGTTGTGGATAGTTACCCAGTAGTTAAGGAACTAAATAATCTAATTCTGCTAAAACGTAAAAACCTAAATTGGGTTGGGGTTGTTTTTTGTATGCATGCTTTGTAGTAGCAATGTTGAGGTATGTGCTCAGTTTCTCGGTTTAGAAGCCATAGGTTAGGCTGTGTGGTTGGTATATATATATATGTATTTGTATCTTTTGTGTTTTATCGCACCCCACCCATGTTGAGAACTTAGTGCCGAACACCCCCATTTCATGGGTGAGGGTGTTTTTACCTTAGTTACTAGCTCCTTCCTGCTCCTTCTCCCCTAGGTTGTGATGTCTTGAGGCAACCTTATACCTAAGACTCTTCGGGTAGTTTTCGATTGGGGTGGCTTTAGCCGAAGACTCTTCGGGAAGGTTCTATTGTTTCCCAAGAATCTTCGAGATGAGGCCCAGGTGTGTGTGGGAGGGATACGTGGTTGTGAGGCCCAGGTGTGTGCGGGCGGGATACGTTGTTGTGAGGCCCAGGTGTGTGCGTGCGGGCAGAGTGTGGCAGCGTCAAGACGTTCTCTATTAGGAAGAGCAGCTAACTAATGGGAAATGGTGTGGGGTACCCAATACTCTTGTTTCATATATACTACTACCTGTTGTGCTTGTGTTTTGGTGAGTGTGGCTGGTGAGGTTGGGTGGATAGAATTCCTTTCTAGGTTTTTTCTGTTGTTCTCACGGGACATTAGGATGTCTCCCCACTTGTGCACGAGAGCTTTAGGTTTCCCTACTGAGTATACTTGTATGCTCACCCTACGTTTACTTTCAGGTTTTCAGGAGGACTACCAGGGCCGTGAGGGACCCTACAAGTCGGACAGTTGGAGTTGTTGCAGTTACTGTTCTCTTGTTTTCTTTTGTTATTGTACTTTGAGCTTTCTTGTACCTGTACCTTGTCATAAAATTGTTTAAACATGCATGTGGGCTTGGTTTGGGTTTATTTCTATACACTTGTTCTTTTTCCTTTTTGGTGGTTGACTTGTCCTATTTCCCGACCTAAATAAATAACAAGGGTAATGCCTCCCATATTTGTGAAAAATCATACCCTTGGTGCTAGTCGCCACCCCGGGGCCTACTGGAGGTGGGACTCGGGGGTCATTATCTCCCTTTCACCATTGGCAGCTCAGGAGGGGAATCTTTGGTGGGTGGGGGTGGTGAAAGAATGGTATCAGAGGTGATGGTTGAGAGATAGGATTGAGTCTGGAGTTAGGCCCAGAGAGGATTGCATGGGATGGTAGGGCAATAATGTTAGTTAATCTTGGTGCGTGACATATGCCAGGGAAGACCATCTAGGACACGATATTTTAGGGCCCCCCGTGATCCGATGAAAGGCCTCTGAGCCTACCGAACGACCAAGTGAGACTACATTGATTTCAGGGTAGATACTATAGGGAAGGTACATGCATCATCATGATTGTGTTTTACATTATTTGGGTGTTCTGGGAAAGAAATTAAAATAAAATGATAAAATGAAACCTTGAGATTTTCCTTACTACTTGTGATTAGGCAATCATTGTTTACCGTACAGTTATGGCACCTGGATGTCATCCCCGGGTGGCTCCGATGGCCGAGGCCCAGCAGATTCAAGCGGTCGATCAGTTGAGGATTGACCGGGAGGAGGAAGATAGCCAGTGGCCGAAGACTCTCCGTTCTTTCCAGCGGCAGACGCTCAAAAAGTACGAGGGTAGTACTTTAGATACGGAGACGGAGGGGTGGCTTGAGGAGCTAGATATTGCTTTTACCTTGAACTGTGCTCTGAGGGAGTACTGGGTTCCCCTAGAAGTAAGTCAGCTGAGAGGCGCGGCGCAACAGTGGTGGACACTCTACCTCGGCGAGAGGATAGAGGTAGAGGTTCCTTGGGCTGAATTTGAGAAGGAATTCCGAGAGGAATTCCTTTCTTCCATGATCAAGGTGGAGAAGCGGTAGGAGTTACTCTCCCTTCATCAGGGGAGTATGTCAGTACAAGAGCTGGGGATCAAGTTCAAGGATCTTCTGTGATTTGCTCCGGATCACTTTGCGGATGAGGAGTCTCGGGAGAGACGTTTGGAGGAGGCGCTTCGTCCTTCGCTCCAGTATGTCATCACCCCCTTCACCCTTCTAACGAACTTGACGGTACATAAGAAGGAAGAGGTTGTAGAGAGGATGCACTTGCTGGGAGGTGCACCCCGAGAGGGGATCCAACCAGTCTCGTCAAAGGGGGAGGTATTCAGCAGCAGGTCTCCTGCGACGGGACCTTCCAGGTTCAGGCCAGTGGGGAGAAGGCCCCAGAAGTTCCAGTTCAGATCTTCAGGTCCTCGTCCCTTTTTCACAAGCCCAGGACCAAGGTGTTTTTCTTATGGAGGTTTCAGGAACGTTCAGAGTCGGTGCCCGACCTGAGCTCAGTATGGTGGAGGTGGGCAGGTTTAGCGCCCACCTCAGCAGCAGCAGTTGCCGGTGAGGCCCTTCCAGCAGTAGCAGGACCATGATCCACCGAGGGAAGACTTTGCGGGAGGAGGCCGACCTCAGGGTGCTCCTCAGGGACCTCGACCAGGGCATGGTCGGGGAAGTGGACAACATCATAGAGGCAGAGGAGATGGGCGTGGATAGTTTCATGCAGTAGAGTTGACAGCTCCAGCAGGACCAGAGGTGGTGCAAGGTACGATTTGTTTGTTCAACACTCTTGTTTCTGCTTTGTTCGATTCAGGAGCTTCACACTCCTTTCTTGCACCTGGTCTAGCCCATTCATTGGGACTATACGTAGAGAGACTTTCCGTACCACTGGTACTGAGTACACCAGTTGGAGTCCAGACCAACGTATCTTGTGTTTGCCGGGGATGTGGGCAGACGTTGGGACCGCATCGATCTAGTGGGGATGGCACTGTTTGAGGATTTGTATGGAAGGCCATGTCATTCACCCATTTTCTGGCCAGAGGTTGGTGAGACAGGTGCTCTTGGGCCAGAGGTAGTGCAGAGCACCATAGAGAAAGTCCATATTTTACATGAGAGGATGAAAGTGGCTCAAGACCGACAGAAGTCTTATGCTGATCGTCAGAGGAGGACCTTAGAGTTCGAGGTGGGAGATCATGTGTTCTTGAAGGTTTCCCCTTGACGAGGGCATCAGAGGTTTGGGAATGGGGGAAAGCTCTCACCTAGGTTCATCGGACCTTTTGAGGTGTTGAGGAAAGTCAGCGAGGTGGCATATTAGCTGGCCCTGCCACCTCAGTTGGAGAAGGTTCATGACGTCTTCCACATCACTCAGCTTTGTCGGTACATACACGACGACTCTCATGTTATCGACTGGGGAGAGTTAGATATGGGAGACGATGCGACCTTCGAGGAACGACCAGTCAAAATCGAAGATAGTAAAGAGAAGGTGCTCTATGGACGAACCATTACCTTGGTTTGTGTGTTGTGGAGGCATGGGGGCCTCGAGGAGAGAACTTGGGAGCAGGAGACCCAGATGCATGCTCAGTACCCGGAGTTGTTTTGACTTGTATTTTTCCCTTGTTCTTCTGAGCTTGTGTTGATGTTGTACTTTGTACCTTTGATATATGGAATGCTTGGCTTGTCAGTTGTGTGACCTTTTTGTTTCCTTGTTCCCTGGTAATGTGTGACATGTCCGGATGTGTGGGAGAGGGAAAAACCTGACCCTTAATCGAGACACATTAATGCGGATGCGATTGAACCCGTGCGGGTGAGTCAGTGCCGCCTAAAGCGGATAATATCTTGACATAGGAGAAGGAATTTCCCAAACCCATGTGTTCGGGCAGTGTGTTGGTTGTGTGGGGTTGGGGGTAGTGTGAGTTGAAGAATCCTAATGTATGAAAGTGGGAAGACCCAATTCATAATTGAGACACATTAATGAGGGTGAGATTAAACCCGTGCAGGAGAGTCAGTGCCGCCTAAATCGGATAATATCTCGACATAGGAGAAGGAATTCCTAACACAAATTATTAGGGTTTTTGGTTGGGTTCCTGTTATAACGAGAACCCTAAGAGGTATCTTGTTGAGATTCCTCTGGGTTGGTTTTGAATTCTCGGGGACGAGAATGTTTTAAGAGGTATCTGATGTAATGGCCCGGACCCCTCCGGCCCATTCCTTTGTCAAAAAGAAGGTCACAAAGTGTTCTGGAGGGTAAAATGGAATTTTCCCACAATTTTTAGAATTTTGAAACTACACACCGTGTAGTTTGAGTACACGCCGTGTACCCCCTTTCTGGGTATACCCCGTGTTGCAAGCCGTGTCCTCACTGTGTGAAATAATGGGTGCACATCGTGTTCCCAGTTCTACACGCCGTGTTGTCTTTCCCTGCGTACGTGTTACCATTCAACGACCGTGTATCATGTTAGAGTTGTGTCCTTGCCATGTGAAATAAATGTGTACACGCCGTGTGTCTAAACTACATGTCGTGTAGTCCTTCCCCGCGTATGCGTTACCCTCAAACCGTGTGTTGACCAGTCAATGGCCGCGGAGCCGTGTTGGAAGCCGTGTGGAGACCGTGTGAAAGAACCGAGTACACGCCGTGTACCATAAAGTAGACGCCGTGTACTTTTTCTTTTCACGCCTATAAAAGGAGGGGTCCCCTCCTCCTTTCAACTCACCCCTCTCCTCCACTTTCCCTCTGATCAGAGTTCTCCCAAGAGACTCAAAGGATCTTTCTTCCATAACTTCTTCATCCGAGCTCCGATTTACGATCTGTCTATGGCCAAGGGATTGTGACGATGAGGCGGAAGTTCCAATCTTAGATCTGTTGTCTTTCCTTTGGTGTTTTCTTTCCGACTTCCACTAGAGGAGGTTTTTCTGGGACCCGACAAAAGTGGCGAACGCCGAAGGACTTCTTCTAAAGTTGATCCGGAGGAGCGCTGTGATTAGAACCTATTGAAGTAGGGATCTTACCTTTGTATCTCTCTATTTTGTGCATCATGAGGGGTGGGTATCCTATTGTTTTCATGAGAAATAGTTGAACCATTAAATAAAGATAATAACTGGTCAAACAACAGGGTTGGGAAGTTTGTGATTGCTGTTACTTTACATCCTGTGATATTATGTTGTGAATTGAATGAGCTTATGCTTACTGAAAATCACGGTAGTTGGTGGCCTTTTCTTGTGCAATTAAATGTTTCCCTATCTTTCTAGACCATTTTGGTGGAATGTGTAATTTGGTTAATCATGTAAAGTTGTCTGATAAAATGATAATCTGGAACCCTTGTGTGATCACCCCGGTTAAACAAAAATGGAATAATGAACATGTGGGTGTTGGCTTGGCTGCGTGGCATGTGATGGGGGGTGTTTTGTGGGTTGTTGTGGTTTGGTGAGCAGTGGGGATGTGGTTGTCTTGGTTATGGGTTGGTGTGAATGTTATGTTGGTGATGGGCAGCGTGGCTACAATAAATGGTATTAAAGAGGTGATGATGTATGGTACGGTTGTGGTTATGGTGGTTGGAAGCGGGGCTGCGGGGATGGGTTGGTTGGGAATGGGCAGTGGGTTGTGAATAATAAATTAAATTGGAAGAGTTAATAAATTTTGGGGCATGGTAATGGAATGGAAATAATAATCAATGGGGTTGGTTGGTTGATAAGAAGGGATTTGTTGTGTTGCCTGTGTTTTCCTAACTTGATTTGTGGATGGAAGGGATATGTTTTACGAACGATTGATGTGGATGGTTGTGGATAGTTTCCCAGAAGTTATGGAACTAAATAATCTAATTCTGCTGAAATGTAAAAACCTAAATGGAGTTGGGGTTGTTTGTTGTATGCATGCTTCGTAGTAGCAGTGCCGAGGAACATTCTATGTTTCTCTGTATAGAAGCCATAGGTTTGGCAGTGTGGTTGGTATATATATATATCTGTATATTTTGTGTTTTATCGCACCCCACCCATGTTGAGTACTTAGTTCCGAACACTCCCATTTCATGGGATAGGGTGTTTTACCTTAGTTACTAGCTCCTTCCTGCTCCTTCTTCCCTAGGCTGTGATGGTTTGAGGTGACCATACACTGAAGACACTTCAGGTAGGTTTCGACTGGGGTGGCTTTAGCCCAAGACTCTTCGAGAAGGTTCTACTGTTTCCCAAGAATCTTTGGGATGATGCCCAGGTGTGTGTGGGAGGGATACGTGGTTGTGAGGCCCAGGTGTGTGCGGGTGGGATACGTGGTTGTGAGGCCCAGGTGTGTGCGGGCAGGATACATGGTTGTGAGGCCCATGTGTGTGCGGGTAGGGAGAGTGTGGAAGCGTCAGGACATTCGCCGTTAGGAAAAGAAGCTAACTAAAGGGAAATGGTGTGGGGTACCCAATACACTTGTTTCTTATATACTACTACCTGTTGTTCTTGTGTTTTGGTGAGTGTGGATGGTGAGGTTGGGTGGATAGAATTCCTTGCTAGGTTTCTTCTGTTGTTCTCACGGGACATTAGGATGTCTCCCCAGTTGTGCACGAGAGATTTAGGTTTCCCTACTGAGTATACTTGTATGCTCACCCTACGTTTACTTTCAGGTTTCTAGGAGGACTACCAGGGTCGTGCGGGACCCTACTAGTCGGACAGTTGGAGTTGTTGCAGTTGTTGTTCTCTTGTTTTTTTTGGTATTGTACTTTGAGATTTCTTGTACTTGTACCTTGTTATAAAATTGTTTAAACATGCATGTGGGCTTGGTTTGGGTTTATTTCTATACACTTTTTATTTTTCATTTTTGGTGGTTGACTTTTCCTATTTCCTGATCCTAAATAAATAAAAAGGGTAATGCCTCCCATATTTGTGAAAACTCATACCCTTGGTGCTAGTCGCCACCCCGGGGCCTACTGGAGGCGGGACTCGGGGGTCATTATCTCCCTTTCACCATTGCCAGCTTAGGGGGGCATCTTTGGTGGGAGGGGTTCGTGACACTAATTATTCATCATGATATATAATTATAAACATAAAAATGTTTTAGTTTACTAACATGTCAAATTAGTGTAAAATGGAAATTTGTGGATGTTCAGGTGGCCATGATCTTAGAGGAATGAATGTTCAATTTCTATGATGTCAAAAATAAGGGAAGAAACACCCATGAGAATATATTAAAGGATAGGGAATATGTCTTTAATTTGTAAAAAGGGAATATAGAAATTAATTTCAATCGAATTAGATGCCTTTTATGCATGGAACATGGTCATTATCCATGTCAATTCTATATTCCAATTGATAAACACATGACCTAGGAATAACCTATAAAAATATAATAATTTAATTGGAATTATTGAAGTATTCATGTATTGGGAAGTGAGGAATATTTTATATAAGTATTTTATCAATGATTACTTAGTTATAAGAATCATGAATCATATAATGATTGTTCTACAGATGTATTTAGTCAAGTATTTCTAAGAACATATTGAATGGTACCAATTACCTAGAAAATTGTTTTAGTGGTAGTGTTATATTTTTTAAATGAACATGTGATTAAAGGAGTTATAATCCTTAATATGGGGATGCTGTTCAGATAATAATGTTTAGTTGAGATAAATAAATTATGGAAATTGCTGAAAGAAATTTTATAGTATTGGGGACCATGAAAATTATTCGTGATTTGTTGACAAAGGTATTTATGAATAAGTTATGTGAATTTATTGATTTTGGGAATAGATTAGGAAAATTTAATTTCTTTTAGGATATATAATTCCATTATAGATTTATTGGGATTCATGTTATTATAATGTTTTAGGAGAATATTTATTAAAGGTATTCACATTTTGGGTTTGGGATATTATGAGCTACTTAAATTTGTTTGAGGGTAAATGTTAAAGTTGATATTGGAAAATGAATTTATAATTAAATATTTTTTAATTTGGTCATATATATTTTGGAGGATTCTTATAGTTAACTAATTATGGAATGTATTCAGTTGAACATTGGGTGTTATTATTTAGGTTTTAGAGATTAATATATTGTATTTATCAATATTGGATAAATTTTGCTAACCATTTAGTTTTGGTAAATATTTAGAGACAATAGGAATGAAATTCAATCTTGTATCTATATTATGATCGGTTTAATGTTAATTTTATTTCTTTTTTCATGAAAAAATCATCTTGAATATTCATTTCATAGATTAATAGATGAAGTGGAGATTAATAAAATCTCATAAAAGAGAATACATTTTGTTTTTGAAATATATCAAGTGATCTTATTTTCTCATGTCCTATATATTTATATTAAATTAATACATCAACATTAGGAAAATGAACCCAAAATAAAAATGTTATTCTTTTATCTTCATTTCGGATGAATTTATTTTCATTTAACTCCTCACTGATTTACTTATTTTTGTCACTAAAATTATCATAACCATGTTATATATCACACTCTATTTGTCCTTGGATGTTATTTTTATCCTCTGTGTATATATTTTATATTTCTTCAAAGGTTCTCCTTATCTAGGAACACGATTATGCGTTATTTTGGGTAACCATTATGTTTACCACTTCCCTTTTTCGAAGGATATTTTATTATTCCTTTGTATAATGTGGAATCTAAATAAATGTCTTTTATCATTTCAAAAACATTATTATTGAGATAAAAATAGTATGTGTACGATTTTTTTGGGGAAATAATATAACACCACTAAAACATTATTCAAAAAAATAATTTTCAATTATTAGATTAACATGTAATATAGATCATTAAGATAAATAATATAAAAATATTAAATATGAAAATTATTAACTAGCAACTGTATTGGAGGTATGAATATATATAAACCCATTATAAAAATTAATTTTAAATATTATATATATTTTAAATGATTTGGTTAATTCCAAACAAATAAGTACTCAATTTTCAGAAAATTCCTATTATTCATCAAAAATGGGTTTATTGTGTTATTTTACCAAAATTATAATTAATTTATAATATTTTAAGAAATATTATCTGATTTCATGGATATAAAATTTTATATCAACATGTAAAAATTTATATAGGCTGATTTTTTTAATTTTTCTTAATTAAATGATTATTTAGTGAATAAGGAAACATAATTTTTTTAAATATTGTCATTTATTTTTATTATGTAGAGTAACATAAAATTTCCCATAAATTTTATATTTTTTCTTAATGTGACATATTATAGACTACATTTAGGATAATCTAATTGTTTATATTTGAATACTAAATATTCATGATTTTATGTAAGTTAATTTTTATGATTAAAATACCATTTTCTAAAATCTATTTTCAACTGTATTTTATGTATTTATATAAAAATGTATTTATAACACATCTAGTGATAGAATCTAGAAAAAATGTATACCATATTTGGATTTAGGAGGTCAAAAATTTGTAAATATCATACCTTAGTTTTTTGTCAATATGAATAGTTATAGTGATGAATATTTTCCACCATAGTGAGGGTAAATGGGTAAAAAAAGGTTAAAACTATGAGACAAGGTCAAAAAAGCTACCCAAAACATGAGTCTATTTCATTATGTTACATTATTTATAACATAACCATACTATAATAGAATATGTGGCATTTTTTTCATTTTACTTTGGTAAATACATTTTTATTATTGTAATTAATGAGAATTCCAAAATGTCCCTTCTTTATGTTCATTTTTAATATATGTTAAAAATAGAATATATAAATATTATATGAATAAATATTATTGTTCTTTTTGAACCTGTTTGATTATTTTTATTATGGTAACATGATTTTAATTTTTATTGATTATATAATTATCATTAATTCTTATACAACACTTACAGAGTGATCATGCAAGATGTAGAAAAATAAAACTAAATAATTTTAATAACATTAATATTAATGTGTTTAGATTAATTATGCTGACACAAGAATTTTATATTTGATAATAATGTGTTATTTTTGGAGAAATGTATTATATTGAAATTCCATTATTGTCTTTATGTCTTTAAATTCAAATTATGAGAAAAGTTTACTAAATTTATTTTGTACTATTTTATACTGAAAAATATTTAATTAAATAACTTAGATGTATTTAAAAAACTTCAACAGGAAAATTATGACTATAAATTTTCAGTAATGTCATCTCTAATCCATTTATTATCCAATTGAAACATTGTAATAAAAATTATAACCCATTAAGATTGAAATTTATTTTACCAAGGTTAAGGCGACAATTGGTTAACAATGTGGTTTAACAAAAATATATGGTTCAAAATAAATCTTAAACCCTTAAAAATATTATTTTTTATTTGAATTAAGACATAAAATAAATTATATTCATCTATCTGGCCACATTTTTTCAATTTCAATTGAAAATTAATTTATTATATTTAAATATTCTAATTAATTCTATATATGTCATCTACTTCACATATTAAAGGAAACCACACATCTATTTTAATTAATAAAATTTGAGCTTCATTGATTGAAAAAAATATTCCAAATATTACTATTAACATTCCTATACATTTTATGTAAGTGATTTTCTTCTTAATAGTCCATTCCATGGGTCTGTATGAAGGGATCTAAAGGTGGTTTACCGAAGAATAGATAATCTTCTTAACAGATAAAATTCTATTTATTTCATCTATGTCCTACATTAAATTTGTGTGACTCATTATGAAATAATATGTTAAGAATCCAAAATATAATAAAAAATTATTTTTATGTAAGCACTATTATCCCCCCTCATTTCAATCAATTGGGAAATGAAATTATCACTCGTGCATACCTGGTGACTACGACCTCCAGATGGTGATTTGATTAATTTTCCATAACTATAAATCAAAATTAGTTATTATTATGGAAATAATATTTATAAATTATATTTATGAGATAATTATTATTCTATAATCATAATATTTAACCCAACTTCTTTCAATTCAATCTGTTGGAAACCAATAACAACGTTCATTCATACATGTGGACTACCACCTCAATGATGCAATGTGACTTGTATTCCATTTATAAATTACATGGATGGTAATAATTACTTAATTAATGAATGTATATTATATTTCTTATATAAAAATTATTAATGATCATTTAAATGATTTTTATATTTCTTTCATTCCATATATCGAAAAGTGGAAGCGTCACTCGTGCGTACGTATGGACTATCGCCTCTATGAAGTGATGTAATTAATTTTACATCACCAATTTATAAAAATGGTTATAAAAGTGTATATAATGGTTAAATATGATAATTATGAAATTATATTTATATATATATATAATGTATCCATTATCTCATTATAAAGACTAGAACTTCCAAATTGAAGCATGTGTTGAAAACAGACCAGTTTTCACTTGAATTTTACATTCAATGAAAAATTAATTAATACATAGATTATCAAAAATTATAAATTAATGATTAATATAATAATATGTATTAATATTTACCTTGAATATATTTATAATAAATCTATATTTATCATAAATTATGGTTTGAATGTAGATGCTTCATGAATAGACTTGAGGTAAGGGGTTCTCATATCACATTTATTTCGATGAGACATATTCCATATTTAGAAATTGTTTCCATGTATTAAATATATAATAAGAATTAATTCCTTTTATTATTTTTAAAAATAAAATTATGGGACTTTATAAATATTTATATAGTTCTCTCTTTCATTAGGTTTTCATTTATAGAGATTCAATGTTGAAAGGTTTCTTCTTCTCAATATTTTGTTATTGAGATATGATTTATTTTATGCACCTATCAAATTTTGAAAGGTGTAAATATTAACACATTATAATGTTATTTAATGAATCTAATTATTTTCCTGATAATTAGTTTTTCATTTTATATTATTATTTCATGGGACTTATTATTCTAAAGATTCCTATGTGATAAGGGTATTATGTTACAATATCATTTTTAATGAGATTGTTTAGGAAAAAATTTCTAATGATAAATTAAATAATATATCTCTTCAATATATCAAGAATTTTATTCTACTCTATATTTTTCTGGATATTAATATATTTTCCTTAATTTTCCACTCTTTAAGTACTCAAGATGCTGAAAGAATGTTTTTAAGAAATACTGACTTTATTTCTATCTTGTGATGTGAATCTTTTTCTTCGATGTCCATGTTTTATTTAAAATGATTTCAAGAATTTTTTAATTCATTATTATATGAATTTTTAAATTAATTTATAAACATGTATTATTTTTTATAAATAAATTTCCATGGGTCCTTGTTTTCATTTTTATGAACTATGTACTTTTAAATATTTATCGTAAATGTGATCGGAAATTTTCTTAACATCTTTTAATTGAAAAAAATTATTTCTATCATGAATCCTAAAATACTTGAAGAACACATTACTATTTTCTTATATTATTTTAATGAATATCATTTAATTAATAATTTGGATATTTTAGTTTTTAAATACGTGATTTCAAATTGCTAAGGGGGATTTTCTCATGAAATGTTCAAATGGTATTTAAAAGGATTTTTTCATATATGAAAACATAATTTGATGTTAATTATTTTTAATGGATATATATTATATGATAAAATCCTTATTATTTATTTGAATGGTTTATGATTATCAAGATGGAATAATATTGAAGCACTAGTTTTCTTTTCCATAGGTTATGTTATGATTAAAGGATAAATATTTTTATGATCTTGTGACATACATATGAATTGGTTGTGAATACTTTATCAGTGGGATCAGAAATATATATCCCTCCAATTAATTGGGTAATGATTAATTTTTTAACCTTAAAGGTAACATGATAGTTTATCCTAAGCGCAAAAGAGGGTATATGCGAGGGTTTCCAAATCCCAAAAGTGGAACATAAGATGTTATCCCAAGACCGAAGTAGGAAAACTGGTGTATATCCCAAGCGTAACATGTGATTAATGTCATGTTCATTTGAAATGAAAAAATATTTATTATATTATGACTATAACACACTTTATCCACTTTTTTTTGACATGATCCAATGCTAATGTTATACTCTCATGGATAATGTTACTTGATTAATTTATTATTCTTGTCTTATAAAGAGCCATGCACTAGTCCTTAACTCTTCATTATGATCTATGAATTGGCGATTATCGTTTTAAAAGGTTAATCTCATGTTCTCATACCCTTATGATCATGTTATGATCTAATGATCATTAGTGTCCTCCTTTCTTATCCTTAATAAGCATCTACACTAATCTTTTTACATGTTTAATTTTCCTTGGGATATTAAGGACGTTTTTAAGTATGATAAGTCTATGAAGGGTGATCGTTTTGAGGAATTAAGTAGTAGTTGATTATAAAGAATTGTATTTTCCATGTATTATTTTTATACATTAAATGAATTATTTCTTGAAACTAGATGTTGAGAAGGATTGCGATTAAGAGGCCCAATGTTTCTAGAATAAATATTTGAAATATATTATGTATATTAAAAACCATGTAGGCATGGGTTTCCTAAAAATGATTAATATATTCTAAAAGAAGTCCTGGATCACAAATCCATGGGAATAATGAGTTCAAAACATTGTTTTTACCTTAGGCACGACATAATCTTCGTAGGAGTGAAGTATTTGGGGAAAATTCATTAGGGTAATGGATAAAAAATAAATTATTAAAATTAATTTGTTTAATACATTATGATGCGATGAACTAATTCTTCTCTACATAATCAGACTTATGGAAACTTTTCAAGGTTAGCATCATAACCCTGCAAATCATTAGAGAACCATTGGAGAGTATTGAAGGAGATTCCATTAACAGTCGATGATCATATCAATGATTGATGACCAATGGGAGACAAAATTAGTGGATCTCACCATTGATCATGGTGTAGATCCATTCATCTTCAGCAATCGATCCAAATTGATATAGGATGTTGATTTACATGGTTATCATCCTATGTTATTATTCCTACAATGAATAAAAATCAATTAGTATACAAATTGATTTGAAGAATGTGTGTATTGTTGGTAAATGTTAAATTATTCGGTAATTAGGAGAATTTTATTCATGATTAATTATTTATTTCTTCATATTTAATTCTAAAAACAATCAATTGAGTCCTACATGAACATTGGATGAGTTTTATTCCTCTTGATTGTGTTTATTATTTTCTTTCCCCAATACTACATTCATCTCCATTAATAGATTTTCTAAGTGTTTGATGGGGTACCAATAAATCAATAGTTGTAAACCTGTTTAGTAGCACAATATATTGATACATAGATTAGAACATGGATTGAATAAGGGATCAATCCACGATGATGGAAGATCGATCAGAGGAATATTTGATGATATCGTTCTTCATTTTTTTTCATGCGATGATGAATGATATGTGTAGACGATTTTTAAATGAAATCGAATGGCTGGAACATGATGATCGAAGATGGAATTACTTATGACGGTGTAATTACTGATTTTTTTTTTGAAAAGATGAATTTTAATGTTGAGGGACGGAGGAATGGATGAAGTCCTGCAATCTCATATCTTCATGTCTGGGAAACTCCAATCTACATGTCATGTACTGTAGATTTACAGGCCATGTAATGCCTATTTAGTGGTGGATAGTGTTTTGGGAGAAAGTCAAGTAACATATGGTGTGTGAACTTATCACACACCATTTGGTCCCCTTTTTGTTACCTCATCATGAACCTCAGAGTGGGAACTCACACGTCCTTAGGTACACGACCATAGGAAAGCTTTGAACCCCTACACATACACAACCAGGACAAGGATACATGGGCATAGCCATGTACTGGGACACATACTTAAGTACATGGGTAGAGTAAAGTCATGTAATTCTATAAAGTAATGTGTGTAGACCATTTATAAAGGATGGTCCCAAGGAAAAAAGAGTATGTCATGTACTTTTAGTAGACACCGTATATGCCTTCATAGTTTTCATAGAAATATTGTCGTATGTATGTTGTAAATGTTTTGTTTAGTTTCTGTTACCTATATCCATTCCCTGAGGGTTAGTAATCAATCTACTACTACACATAGGATAGATATCACTTTAGAATAAATTATTTGATATAGTTGTTTGAATCCTTCCATGCATCCTAGAGTGAGATCCTCAATCATATTTTTCCCTAGGTGGAGTTCTTGGTATGTTTTGTAAAAAATGATGTGGGAATCGATCCTCTAGTTATGAGGTTAATAAAGAGTAATTTTTCGGCAGATCCCATTGCCCTTTGTCACGAAGAAAACTGCAAGAGTGTTCATAGGACTCATGAACCGGATCATTCATACTTTCATAGATTAGTTTATGGTAGTATTCTTTGAATATATCCTCGGGTACTCGGTATCTAAGGATGATCATTCAAGACACTTTAGGATGGTTCTGGACGTACTTTGAGAGAACCATATTTTTGGTATTCTCTCAATGTACTAGTTATGAATTCAGTAATTCCATTTTCTGGGAAAGATTTTCTCAGTGGATTGTGTGGAAGTAGACCCGATGAATGTCAAAGTGGTTTTATCTTGGGAATCAAAAGTGTGTGTTGGAGTTTCGAATCATACTTGTGTCGGAAAGTTATTATCGGAGATTCAGACATGAATTATTTTTAATATCACCCTTAGTACACCGTTGATTCAAAAGGGGAATCATTTCGTGGGGACATAGGTGTTAGTAGTATTTTTAGGTTTTAAGACAAATATTGATGTGTGCTCTCATATTGATATTACCAGAGGGGGTGTTGAGAATTTATTGTTCTGTGATTCATCTGGATCCTGACATTTTTTTGTTCTGATGAAGAGATAGATGGTGATTGCATATGGGTCACATCAGTTGAGACCACATGAACAGAACTATGTGACACATGATATGGATTTCGCAGTAGTAGTATTCACATGATATATGTGGAGACACTACCAAATGGGTGATAAATTTATTATCTATTCTGACCATAAGAGTCTCAGGTTTATCTTATCTAGGAAAAATTTAAACATCAGAGAGAGGTTATGGATAGAGTTTCTCTAGGATTATGACATTGAGATTTTCTATACTCCTTAGAAGGGGAATGTGTCAGTAGATTCTCTCAGCATGTGATCTTGTTCACAGTTTTGAGTGACTAGTTAGAACAGTTTTTCTTATTGGATTTATCCATTATGGAATGTGATGGAGAAGCTTAATTCGATTGATGTTTATTACCCATCCTCATTTTCAGTGAGTCATGGAAACACAACATGGGGACACTAAATGTTTGAACCTACATACTAATATATATACAAAACATTCTCATAATAGATTTTATAAAGGTGTGGAGCATGTCGTTCTTTTTAGAGGATGCATGATGTACCGGTGATGTTGCAGGAGGATGTTCTCATACAGTTTCATACATCTCCTTTGGCCGTAATCCCTAGTGTGGAATTTATATTCCAATATCTCTGACACCAGTTTTGGGGGCCCAGGATGAAGAGGGGAGTTCTAGACATTTTCTATTTATTCCTTACTTATAAGTATGTGAAGTATGAGCACCAACTTCTAGTGGGATTAGGTCAACCCATTGATATTTCAGAGTGGAAATGGGGTGGGATATCCCGGTACATCGTGACGGGGTTTCCACATTTGTCTCGGGGAAATGATACCATTTAGGTGATCATATAATGACTCAAATTTTCATCCCACTTCTTATCTCTTCAGGAGAAGAGTTCAATAGAGATCTTGGGTTGCCTCTACGTGTAGGAGGTAGTCCGACTCTATTGATTTCCCTTGAAGATCATTTCTGACTGTGATTCTCATTTCACATCTCAGTTATGGAGGTGATTTCAGGAGTATTTTGGGACTTAGTTGAATTTGATTTCGGATTTTCATCCCCATATTGATGTCCATAATTGGAAAACCATTCAAATTTTATAGAACAGGAAACGATCTTGCATGTTGTACTTTGGTCAAATTTGGGAGGATCTCTTACAATTGGAGGATTTTGGTTAAAAACTATTATAATTACACCATTGGTATGGAATCAATCAAGGAATTTTATGGGAGACCATGAAGGTCCCCACTTTACTGGATTGAACTATGGGATTCAGAACCTTTGGGACTATAGTTTTACAATCCACTATAGTGAAGGTGAAGATCATCTAGGTGTAAATAAAGACTACACAAGTCTGTCAAATGTATTATGAGGATAAATGAAAACGACCTATGGATTTCTAGGAGAGAGACCATGTTTTCCTATGGGATTTAACACAATGTGGAATGTATAGATTTGATTAGGTATGAAACCTATATTTTATATTTATTAGCCCTTTCCAGATACTATGTAGTATTGGTGAGGTGGCGTACTACTTAGCTCAACCACCATAGTTCGACCAGGTGCATGATTTCTTCAATATGTTATAGATGAAGAGGTATGTGCATGACCAATCACATGTTCTATACCAGGTCTAGATGTACATAAAGGATAGAGATACCATTTTTGAGTACTCGATAGAGATTTAAGATCGATAGGAGAGGAACTTCCATGGGATAACGATTCCTTTAGTGCACTTACAGTGGACACACTAGAATCTTTAAGAGTGAACCTGAGAGCAGGAGTCTCAGATTTATGCTCAGTAATGAAACCTTTTTTATAGACACATTATTTGGATTTTTGAGATATAAAGACCTGATGAGGGGAGAAATTTGTAACTCATATTTTCCATGCATTATTTTTTATTTATTTATGATTTATTTTTCAGACAATGTGCTGAGATGATGTGAGACTCTAAGGCCTGATGTTCCCTGAATAAATATTATAAATATTTTATGTATATTAAATTTCATGTTCATGTGATTTACCAAAAAAAGAATAACTTCTAAATAATGACCCAGATATTAAATCAGAAGTCACTGTTGAGTTTAGAATGTAGTTTTTACAAAAGGTGAAACATAAACATGGTATTCATGAAGTGTTTTTGGAAAATTTGTTATGGGAATGGATAATAAGGAAATTAATAAAATTAATTTATGTAATATGTTATGAAGAAACGATCTATGATTCTTTATATAATCACTTTTATGGAATATTTTCAAGGTTAGATGCATAAACCTAAAAATCATTGGAGGGCACTAAAGGAGATTCAATTGGAGGATAATGACCAGATTGAAGATCAATGAATAGTAAAAGATGAAATCATATGATCTCATAAATGATTAATTCATATCTATGTTCTTCATTAATTATTGATAAAAATAAAAAACAATGTTAATTTAGTTTTTTTATTCCTGTTTTATGATTCCTATGACGATTGCGAATCAATTAACTATAGAATTGATTCAATGAACGTTTGTAATGTGGGTGTAGGTTATATTATTTGAGAATTGGGACAAAATTATTCGTCATTAATTGTTTATATAATCATTTGTCTTTATAATTATAATGAATTGAGTCCAAAATGAAATTTTTCCAAGGTTTGTGCCTCTTTATTTTTTTTCTTTCCCCAATTTCATGTTCTTCGTCAGCAATCGATTTTCTGTTAGTTTTATGGGGTACTGATATATCATCTGTTTCCCACATTTTTTTTGGAAAATTAGATTATTATCACAAATCTAATCTTTTTTATTTGATGGGATCAATCCTCAGTGATGGATGATCGATCATAGGTAGATTTGAGGATGCCGTTATTTTAATTTTCAGTTTGCGATGATGAACGATGCATGCGTAAAATTTGAAAAATAGATGTGTTGAAACTAGATGATTGATAATGGCATGACTTATTAGGGTTTGATTATAGATTTTTCTAGCCCAGAGGGTTTTTGGATTTAGGGCCGATGGAATCGATAAAGGCACGTGATCTCTGTAATGTCCTGGAAATTTTGTATATTTTATTTATTTATATAAAATTATTTTAAGACGGAAAAATCTGACGGTGCGCGATTCCGAGGCCCGAAGTTCCCAGAATGATCCGTCAAAGTTTTGTTAAGCTTAAATTAACGCGCATAAGCAGTTTTCCTAAAAAAGTGGAATAAATATTAAATGGTTACTCAGATTAGAAATATGAGGGCACCATTGCGCTCAGGATGGCAGGTTTACCCTAGGCGCGACTTATGTCTAGTTAGCGCGAGTCTTCTGTGAGAAAACCCAAAAATGGCATAATCATAAATAAAATAATTAAATAAATTATTATATTTTTCAAATGCTTATAACTCAAAAATGGTAACTCAGATTGAAAATGAGAGACAACCACTAAACTCATGATGGTATTCTCTCTTTTGGAAGATACTAACATTGGTCGGCGTAGGACACCAGTGAAAGTTAGTTTTTGGCTATAAATAAAATAATTAAGTGACAGTTATTTTATTGTAAATTTCGTAACTTCTAAACGGTAACTCGAATTGAAAATACGAGAGTACCGTTGGGTTCATTGGGGGCATGTTTCACTTAGGCAGAGCCTAAACATGACCGATGATAGTCAGGGGTGACTGTTATAATTTTTCCAAACATTTTTTGGGTACGTTCAGTAAACTCGTGAGAGGCATTATATAACTTTTGAACTGGTGCTTAGAATTGAAATTGGAGGGCACCGTTGAACTCGCAGTGCCGATATTCACTTAAGGAGGCCTTCACCTCTACCGCAATAGGTTGAGGGTAAAAGTATGTTTTCACTTTTTCATGGGAGAATAAAAATAAAATATTTTAAAAAGTGTTATTTTATTTTTATTGAAACATACCTATATGGGTTATGGTGGTGGGGACCACCCAAAACCTCGTTAATGGGAGACAAACTTTCAACTCCCCATTTAATTATTTGAGCCAACGAAAATTTAATAAATGTGTCAACATTTAATCGTTCCTACATAAATTAATTGTTTAAACCTATCAAATACTAAGTAATAGCATCGTTGGAATTTTAGAAGGTTCATATTAAATAAAAATTCATAAATTCCATGATTGTTAATTACCCTCACCCTCTCCAATTTAAATGGATCTTGGGGGGTAGGATTTTACACGGCTTCACCAAGCGACGAAGCTCTAGTAAGGTGCCACGACACCAGACACTTGGAGGATGGAGCTGGTTCCGGAAGGAAGTGACGAGCGACCCCGAACCACGAACAGAAGAACTCCATCGAAGGATATCCAATGACGAACGAACTGACGATCGAGGAAATGTTGACATCACCGACTTAATCTTTTACTTCCTCGCAACCTTTGTCAACAAACCTCCAAGGTAGGGTTTTAATTATGTGTGATTATGGATTTCCATGTTCTTCACTTCTAAACAAAGAAATCAGATCAAATCTCTTACTAGTTTATCCACATATGATTTCTTTTTGTGGGTTTGGGAATAATCATTGACAGAGATTGTGGGGTTTGATGTTTTCAGTACCCCTTTATCGTTCTTGATGTTCTTCATACAAGATTTGTTAAGTCGCTTGCTACCCCCCTAATGCGGTGGGTGAGGTCCAAACAAACATGTCCCAAACTCTCTGCATTTCTTTGAGGTTTTTGTTGTGTTATTAACAATGGAAGAAGGCGGCGATCGGTGCCGGAGAATGGCACCGGTGGGACTCAGATACAGTGGCCGGCAGACCGTCGTCCGCGGCGTAGGCGAGAGCGCAACCATGACCGCCCCGCCGCACCGCGACCGCCCTTTGCCACACTGATGCTCTTATGCCGTCATGGGCCCCAATGCCGTCATGGACCCCCGTACCGCCCCACGGCCCCCACGCCGCCTGGCGGCCCCAACGCTGCCCGGCGGTCCCCGCGCCACACCACGGCCCCCGCGTCGCACCTTGCCCGCCCCGCCGCACCGCGGGCCACTGCCCAGGCTGGGATGCCCAGCCTAGCTGAGCTGGACCGAGTGGGCCGGGCCGGACCCAACGGTCTGGATCAACCCGAACCGGGTCAAGCCGGCCCATGCCGGGTCTGTCCGACCGGGTCAGACCAGACCCGGGCCAACATCGACCCAATTTTGATCTTTTGGCCATAACTTTGGAACCGGGAATCCGTTTGACGAACTATCTACGGCACTAGAAACCTTGGAGCGAGACTGTCCCATTGATATACCCCACTGAAGATTTGAATAATGATGGAGTACGGTCGGGTTGGATCGAGCATGAATCCAACCAGGCCTTCAGGACTAAAAGCTAATAACTTACAGACCGAGCGTCCGATTGATGCACCGTCTATTGCGTTGAGACCCCTATGAGATGGATGTCCTTTGGGATAATTCTTCGTGGGACTTGGTGTTAGTTGGAGTATCGACCAGTGGCTCAAGGAGAGTACCCTCCCCAAGACAAGCAAGCTTAGTGTGGGAACCCTGTAGCTAGTTGTGACAATGTACTAGGATCATGTGTGGGTCTGATGATGTACTAGGATCCTCCGTGGGTCTAACGAGGTACTAGGATCCTATGTGGGTCTGACGATGTACTAGGATCCTGTGTGGGTCTGACGAGGTACTAGAATCCTGTGTGGGTCTGACGATGTACTAGGATCCTGTGTGGGTCTGACAATGTACTGACGATGTACTAGGATTCTATGTGGGTTTGACGATGTACTAGGATCCTGTGTGGGTCTGACGAGGTACTAGGATCTTGTGTGGGTCTGACAATGTACTAGGATCATGTGTGGGTCGGATGAGGTACTAGGATCCTGTGTGGGTCTGAAGATGTACTACGATCCTCTGTGGGTCTGATGATGATTTAGGATCCTTTGTGGGTCTGCCTCTTAACAGAGTAAGATGAATTAGTAGTTACATAAAATCATCTCTACTTCTGTACCTAAGATATACCAGGCGTGAGCTAAGTCCTTACCTTCACAGGGACACCTTTGTGGTATTCTTATGTGTGGAATACCATTGTGATACTTACCTTCGTGGTTATACCTTTGTGGTATTCTTCTATGTGGCGTGGCTCTATGGTACTTACCTTAGTGGTGATAACTTTGTGGTATTCTTCTCTGTGGAATACCTGTGGGGTACTTTCCTTTGTGGTGATACCTTTGTGGTATTCTTATATGTGGCGTACCTATGTAGTACTTTACTTCATGGTGAAACCTTTGTGTTATTCCTATGTGTGGGGTACCTGTGTGGTACTTACATTCGGGGTGATACCTTTGTGGTATTCTTCTGTGTTTCATACCTATGTCGTACATTCCTTCATGGTGATTCCTTTGTGGTATTCTTCTGTGTTGCGTACCTGTGTGGTACTTACCTTCATAGTGATGCCTTTTTGGTATTCTTTGGTGTGGAATACCTGTGTGGTACTTTCCTTCATGGTGAAACCTTTGTGGTATTCTTCTATGTGGAGTTACCGTTGTGGTACTTATCTTTGTGGTGTTACCTTCATGGTATTACTTCCCTTGAGGAACGATTGAGCTTTGGGATTTTGATTTGGGCCTTGTGTTTCCTCATGATTGAGATGGGTATACTTGATAACTTAGGTATATGTATTGGAATATACCTAAGAGGGGTTTCCATTTATTTTCATGATTTGTGGTTTATCCTTTTTAGATTTTGTGAGACATTTCAGGGTCTCAGGGTCCCTACTGAGTATCGTTATACTCACCCCTACACGGGCTACGCCCGCACCTTGTTGTGTTTGATGCATAAGATGGACAACACTGACTTGGGACGAGGGTACCAGGACTGTAGGTAGCTCATAGGTGGACCTTAGACGACGCGTACCATAGAGAAGACCATTTGAGAGTTGTACCTACCCTTCTGTTAGGATCTTTGGCGGGTGTTCACAGGAGCTGTTCAGTTAACTTGTACTTTGCAGTTTTCTTGTACTTTCCAGTTGGTCTTGTATTCTGGACCATTTTACTTACTATAAACACTCTTTTTTCTATATAGTTTACATGTGTTCATACCTTGTTGTGTGCTTGGTTGCTTGTGTTTACAATTTATATGGTCAATGCCTTCCTGGTTTTAGGGAATACGCCTTTCGGTGATAGTCACCAGCCCTTGGCCTATGGAAGGTGGGCTTAGAGTAGTCATGGCACCGACCTCGGGGGGACAGTTCGTGACAATATCAGATATGAATTTATGGGAAATTCCAATCTACTTGTCATGTATGTCATATCTACATATAGTGTGGGATCCCTCCAATGATGTATTGGGTTTCGTGATGGAGTTAAGTGTTACATATCATGTGGTCCCCTTTTTATCTATGTGTGTACCTCATAGGGTACATAAACATGACTTGAGGTACACGACCATGAACACATCATGTACACCTAAAAGGATAAGGACACTACAAATCTACACAGTCATAGCCATGTACTAGGACATAGGTCGAAGTACACAGGTAGAGGCACACCATTTATTTTACATGGACACAGTCGTAGTCCATTTATACATGCAGGACTTAGGGCCAAAGGAGCACGTCATGTACTTCTCGTACAAAACGTGTATGAATTCACAGTTTCCTTATAACTCTCTTCCTCTGGATCATGGTTTAATAACATGGTTCTTCTTTTGAGGTATAGATCGTTCATTTTTAGTTTTCCCTTAAGGAAATGGAGAAAAAGTGGTTAAGGGTCTATCTTTAGGCCTGTTACACAACATGACTGGGAATGACACGTTGTGTACTTATAGGTACATGATGTGTATATATGGCTACACACCATGTAATTCTAGTACAGAACCATGTAATGGTCAGGCCAGAAAACTGTATAGACATTGAGAGTAATATCAGGTACACACCAACTACTTTTTTTAAATAGATTAATAAGTGGGGAAGTGCGTAACTTTAGAAAACAGACAAAAAACGACTCACCTTTAATGTATAGAATGTCTAGAAAAACTGAACAAGAGTTTGGCTCCCGATTCGTCATCTGATACACGATTAGATAACCTTCAGATCCATTGGATTCACCTAGGTATGGACTTAATTACTATTGAGCCTATATTTCTTATTTCTTCTCTTGATCTAGTTATTTATGGTTGATCGTTTATACATGTTTTGTATATCTAGGCCTTTTAAGGTTGAATCAAAGCCTAAAACTGGACTAAGAGAGTCATATGAGTACGAGGTGGGTGGTCGTGTGCCTTTCATGAATTGACAAGTTGTTTTTTGTGCTAGAGTGTTGTGAGCCCATGTATAGGTTGTTTCCTTGAATGGAATAGATTCATTTTATTGCCTAATATTGATTGTTAATTGATTAATTGAAATAAACTATGTTTGAGATTGTTTGTCTTGATCAAGGTCCACATAGTGGGTGTGTTCTCCCTTGGATGAACGACATTTAGCCAATTGGCATAAGATGCGTATGGGCATGCCTTTGATTTATTTATTTTTTATTTAAAATGGAAGTGGATTTTTGAAATATAAAATGATTATAAACTGGGCTTGGACCTGGTACATGTTGAAATTATTATATATTGGTATTTGACCATGACACATGCAAAAATGCTTATACACTGGGTTTCAACCTTGATCAACTACTGAAATGCTTATATAGTCAGTTTTAATATTTTTCGGTTTTTTTATACCATGGTTATATGGTTTGGGTTAAACACATGAGGATTGATACTTGATTTCCACATTTAGATGTACGAACCAGACTTAGTTAAAAATTGAATAATGAAATTAAATTACTAGTGAATCATTTTCCATGCCGAATCATAAGATTGGATTTAGTCTTCACCCATACTCAATTACTTTTTTTCTGAGACATCTGATGTTCTTACTTTTTAGTACTTACTATTTATCTCTTTTCATATTGTACACTTCCTATTATATCTGTATATATATTCACTAACTGACCGGTACAGAAATTTGGTGGTTGCCTACTGGGATTTAGTCTCACATCCAGTTTGGGTCATGTTTTGGGCCCAAACAGATTATATGACTGCTAGTATTGATTAGGGAAATCACCCTACTACAAGTACTTGATGTGCTGCTTAGGGGACGGAGTGCATGTGATAGAGCTGAGGCTTGCGATGCTTCCAAGTCTCTCTTTTTTATTTTTTTATTTTGAAACATATATTGTGTATTATTATAGTGTACTTTTTTGGATGATTTTCTAGAACATGTGACATGATTTATCATCTTTGTTATTGAATGATTCATGGTTATTTATCATATCTATCTTCCGCTATTTATTTCAGTTGTATGAAGTTTACTGGATCCACAATTGTATAATATTATTCTTCTTTGTTACACTCTGACAATGAGGAAATAGTTTACCCACTATCACACACTAGGCCCTTACTTCTAGTTGGAGGCCTATAGAGTATGAAGAAATTCCCTTGAGGCCATGTGGACAACCGTGGGTGGGGAACAAGTTGAGTGGCACTCTGATCTAGGATGTTACAAAGTGGTATAAGAGGAGTTTAATTTTTTGGTTTTTCTTACTATTTGGTGAAATTATAAAGGGATATGAAGGAAATAGGGTTTTTTATTAACCGTTCTCAGGAGTAGATACCCCTTGTATAGGGAACAACCAAATTACCTCGAATTGAGAATTTAATTTTTGGTTTTGAAGTATTACAGTTGGTTATATTTCACATTGGTGTGAGACACTTATTTGGTGTTTTTATTACTGATATAATTATGGTTATATTTTGTAAAATCCCAATAAGATGATGGTATTCCATCTCATGCATCATATAGGAACTTGTTATAAATCACATGGCATGAATTATTTTCATTTCATTTTGAGAGCATTATAGATTGCATGTTGTTGTGATAGATGTCAAGATAGACATGTCTTTTGTTGTGATAGGTTTATTTGTATGTGTTATGGTGGAATTTTATGGAATAAAAAGATTGATCTCTAAGGAGTACTGGCCCTCTTGAATTGTAATTTGGTGGATCATGTTTCTTCTATGGGATATAAGTTATGTTGTTATGAATTATATATGGATTCCAATTTTTGATTCGCGGAGAGCATGGGACCCCACAGATCAGAATTTGGAACCCCATTTCATTATTTTTCAATAATAGGTTTTCTGAGTTTGATTCTAAGGCTTTCTATCTGAAAACCCAGACAACACGATGTGTGGTCCTTTGAACACATGCAATTTGTTCTTATGTTCGGGGAAAAGAAATTTTCCAAGTACACGCCGTGTAATCTAAGTACACGCTATTTGATAGATGAATTTGTCACCGGCTGTGTGAGGGGAAACATGGGTAGTTGTGTTTTGATCAGAACATGTTTTTTACCTCATTTACTCCCTGTGTAGTTTTACATAAGAAGACCCGTGTAGCTCTACCCATTTAAAAGTACATGAACAGGAGGGACGACATGAGTACATGCAGTGTGTCATCCTGACACGTCAGGTATCAAGGATGTTTACGTGACCATGGAAGGCAGAGTTACACACCCATGTGAGAGTTTAAGGTATATTCCATGTATAGTTAATACACACTGTTTACTTGGGGTGTTTACAAACCCAGGCTGGTAGGAGTACACGATAATGTAAGGGCTTAAGTGTACAAACCATGTATAGTTCCTACACATCTTTTACTCATCCTTTGTGAACATTTGAGGATTTTATTATCCTTTTTTATTTCATTCAATCTTAAACTGTGTACCGTGATGAATGCATCTTATATTGAGGTGTATATTCTGGACATCACAGAGAAATTCTACCACGACTACAACTATTAGTACTCCTGGAGGTCGGCGATGGGCATACACCAGAGGTGGTTGTCCATAGGTGACCAGTGGATCCTCCAACCCTAATAGTTGAGGCACTAGTGGTTCCTCTGGAAACATGTTCTAATTCATAGTTCTGAGATAGCTTTGAATTTTTTATGCTGACTCTCTAGGGAGAACCTCAACCATCCATTTCTATGGATGAGCTTACTAGAGTATTCCATCAGCAACATCCTCCCACTTATTCGGGGGATGGGGTACTACAGGATTCAGAGTCATGTCTAGAGACCATGTTATCAATCTTTGAGCATCTGGAGACACCTTCTGAGTAGAGGGTCAATCAAATGACTTTATATACTACATGATTCTGCTAAATGCTGGTGGGATGTGGTTACTCAAATAGTGAATTGTTGAAATATGCCTTGGGAAGACTTACAGCGATTATTCTATGACAATTTACATCATAAGTTGTTGAGAGATGAAAATTACTGAGATTCCATGCATCTAGAGAATGGAACTCTATCAGTTATGGATTACTCACCTCATTTTACTGAGCTCTAGCCCTTCGCACCTATTCTAATGGGCGGAGATATTTCACAGGATAAGCGATTCAAGGATGGTCTCAAGTATGAAATTTGATCACAAGTGAATATATTTTTTCCCACTACTATATCTACAATATTAAGGCAGACACTAATTAATGAGTAGAATCAGAGAGAATCTAGAGGTACGAGCCCATGAACTTTGGCACAAAAATATGGTACTGTCTCAATATGTAGAAGAAAGGATCATCTAGAGCTTACTCTTGGAGAACCTAGTAGGATGAAAATATATTCAGGTACCCAGGTGAGGTACTACTAGTGAGGAAAAGTTGGGCACACAAAACCTTATTTCCCTATGGACCAATTCGAATGATGATATTGCGACAACATTGGTCATATATAATGCTTCAGTACGATGTTTCCATCAAAATTTAGTGAGAGAGGATCTGCACAGACTCTATGTTCCAGAGAAGGGCCAACCACATCTCACCAGTCGAGGAACTAGAATGTGTCATGCCATTCAGACCAAGTTACTGGTCATGGTCATGGTATACAGACCCTGAGTTTTCAATTATATCTGAGTGGATCATCTCAAGGAAGTTAGGCTGTGTCACATGGTTGCGGTAAAGACCATACTTTTGTAGTGCAGCAGACCCATCATGAGTTGGATCTGAGACCTTCTACTATCAGAGTTACTATTATAGTCACCTCAGTTTTAGATTTTACACATTTTGATACAGGGGCTTCACATCGTTTCATATCGATGCCTATTATAGAGATCCTATGACTTTTTTTACTTCTAATGATGTTATGAAACTAGAAACTCTGTTAGGGATTAGAGCGGGAGGTGTGTGATAGTTCTAGTAGTTCCCCCTCTAAATTGTTGGGTGTCACTTCATTTGGGATATCTATGTCATAGAGATGACATGCCTTGATGTTATCCTAATAATGGTATGGCTTGTTTCCTTTATAGGCTTCATCAATTTCTATCGCCATAGGGTGAGTTTTACGTCACAAGAAGGTGGATCGTTTCTACACAAGGGAGAGTGGTAGGTCCAGGAAAATCGAGTCGGACCCAAGAATCGTCTATTTAGTGGGATGACAGAAAGGATCTCCAATATATATTTGGTTGACTAGGGAACACATCCAATAGATTTCCCTCTAATGTTTTATCATTTTAGGGATGTTTTCCTAGACGTCAATTCAGTTTTACCTCCAGTAAGAGATATTGAGTTCTCTATCAAGCTAGTGCCATGAGCTTCCCCGATATCCATTCCTCCTTACAGGATGGATATAACAGAGCTACAGAAGATCAAGAGGAAGCTAGGGGGATTAGATGGAAATGAGTTTATTCGACCCAGTACTTCTCTTTAGGGTTCTCCCATCTTTTTTTCATAAAGGCGGACATTATCCTCAGGCTATGTGTGGATTATCAGAAGTTGAACCAGTTGACCATTAATTACTCGTATCCTCTTCTGTGAATAGATGATCACTTAAATCAGCTCTGAAGAGCATGGGTATTCGCTAATATCGATCTGAGGTCTGGTTATCATCATGTTCATGTTAGATCATCAAACATAGATCACAAAAATTTCCGAATCAATTATGGCATATACGAGTATGTGGTTATGTTGTTCAGTCTCACGAACGCTCTAGTGGTATTCATGGAACTGATAAACCTATTGTTCCATCCCTATATTGATTATTTTGTTGTGGTTTTCATGGTTGATATCTTGGTATATTATCATAATTGACATGACCATGCCACACATCTTGAGATCATTTTGTGTACACTGAGAGAGAATCGGTTATATGATAAGATCTCAAAAGTGTCACTTCTGGATAGATCAGATTTATTTCCTAGGTCACGTCATCTAGGAGATAAGAGTATCAGTGGTTCCAGATAATGTGAGAGTAGTTGTTACTTGGTAGTAGCCAAAGAATGTCTTTGAGGTGGAGAGTTTCCTAGGGCTGGATGGTTACAACAGAAATTTCATTCAAGACTTATCGTGCTTAGGAACTCCAATGAAGGGAAAGAATAATAAGGGTGTGATGTACGTATGGTCAGATTCTTGAGAGATGTACATTCAAGAGTTGAAAGAGGTATTACCATCAGAATTGATACTGAATTTTTTATTGATGAATAAGAATTACCCTGTGTATTGTGATGCATCAGGTATCAGGCAAGAATTAGTTCTTATGCAGGGGGACCGAGTCATGGCGTTTGGGTCTTGGCAGCTGAGGCCAATTGAGAGGAACTATTTGACGTGCGATCACGAGTTACCCACTATTTTTCATGACTAACTCTAATTGAGACATTACTTATTAGGGATGTTTTTTGTGGTGTATACTGACTACAAAAGTCTCAAGTAAATTTTTACCCAGCATGATCTGAATTTTAATCAGCGAAGGTGGGTGGAATACCTTAAGCCTTTCGACATTGAGATTACTTACACGGCTAGGAAATGTAATGTAGGGGCTGATACACTGAGCATAAGGACTTAGATTCAAGCGGTGCAGTAGGCCAGTAGCGAGTCGTAGCATATGGCATTGATTTCTAAGATGCAATTGGAGGTGCATGAATGTCAGGGGAAGAACATAAATTCTTCTTTAGCGGTAACTTCTACCCTCCTGGACAAGGTGAGGATGAGAAATATATAAGATTCAGAGTTCCTAGTCCTTCAGGAGAGTGTATTAGTTGATGGTTTGATGATAAGAAATAATGTGATCTTGTATATCCATGGACATGTCTGGGATCCAATGGAAATACGTGAGGAGTTGAAGCATGATTTTCATGAATCAACTTGGGTTGTACATCCCAGAATTACCAATATATATAGTAACATGAACCATCAATAATAGTAGCTAGGTATAAATAGATAGGTGACTGTTTTTGTTACAAGATGTTCCCCCTATTAGTAGGTGAAGGCAGAACATCAGCAGCTAGCTAGGTTTTTATAGCAATTACCTATTCTGGAGTAGAAACAGGATGATATCACAATGGATTTTGTGATGGTTTTACTGAGGTCACTCTAAGGTAATGATATCATGTGGATGGTGGTTGCCATACTTATAATGGTCGCTCACTTATTACCAATCAAAGAGACCTTCAGTGTCAATGATCTTGGGAAGTTGAATATTCATGAGGTGGTAAGAATTCATGGGGTCCATCATTCTATAATTTCAGATAGGGACGCCTTATTTACATCTCATTTCAGGTAGAGTTTTCTGAGGGTTCTTTGTACACAGATGCTTCTGAGCACAAAATACCACCCTCAGAATGACGTCCAGTTAAGGCGTACGATACAATTTCTAGAGGACATATGCATCATGCATCCTAGACTTTGGGGGATCATGGAAGAATCATATTCTTTTGGTTGAATTTTCATACAATAATAGTTTCTAGGTAACTATAGAGATGACACATTATGAGGATTTGTATGGTCGGCCATGCCGATCACCCTTGTGCTGGTTGGAAGTGGGTGAGGTAGCTTTACTTGGACTGCAACCCATGTAGGAAAATTATGAGTAGGTCCAGTTGATTCAAAATTGGATGGATACTATGAAATCTTGTTATAAATATTATGTCGATCACTGCTGACAACCTATAGATATTGAGTTCAGGGATCGAGTTTTTTTGCATGTTTCACCGAGGTTAGGGCACAAAAGAACCGGGAGATAGGGTAAGCTTTCACCAAGATACGTTGGTCTACTTGATATTCTGGAGAGGGATGGACCAGTTTCATATCGATTGTAGCTACCTTAGAGGTATGGGGGTATGCACAACCTCTTCCACATTTCCCAGTTGCGAATTTATTTTTTATACCTTTCTCACACCTTTCTTCCCAAGGAAGTGGAGTTCCAGGAAGATTATTCCTTTGAGGATCATCCCATTCGTATTGTGGATATTAGTATGAAGGTTCTCCTTGGCTAGTCTATTTCCTTTGTATGGGTGCTATGAAAGCCCATTCGGGTGCAGGAAAAAACATGGGAGAGGGAGGCCGACATACAATCACAGTTCCCGGAGTTGTTCTCAGATATTTTATTGCCACCATTGGAAGGGAAATTTGGGGATTAATTACTTTAATGGATAAATGGATTAAAAGTGTGGGAAATGGGGGAAAAGTGGTCATGGGGATAAATATAGGCCTGTTAAATGATGTGACTAGGAACTACATGTCATGTACATATAGGTACATGTAGTGTATATAAGGATACATGCTATGTAATTCCAGTACACTGCCACATAATGGTCGGGCCAGAAAACTGTATGAACACGGTTTGTAATATCAAGTACATGCAATGTACTTTTTTTAATTGAATAATAAGTTAGACAATGAATCATTTTTCCAAACAGATAGAAACTACTCACTTTCAACGTACAAAATGCCTAGAAAATACGAATGGGGGGTATGGCTCCCTATTAGTCATCCGATCTCAGATTCAAACACCATCGAATCTGTTGGATTCCCCTTAGTGACCTCCCAATCCCACATGATCATTTCTTCCTGATTTCTGCTCTTGATCTAGTTATTTAAGGTCAATCATTTGTACCCTTTGTATATATCTACTCCATTATAGGTCGAATCAATACTCGAAGCTGCAAGAGGAGCGTCGTATGAGTACGAGGTAGGTGGTTGTGTGCCTTTCATGAATTTTCATTTTGATTTTTATGCCAGAGTTCCGTGCACCAATGTAATGGGTCTCCTTGAATGGAATCCAATCATGTTATTTCCTAATGTAGATTTGGTAATTGATTAATTGAACCAAATTATTTTTGATATTTTTTTACTTGATCAAGGGACACATCGTGGGTGCATTCTCCCATGAATGACTGACATTTATATGTTTGGCATAGGATTCCTTTGTTCATGACTTTGATTTCCATTTTTTTATTTAAAATGTATGTTTCTGATCAAATGATGAAATGATTATACACCGATATTGGTCCTTATACATGATGAAATGATTATATATCGAGGTTTTACCCTAAAAAATTCTAGAATTCTTATACCCCTAACACAAGATGAAATGCATATACACCGGGTTTCAACCTTGATTGACTGCTAAAATGATTATATATTCGGTTTTGATCTAGTTTAGTATTATGTTATAAAATGATTATATGGTTTGTTTTAAACAAACCCGGAGGGATACTTTTTTCCACATTTGGATGTCAGGGTCAGACTTAGTTACAAATTGAATGATTAAATTAAATGACTAGTGACATGTCTTCCAAGATGAAGAAAATGCTTGGATTCGTCTTTACCTATACTCGATTACTTTTTATTCAGAGACATCTGATGTGCTTACTTTTTAGTACTTATTATTTACCAATTTTCCTATTTTTCATTGCCTTTTATGTCTATATATATTCATTGAAAGACTGATACATACCTTTGTGGTTTCCTGTTGGGATTTAGTCTCACACCCTATTTGGGTCATGCTTTGGGCACAAACAGATTATATTATTGTAGGTATTGATCTGGGAAAGCATCCTGATACAGGTACTTGATGTGCTTCTTAGGAGTCAGAGACCATGGGATAGGGAATAGGCTTGTGATACTTCTTAGTACCTTTTTTGCTTAATTTATTGATTTTGAATCCAATATGGTATATTATTTTATTTTACTTATTTGGATACTTTTCTTGAACATGTGACATACTTCATCATCTTTGGTATTGAATTACACTTGGTTGTTTATCATATCAGAATTCTGCTGTTTATATTAGTTGCATGTTGTTTACTTCTTCTGCTATTGTATATTATTATTCTTCTATGTTACACTCTCCAAATGAGGTCATAGTGACCCCACTATCACACACCTGGTCGTTGCTGCTAGTCAGAAGCCTCTAGTATTTGGTGAAATGTGCTTGAGTCCATGTGGCCAACCGACTATGGGGAACCAGTTGAGTGGAACCTGGATCTGGGAAATTACACATGGACACCATTCATTAAGGTTAAATTTCCTATATCCATTCCCTAATGGTTAATATTGAAATTACTCTTACTCATAGGATAGTGATCCCTTCATTAGGAAATCTTTGATAGAGTTTTTGGAATCCTTCTATGAGGCTTGGAGTGGTATCCTCAATCATATTTTTCCCCAGGGTGGATTTCATAGTATAATCTTGAAAAAAACTTAACGGGGGACGATCCTCTACTTATCAATTTAATCGAGAGTTTTTTTGTTATACCCCATGGCATTGGGTGTGATGATCTTCTGTGTATCATATCTCTTACAACATCCAATATATACTTTTTATGGAGGGACTCAATGTTATTTACATCTTGTAAAAACTTCATCCATGTTATCTGACTCGTGGGGTGTGTTCTCCAAGATGGGCGTTATGTGGAACCTTCAAGTAGGAATGCTAGGCCAACATTACATTTGTGAATTTATCTTGTGATTTATTATCATTATTGAGTATATATGGATATTCTTGTTATATGTACTATATGCATATACCATTGTAGAGATAAAATTTTATTATTATTTTTATATGTTTTTTAGTTTCAGGGCTTCCTACTGGGTGTTTTTCTAGTCAAACCAACACAGAAAATTCCCACATGTATCATGTCATCTTCATAAGATCGATTACTTGATAGGGTCCTAGATGGACCAAGACTAGATGGTTCTTAGTGATCTAGAAATATTAAGGTGTATTCTTATGGTATTCTTGAATTTAGTCCCCATATTTACTTTTAGGTTGGGCTTGTTTTCATTCTCTTCATAGTGGAATTTTATTTGGACCAATTTACTTTCCATTATGTCTTTTTTGTACTCGGGTTGATGGATTTTGATATATGAATTTATCATTTGTTTTACATTTCATCATTGTATGGGCTTGGAGATGTAGTATATGAGTGTAATTACTTTAGGATAAGGCATACCTTATCATTCATATGCCTTCTTGGTTCTAGTCGCTATCCCCTGGCCTAATATATACGGTCTTGGGGAGTTGTGTCATGGGACCCATTGGGGAAAATCATGAAAATGATGTAGAAAATTTATGTTCAAGTTGTTTCTAAAACCACGTTTCCAATTAAAGTAAAATATTATGTTTCTTGAATGGACCTTTTATAATGTAATGAATATTCAAATAATATGATTTAATATTTAAGTATGTTAATATCGGGTTACTAAAAAAATATAGGTTGAAACATGAATCACAAATATATTGGAGAAATATCATCTAAATATAATATAAACAACACCAAGAAAAAAAAATTTAGAACATTTTTTACTAATCGTTGCAAATTCCATTTTTATAGGCCTCTTTTCCAAATTACTCAATTGTTCTTTAAATGAAACTTAAAATAAAACATTTATTTGAAATAGATTTACATAAAAAACACTTTTCCCTATATATAAAGAGAATAAGTCATTTAAAATGATAAATATAATGAACATATTGGATATAAAATCAACAAGAATTTTTATAGCTCAAAGAAAATAATTTGAGTTACCATGTCCCTAACCTTTAACCTTGATCTCCAGGTATGTTCTTTAACCTCCTCCCCTCCTGGATCATTGGAGGGGTTTAAACATTTTAGGGATGATATTTTGAGAATTCCAAAACCTCTTTATGTTGGATAGTAGTGTTGAGGAGAGGGTTGTGCAGAGTATGGGTTGAACATAGGGGGTTATGTTTTGAGGGGATGTGAGAAGTGGAGTTCCCATTTTTTAAGTTAAAATGGTTAGTATTTTCATAAATACCTAATACTTTTCAATAATTAGAAGTCAATCTCATTTAAAGTGGAAATAAAATTGGGAAATAATGGGAACTAAAATAGATAAGGTTAATCCACACCTCAACCACTCATTTATATCTTTTTTAACATGTTTTTCTTTTTACATATGTGGAAACTCAATTTTATCAATTTGGTTTTCACAATGGATACTAATGTTTACAAAGGTAATTTATCCATTATACATGAAAATTAAATGATCCTTATTATTAAATTAGGGCCAAATGATTCCAAACTTCAAATTATTTTATATTCATTTTTTCAAAGATATAAAAATAAATTTTAAAATCTAAATATATAATGTGTTAAAAAATGGAAAAAATAAATAATGATGTAAATTTTATAATATGAGTGTATAAATTATAACCACCATTTTTAAAATATATTTTTTATTATTAAATTGATATTTCATTCTGAAAAACGATTCATTTCTTTCTAATTTATTCTTATATAGAAACAATGTCATAAAATTCATGTTATTTTTAAAAATGGTATTTTTAAATTTTCACCTGAAGGCCAATATTTTTAGAAAAACCCAAAAAATTCATCATAAGCCAATATTTTCACGATAAATCAAACAATGAACTTAATTTTTCCAAATTCACATTCCAAAAATATATAAAATTATTTTTTAAAAAATATAAAATATAAGAAAAGACTATTTTTATAGAAAATAAATTTCAATACAGTATCTAGTATTTCTTAATATAAATAATATATTAATATATTATAATTTTTTTTGATATTAATACATAAGAATAAATGTTATTCCTTGAAATGTGATTCCAATTTCTGGAAAATAAATTTTTGAACCATAATGTGTATTTGGAAAAAATGTATTTTCAAAAACTATAAAAATTCATGATATATCTATAGATATAAATATTTTATTACATTATGATATAAACATAATTTAATCCTTCATAACCCTTTATTATATTTTCATAATACCTAAGATTTATATATGATCTAGTTTTAGTTTTAGGTGGTGGTTCAACTAGAATAGATCTTGTGGTATTCTCCATGAGCGTGAACATCTTTCAGATATTGTTTTTCTCAAACCTTAATTTCTAGAGTTTGTATTAGATAGGTAAAATGGAAAAAACTAGTAAGTATATATCCCATCCGAGGATACAAAAATGGGATTCGTAAGGATGTCCTCCTCTTCTATATTTCATTCCTTCTTACAATATTTATTTATTTTGTGATATTTTTAATTCAATTTGTACCAGCTGATTTAATGGATATGTTCTATATGTCATATTTAATATTAATAATATTTCAAGTATTTTAAAAAATTGTGTATATCATGTGAAACACACTATTTAATATAATATTTTAAGGAGAATATATAGTGAGATATTAGGTTATTATATTCTACACCACACATAAAAAAATTGCATCCTCTAATATTAACGTATTACTTGGTAATAGAAGTTAGAAAATGGTTTTTATAATATGAATGTAGATTTAATTTATTAATGATGTATCAATAGAATTTATTTACATATAAAAATAATAATCGAAATATTGTGTTTCTTCCTTACGAGTTGAGTTAAATACCACTCATGGTTTGGTGTTATGAAGTATTTTTTTCCATTGAGTTTGTAATTTGCGACATATAGTGATAGATTATCATAATTTGGATTAATGTCTAAAATGTGATGCCCTTTATTTATAATAGCTACACAATAAAAACCAATATCTGACCAACCATGTTTCTTCAACATAGTGGTTCCAAAAAAATGTTGAGGTAGAATTATGATGTAGATGATGAATGATCATCCACATCATAAGGCTTATTGAGATCCACATTCAAACCCCTCCTAGACATTTCTAGGGTTGCCTCAACCACTACACTATCCTACACCCTCTCTTTTTTGACCCTCACCTACATCACCTACATCAATAGATAACTACCCATTTCCTCACCCTCTTGGTCCACCCATCCTTGATCTACCTTCTCTATGAAACCCTATGTGCTACATGTTAGTGGAGGAAGGACACCCCACCCAATTTTATATGGGTGAGTCTTCATGTCCCCAAATAAGTCTATAAATTACAATAACTTTCTTCGAAAGATGCAGCATATACTCATTTCATTGGGGTATAAAAATAGATTTTTGAACTACTCCAACTATAGAGGTCACTAGGCAGCCTCATTTTCTTCCTAGCAATCGTGTACGACTTCACTACAGACAACAATGGGAATTTTATTCTATATCCACTGTTAGAATGGTGTTTTCAACATCTATGGAAATATCAGGATCTAAATTAAATTGAAATGTGTTGATGGAGGATGAAGAAGAAGGTTTAGTGATGTCATCTACTGTTACAGTGATACTATGATCCCTCCTCATTGGTTGTTTGTTGTTATTTACACCCAATATATTTTTTAATAGTGATTATGTATGGGTAATCCAACCATGATAATTGAATATAAAGTCTATTTTTAATTTGATACATCAAATCCATCAAAAGGACCAATAATATGATTTATATTCATATAAAAATCATACAACTTGATATTTTATTTGATAAAAAACTATATGGTGGTAAAATTTAGAGAAATATAGGAAACTTGTTGCGGCTTTAATAAATACCCTATATTAAAAATACTAATGTTTGGAATATATTTATCTAAATCTAACTCATTTGTATTCATTTTACATGATACACCATGTTCCCTGGGTTATGGTGTTTGTTCAAACCTATCATTCTAATCAACCTTGGATTTAAGAAACTAGAATGTGTAATGTCAATGCTTTACACAATTAATGAATTGGACTATTATGGGTGATTTTTCATACACATTTTCCAATCCCATCAGGATAATGGTGATCTTAATATCCTATGGATGTTTGATTCTTATAGACCTTATCTTTTTAAATTAATTCATATTCATTTTCCATTACGAAAATTCCATTGGTGATTCTTAGAAAAATTATTACTTTTTTGAAAATTTTCATTATTCCCTTTATCATATTCATCAATTGATCTTTCAGGATACATCATCCTTCTCTTGTTTTGTGTGTTTTTGACTTCACTACTTTCACATTGTCAATAATATTTTTTCATAGATGGTTTGGCATAATAATATGGTTTCCCACTCTATCTACCATTCTTAGGTGTTGTTCGTTGAGGTGATATTCACATTATCCCTCACAACCATGGTTAGTTTTAATTCAATCCATTAATAAAATGAAAAGGGATGTCATTATTGATAAAAATTAATAATATGTGGGATTTATCATATTCATGAAAGGAATTTAACCATTTAACATCTTGTTGTTTAAAATGATCACATTGGCTCATTATTACTTTATATCAAACAATATCAATATTAGTTTGACCAAGGTTAATTTAATTTGGGTTATCATATGATTATCAACATAATCAATCATTTTAACTATTTAATATATCCCTTATAGTAGTTTATGAATAGAAAATTAGCAACCATATCATATTCCCCAACTGTGTAAACCAAGTGTGTATTCTGGAAACTTCTACGTCAATTACATGATGATTGAGATAATATTAAACATGCCCTTTTCAGGGTTATTACCCATAGGTACATATATTCTAGAGCCTGCATCCACTTGAGTATCTTTATTGGGATATATTATAAGAGAGAACCACCTCCTCATCAAATTAATAGTATATCAGGATATCAATATTTAATTAAACTCATTAGTAGTGTTTTAAATAATGTTATCAATCCCTAATAACAAAGTAAACTGAACCAATCTATTAAAAAAACCAAACCCTACTATGATACCAACTTAAGTTACCCAATATAAACATGAAATAAATAGAACAATAATATCATGATTTAGAATATACATCTCATAAATAGTCTAATAAACTGAAGATCAAAATTTTTTGTGTCTTTGGAGATTTTTAATATAAAAAAATAATATTACAACACTTGAAAACACTACATCATAATTTTTCTCCTATAAACCATTTCTACACATCTGACACGATATAATCATCTTCATATCATGGGGGATGGAATCCTAATTTTTTTTGAGCTCAGACACTTTTTAGTGGATAAAATATTTACAATGTATAATATCAAAGATATGAAGGATCGCAAAAGGGAAATGTTTCATTATAATTTGTAACTATTAATGAACTGCTGGGATTCATATTTTCTAATTCATTGGATGTGTCAAACATCAATAGTATAAAAACAAATTTTTAAAAAAATAACTATAATGTAATTTTATTTTTTCTCAAATGATTTAGATATTTGAAAATTTTAACGAATTATATATATTCCAACATCAAAAAAGAATCATATTATATATTGTAACCAATGAATATATTCTTATGAGAGAAATATGTGAGTTGATTTTTAAGAATGAATTAATCTCATAATCAGGAAGTTTAGTCTACTAAGAATATATTTGATGATCCAATAGAATATGTGTTAACTAAATGACACATGTTGTTCTCAATTTTATCTTAAGCATTACTGAAACATTACATGGAAACCCAAAAATATTATTATATTGTAATGAAAGAATACATTGTGAATGACATGCCATCTGAAGACCTGTTGGGTGATTAAATTATTAAGGAACGTGATTTAAAATCTCAACAAAGGTTACACATCTTTTTCAATTATATCTAAAAAAGAAAAATGGGACAACACCACTTCAATGAAATTATCTTAGACACCTCCATACAATATATACCTATTACAACACAATCTTAATGTTATATAATATCTCAACTTGTAGACATTTCGACCAACCTTAATTAAACTTGATGGTATGTTTTCTATTTAATATAAATTATTATTTGATTAATATTATATCTTTTATAGTTATTATTTTGAATCAAAGAGAATTTCAAAAATAGCGAGTCACATTCTCATTCTCTTTTGGCATCCTTTTCTTCAAATCCTACCAAACCAAGTTAGACTTTTCTTTGTTCATTTCATTATTTCATTTAGATTTTTTTCAACATGGGTATGATGAAATAAAAATAACCGATGATCTAAGAGTGATGTGAATATTTATCTGAGTAAGATTTACCAGTTATACCTATAAATAAAAGAAATTACAAATATGATGTGGTTTCTCTAAAGAATACAAGTAAAACTTGAATGGAATCTTATTCAACATTTACAAAGTGAATTTTCGTTTTGTTTGAGGATGCTCTTGAAAATTGGATAAAAATGAGGATTATGTTTGAATACATGTTAGAAATGGGAAGGTGTGAGGATTCAAGATTGGTTTTATGGGACTCCATACCATTTCAGAATTGGATAAGGATTTTCATATGTTTTGATAATGAGTTGTTTTTTTATAGATTAATTGGGGGATTAACTGGTAATTTCATGGTAGTGGATATGTTGAGTTACAATTTGATTACTTGTCGAGTGAATTGAATAAATATCAATGCAAAATTGATTGATATTATTGAGATACTCCCAGTGAGGTACATTGGAAACATTATTATTAGAAGAAAATCATTTCATCAAGAAAAATATTTTTCACTGGAAAAAACTCACAAAAGTATTCTATAAATTAGAAGTGTTTACACTACATTGGAATATTAAAACATATTAATGAAAAATCATTCGTTTGAAGAATAAATGTTTTTGACAAAACATAATGTGCATTGGAGGTTAACATTATAAAATCAAACCCACCCAAGTTTCATTATGATCACATGTCAATGAATTTCAGTGGATAGACCTTTAAGTAGTGAATTCATTTATGGAATCACTTGTATTATGTTCTTACAATATTTTTCATATAGATTTGGATTTTAATTATGAATTTATTGAAATATAATTACTCTAATAATATGGTGTTTCAATACTGAAAAATTATATTTTATGACTGGTAATTTTCTCTAGAATGGGATTCAGTCGCAAAGAGTTGATCAAAATAATTTTTTTGCAATGGAAAATTTTTTTCCATCATAAATAATATAACGTGGGATGAACATTTGTAATGGAAAATAAAATATGTTACAAATAGGATTAATGGGAAGAATTTTTTAGCATGAAGAACAATTTTCCATAGAATTAAACACTCATTTGAAAATAATTTATTTATGATGGATTTTCTAGTACCAATTATGACAATCTGTTAGTGGACTAGTTGTTAAAGAGTCATATTGTCAATCTAAAATTTCCATTACATCTAATAGACTAAATATTCCATTACAAGTAATCATTGTATATGGAATCTTGTATAGTGACATATTAATTTTTTTATGAATATTGTTGTTGTAAATAATGTTAAAAAAGATGAGAAAAATTAAATATGATGATTTCTATTTGTAACATAATATTCATCTGTCATAAATACATATCAATAATAAGATATTAAATCAATAAATCTATTTGTAAATATTTAGTAAAAATAATTGTGCGTTATATTTTCAAATATAAAAAAGTTTATTATAAAAGAACACACTCTACTCTTCCCCATACATAATTTTTCACCCATTCTCTCATTCCCTCACACAAACAAGACTCTTAGAGGACCTCCAAACTCCTATGCACTATAACCACCACCAATGACTTGAATGTATTATTTAAATTATATTTTGGTAATATTTACTAATTTCATGTATTATTTTATTTTCATAATATATTTTTTTTATTATTTATTCAATCAAATACTCTGTAATTCAATTTATTTAGCATTAATTATTTTCTCATGACAGGTTATTATTATTTTTAATTTTTAAGTATGCTATTATAAGTTTAATTTATTAGAATTTTTAATATTAAAAAATAAAAAAAAATATCATTGCCAATTTTTGATATTACTAATTATTATTTTATTTTAAATAGCATGGGGGTTTGGATAGGGGAATCTCATTATTTCATGACCTTATAGTCTTAGGGCCATTAACGAGAGTGAAATAATAATCCTAGCATGCATCCTATTTCGTCCTAGCCGCCAACCCTTCCCGATTGTAGTCGTCACATTTCCTCCTCCCACACCCCTCTTCTCCTCCACATGAATTTTGACCACCAAAATTTCCCAATCGTAGCTGTTGTGTGAATTCAGCGCCGCCCTCCTCATCCTCCACAGCCCAATGCCAATGCAAACCACCCTCGGTTACAGCCATCACCAAAACAAACCGCCTCCAGAAAAAGGATCATCTTTCTATCATCTGGAATTACTTATGAATCAATAATCCACACCCCCATGCACCCATTTTCAAAATAACACTATTTATAAAATTGATATTTTAGTAAATTTATATTATATTATTATAAATAAGATACCATCCAATGAATGATTTGGCGTTAGGGGTATTTTTTTAGTTTATGGGGGTAGGGTTGTTTTTAATTGGAAAAATGGGTTAGTCCATCACCACTTCAAGTGGCACAAGAGAAATTGGTGGCAAAGAGCCACTTAATATGGTTCTTTGACCCCTTCCTCCCCATGCTACCCCAACCCCCATATATATATATATAGTAAAGTTATTTATAATAAATTTAATTATGATAATTATTATATTAATAAAATAAATCTAATAAATATATAATTGAATTTATTGTATTTATATTTATTATATTTATAATTATTTATTTATTATATTTAAAATTATATATTAATTATATTTACATTTATATATTTATTTTAGCAATTATATTTACTATATTCATAAATATGTTATTAGTAATAAATATGAAATTATAATAAATATGTAATTATAATAAATATGTAATTATAATAAATATATAATTATAATAAATATGTAATTATAATAAATATATGATTATAATAAATATATAACTATAAATATAATAAATACATAATTATATTATGTTTATTTATAATTATATTTTTATTATAATTGTAATTATATATTTAATGTAAATATATTTTTATTATAATTATATATTTATTATATTTATAATTATAATCATATAATTATAATAATTACATAATTATAAATATAATAATTATTAATAATTATATAATTTTTATAATTATAATAAATATATAACATAAAATAGAATAATAATACTAATAATAAATATAATAAATATATCATTATAATAAATATAATTATTATAATTATAATTATTATAATTATTATATTTATTAATAATTATATATATATATATAATTCTAATTCTAATTGTATATTTATTATAATTATATAATTATTATAATTATAAAAATTATATAATTATCAATAATTATAATAATTACATTTATAATGATATAATTATTAAAATTATATAATTTTAATAAATACATAATTATAATAAATATATAATTATAATTATAAATATAATAAATATATTATTATAATGAATGTATAATTATAAAAATAACAAGTCAATAAATATATAATTATTAAAATTGTATAATTATTATGATTATATATTTATTATAATTATATAATCATTATAATTATATATTTATTATATTAAAAATTATATATTTATTATAATTATATAATAATTATTTTTTTATATTTATTATAATTGTATAATAATTATATTTGTATATTTATTTTAATTATAATTATATAATTATTGTAATTACATAATTTTTATAATTATATATTTATTATGTTAATAATTATAATATTATTATAGTTAGATATTTATTGTAATTGTATATTTATTATAATTATATAATTTTTATATTTATAATTATATATGTATTATAAATATACAATTGTTTAAATTATATATTTGTTATATTTAGAATTATATAATTACTGTAATCATAAATTTATATTTATTATAATTATATAATTATTATATTGATAATTATATAATTATTATAATTATATATTAATTATAAATATATATTTATTATATTGATAATTTTATATTTATTATATCACAAACCAACCCAGGTCGACCTTGAACCGGTCACCCGAGCCAGTCCGTGACATGACCCGAAGGGCATTCCCGATCCCCACGAGCTGGCATCCAATGCCGGGCATCAAAATTTGACTGTTGGGAACGATTTGGCCCATGAACAAAAGATAAAAAGATATACAAAACTGATGATAAAAAAATAAAAACTAGTAGTGGGAAGAAAATAAAACTGAACATACCTCCTTGTGAACTTCTAGGTCACCACCCAACTCAGACTCAAGCCTGCTCCAACACTGAGTAGTTGAACCGAGAACTTGAATAAGAACTGAACCTGTAACTAAAAGAATATGATAGGTGTGAGCACCGAGATGCTCAGTAGGGATGCCAAATATAACCACAGAATCCAAGTATTCCTATTCCCAAAATAGTCCACTGAAACAAGTTTTAAATACATTTATAAAGGTAGGGATGTCACATTTTGAAAATAAGCAACATGATTTTCCCACTTAAAAACCCAACACACGCTACATACAATTTCCAAAGTCATTTGTCATTTTATAAATAAAAACCCAAAACAGAATATACCAAAATTGGGCTAGAGTAAAACAAGTAAAAAGTGATAATTGAAAATCAACTAGTGCAGTTGAAAGTAAATAAGAAATGTTATTAATCCAGTAACCTTGGGTGATCCTAAAAATCCCTAGAAGTCCCCTAGACCTACTCGGTTTCGAAACCAACCACCGACGTATTGTGAATCTCCTAAGTCTATAACCAACAAGTCACCCTATAACTGACCAATCCTGTGGAAAAGCCTGCCTGGCCTAACAACAAATCCAATGGGTACCAACCTTTCTAATCGGAGTTGATCAGCAACCATCACTCGATCTATAAAAGACATCCAGGAACCCATGGTGGTTATAATAATATTGTGTAAGTAGGAGGCCCTCACACATGTGACTCATCTCACTGCACTTGCCTACCCCATACATGGACACTCCATACGATAACCCATAAGGTATATTCCCCTATAGAGGTGCCCCAAATATATATATATATATATATATATATATATATATATATATATATCATATCATATCATCAAAGGTTCCAATTAGGACATCGTGCCATGAAATCATTAAAAAAAATAGATATTTTTTTAAAAAAATATACTAAAGTTGTTAAATAGTCATATAGTAAATCTAAACATTTCTATTTCAAAGAATCAACATAAACATTACACTAAAGCTGAAAGTTCCTAACAAGCTGTCACATCACGTCATGTCAAACCCATTATTTTTTCTATTATTTTTTAAAGCTCTGACCATACAATTACAACTTTCCAAGTCACATCCCTTGATTAGATCTTAGTTAACAATCACCCATTTTATGTTCAAAGCGCCAAACGGGCCCTTATCCTTTCCAGACACATAGTAACTCATTTTCCATGTCCCGATGGCCAGAACCTTACAAAAATATTTACAGTCATTTATGGGAAACCCACCAAGCACCAAACCTCATTTAGGAAGATAATAATTATTTGGAAAACCAAGGATTGAAAGTAACATCATTTTAAATATGTCATTATCATTTGTAAGTGCATCTATGTGTGCACCTAAAGCACCGATGGATGTGCCAACATCCAATGGCACAACAAAATCCAAAGATAACATTTTAAAACCAAACCTAGATGCCCATTGAAACACCTTAAATGCATGATTCGTATTTCATACAACATTATCTCAATCATTTACTAATTTAAGAATACCTTTTTCGAAATAACACTACAAAGGATTACATCAGGATTCTATCAATTTCCCAGAAAAATTCCATTTAAACATCTGATGCATTTCCAAAAATTTCAAAAACTACTTTTGCAGCTTTCAAAACATGAACCATACCACTTTCTCAACAAAAATAACTACTTTCACACTTTATAAAAACTAAAACATAGCTCAAAATAGGTTTTTTACCAAGAACACTTCATTTCATACAAAAAAAATATCAAAAATAAAACAAACACTAGTTTTTATCTTCTTAAAAACTATGTTTTCATTAACAAATTTAATTAGAAAACTTTCTATGTTAATTATACATGATAAATAACTTACCAAGTCATGATTTTCCAAAAACTACTCAAAATGAATAATATAATTCATCCAGAAACTATTTTCAACAATATTAATTAACCCAGAAACACATTAATAAGTTAAATATAATATCAATGATGGTGTGAACGACATATAAATATTAATTCAAACCATGAAAGTGTCTATGGGTTATTCGGGAAAGAAAATAGTCAGAAAAGCCTACCTCAACGGTGAGTGACCATGACAAAACTATGACAGGAGGTAGAACAATCATTTGTGGACTAACTACGCATGCTGAACAGTGATAATATCACACAACACCCAACCCGTGAGTGTATTAGGATTTATCCAAATTAAATAAAAACACCAAGATGGAATTAAGGAAAAATAAATATACAAATAAATAATTAATTAAAAAAATAATTAATAAATAAATAAATGAGTAAAAAAATAAATAAACAAATAAATAAATAAATAAATAAATAAATAAATAAATAAAAGAATAAAAGAATAAATAAACAAATAAATAAATAAATAAATAGGTGAATAAAAAATACCGGTTGAGGAGGCGGTTGTCGGCAAGGTGGGATGCGACCACACCGGGGCAAGGCAGAGGCACCGCGCAGGGAATTCGGATCGCCAGAAACGGCCTGACTGGAGCGGAAGGCAAGGGTGAGGTCAGCCAGATGGAGAAGGCTGGATGAAGGGGGGTTTTGCAATGATGTAAGAGACGCTGATGGCCAGGAGGAGGTCAGAGGGTTTCTGGTCGGCAGGCGGTTGGGCTTGGCTGGAAGACCGGAGGCATGAGGGAGATGAGGGCAGTGCTGAGGATGACTGAAGCTGAGGGTGAGAGGTAGAGGAGGGCCTGAGTAGCTGGGGCGAGCAAGAGGTGAGGCAAGGCGAGGGAAGGGGGTGCTGGGTCTCAGTGAGCACACAACGTGAGATGAAGGAGGTGGCGAGGCCGAGGGCTTGAGAGAGGATAGCAGAGCGGCAGGTGGGCAAGGTCTTGTAGGAGGGCGAGGCGAGGCCAATCAGGGTGTTGCGTAGGGAACCGAGGGGGGGGGGGGGGTTGGATCACGACGGAGAAGGGAGGAAGAGGGGAGGTACCTGGGCGCGACACACATCAAAAGAAGGGGGGGGGCTTGGGGGAGAGCTAGGTTTATGGTTAGTTTAGTTTTTTTTCATTTATCATAATAATAATAATAATTATTATTATAAAACCAGAAATAAAATAATAAGAATAGGCATAATAAAAATAAAAATAATTATTATTATTATTATAACAATAATAATTTAAATAACATAGACAATAATGAAATAATAATAATAATAATAATAACACCTTAGTAATAATAATAATATAAATAATGATAATGTTAAACCAAAATAATAATAATAATAAAAACAATAATATTATTATGATTAATAGACATCATTTTTAAAACTTTATCCATTTAATTAACTAATTGTGAAATCTAGGTAACCGCGCGCTCATCACACGACTTAAAAAAATGCACACACAAATTACGCACCTCATTAAAGTCCACTCAGGAACACGCACAAGCACCTGGGGTGACCGCACGGTTACTGCAAACCATGCGGTGCCCATGCACAGGTCTGAAACCTACCAAAAAAATTAAATGTCTGAAATTTTAAACCGAGACCCAGTCTAATCCTTGACATGAGAAAGCAAATCCTAGAAAAAAAAATAAAAAAAATTAAAACGCCAGGGTGTGACAATTCTCCCAACCACATACACTTTCTTCCTCCATAAGGGCACGAAGCCATACATTGGTTAATAAATGAGTCGATGCCTAAATAGTACCAGAAGAAACGAAGAAAACTGATGATCTCGAGATGACATTACTCTACGCAGGTCACATTTCACTGATTCAAGAGAAAACTGAAGCCCGAGGTTGAGGGGAGAACACGAAGGGGTTCTCCCCACCACAAGAACTCAACTAGGGTAGAAATTTAACACCCAAACATATCACCGAGAGAGGGGGGTCAACACGATAACACACAACTGATACAAACTAACTACGACATCACGAGCGGACAACACCTTCACTGAAACCTAGAACACTCGGCCTAGAGAAAAAACCCCGAATACTGGAGAAAACACCTAAGCAGAACTTAAATCAAACAGTGAACCCGAGTACAACCACAAGCCTTAACTCCTTCACGGGAACTTACACATCCAAACGAACACTGCTAAACCAATATAAACCTACATAGGGGCCAAACACACTTTTAATAAAAGAATACAATTCAGAAAACCATGATCAGACAAAAAAAATTGTTTGGATTATAGTATAACATGTCCGTCATAACCCCATGATAAAATAATGAACTTACAATGATGTCAAAACATTAACAATAGAAAAAAAGAAGGAAAAGACTTCAAATTTTCCACTACCAACACGGAACACAAAACCAAAACTGAGGCTCCACACATCAGGTAACTCTTGAATGCACGTGAGTTTCACCCCAATACCTATGGTTAGGGTTCTGATGGATGATGAATCTCCTACCTCATAGTTAGGCACTAGAATTCATTTAGTCACAACGTCTTCTTCAGGTGATGCTTCCTGTAAAACATTTCCAAGTGACCCAGACAGCCGCAACGATGACACGTCTTTAGAGGGATGCTACTTGACAGCTTCACGTGCCAGAACCGGCCACACTGGTGGCACACCACTGAATGGTCTGATGAACTAGAAACAATAACCGCTACAGAAGACTCTTTAGAAATAGGTCCCTCTGGCACACCCTGCTCGCCTGATGTGGAACCTCCATGAGTAACTGGATTCACTGGATTGCTAATCACCTACGCTCCGAAGACCAAATCCCCTAGAAACGCCTCATCCACTAGCTTCTCGAAACGATGGTCTTTATAAAGGAGCACCCGCTCCTTGATTTATGGATGAAGACCCCTGATGAAGAGAGAAGTCTTCATCAAATCATGCGACAATACCTCTAGAGAAAAGTACACACGGTTATTGAAATGGTAAACATATTCCTTCACCGTCCCTTGGCCTTGTTGAATACACATGAGCTCTTCCATTTTCACCATCTTCACCTCTTCGGGTTTAAACCATTAGACGAAGACGAATTTAAAGAAATCCCACATCATCTCAACTTGTAGTGATGGCGGGGTGAACAACTCACATTCCTACAGAGATAGAACTACAAATAAACCCAAAATAGCACACACTCGGACAACTTTAGGAGTTCCCAAAACTCTGAAGACACACTCAACCCCTTTAATCCATTATGTTGCTTCTAACGGACCCAGATCAACATGAAGGATAGGCGATGTCTGAGGAGGACCAAAAACTGGGCATGAATTATCAGAAACCTTGGGGACCTTTCTAGGCGACATTTTCTGAACAACATATAAAACACAGGACCAAAACCAATATCATAATGAATCAACATCATTGAAAGCACCATCATCTGAAAACAACCTGATCAAATAAGAACAAACAAATGCAAACACAACCCAAAATTTCTTCTTCAAAATCCCTTTTTATTTTATATTTCAAAAACTCCTTTCAAGGCCATTTTCCAAATACCAAACCCACTTTTCAAACCAATTTCAACTTCTAAAAAAATCATTTCCCCTTTTTAAAATCGCTTTTTTGAAAAACAAGGTTTAGCCTTTAATTCCAAGTGCACATCCCAGTAATCCCATGAACCATTGCACATGTATTCATCTGATCTCATCCATACGCTCCAACACACACTTACCATGAATTTTCTCAGATGTACAAATGTTCATAAAGAAGAGCCGAGGTTTCGCCCAACCCATATCTCTACCTATTCCAAGAAACCACCAGATTTTTAGACCAAGAGATTTCAGTTTGAAAAATAACTTTCACAAATTTAATGCCATTTAAAATATATCGTTTTCATTTCAAAAACTCTTTTTTTTCATTTTCAAAAGTGAACTTGAACCCACAAGAACTAATACGACACACAACTTGCATCAAATTACCGATGTGAGGGACTAGTAGTCATGCTTAACCTAGAAACATGGTATTGTTCCATGCCCCATGTAAGCACCAAAAACTAGGAGGAACTTAACTGTGCACTCAGACTCAACATGGGTCACCACTACATGTGAAATCACAATGTTACATCGGCTTTCCTCTATTGTCATCCCTCAATAAAAATACCAGAATGAAACAAGGACTCAATTCCCAGACTACCCCTGGAGACTCGAGGTTCAGAACAGGTGAGGGTTCATAACGTCCTTCCCGTACCTACCTCTCGAGCCCTGATAGTCTTAATATCCATATACCAGATACCCTAAATAACAAGGGCTCCTCTGATACCATTTTTTCATGAACCAAACTGGGTCGACCCTGAACTGGTCAACCGAGCCGGTCCGCGACATGGCCCTAAGGGCGTTCTCAATCCCCACGGGCTAGAAACTAGTGTCGGCCATAAAAATTAGATTGTTGGGAATGATTTGTAGCATGAAAAAAAGATAAGCAGATAAACCAAACTGACGATAAAGAAAATAAAAACTAGCAGCGGAAAGAAAATAAAACCAAACATTCTCCTTGTAACCTTCTAGGTCAGCACCCAACTCAGACTAAAGCCTTCTCCAACACTGAGTAGCTGAACTAAGAACCAGAATAAGATCTAAACCTGCAACTGAAATAATATGACAGGCATGAGCACCAAGATTCTCATTAGGGATGCCAAATATAACCACAAAATCCAAGTATTCCATTTCCCAAAAGAGTCAATTAACACAAGTTTGGAATTAAATTATAAAGGTAGGGTTTTCACATTTTAAAAACAAGAAACATAATTTTCCCACTTAAAATCCCAACACATAATAAATACAATTTCCAAATTCATTTTTCATTTCATAATTAAAAACCCAAAACAAAATATTCCAAAATTGGTCTATAGTAAAACATATAAAAAGTGATAACTAAAAATCAACTAGTGAAGTGGAAAGTAAATAAGTAATGTAATTAATCCACTAACCATGGGTGATCCTAAACATCCATAGAAGACCCCTGTACGTACTCGGTTTCAGAACCACCTACCGGAATATGGTGGTGCTCCTAAGTCTATATCCAACTGGTCTCCCTATAACTGACCAATCCTGTGGAAAAGCCCGCCTAGCCTAACAAGCAATCCAGGGGGTACCAACCCGTCTAATCGTGGTTGATCAGAAACCATCACTCAATATCTAAAAGACTCATTGGAACCCATGGTTGTTATAATAATATTGTGTAATTAGTAGGCCCTTGCACGCGTGACTCATCTCACTACACTAGCCTACCCAAAACATGGACACACCATACGATAACCCATAAGGGATATCCCCCCTATAGAGGTGCCCCAAAAAAATATCTCTCTCTCTCGATATATATATATAATATCATCAAAGGTTCAAACCTGGACATCATCCCATGAAATCATTAAAACCATTTGATATTTTTTTTAAAATACTAAAGTTGTTAAATGATCATATTGTAAATCTAAACGTCTTCATTTTAAAGAATCAACACAAACATTACACTAAATATGAAAGTGCCAAACAGGCTGTCACGTCACATCATGTCGGAACCATCTTTTTTCTAATTTTTTTTAAAGCTCTGACCAAACACATAGAAAATTCCAAGTCACATCCCTTTATAAGATCTTAGTTAACAATCACCTTTTTTAAGTTCAAAGCACCAAACGAGCCCTTATCCTTTCCAGACACACACTAAAGCATTTTCCAAGGTCAGATGGCCAATCACTTAAAAAAAATATTTACAGTCATTTAAGGGAAACACACTAAGGACCAAACCTTATTAAGGAAGACATGAATTATTCGGAAAACCAAGGATTCAAAGAAACATCATCTCAAAGGTTTCATTTTCATTTGTGAGTGCATCCATGTGTGCACCTAATGCACCCATGGATGCGCCAACATCCAATTGAAAAATAAAATCCAAAGATAACACATTAAAACCAATCCCCAATGCCCATTGAAACACCTTAAACCCATGATTCGTATTTCAAACAACATTCTATATGTCATTTAATAATTTAAGAAAAACTTTTTTGAAAGAAAACTACAAAGTATTACATCTGGATTTTATCAATTTCCCACACAAATTCCATTAAACATTTGATGCATTTCCAGAACTTTCAAAAACTACTTTTGCAACTGTCAAAACATGGCTCGTACCACTTGCACAACCAAAAGAACTACTTTCCAACTTTATAAAAACTAACACATAGCTCAAAATAGGTTTTCGCCCAAGAACACTTCATGTCTTACAAACATAATATCAAAAATAAAATGAACACAAGTTTTTATCTTCTAAAAAATTAATTTTGCACCAACAATTTAATTAAAGAACTTTCTTAGATAATTAGACACGAGAAATAATTTACCATGTATGATTTTCACAAAAATAATCCAAAAGAATCATATAATTCATCTAGAAACTATTTTTAACGATCTTAATTAACCCAGAAACACATTAAAAAATAACTATAATATCAATGATGGTGAGAATGACATATAAATATTAATTCAAACCATGAAAGTGTCTATGCGAGAAAATAAATAGTCAGAAATGCCTACCTCAATAGCGAGCGACCGCGATGAAACTCTTACAGGAGGTAGAACAATCACTTGTGGACTAACTGAGCATGCTGAAAAGTGATAAAATCACACAACACCTAACCCGCGATAGTATTAGGATTTATCCAAATTATATAAAAACACCCAGATAAAATTAAGGAAAAATAAATAAATAAACAATTAAACAATTAAATAAAAGAATAAATAAATAAATAAATTAGTAAACAAATAAGTAAACAAACAAATAAATAAAATAAGAAATAAATAAAAAAATAAATAAATGATTAAATAAAAAACTAAATAAATAAAAGAATAAATAAATAAATAAAAAAATAAAAAAATAAATAGATAAGTGAATAAAAAAATCGGTTGAGGAGGTGGTTACCAGAAAGGAGCGACGCGACCACGCCGGGGAAAGGCAGAGGTGGCCCGTAGTGGGTTCAGATCGCCGGAAATGGCCTGGACGGAGCAGAAGTCAAGGGTGAGGTTGGCTGGATGGAGAAGAATGGACGAAGGGGGTTGTGAAATGGTGTAGGAGACACTGCTGGCCGGGAGGAGGTCAGAGGGGAGTTTGGTCGGCATGCGGTTGGGCAGGTTGGAAGACTGGAGGTGCGAGGGAGAAGAGAGCGGTGTTGAGGAAGACCGAATCTGAGGGAGAGAGGCGGAGGAGGGCCTGGGAATCTAGGGCGAGCGAGCAGTGAGGTGAGTACTGTGGGTGTGGGGTCCCGGAAAGCGCGCAGCGTGGCAGATAGGAGGCGGCGAGGCCAAGGGCCTCAGTGAGGACAGTGGAGCGGCAAGCGGGCGGGGTCTTGCAGGAGGGTGAGTTGAGGTCGACCAGGGAACTGCGCAGCGAACCGGGGGGGGGGGGTGGATCATGATGGTGAAGGGAGGAAGATGGGAGGTTCTTGGGCGCGATGCAAGTCAAAAGGGGGGGGGGCTTGGGGTAGTGCTTGGTTTAGGGTTAGTTTAGTTTTTTTTTCATTTATCATAATAATAATAATAATAATAATAATAATAATACAACCATAAATAAAAATAAAAAGAATAACCATAATAAAAAATAATAATAATAATTATAACAATAATAATGTAAATAAAATAGAGAATAATGAAATAATAATAATAATAATAATAATAACACCTTAGTTTTTTTTAAAGGTAGAAAAATTTTATTGATAAAAAAGGAGGGGTTACACATGTCTAAAGTTAAGAATTTTGCGGACATCACGAGCATAAAATGGGATTAATTCGGAAGGGAGACCATCCATCCAAAGTAAGTCGTGAGTAACTACAAGATTGGAAAGCCCATCAGAGATCATGTTGGCGTCATGGAAGCTGTGAGTGGCGATGAAGTTCATCCCAATAAGAGAATTCAAACAGTCCATCCAGCAGGTAGTAAGAGGCCAAGCAAGGTGGATGGTACCATTCCAAATGGCTTGAATGATTGTAGTGGAGTCTCTCTCTATCCAAATATTGTTCCAGGTGTGTAATCTGGAAAAGGTGATGGCATGAATGATGTTCATCATCTTAGCTTCCAATGCAGAAGAATAACCGTAAGAACCATAGAAGCATCCAAGAATCTGATCCAGGTGATTTCTGAAGACGAAACCACAACCCTCTGGCCCCAGATTGCATTTAGAGGTTCCATCCACATTGATTTTAATCCATCCCAGTGGGGGGGGGGAGCCAAAAAACTACAAGAGTAGAGTGGGGGTGAGGGTAGATCCCCTCCACCCCAACACGTTTGAGGATCCCAAATTCACAGACAAAATTTTTGTAGTGAGCTTTTTGGATAGAAGACGCTTCACGAATAGCATTGAGGATTCTCATTTTTCCTTCATTAATTTTAAAAGAATTATTGTAGAAATTTATTTTATTTCTACCATACTATATAATATGAAGAAGTATTGCGACAACCACAACCAAAAGGTTTTTGATTTTCTGAGACGTAGACAACTCCAAGAAACTCTGAATCTGCATGTTGATGGTATCAAAAAGCAGCCATCTGCACTCAAAAATATCAAGAACATAATGCCAGAGAGCAGTTTCTATGTCACATGGGAGAGAGAGATGATTAATATCCTCCCTATGTTGATTGCACATATGACATTTAGAACAAATATTAATCCCAAAAGTTTGTAACCAATTATCTATGGGGATTCTTTGATGGGAAATCAACCAGACTATAGTAAATATTGAGGGTTTTATCCAAGATTTGTTGAATTTATCAAGACAGGGGTGAATATTGTCAACATTGTTGAAAAGGTACTTATAATAGCCTTGGGAGATAAGAATCCCATTGTGCGCAGGTTCCCAAATATGTAAATCATTAATATTAACTAAATGATAATTATCAACAATTTGAGTAATATTCTCACGGAGATCGAGGTTATGTGTATGAATGATCGAGTCAATTGAATCCTAAAGATGGGGAGGGGATTGGTTGTTATCTATAAAGGAGATTAGGGGAACGATAGTCCAGTTATCAAACTAAAATTTTATATTGGGTTCCTTAGTGTCCATCCATCTAGAGTTAGACATAATATACACGAAAGTACTTTTGATGGAGGACCAAATGGAGAACTTAAGTGAGTAGGAACAATTGTTTCTAAGATTGTCAACGAAGCGAGCCTAGAGGAAATTCATGGATAATGAAGCATTGTGAATAATGTTCCATTTATGTCTATCTTTAAGAGACTCATTGAACTTAGAGATATTTTTTATGCCAATCCCCCATTTATCAACAGGTTTGCAGCAAGAGGTCCAAGGGATAGTCACCAGTTTCCTCTCCGAAGTGCTACCATTCCAATTTTTTTTGAATAGAAACATTAATGCATTTTAACAGACTTTTTTTCCATTTATATATCATCATGGAGTAAACAAGTTTAGAAACAATTGTGGATTTCACCAAACAAATTCTCCCAACCATCGAAAGGGAATTACCCTTCAAGGAGGAAAGATGTCTAAGCGTATGGTCCGCAATGTCAGAGAAATAATCCGATTTAGGTCTACCCCAAAATATAGGCACACCAAGGTAGGTAATGGGGACAGAGCCTTCTTTAATTCCCAAGATATTAGAGATGGAAAGTTTTCGCCCCGGAGGAAAGTCTTTACTGAAAATGATAGAAGATTTATACCAGTTGATGTGTTGACCAAAGACTTCCTGATAGTGGAGAAGGATATCTTTAAGCATGAGAATGTTCCATTTGTCCCTCTGGGTAAAGAGTATATTGTCATCTGAATAAATAATATTTGAAGGAACTTGTAAATTTATGGAGGCAGAGATAGGTTTTATGGTTCTTTTTTGAAATCTCTTGGGAGATCAACCTACTCAGGTAGTCTTTCGCAATGGAGAATAGAATTGCAGAGAGAGGGTCAACCTGTCTCACTCCTTTAGTGTAGTTGAAATAACCTATAGGAGGGCCATTAATGAGGATGGAGATGTAAGCAGAGTTGAATAAATATTTTAATCTATTAATGAATATTTTATTGAAGCCGAATTATGAAAGAACTTTATACATAAAGCTCCAATCAATGGTATCAAAGGCCTTCGTAATATCATGTTTGATGGAAAAACATCCACCTCTAATCTTTTTGTTTAAAATATTAGTGGATTTAGAGGCCAAAAAGATGCAGTCTTTGATAGATCTTCCTTTTATGAAACCAAATTGGTTCCAAGATACTATTTTTCTAGAAATGAAATTCATTCTATTGGAAATTAATTTCGTGATGATTTTGAATAAAGAATTGATAAGGGAAATGGGTCAGAAGTTCTGAATCACATCAACATTCTCCATTTTGGGGATGAGAAAAAGGAATTGGGAGTTAAGACCATGTGGTAGAATACCTTTGGAGAAGAAGGCTTTAACCAGACGACAGACGTCTTCCTAAAGAATATCCCAATGTTTTTGATAGAAGCCAATATTAAAACCATCCGGGATAGGGGAACTTTTAGGATTAATACTGAAGACAGTGTCTCTGATTTCCAGATCAAAAGGGATGCTATTCAGAAGAGAGTTATCTTCCTCTGAAATAGGAGCAGGAATGATCTTAGTTTTAAGGTCTTTATCAATATTATCACCATTGAAAAAAATTTCAAAATAAGAGACTAAGTTATTGGAAATTCCTTCATCAGTTTCAAGAATTTGGTCCCCATTTCTATGAAAGGATAGGGGTCTATAGGCTTTCCTAACCCTATGGAGAGCGTTATAGAATTTATTATTCATATCCCCAGCATTAAGCCATTTGGATTTGAAGATTTGTTTTTTGAGATTATCCTTGAGGTTGAGTAAGGAGATTAGTGTAGAAGAAATGGTGATTTCTTGTTGAGAGTCCTGATAAAAGTTTGAAGAAGAGTTGAAATTCTAAAGTTGGTTATGTTCAGTTTCAAGAAGGTTGATGTTATTGTCTATTTCATAAACCGTGGTTTTTTCACCAACTTTTAAGAATTTTCTTTAGCATTTTTAACTACATCGGGATAGCAAACGGGTCAAACTGACCATGCATCTTATTCCATGTGTTCTTGATGATGATTATAAATTCAGGGTCAGCAGACCAAGTAGTGTTATATCTAAAAGGAGCCCTCAATTTAATTTTTTATAGGAGAAAGAATGAAGGATGGGATGATGGTCAGAGGAAATTCTCTCAAGGTTAATGCTAGAGATATTGTCCGAACTATAAAGGGAATGGGAATTAGTTAATTCCCTATCTAATTTACTAGATACATTTCTATTATAGTGCTTCCTATACAAAGTAAATTTAGCACCCAAGATGTTGACCTCTATGAGATAGTTCATTACAATACATGAATTAAATTCCCTAGTGGAAATAGGAGCAGGAGGAGGACTAATTTTATCACTTGAGGCTAGGATGGCATTGAACTCCCTAATAATAAACCAAGGATGGAAAATAGAAGCATTAAGATGGGAGAGATCATTCCAATGATCTCTCCTATCTTGATACATGTTGAAAGCATAAATAAAAGTAGAGAAAATGTGTATGTTCTCAAAGATGTATTCACAAGTAATGGCTTGACTCGAACAACTATATATGTTAAAATTTTGCAATGAAAAATAAGAAAAGATCCATAAATACTCAGAAGAGGATCCATTATTACAAGCCCGTAGGAAATAGTATCCAGGAGGGGTTTGATGTGAGTCCGAGGAAAAGTTAATTTTAGGTTCATCAATAGCAACAAGGTTTGGAGTGTGAGAATTGGTGAATCTTTTAAGGACACTGAAGGTTTCAAGATTAGAAATTCCATGACAATTCCAAAATAGAATATTCATTTACACTGGTTCTTAGTGTGGCTATCCCCCTTTTTTTAGAAGTTGCAGTCTTAGACTTGGTGGAAATTCCAGATGAGTGATCTTTCAAGGAAATATCATGATTAACCTACAATGCTAAGTGCATGGGAAAAGTAGTTGCAGCTATATCACTGCCCTGCATGTTAGAAATTGTTTGTATGGGTAGAGTAGGAGAGTGATGATTGCTATCAGGTGCCTTGAGAGTAGCAGACTAAAGTCCCTGGTCTTGTAAAGAAACTGAATTGGGAAAAGAAGGTTCTGCAGTTTCAGAAAACATGGGTTTCAGTTGTGTGGAGTGCTCTATATCATAAACAAAATGAAGAGGAGGAGTAGAAGTGGTATTCTAGCTAGAATAATCCTTGTAAAAAGTAGGATGAGAATCCTAGACCTCTACCGCGATAGAGATGGGAATAGCAGATCTTGGAATTTCAGAAGGCTTGGGAACAAGTTGTGCAGTGTGTAACACAGTGGAAACATTATTCTTGTCCTTACAAATTGGTGAGGAAAGATGAACAGCCATGTAGTTGGGTTTGGTAGTCTTGTTTTTCTCAGCACTGTCCAATGAGGAATGAGTTTCAAATATACAAGAGGGGTTTGGATGGTGCATGAGAATGTTTTTATATGAGTAGTTGTGTGTGTCAGAGTTGTCATTTTCCAATAAATTAGAGGCACTAAAATTGTCATTATGAGAGTAGCTGCTCGGGACATCTTTGATAGCATTGTTTGAGTCAGGATTAAGTAAATATGAGTCCAAAGTAGGACCATAAGGGGGGGGGGGATAGGGTCCACGTCGTCCAAGGGATGGGAGAGGATGTTAATAACATCCTTCTCAATATCCCTCTTAAAGTTTTGAGTCAACAATTCATGTTCATGGTCTTCTGTTAAATCAGCCAAAGTCTTTCCTTTATCAGGATCAAGTATGCCAAATTAATTGGCTTTACCAACCCATTTTCATCCCTCTTCTTGGATGTTTCAGGTCTGTCAGTAGGACCATCTTTCTCTATTCTATTTTCCCTGACCACATTCCATCCAGAATTGTTGGTTTTTGGGGGTTGATTGTGCACTCTCCTACACTGGTGAATGGAATGTCCAACCAGTTTACAGTGTTCACAAAAAGAAGGAAGTCTTTAATATTCAAGCCTCACCACTGTCTTATAATCTTGGGAAGTAAAGATGATATATTTTGGGGGCTGTGATTTAAGGTTAACTTCATTTAGCACCCTAGCATAGAGGCATAAATCCCCATTCAAGTTTCTCTGATCTATCTTAAGGGGAGTACCTATGCATAGAGATATATCATTGAGGATCTTAGGATGCTAGAAAAACTAATTGAGGTCAAAGAACCTAACCCAAACCTGTGCTATGTTCTTCCTATGAGAGTTGGGGTTAAAAGCAAAGTCCCATTCATAGATTCTTAACAGGACCAACTTCAAATTAATGTTTCCCATCACCAAACACAATCACGCTCAGTTTGTGCAGAAAATAGCATATGAAAATAACCCTTTCCAAGTGGAACGAGTTTCCGTTTAGAAAAACCCCAGCAAGCACCTAGGGTGACCGCACAGTTACCGCTAACCATGCGATTCCCGTGCATGGGTCTGAAACCGACCAAAAAAATTAAACATCCGAAATCTTAAACCAGGACCCAACCCTATCCTTGACGCGAGAATGTGAAGCCCAAAAATAATGAAAATAAAAAACATAAATTAAAACGTCGGGGTGTGACATTTTATATTTATAATAAATATGTAATTATTAATAATATATATTAGAAGTGTTTAGGGATAAGTATATAATTATAATAATTATATAATTATATATTAATTATTATTACAGTAGTTATATAATTATATATTTATTATCATTATAATAATTATATAATTATATATTATTTATTTATTATCATTATAATAATTATATAATTATATAATTGTGATAATTATAATTATAAATATAATTATTATAATTATATATTAATTATATATTTATTTTTTTTATAATTATATATTTATTATTTTTGTAATTTTATAATTATTGTAATTATAAATATAATTAATATTTAATAATAATTATAAATATAAAAAATATATAATTTTAAGAAATGTATAATTATAAATAAAATAAATATATAAATATATAATTATTAAAATTTTATATTTATTACGATTATATAATTATTATAAATATATACTTTTTATATTTGTAATTATATATTTATTAATATTATTATTATTGTATATTAATTTTATATTTATTATATTTATAATTATACAATTATTTTAATTATAAAATTATTATAATTTTATATTTATTATAATTTTATATTTATTATATTTATAATTATATCATTATTATAGTTATATACTTATTGTAATTGTATATTTATTATTATTATATAAGTACTATATTTTCAATTATATATTTATTATAAATATATAATTGGAATAATTATATATTTATTAAATTTATAAATATATAGTTATTATAATTATAATTCTTTATTTATTATAATTATCTAATTATTATATATATATATATATTAATTATAATTATATATTTATTATATTTATCATATTTATGATTATATATTTATTATAAATATAGAATTATTATAAGTATACAATTATTATAATTATATAATTATTATATTTATAATTATATAATTATGGTAAATATATATTTATTGTATTTATATAATTATTATAATTATATAATTATTAGAATTATATAATTATTATAATTATATAATTATTGTAATTATTGTAATTTTATAATTATTATAATTTTATAATTACTATAATTTAATATTTATTATAATTATATAATTTTTATAATAATTATAACTATAATTATAATTTTTTTAGTTTTTTAGTAATTATATTTATTATAATTATAATTATAACTATATCAATATGTATAAGATATATATATATATATATATATATTATATAAAGGGGTTGGGGAGGGGTGGTGTGGGGATTGAGAAACAAACCCAGGGTGCCAAATGATTTGGCATTGTAGGGTAAGTGTATGAGCACCAATTCATTTGGCGCTCAATACACCCATTTTACTAAATAAAAAAAAATAACTTGTTAAATTAAAAAATATATAAAAAACCCCTTTTAACAAATTAATCCACCACCAAACCCATTCATTTCCAATGAATAATAATATAATTACAAATTCACTTATTTTGAATTTTCTCAATACTTATACATTGAAAATAATTGCATACAAGAATGCACTAATATAAACAAACTTATATTATATGTAAGTGCATGTAGGTAATGTCACATAAAAAAATTTCATAGTCACAAAAAATAACATTACAATAAAATTTCGTAATGGGATTTGGTAAAAAAGGAAAAAGGGAAAGACATAAACAAAAAAACTGTTATTGGATTTAAGATAACAAAAAATGGATAATCAATTATGAAAAAATTTGAAAATGAATGAACATCTTCTGAAATAGAATCGATTTAGAAAAATATATAGAAAACCATTCTACTAAAAAAAAGTTACTTGTTTGAAGAAAAAATATATATACTCGTATGCAAAATCATATATACTTGTAGAAAAAATATATATGGAAATTGTTCCAAAATATGAACCTCTAAAAAATATGAACTATTAAATATACAAAACCTGGTAAAAAATTTGATTCTTTAAAAGAACAAACCAATAACAAATATGAAAATGTAAAAATATGAATGTTATAAAATTTTAAGCATGAATATAAGTTGAAATTTCATATCAATAGAATTAGAAAATTCAATTCAAGGATAATACCATAATGAGATATGGAGTTTGTAGGTGACTCACCAATATCATCCAGAGAGGGAATCACTTATTTGGAATAGACATAGAGAAGGGGATATAAGAAATCATATGAGCCCTTGATTTAGTGACGAATATAGATATGTTGATGGATGAATGTCTGCATCGATAAAAATCATTGTAAATCAGAATGATTAAAATCATAAGTAATATCCTTAATTTTCAATGTATTTTTTAAATTATATAGAATTATTTCATGTACAGAATCTTTTACGACCCATGATTATGAGGCCCAGTGATCTCAGAATGTAATTTTGAACTTTTTTAACTTCGTTTAAGTAAACATTAAAGACAGTTTTTATGAATTTTTAAACTGGTACCCTGATCAAAAATCCAAGGGCACTATTGGACTCAGAACACCTAGATTCGCATAGAAAGGACTTAACTTCAAATTGTGATGGTCGTACCGAAAAGTTAATTTTCAAAATTTTCAAAAAATAAGAAAATCTCATTTTATGTTATTTTATTTTCTTCCCCCACTGTCGATCAGTGGACGATGGCGCTGTGGTACGACGATGAGGTGCATTACATGAAGTTCAGTAATGGATCAATTTTGTGCAATTTAACAACACAATAATTGAAGCATAATGATGAGACATCAAATCGTAACAGAAAAAATGCAATATTTTTCCTTTTGAATAGGTTATGCATTGGAGAAATGATAATTAAACTATTGAAATTCGCATATGAAGCTATGCCCAGGATTCCCTATAATAATGAACGACTAACGCCGATAGGATCGCTAGAAACAACAAATCATTATGAAGAATGAGACCTTGAAGCGACGATTGAAAACAGATCTTGAATCCTCGAGGACGGAGTGCTTCAACAAAGAATGTTGATCATGGTAGGGATTTTAATTATGCATGAGTTTCCCCATTCTTTATTTAAAAAATGATGAATGCGGGTCGACCAACAAACAAGTTGATATGAGGACCGTGTGTTCTGGTGGGAGGGTGTCTTTCATGGGTTTTCTATCCAGGATTAAATTATTTTGTTGATAGAACTGTAATCCCAATCCTATCTAATTTTAAATTTCAAATGTGGAGGGCGCAGGCCGACATTAACAAGGCCTAATTCCCTCTTACTTATGTGTTCTTCAGGGCCGAGTATTCAAAATGGAGGCAAGAGTACTTCAAGTCCATTATAGGAAGGAGGTCATTACATGGAGGCCATAGGCGCAAGCGGCGTGAAGAACATACCACTTGAGCAGACCCTGTGGTCTACAGAGTACCCTGTCGGTGCACCCCCATGGCGTGCAGGAGGTGACTGTCGCAATCAGGTCTGGCCGCGGAGAAGTGGGGGGAGCCGCTGGCTGGGCCGGTGGCATGCAACATGGACGTTGCCACTCAGACGCATCGGCGGAGTGGACCATAGCCATGGGCCGTTCTTCATAGGGACACGCGGTCTCCTGATAGTGTGCGTCAGATACGGTCATTTGTCCTCATAATAGAGGGTGTCCCCACTGATGAACCACAGGGTGAAGGGGTGCCGAATGCGGATTCTGACAGCGTCTTGGCTGGGCAGAACCGGTCCACCCCAGTGGGCCAGACCCGCATCCCAACGGGCGCACAACCCAATGGGCTGGACCCATGCCAGGTAAAGTCTGGGTCATGTTGGTGGACCCGAGTCGAGTCGGTGGACCCTGGGCCGGGTCTGGTTGGGTTGTTCTGACGGGATTGGGCACGGACCCAGACCCAACTGACCATTTTTTAAAAAACTCCAATATCATTCAAACCATGTGTCTGATTAATGAGCCTTTGGTGGCATTGTATCCCACATGATGGGGAGTTCCTTATGAAATCCTCTAAGTTATATTTCCATGAATATGACCTAGAAAGGCTTCGTGACTCAGATACCTAGAGAGACTCCATGACTCACCTATCAATGAGACTGTGTGACTCAGCTACCCAATGAGACACCGTGACTCCAATATCAAAGATACTCCATGACTAAGCTACCTAGAGAGACTTAATGATTCGACTACCCAGCTAGACTCCATAACTCACCTATCAGTGGGACATCGTGGCTTATCTACCCAGAAAGACTTCGCGACTCAGCTATCAGTGAGACGCTAGGACTTAGCCACCCATTGAGGCTTCATGACTCAGCTATCAGTGAGGCTCTGCACCTCAGCTACCCTACGAAGCTTCGTGAATCATCTATTGAATAGGTCTAGGAAACCTAGAAATACTAAAGGAATCATCAGGGACGAGTTCCTTTGTAATGTTTGATGTTCAGTGTTTGCAACCGTTGGTTTTTCTATCAATAGTTTAAGTTATACTTATGTCGATCTGACTCTAGTGGCTCTACTATTTTTCCTTTCTTTTTTGATTTTCTATTGTGGATTTCTATGAGACCCAAGTTGGTTTTGGGGTCCCTACTAAGTATTTCATTACTCACCCCTGCACATTCTTTTCCCACACCTATTGTGTCTAGTGCAGATGACCGATGACATGGAGGAGGACTTAGTGGCCTAGGATCAGGGGTACCCAGTGAGGTCAGCAGGTAGGACATGATTTTATGTATTCCGGCAGCAACTCTATATTTACCCATCAGGTGGGGTTTCCATCAGAAGACTATAAGAGTTTCCAAGTATTTTATTATTTTCAGGTCATCCATTGTTGGGTTTGTATTCTGGCCCATTTGACCTACAATTTTCACTTATACATAGTGTGTTTTTAGTTTCATACATGTTTACTTTTCCAGATTTTTGGCATGGTTGTCTGTGTGTGCATACATGTACTCAAGAAAATTCCTCCCATTTGTAGGCCAATGCCTTCGACACTAGTCGCCAACCCCTAGATTTCCAGAGGAAGGCTTAGGGTATGTCCCTAAACGGGCCCTGAGTGATGGTTCATGAGAAAGTGGTATTAGAGTTGGTCGGTCCTACCACAAGAACTTAGAGTCTTTAAATTTTGATGGCTCAAGAGTGTTAAGTGTTTCATGTTCGGCTTTCAAGAAATGGAGTCCAGTATTGGGGAGGCGGCTGACGTATCCATACACCCGGGCCCTGAATTCTATTTTCCGACCCAATAAATGAAAAAAATTGTTACATGAATCTTTGAGTGTTCTTCCATGATATTTTTGGGTTAGAGTCAGCTTACCAAGTACAATAAATTTACTTTGGTTCATCTAGATACACTTTCAAGATTCCTCTATGTAGACAACCAACCATGATTCTAGTGCATGACCCTGAGGATGGTCCACATAGTGATGAAGCTTCGGTATAGGTAATTTTTCCCGAGATTGTTCCTTCGGGCGGTTTCCTAGTGATACCACTACCCCGTTGGCCAACAATTACTACTGGAACTACTGGTAGAGGACTCAAGTAGGCTCAGTGCATTACATGAGTTTTAGAAACTGAGACCCCTCAGGTTCTGAGGAAAGCCTAACTCACATGAGTCTAATTACTTGCTTGAGGAGGTGACTGAGTTTTCCTTCTAGCCAGGGCACTATTAGATCAGATGGTGGTCCTATCAGTGATCCTTCGACGTGCCTCAATAGGGTGATGTAAGGGTTTAAATTACCTGAACTTACGATTAGGTGACTTTTCCGTGGGCAGATCTTGAAAACCCTTCTCTGAGTAAGGGATCTTTCCATAAATGATAAGGGTTGTGTGTTTCCAAGAGCATCTATAGGACAACATGTCAGTATATGAGTATTCATCGAGGCATGCTGAATATTCTATGAACTCGATGAATTTGATACAAACAGTGATTTAGGGCTTGGACCTCTGAGAATGGTGTGTTTAGGGACATCCGAGGAAGTGACATTCCTATGCGAATTCCTACTTATAATAGGGTGCTATAGGGAACCTTTGTGGTTAGAAGTCCTTTGGATGAGCAGATACAACTAGTGGGTGTTAGCCGTGGGAAAGCAAGTAGCCGATGTCAGTATCAAATACTTAGACGTGTGAGACGTTCTGAGAAGAGGTCCCAATGTAAGGGATCTACAGCTCAGGGCTCATAGGGTGAGTCTAGTTGGCCTTGGAAGTGGTAATGATTTTCAAAAGATGTTAGGGGACATCTCTATAGAGATTTACTAGCCCACTGTGCTGATAGTGAAATAGCAGATTGTCCACTAGGGCAGAGGAAGTGGCAGGAACTGATAAATATTCATGGAGGTAGATGTAGAAGAGGATCTATGAGAGGAACAAGAGGTGGTATACATTTTGACATGTTACAAACACCACCCCAACGCGGTGCACACCGGGCTACGAGAGATCAATGACCGGGGAAGGGAGTAGCTTCATGTGGTCATGGAGTATGACCCGAGGCCTCCATGAAATATTTGAGGTATGGTCAGTGTCTACTATTAGAATCCGTATTAATATACATAGCTTTTAATCATTAATATTTGTCACAAATCTTGTTAAAGACCTAGAGTTTCTTGTTAATCCATTGACTTGATACTTACGTCTAGAGATACCTATGGTCGGAGTATCGATAATCACACTTATGCTAATAGTGTGATATGACCCTCGAGGAGAGAGTTTGAGTTGGATCCTCTTGGTGGTAGCGTTGAGGCCTTACATTGTAAGTTTGGGTATGGATGGGTCATCCACAGCTCATGCTCAGATTGAATGTTTTATGAAAAAGGTTGAAGTATATCCATATCTTTGGAATGGGAATTCCATTGTTCGGTGAAAAAGGTATCCTAGGTTGCACGGGATGAACTCATGCATTAAAGGGTGCAGATGATCACTCTTGAGTCAGCAAAACTTACCCTCATGGCATTATATATTTTTAGTTTTAAATTCCTAACAGTAGTGGATGTGTGTGAGAACTTCCTTTTAATGGATGTTTCCCAGATTACGCCTCTGTAGGGAGAGGGAATTCTGCATCATTATACACCCGAGATGAATCTAATATCATCATCAGAATATCAGGGGGATTTCATAGAGCATTGAGAGTAGGGGGCATAGGTGGGGGACATGAAATATAAATTGTATTCGTGAGGCTCAGTGTTTCACCCTGGGTAGCCCCAGTGTTGTTTTCGAAGAAGGCAGATGGGATCTTGAGGCTATGAGTGGACATCCGGTTGCTGAACAAGGTGACCGTGAAGAACAAGTATCCACTGCTGATGATTGATGAAATATTTGACCAGCAGAACAGAGAAAGGTTGTTCTTAAAGATAAATGTCATATCAGGTTATCATAAGCTTTAGGTACAAGATGAGGACGTAATGAATAAAGCCGTTAGATACCGGTATGGACACTATGTTTTTTTGGTGATGTCTTTCGGTGTGACCAATGTCCCAACGGTGTTCATTGGACTAATTAATAGGATATTTCAACATTAACATAATTAGTTCATCATAGCCTTCATTGATGACATCTTTTTGTAATATGAATTTGAGTAGGAGCGTGCTAAACACTTATAGATAGTACTGGATACACATTGAGAGGACCAACCTTAAGTTAAGATCTAGAAGTTCCAAATCTGGGTTTTAGAGGTCCACATTCTAGGAAAATTCATCCTAGAGGATGGAGTTGTAGTGGATCTGAAAAAGATAGAGTTAGTTCTTTCATGGGAGCCACCTAGGAGTGCGACTGAGTTTCAGAGTTTCTTGGGGTTGGCTGGATACTACCAGAGGATCGTTCCCGACTTTTCTAGAGCTGCATCACCATTATCATACTTGAAACTGAAGGTACAACCCTTCGTGTGGACAAAGAAGTGGCAGTTGAATTTCCAGGAGTTGAGGTGGAGACTAATGAGTTCCCCCATATTGATACTACCAGAAGAGGGTGTTGGGTATATAGTATTCTGCGACACATCAGGGGCCATACTGGGTTGTGTGCTAATGTAGGAGTGAGAAGTGATCACCTAGGTCTCACAGCAGTTGAGGAAGCATGATTAGAACTATGAAACCCTTGTCTTTTAGTTATAAGTGGTGTTATTTTCCTTGAAGATGTGGTGACACTACTTAATGGGTGAATGGTATACTGTCTACTCCGACCACAAGATTATCAGGTATATCTTCTCACATAAGGACCTAAACATGAGACAACAGAGATGGCTGGAATTCCTCCATGATTATGACGTTGAGATAGTCTACACTCATGGGAAGGGGAACATGATGGAAGACACCCTCAGCTTAACTTCAGTCAATGACCGTCCCTCCCCCACTCTTATAGTGAGTTAGGGTGGTACAACTTGTGGACGTTGACTGTGAGACACGACATTATCAGTTATCCTCTGAAAAATCTCTTGATGGATTTTCGATTTGTGGGGAGCACGTCATCCTTTTAAGAGGACACACCGTAGTACCAGGTATGTTAGAGGAGGAGGTGTTTTGGGAGTTCTGAACACCCCCTTTAGTGGAACATCCTAGTGTGGAGAAGATGTACCAAGACCAATGACATTAATACTGGTGTAAAAGGATGAAGAAAGTGGTAGAAGAGTTCGTTTCATGATGCCTCACTTGTCAGTAAGTGAAGGATGAGTATCAGGTTCTAGCAGGAAAGGCCCATCCACTCAAGGTACCATAGTGGAAATGGGATGGTATCCCGATATTCCTCATGATAGAGTTACCAACTATGTAAAGGGGCCACAATTTTATCTATGTGATCATTGAACGTGTCATCAAGTCAGATCACTTCATACCCATTTGAGAGTAGAGATTGGTAGAGGGTGTGTGAAGCCTCATCATACAGGAGATAGTGCAGCGACATGGGATGCCTTCAAAAATCATCTCACACTATGATACACACATTACATCCTGGTTGTGGAAGGGATTGAAGGAGGCATTCAGGACTTAGCTTCACTTGATCACTGCTTTTCACCCTCATACACACGGTCAGATGGAGAAGACCTTATATACCATGAAGGACATGCTTGTTGCTGGCATCCTTGATTTTGGTCGTATTTGAGAGGACCACCTACCCCTAGTTGAGTTTTCATACAATAACAGCTATCACTCCACCATCATAATGGAACCGTTTGAGGAATTTTATGGGAGGCCATACAGATCAACTCTATGCCGGATAGACCCCGGAGAGTCAGCACCCAAGGGTCTAGAGTTGGTATAGACTACCACTGAGAAGGTGAAGATCATCCTTGAAAGGACGTGGGATGTATAGAGAACATATAATTCGTATGCTAATAGGAGGAAGAGTGCCATGGAGTTCATGTAGGTATACCATCTTTTCCTTTAGGTCTCATCTTGATAGGGATTGTTGAGATTTTGTCGGGGTGCCAAGTTATCTCCGAGGTTCATCGTATCTTTCCAAATCCTCGGAAGAGTTGGCAATGTAGTGTACCACATAACTCTTCCCCCACAGATGCAATGGGTGCCTGATGTCTTCTACATGTTCCAAATTAGGATGTATTTGTATGATCCATCATCCGTCATTGACTGGGGAGAGCTAGAAATTGATGATGGGGTGACATTTACATAGTTCCCGGTGGAGATAGAGGACCGACATGAGCAGGTCATTTGTGGAAGGTTGATTCCTCTAGCACGTGTTTGGTTGCATCATGTGAATCTCTAGGAGATAACATGAGAGCGGGTGGCTTAGATTCATCCTTAGTACTCCCATTTGTTTGATTAGCCCTTGTTTTGGATTTTGGGTATGTAATTCCCTAAAGTTGGTAGAATTTAATATCTTGGAATTTCTATGCATTATTTTAAATTATATGGAATAATTTCAATACTAGAAGCTTTGACGACACATGACTCTGAGGCCTAGGGATCCTGAAATAGGATTTTGAACTGTTTTTATGTTCATTTAAGTAAACGTTAAAAAAGGTTTTTATAACTTTTAAATCGGTGCTCAGATCAAAAATATGAGGGCATCATTGAACTCAGAACACCATGATTCACTTATAAAGGACATAACTTCTAAAGGCAAGGGTCGAATGGAAATGTTAATTATCAAAAATTTCAGAAAATAATAAAATTAAATTTTAAGTAATTTTATTTTCTTCCCACACCGTTGAGCGGAGGAGGACAGTGCAGTGGTGCGGCAGCGAGGTGAAATAAATGAAGCTCATTAATTAATCGATTTTGTGCAGCGGAACAACAAATTAATTGATGTGTAACGATGCGATGTCATAGCATAATAGAAATGTTGTGACATGTTTTATTTTTAATAGGCTAATACATTGGTGAAATAATAATTATTCCATGGAAGATCTCTAATGAACCAACGACAAGGATTCCCTCCAACGACGAATGATGAACGCCACCAAAATCCCCAGAAACATAGATGATTTAATAAGAATGGGACTGGGAAGCGAAGAATTCCAATGGAGCTTGAATAATCAAGGGTAGATTGCTTTAATGATGAATGTCAATAGAGGTAGGGGTTTGCTTTGTGCTTTATTTTCATCGTTTTTTCTTCTAAAAATGATGAAAACAGTTCAATCCATGAAAAGGTTGATTACTGTATCGTGTGTTCTAGGGGGAGGGTGTCATTCATGGATTTTTTATCCAAGATAAAATTATTTTGTTGATAGAACTGTAATCCCAAGACTCCCAGTATTAAATTTCTAATGTGGAGGGTGCGGTTCGACATGAAAAAGGGAGAATCCCTTTTGCCTTGTGTTTTATTAATGGTTGAGAATTTGAAACGGCAACAAGAGGACTTAGAGACCATTGAAGGAAGGGGGGAATTCCCAGAAGGGCGTAGGAGAAAATTTCATGATGAACAGACCACCGTAGCAGAACCGGTTGTTGACAGAGTACCCTATTGGCGTGTTGGCTCTGGTGGCAGCCTTGGGTTGGGGGAAGTTCACTAAGACGACATGTCGGAGGTGACTACCATAGTTGGCATGGGCCACAATGAAGCGGGAGGAGCTACTAGCTGGCGATAGGGACACAGCCCCTGAACCGTGTTGGTGAAGAAGCTCATAGCCGAGGGCCACGCTTCTCAGGGGAATGTGGTCTACTGACCACATGTGGGGGAAATCTGGCCGGCCACGCAGTGGAAAGGCTGCGATCATTTGACCACGGTGGAGACGGTGGCCTCACAGACCACCCGCGAGGCGAAGGGGAGACAAACACTGCTTCCAACTGCATCCCAGCTAGGTGGAACTAGTCTACCTATGGCGGACAATGAAGGGAGTGGGAAACCCTAGCAGTTAGGACCTTCCTTTTCAGGCTGAACCCAAGGCCCAATGGGTGGAACAGAGGCTAGGATGGGTTCGGGTCAGTTCGGTCCAACTGGGTCAGATAGACCAGTACCCACTGGCCCCTTTTTGAAATAACACCAATATCTTTAAAACCTGGCATCTGATTGATGAGCCATATGCGGAGTTTGGACCCATGTGATGGGGAGGTCCGTATGAAATAATCAATGTAATATTTCATGGATGTTTACCCGACATGGATTCATGAATTAGCTACCCATAGAGACTCCTTGACTCAGTTACCAGTGAGAATTTGTGACTCAGCTACCCAGTGAGACTCTGTGACTCATCTATCAGCGAGACTTCGTGACTCAATTACACATCTATAATTTGTGACTCAACTACCCAGTGAGACTCCATGACTCAAATATCATCAAGACTGCATGGATTAGCTACCTTGAAAGAATTCATGACTTAGCTATTAGTGAGACTCCGTGACTCAACCACCCAACGAGGCTTCATGACTCAGCTATTGGGGAGGCTCTACGACTCAGCTACCCAGCAAGGCTTCGTGACTCAGCTATCATCAAGGCTCTAAGAATCATGTAATGTCTCGAATTTTCTGTTTATTATTTTTAAATATTATATTAAATTATTTCGAGACTGGGCGTGAAGACGGAACATCATTCTAATGTTCAGTGAACCCGGAATGGTGGTTTGATCTTTTTTTAAAGTTAAGTGAGTCAGAACGTGTGCGTGGTTATAGTTTCTTTCAAACGGATGCACGAATTAAAAATATGAGGGCACCATTGCATCCAAGACGAAAACTTTACTTAAGAATGAGTCTAAACTTGACCGGTGCGGGTTGAGGGAAAAAGTTAATTTTCGGACGTTTTTATAAAAAATGAAAATAAAATAAATTGCTAAATGTTTATTTTATTTTTATGAAAACATCCGCTACAGTGCAGAGACGGGACGCCTGTTTACTTTTTTTAATGACGTGTCATAATTATGAAAAAATTGAAATTTGAGTCATTAATACCGCCTCATAATTAAATGCCAAAAACATTTCCTTTTTTATTGGGATTATGCGAATAGTGGTCGTTGATGAATTTTTGAGAGGAGGCTCTGGAGAAAAAAAATTCATGGAGCGTTGGAGGAAATTCTTGGCGACGAATGATGGCGGATCGAAGCTGTGAATCACTATGCCAACGACGTTGGAGGATCTCGACGATGGAGGCAACACGACGCCTTCATCAGCAATCAATCCCAATTGAGGTAGGGGTTTGTGATTCGAATTATTTTCACTGTTTTTGATTTTAAACGACGAACATGGATCAACCACGAACAAGTTGATCCGTGGATTAGTTCATTCTTACAAGAGGATTTTATCGGGATGATTCGGGGAATTGATTCATGTTGTTTTTTTATTGTTGATCCTTGCTCTATTTAATCCTGATAACAGGAGCGGATCAACGTCGTGATGAACGATGGCGGGGGTTCGTTCCTCACTTTGTTTATTGGATTTCTTCCCCCTTCTTTTCTCGCGCGTTCTTCATGTTCTTCGCGGGGTGACGAACAACGGATCATTGTGCAGCCATTCTGAAATGCAACAATCCCAAATTGAAGGTTTGACACCGCAACGATCATGCAGTGGTGTGACGATGATGGCGGGCGACGAATCAGACCGAATCGGGAAGGACAATTCTTTGAGCTTTCTTCACGCGGGAAGATCAAAACATGTTTTCGGAGCCGATCGGAGGCCCGAAAACACCCGAAGAGTCTTCGTGGCATCGGGGTGACCAAAACCTGAAGTTTTCGTGGTGATCAGATGGCCGAATCGACGACCAGAGCAGCACGGGAGGCATGCCAGTGAAGAAAGCCATTTCTGGAAATTTCCAGAATACACGGTGTGTACTTCCAAAGAACACGCCATGTAGTACTGGAGACGGCTAGGGTTTCAGGGGACAGAGAGGAAATCACACGGCGTGTGACCTTGGTCACACATCGTTTTGGAATTTCCCAGAAGCTCGGTGTGTATTTTGGGAAATACACAAACACAGGACGATCTACTAGGCTTCAGACACGACATGTACAACATGACAGGAGCGGCTACCCGGGACTCGGTGTGTATCCCGGGGATACACGGACATAGGTTAGAGTATAAGGGTTGATGAACATGTACGGGAACATGGCCATCATACATGGGGCCAACCCCAGTCACTCGGACAGGGCGTGTACATCGTACTACACGCCGTGTACTCAATTTTTCTACACGACCAGCCTATGACACGCGCCGTTGTACACGGGCAGTACCTGGGGTTAGACAATAACACATGTATCTTTCTCTACACAACATGTACTTTTTAGAAAATGAAATGGTCATCTTGTTCACCATATCTTATACATCTTTTGAATGGGTTAGTTCCCCTTCTTATCGTTCCCCAGAATTTCATGCATCATTTCCTCACACAGAAGTATGATCCCTTCAACATGACTTTTTGTGATAGAGTCAGACATCCATCCGAGAGGCCCAGATCGAGATCCTCTATCCATTACCGACCCTTCGTAGAGTCACAAAACGATGCGACCAAATCTACCAGGCGTTGATCCTCTTCCTAGCTGGTGTATCACCTAACTGGTGAATTTGAATGAGTCCCGGTATCTGCCATGGCCCTGGCAGTGATCCTCATCAATGTATTGTGATCTTTCCCACTCAGGAGTGTGTCTCCCGTAATGAGTGCATTCTATCTACCGTAACTATCTCACTCATGATTGTGTCTCCCGTAATGAGTGTAGCTACCTCTCGTGACGGTTCCTGATGAAAATCACATCTCGGACGGACGTCATCGGAGCTATAAGACTCGTGGAGTGTGTTCTCCCGGAACGAGTGCAACACGATATCTTAAAACAAAATCCCTAACAGGGGTATGAAGTTGTGTGACTTGTCTCTAGACCATGGGTATCAGTTTGGAGTATATCTAGTTTCTTCTATATGTTTTGTAGACATATACTATGCATAAATGATTGTAGATTTACTTTTTGTACTGCTTTGTGGTTTTTGGGGTCCTCTACTGAGTATTGTTATACTCACCCCTGGACGGGATTTTCCCGCACATCTAGTTTCTTGTGAAGACGAGCAGTATTTTGACAGAGTCCAGGTCGGTCTAGGATAGGACCGAGCTTTCTAAGTTCCCTACAGGGCGAGGCATTCCTACGGCTACGAGCAGCAGTCCCAATACCTTTTGTGTTTACAGGTTGGACTTTGCAGTTTTCAGACTCTTGTTTTTGGTGGGCTTGTATTCTAGCCCGATTTACTTTTTATTACTCTACCTTTCATAATACATTGTTGGTTGGGTTTAGTTGTATGCATTCATTTTTCTTCCTTAGTGGTTATACATTTCAGCATTGTGGGCTTGGAGATGTGTGTGTGTGTACATGTACCTAGCCAATGCCTCCCATGTTTGTAATATGCCTACTCGGTGATAGTCACCAGCCCTTGGCCTATTGGAGGCGGTCCTGGGGAGTCACGACATGGGCCCCACTAGGACAGGTCGTGATAGAGTGGTATCAAAGGTGGTCGGTTATACCTTAAGACCAAGAGTCGGTGAGTTTGGTTTGGGGAAATAGTGTTGAGTGTTTCGGGTTCGGCTTTCAGGCCGCGACCCTAGTGTTGGTGCGGCGACATATGTATCCATACACCAGGACATTGATAATCTACTTTTCGACTCGGTATACGAAAACATGGGTTACGGGGGAATGAAAGGTACATGCATCATATAGGAATGGTTTTTGTTTTCCATGTATTTTGTGTCAGCTATCCTGATATACTCATTGACCATGGTACATCTTGTTTCCTCACAGGATGCCTCCGCGATGCATACCCACTAGGATTCAGCAGCACGATTACGAGGATGACCTTATCAGTGACGAGGCATCGATACAGGGACCGGTTCCCCATGTGTTTCCATCAAGTGGAGCACCTGATGTACCACCACCAGTGGAGCAGCCAGTGGTACCTGCAGTGCCGACCGGCGAGGACCATAGGCTTAGCATGCTCAATGAGTTCCAGAGACAGAGACCCCTCTGGTTCCGAGGCGAGCCTGAACCTCAGGTGGATGAGGACTGGCTTGAGGCGGTGACTAGAGTTTCTTGTCTAGTGAGGACACCAGCAGACCAGATGTTGATCCTAGGAGCGAGCCTTTTTTAGGGATTGGCGGGACGATGGTGAAGTCTGACCACACAGACTCACGAGGAGGAGACTCTTTTATGGATGGAGTTTGAGCGACTCTTCAGGGAGGAGTTCTCACCGGTTATGCTGAGAGATGTGCACATCCATGAGATTCTTCAGCTCCAGCAGGACATTATGACCATAGTTTACTATTCATCTAGGTTCACCAACCTCGCCAGGTACTCGATGGATATGGTCATGGATCAGTACTTCCAAGCTCAGACCTTCGAGCGAGGTCTTCGAAAAGACATCGGAGCTAGTTCTGTTCCTCTATGCATTTCAACTTATGCTGGAGTGCCCGAGTGGGCCTTGGTGATAAAGAGCTTCTTGGTGGAGCAGAGACATCCGCCGGAAGTTAGCATCAGGCAGATAGGTGCAGAGACCTCGACAGTAGGGATTCGACGTCAGGAATAGGGATCTAGATGTGGGAAACTTCATAGGAGGACCCGTGACAGGGGATCGACAATCCAGGTATCTCAGGCTGGATCCAGAAAGCATAGGGAGAAGCGATGATACACATGCGACTGTAGGGGACATCTTGCTAGGGATTGCCCGACCCGTCGAGTTGCTGATAGGGAACCAGTGGATGGACCACCGAGGCAAAGTCAGAGAATGGAGCAGGCAGATCCACCATGTGGCAGATGTGGCAGAGGAGTAGGGAGAGATACAGGTGCTGGCAGACGCTTCGACTTACTTCCAACACCACCCCCAGGAGGTCCGCACTAGGCTTAGGGAGTTGGGGGATAGGGGCGGGGACAGCTGCATGCGGTCGAGGCATACGACCCAGGGGCTCCAGGGATGATTCGAGGTACGATCTGTGTCTTTTCTACCTTATATTCCGTACTCATAGACATAGGTGCCAGTCATTACCTTATATCCACATGTCTTGTAGAAAACCTCTAGATTCTGGTAGAACCATGGACTCGATCCTTACGCAAGGATCCACCTACGAGAGGTGACTCGACGATCAAGCACATTTGCAGACAGTGTGATCTTACCCTTGTAGGTGAGAGTTTCAGTTGGAACTGCTTGGTGGTAGCGTCGAGGCTTTATGGTGTAATTCTTGGTATGGATTGGTTATCTTCAGTCCATGCCCAGATTGACTGTTTTAGGTGAAGAGTGTGGTGTGTCCTCCATGATGGAACAATTTTTTCCTTCGTCGGAGAAAAGGAAACCCATGAAGCACAAAATGGGCTCATGCATAGGAGGTTACAGCCGATCACTCATGAGTTGGCTAGCCATACCCGCGAAGCAGTAGATGTTGTGAGCTCTTAGTTCCCAGTAGTGGTGGCGGAGTATGAGGACGTCTTTTCTGAAGATGTTTCATGATTAACTCCCCACTAGGAAATTGACTTCTACATCGACTTACACCTCAGGACGACACTGATTTCCTCATAGGCATATCGGATGGCTCTCATAGAGATTCGAAAGTTGAGGGTGCAGTTAGAGGATTTGCAGAGTAAGGGTTTCCTAAGACCCAACGTCTCACACTGGGCGGCCCCAGTCTTGTTTGCCAAGAAGGCAGATGAGAGTCTGAGGTTGTGCGTGGATTACTGATTCCTGAACTACGTGATGACGAAGAACAAGTATCCACTGCCATGAATCGATGACCTCTTCGATCAGCTAAGAGGGGAACAGTGGTTCTCAAAGGTTGACCTTCGATCAGGCTATCACCAGCTACGAGTGCGGGACGAGGATATACCTAAGTCAACATTCAGATGCCGCTACAATCACTATGAGTACATGGTGATTCCTTTTGGCGTGACGAACGCCCCTGTAGTGTTCATGGTGCTGATGAACCGGATCTTCCAGCCATACTTGGACCGGTTCGTAGTGGTCTTCATCGATGACATCCTTGTGTACTTGGTGTCATAGGAGGAGCACGCGAGACACTTTCGGATGGTTCTGGATGTACTCTGGGAGCACCTGCTTTATGGGAATCTCTCGAAGTGCTAGTTCTAGATTCAGAAGGTCCACTTTCTGGGACATGTCATCTCATAATATGGATTAGCTGTGGACCCAGCAATGGTGGAGGTTGTGTTAGCATGGGAGCCACCTCGGAGCGTGACCGAGGTGCGGAGATTCCTTGGGTTGGTGGGATATTACTGGAGATTCATCCATGATTTCTCTTAAATATCATCACAAATAATGACCTTCACCAGGAAGGGGAAAACCTTCGTATGGATGGAGAAGTGCCAACAAGCTTTTGAGTAGCTGAGGCAGAGTTTGACGAGCGCCCCAGTCTTGAGATTACCGGAGGAGGGTATCGAGTACGTAGTTTTCTGCGACACATCAGGGACCGAGCTCACCTATGTCCTGATTCAATGAAATGCATTTATTGCTTACATTTCATGCCAAATTAGGCCACATGAGCAGAACTATGCGACCCATGATCTCGAGTTGGTGGCGGTGGTCTTCAAGTTGAATATGTGGTGACACTACCTGATGGGAAAGCGGTTTATCATTTACTCTGACCATAAGAGCCTCAGGTACATATTTTCTCAAAAATATCTGAATCTACAGTAGAAGCGATGTCTATATTTCCTCTAGGACTATGATTTTGAGATCATCTATACTCATGGAAGGGGGAACAAGGTGGTAGATGCACTTAGAAGAAGGTCGAACTCACAGCTGTTGAGTGAGGCGACACAATAGTTAGCCACATTACAGTTATCCTTCATGGATGGAGAGGATACATCATACCTGCAGTTTATGGTTCTCATCCCTCCACTCTTATAGTGAGTTAGGGTGGAATAGCTTGGGGATGTCGACTGTGTGGATTTACGTGCTCAGTTATCCACATGAAATTCTCTTGATGGATATTCACAAGGTGGGGAGCACGTACTTCTTTTCAGGGGACACACTATTATACCAGTGGCGTTGCAGGAGGAGGTCTTGAGGGAGTTTCATATATCCCCTTTGGTGGTACATCCTGGAGTAGCAAAGATGTACCTGGATCATTGACCACAATTTTGGTGGTCAGGCATGAAGAAGGCAGTAGCATAGTTCATTTCTCGATGCCTTACATGTCAGCAGGTGAAGGCAGAGCACCAGGTTCCAGTGGGATTAGCTCACCCCTAGATGTTCCAGAGTGGAAGTGGGATGGAATATCGATGGACTTTGTGAAAGTCTTACCACAGACGTCTAAGGGGCATGATTCCATATGGGTGATTGTTGACCGAATCACCAAATCAGCCCACTTCCTAGCTATTAGAGAGTAGAGTTCAGTAGAGAGATTGGGATGCCTCTATGTGCAGGAGATAGTTTGTCTTCATGGCGTCCCCTAGACTATAGTCTAAGATCGAGATGCTCGCATCACATCCCGGTTGTGTAAGGGATTGTAGGAGGCCTTTGGGACTCAGCTACGCTTGAGCACAGCATTTAATCCCCAGACTGATGGTCAGACGGAGAGGACCATTCAGGTTCTGGAGGATATGTTGCGAGCTTGTATCTTGGACTTTGGTCTCAGTTGGGAGGAATAATTACCACTAGTGGAGTTTGCGTACAACAACAACTACCACTCCACCATTGTTATGGCACCATTCTCGGCCTTGTACATGAGACCCTACCGGTCACCGCTTTGCTGGAACGACCCCGGTGAGTCAACACTCATGGGACTTGAGTTAATGCGAGCTACCACAAAGAAGGTGATGATCATCCGAGAGCGGATGAGGACTGCACAGAGCCGGCAGAAGTCCTATGTTGACCAATGATGGAGGCCTCTGGAGTTCGAAGAGGGTGACCATGGATTTCTTTGAGTCTCACCTCGACGAGGGTTACAAAGATTTGGCTGAGGTGGAAAGCTATCTCTGAGGATCATCGGACCCTTCCAGATATTGTGCAGGGTTGGAGAGGTGGCGTACCGCCTTACTTTACCACCACAGTTGCATCGGGTACATGATTTCTTCCACGTGTCGCAGCTGGGGAGGTACGTGCACGACCCGTTGCACGTCATCGACTGGGGAGAGCTGGAAATCGTGGATGGAGTGACCTTTTCTGAGTACCCAGTGGAGATCGAGGACTGGAAGTATAGGATCCTTCGTGGGCGATCAATTTCCTTGGTGCACATTGGGTGGCCGCTTGAGAATCATCAGGAGAGCACGTGGGAGCGGGACGCCCAGATTCATGCCCAATACCCACATCTTTTTTAGTAGCATTTGATTGGGCTTTTCGGGGACGTAAAGCCCCAAGGTGAGGAGAATGTAATGTCTCGGATTTTCCATTTATTATTTTTAAATATTATATGGAATTATTTAAAGACTGATAGTGAAGACGACACATCATTCTGAGGTCCAGTGAACCCGGAATGGTGGTTTGAACATTTTTTTTATTTTAAGTGAGTCGACACTTGTATGCAGTTGTGGCATCTTTCAAACGGATTCCAGGATTAAAAATATGAGGGCACCATTGCATCTGGGACGACGACATTACCTAAGAATGAGTCTAACCCTGACCGGTGCGGGTCGAGGGAAAAAGTTATTTTTCAGACATTTTTAGAAAAAATGACAATAAAATAAATTGATAAATGTTTATTTTATATTTATGGAAACATCTGCTATAGCGCAGCGACGAGACATCTGTTTCCTTTTTTTTAATGACGCGTCACAATTACACAAAAATTGAAAGTTGGATTCATTAATACCGCCACATAATTAAATGCCAAACATTTTTCCCTTTTTATTAGGATTATGCGAATAGTGGTCGTTGACGAATTTTTGAGAGGAAGATATGGAGAAAACATTCGTGGAGCCTTGGAGGAAATTCTCGACGATGAATGACGATGGATCGATGCTGCGAATCGCTACGCCAACGACGTTGAAGGATCTTGACGATGGTGGATGTGCGACGCCTTCATCAGAAATCGATCCCAGTTGAGGTAGGGGTTTGCAATTAAAATTATTTTCCCCGTTTTTGATTTTAAACGACGAACGCGGATCAACCAAAAACAAGTTGATCCGCGGATTCATTCATTCTTGTGGGAGGATTTTATCAGGATGATTTAGGGAATTGATCCATGTTGTTTTGTTATTGTTGATCCTTGCTCTCTTTAAGCCTTCTAATGGGAGAAGATCAACGCCGTGATGAACGATGGCGGGGGTTCGTTTCTCACTTTGTTTATTGGATTTATTCCCCCTTCTTTTCTCGCGTGTTCTTCGTGTTCTTCACAAGGTGGAAAACAATGGATCGTTGCACATCCATTCTACGACGCAATGATCCCAAATCAAAGGTTCGACACTGCAACGATCTTATAGTGGTGCGACAACGATGGCGGGTGACGAATCAGACCGAATCGGGAAGGGCCGCTCTTCAAGCATTCTTTACGTGGGAAGATCAAAACATGTTTTCAGAGCTGACCGGAGGCTCGAAAACACGGAAAGAGTATTCGTGGTGTTAGGGTGACCAAAAACTGAAGGTTTCGTGGATATCGGATGGTCGAATCGACGATCAGAGCAGCATAGGCCATTTTTGGAAATTTCCAGAATACACGGCGTGTACTTCCGAAGAATCCTTCATGTAGTACTGGCGGCAGCTAGGGTTTCGGGGGACAGAGAAGAAATCACAGGCATGTGACCCTGGTCACATGGAATGTTGTACTTTCCCCATTGTTTGGCGTGTATTTTGGGAAGTACATTGACACAAGATTATCTACACGGCTTTGGACACAGCGTGTACTGCATGACAGGAGCAGCTACGCGGGACTCAGTGTGTATCTCGGGGATACACAGACACGGGTTAGAGTACACGGGTTGATAACCATGTACGGGCACATGGACAGCGTACAAGGGGCCAACCCCAGTCACTCGGACATGGCGTGTACATCGTACTACATGCCGTGTACTCACTTTTCTACACGACCAGCCTATGGCATATGTCGTTGTACACGAGCAGTATCTGGGGTTAGACAATAGGGCATGTATCTTTTTCTACATGTCGTGTACTTTTTGGAAAATAGAACGGTCCTCTTTTTCACCGTATCTTGGACCTCTTTCATTTGGGTTAGTTCCCCTTCTTCTCGTTCTCTTGAAGATCAGGCATCATTTCCTCACACAAGAGTATGATCCCTTCAGCAGGACTTTCTGTGATAGAGTCAGGCATCCATCCGAGAGGCCCAGATTGAGATCCTCTATCCATTCCTAACCCTAGGTAGAGTCAGTAATCGACGTGACCAACTCTACCAGGAATTGATCCTCTACCTAGCTGGTGTATCACCTAACTGGTGAATCCGGATGAGTCGCGGTATCCGCTATGGCCCTGGCAGTGATCCTCATATGTGTATTGTGATCTTTCCCAATCATGAGTGTGTCTCCCATAATGAGTGCATTCTATCTAACGTAACCTTCCCACTAAGGAGTGTGTCTCCCGTAATGAGTGCAGCTACATCTCGTGATGGTTCCCAATGAACAACACTTCTCGAACGGACATCATTGGATCTATAAGACTCGTGGAGTGTGTTCTCCTGGAACGAGTGCATCACGGAATCTTCGAATAGAATCCCTAACGGGGGTATGCGGTTGAGTGACTTGTCTATAGAACACATGTCTAGGTTTTGGGTATATCTGGTTTGTTCTATATGTTCTGTAGACATATACTGTGCATTGTTGACTGTACCTTTACATTGTGTACGACTTTGTGGTTTTAGGGGTCCTCTATTGAGTATTGTTATACTCACCCCTACACGGGCTTTGCCGCACGTCTGGTGTCTGGTGCAGACGAGAATCCTTTTGAAAAAGTCTGTGGCAGACTAGGACAGGACTAAGCTTTATGAGTTCCCTAAAGGCAGAGGCATTCCTACGGCTACGAGCGGTAGTTCCAGTACCTTTTGTGTGTACAGGTTGGACTTTGCAGTTTTTAGACTCTTGTTTTTGGTGGGATTGTATTCTGGCCCAGTTTACTTTTTAGTACTCTAACTTTCATCATACTCTATTGGTTAGGATTAGTTGTATGCATGCATTTTTGTTCCTTAGTGCTTTTAACATTTCATCATTGTGGGCTTGGAGATGCGTGCATGTGTACAAGAACCTAGGAAATGCCTCCCATGTTAGTAATATGCCTACTCGATGCTAGTCAACAGCCCCTGGCCTATTAGAGGCGGGACTGGGAAGTCATGGCGCAGGCCCCACTGGTACGGGTCGTGACAACTCTGCTACCCTGCGAGTCTTCATTACTCAGCTAGTGAATAGGTCTATCTGGCCTAGCTAGCCTAAACGACTCATTGTGGATGATTTCCTTTGTAGTGTTTGATGTTTAGTATTTGCAACCTTTGGTTTTACTAACAACACATCAAGTTATACTTACGTCAAGCTTACTCAAGTGACTCTAATATTTGTTATTTCTTTTTTGATTTACTTTGTGGATTTCTGTGAGACCTGATTTGGTTTCGGGGTCCCTACTATGTATATCGTTAGTCACCACTACACGGGGTTCCCCCGCACGTGTTATGTCGAGTTGAGATGAAAAACGACTTGGTGGAAGACATGGTGTCTTAGGACCAGGCATTACCCAGTGAGGTTAGGCAACCGGGATGTTCTTTTATGGCTTTCGGCAGCTACTCTATACTTACCCATCAGTTGGAGTTTCTAGTGGACGATTATCAGGGTTTCCTAGTATTTTCCTATTTTCAGTTCATCATTTTTTGGGTTTGTATTCTGGCCCATTTGACCTACAGTTTTAACTTTTACTCAGTGTTTGTTTTGTGGCACACATTTTTACTTTTCTAGATTTGGGGTGTGGCTGTGTGTGTGCGTACAGGTACTCAGGCATGTGCCTCCCATTTGCTGGTTCACTCCTTCGGTTCTAGTTGCCTACTCCTGGACTTCAGGAGGCGGGCTTGGGGTATATCCTGGAACGGGACCCGGGGGATGGGTTGGGACAACATAGTTATCAAAACATACCTGAGGAGTATAAATAAGTAGGTGATGTGAGTTAATGGAAACATCACATAGTGGAGTGAAGAAATATGTGTCTGATATGAGATTCCCATAGAGCATAAATCCAAGGTCGCGTGAACTCTTATGGTTCAATTGGTATGATAAGGGAGGGGAGGCTTTGGATATGAGGGAGGAGGCAGGGCTTTGGAGGTGGAAGGAGGGATTTGGGAGGTGGATCAGTCAGTGGCAGAGCATACAGAGGTGGAGGAGCAGGAGGCTAAGGAGATAGAGGCGGAGCAGGCAGAGGAGGCCGTGGCAGAGCATGTAGAGGCAGAGCAGCCAGAGAGGGACACATGGATGAGAAGTTGAGGGGGGGGGGGGGTGAGATGGGGGAGCGAGGGGAGCATGGAAGGGAGACAGGGATAGGGAAAGGGAAGCTGAGGGTTAGTATGGAAGGGAGGCGGAGGGTGGGAGGTTGGGTTTATCCAGGAAGGGGGAATGAGAGGGGTAGAAGGGGAGAAGAAGAGAGGACACGTGGAGATGAAGCCACTTATTTTAGAAAAAAAATTATTTTCATTAATTTATACCATTGGATAATTATAAAATTATTCTTTTACTAAATTGAAATTTTAATTATTGAAATTATAAGATTATAATTAATAAAAAAATTATTTGACATTGCTTTCATTTAGTTTAGAAATTCAAATATTAATGTAAATTAATATTTCTTAGTAACATTTAAGAAATATTACGAAAAATAAAATAAATTTAATATAAATAATAATAAATAAAAATAAATAATCACGATTTATTATAAATTATTTTAAATTATTAAAATACTTTGAAATAAATATTAAATAATTAAAAAGTTCATATTCATGTAATATTAATTAGTGAAGTGAAAAACAAAAAAAATAAAATTTATAATTATTATTTAAGTGGATTACCTAAGAAATAATAATATTATAATAAGTCATATAAAATTAATTTATATTGATTAGAATTATTAAAAAATAATATTTTTAATATATAAAAATATAATGAAAACATAATATTATTTTCAATTAATTAAATTTATATATATTTATAAAAAAGTAAATATACTATTATAGTAATATAATTAAAAAGAATTTATATTATGGTAATTAAAGGATTCAATTAAAAAAATATAAAATAATAAATATTATTTTTGATTAAGGAAAAATAATGAAAGTAATTGCTGTCAAAAAAACATTAAAAAATATTCTTGTTATAAATTAGTATAAATTATTAAATTTTATTAGAATTATTAAAAAATATTAATAAATAATTATAATATTTTTAATAAAAGATAAAATAAAATGTAAAAATCAAAGAATGAAAATTTAATGAAATAAAACAAAAAAAATTATTAAAAAAATATAAAATTAATGTTATTAAATATTTTTCGACAAATTTATATTTTCATAATGAAATACTTTATTCTAAATTTTTATAAAATTTATAGAATAATATAAATAAATAATATAATTAATTTTTTTTTGCATTGGGTTGATTTTTTGTTACAAGAGCCTATTAGAGAAATTACTATTTGTGATAGTTTAGTTTTCCAATGCAGTTTGTTTTAGTGGGAATGAATGATACTACAAATTGGTTATTGTGAGAAACTATTTATGATTTAAATTTATATTCTCACCACATTAATTAATAATTAGGACACATAATAACATATCCATTGAAATTTGTTATTGAGGTACAAAAAATATTCATAATTTTATAGTAACTAATTAAAAAATAATTAAATTTTAAGATATTATTATTTAAACTGATTTGAAATTAATTTATTCATTTTGAATAAGACATAGTGGAATAAAAATTATTAACTATTAAAAACAATATAATAAATATAAAAATTAATAATTTTAAAACTAATAAAAAATTCACATTATCTATAAGATTATTAAAAATATATTGAAAACTAATAAAAAATTACCAAAACTACTTAAGAATTATTATTTTTTGGAAAAATTAATATTTTTATAATAAACAAATAAAAAAAAATTATTAAATAATAATTAAAACATTTTTGAATTTAATTTATTCATTTTCAGATAATACTAATTTGTTGAAGACATTACTTAGGTCATTTAATTAAAAAAAATTAAAAAAAATAAATAATCATAAAAATATTAATTTATAACATAAAAAAAATATTAAATAGCCATTTGAGATAATGTTATGAAATAATAATAATAAAATGAGTCAAAAACTAATAAAATGATATGAAAAATCATTAACTATTTTTTAATTTATTAATGCAATTAAAAATTAATTTATATATTCATATACACTAATATGAATTCAAAAAAAAAATTAAGAAAATTTAAATGTTCATCAAGTATAAAAAATTACATAATTCATTATTAACATTATATATAGTCAACTATTTACTATTAATTTTTAGGAAAATAATAGAACTAGTGACTTGACACCAACATTCATTATGTGATACTGATTAGATAAATAATCACGGAAATTCACACAGTTTTGGTATAAAGATTGTCTGCATTGAGGGTGTTGAGTTGCTTATATCATTTGAATTGTCCAATTCAGAATTTTTTTAGAATATATAATTAAGTGTCTATATAATAAATTTAATCTCATTATATTTGAAACATTTTATAATGACGGGGTTCATCAATTGTGCACTGGATTTCAATGAGATTATATTTTTTGGTATTATTATGATGTATGTAATTCAATAGAGTATATATATATTCTTTATTCTAAATGCATCAATGATTAATAATTTAGTATATGACATTGTTGACCCATCTTTTCAAGAAGCATAATCCCAAAATGAATATTCAAATCATAAATTGGAACAATCTCATTTTTTTGATTTTTTGAAATCTGTTGTGAAATCCCTCTATCTAGGATGCAAGATAATAAAATATGAATCAGTTATAAAATTTATTCTGATTAAATCATATTTTTAAATTTTATATAATGGTTTAAATCAAATATTTTTATTAGATAAATACTTTTTCCTAAGAGAAATACATCACATGTAAATTCCTATAAAATAAAAAAGTTGTTCTACATTTTATCTCTTAGTTATTCTATGATCCGTGTATGATCAATTGATTTCATGTTATATTTTGGGGAATATGATCCATTAGTTAATTTCCCAACATTTAAAAAATCAAGGTACAAAAACTGTCAAACCATGATAGTATATATGTTTTGTTGTTAAAATTTGATATATATTCTTATTACACAAATATTGGATTGCCAATTTATTTCTCAAAAACAATATTCATAGATAAAATAGAGTAAATCTTATATTTTTATAAATATAATTATAAGTAATTAATGTAATGGTTATTCTAGGAAACACATTTTAATGGAATGAAACTTTACGAACCATTACATTGGAAATTTTCAGTGTTGGAGGCATTGGGAGAAGGTATAGGAAATGTGGTATTGTTGGATATTAAATTTCAACAGTAGAATAGGTGTAATGAAGTGAAGGGTTGGCTCAATGAGAAGAATGTGATATGGTCTGGTGTATAATTTCATGATTGGTTGTGTCATGACTATATGATTATTTCAAAATTTTGTGGTATGTGTAATAAATCATGGGTATAGGTCATGGGATATAGAAATTAACCCATTTTAGGGAGGAAGATTGGCCACAAGGAATAGATCTTATCACAACATGAGGTGTTATGATGAATATTTGGAAAATTAAATATCCTGACATAAATACTATGGAATATATATATATATATATATGGATTTATATCACTTATATTTGAATATTACAAGGAATGGAGGGAATTTATCGCAATATGACACCTTGATTGGCCAAATTCTAGGTTCTACCATTTTGGGAACCATCATGTAGTGGTGAATTCATTCTTCCATGGCCAAACTGATGGGTCCTACAATGAATTTCAATGAATTAGATGTGGTGGTGTGGTGATTATCATCATGACACTACCCTCTCCAATTATATCAAATTAATTATGGATGAATGAGTTAAAACTAGGGGTGGGGTAATAGGATTCACTAGGTGATTTTTAGAGATTCATTTTGATTATCCTAATAATGGTGTGACCATCACCAAGCATGTTGAGACCCTATTAATTTCTAGTTTCATTATAAATTATGAGGCATATTTTTTTTCTTAAATAAAATTTTCCTCCAAATCCTAGGATATAGTTGGTACATTTTTTATCTTTTCAGAACCCTTTTATTTGATTGGTTTATTGTCATTATTAAATTGACCATTTATGATATGAGGTTGGTTTCTCTTTTGTTTTTATGGGTTATCTTCCACTCTTACTTATTTTGAATTCATGAAAACATCTCATATTTTGTTAAATATTCCATGATTCATTTCTCTGATTGAATATCTCACCGATTTAGGTTCATTGGGTCCTTATTTATTGTTTCGTGGTCATATGAACACCACTCCCTTATTGTTCTTGTACTGTGATTGCTAAATCATCTATTGATATATGGTAATTGAGACTTCTCCTCGTTTATTTTGTGTGAATTTTGGATGTATAATTCTTTTCTTTTTTTCCCTTTAAGGATTTAATTAATTAATATAATTAATTGAAAGAAATTAAATTGAAGGTAATATTGGACAGATCTATCATACTGGGTCCCCACCTATTCCATCAGTGATCTAGGTGTGTTAACCAATGTATACCTCTAATAGATGAGGGATTTGTGACTATAACCTTGAAGGAAAAACACATAATGGGAGGCTATATAATCTACAATATATTTTAGATATACATCACCATTCACTAATAATTTACATAGACACTAGGAAATACATAACAAAAAATAAAAATATGCGCAAGCATACAACAGCTAAACATACCATGCAATAAAATAAAAACCTCCAATACAAAATGGTGAGAAAATATAAGGCCGAATACTATCAAAATAACTAACCTAAAGTGATTGAGGGATCACCATGACACTTCAAATCCATCCCTATTACTACCATCCATAAATCCCATTGTATCTACAAATCTATATCTCTAATAGCACCACCATCTCTATACCCCACTAATATCACCATTGACACGTGTACTATTAATAGAGACACAAAAATTATAGGTTAATGGATTGAGTATGTCGAAATATAAGGATTACCAGAAGGATTACACGATGAAAAAGGTTACATGGATTCTAATCAATGCATCACTAATGGATAATCTATACAACTACCCAACTTGATTGGTGGAAGGACATCCTTGGAAAAACCTCAACTAAAATCCCTAATAAGACCGTGAAATTATATCACATTAAATAACCCCTTGAATGACCTAGAATGCACAAACATTCCATGGAATGGGGAACCAATTAATTTTACCCTATTCATAGTGGGAAACATCTCCCTACTTATCAATCCCATGGGAAATCACATACATATGAAACTGTCTTAGATGAAACACATACATTAGGGGTAAACACCTCTCTTCTCTTCCATGAAATATAAAATCAAACCACATCGATACACATTAGGTTATCATATAGTGAAATATCAAATCAATATCTTAGGAATAATTCATGATTATAACATATGAAGATCCTCATCAATAATTATCCACTACTCATACTCTTACATTATCACTCACCGGTCACATAGGGAAAATAGTTGAACTCATCAATGAAAATAATGTTCCCTACATTCCTCATGTCAAAAATACAATATGATAACCTAATTCATGAATACTAGAGACATTTCTCTAATCTGATTTGTAAATATGCACAATTGTGGATGATAAGGAATCTGAGGGGCTACCAACACCTCAAAAGTATAACGACAGCCTTTTCTATAAAATATGTTGGGAATCACCCTTAATTCATTGTGATTGGTCCCAAGGAAGTCTCATATGATAATAAAATATTGGGGTAGTGATTAACCAACCACTAGGTCATTCTTATAGCACCCTGAGAATTTATAGTATATTTATTTTTAAATAATCTTAATCTCATTGATAGTGTGTGATACACGAATCACCATATTTAAAAGAAACACAATACTCTATTAAAATATTATTATTCAAACATGACAATTATAACATAACTATTATGTATAAGGGTATAAATAGGACTAAATAAATCATAAAATTTATTTTTTACACAGGAATAAAAAAATTCAGTAGTAATACATTTATTTGAAATTAAATAAGATCCATTGGAAAGAAAAATAAATGTTTTTAGAAAAATTGTTCCTTTTAATATGCATTTTTCTCACACTTTCAATGTACAAGTTAATTTTTTTCCAATTTCTGAAAATTAATTTTTAAAAAATACTTCATTTTTGAAATCTACTTTTAAAAATTAGATTATGGTATTTTATTTATTTTTCTGAAATGTTACATTTTTTATGAATAGTGAAAAATATTGTTTTTATTAAAAACATTCCTTAAATTTAAATAAATTAAAATATATTTTTAATTTTAATTTATATTTATTTTCAAATTAGTTAAATAATATATATTTAATCCAAATTATTTCATCATATTCAATTTTGTGTTGAAATTTGATATAAATTATTTTTTAACTTTTGAATGTATTTCTTTTGGAAACTCATTTTTCCGACAGGTCTGTGGGTTAATTTTTATAAGGAAATCATCCAATAATGTGAGTTAAATTTAAAAAATGGATTAATTATTTGGAATAATCATAATTTATTTTATCTAATAAGGTCATTATAATTATTTCCATTTTGGAGAGAAAAAACAGTAAAAAATTATTTACCCTAGATATTGTAAAAAGGGTTTACAAGGTGTATTAACTAAAAATATAGGGGTTAAAAATGTCCCAAAACATGTATAAATTATATTTTATAATAATATTTATATCATATATATTTAATGGTTCTAAAATGGTCTATTTTTGGGAAATTTTTAATGAGAGAAACATGGGTAGAATTATTTATTTGAAAAAATTCCACGTTTCTCCTCTCCCCTTCTTATAAAACGTCACCCCTATTCTATCCTTCAGACACATAAAAAACCCATAATATTGTTATATACCTGAACAAATAATTTACATAATTTCCTCCCCATATACTATCCACATTATGGTCAAAAATCCAACCTAGGAGGGCTTTTTGTTTAATCCAAAATAAGTTGTCCTAAGAAGAGGCAATGTCCTTAACCGAGCTTTTTATTTTATTTCTTCTCTCAAAAACCTAAAATAATATTACACCATTATAATGTAATATAATCATTATATAACATTTTATGTGATATTTTTATGTAATGTTTTTTATCTAAAACCACATCCTCCCACCTCAAATGGCCAATGAAAATGTTGATCTTGTGTACGTAAGACTACAATCTCACAAACCAAGGAAATCTGTTTTCCATCAATGATCCTCACAGATGTATATAATGATGTATCTAATTTTTATATATGATTTTATTATATTATAATACTTATATAATTATAATATCATATATACCTTCTCACATTCCATTCTATAGAGAATACAAAAACGTTGCTCGTGTATACGGTGGTCTACCGGCTCATGAAGTGATTTGATTCATTTTTCACTTATGATTGTTATCGAAGGTAATAAAGACTAACATGATATTTATATATGAAATTTATTACCTATTAAATATTATTTAAAATTAATATATCATATACATTCATACCTTACCATTCATTAAAAAAATGATAACATTGTTCGTGTGTACGATAGACAACCGCATGGGAACCCATGTGATTTATTTTTATTATCGAATCACATGGATGATATGTGAAAGGATATTTAAAAAAATAATATGATATTTATGATATAATAATCTTAAATAAAATATAAAATAACAATTACCATAGTTCCATCATTATATTAAATAAATGGAAACAATTCTTAGGCGTATGTACAACCTACCATCTCCATTATTGGAACAAAGTTCAATTTTCATAACCATGTTCCATGGTTTATTTAAAAAGTAAAATATATTTATAAAATGTTAATTATTTAACTTTTACCCATATGTATATTACGAATTGATAATATCTTTATCCTTAGTCCACATGACATAGTGATTTTGTACATATGAGATGTGTATCATTGGAAAGTCCAACATTAAATAAATTTGATAATTAATTGGATAAGACATGGTAACAATTAATATAAAACAAATGATAAAAATGAATTTAGTTATTAAAAAATATATAATTAAGATAAAATTATTATTTAAGAATATAAAAAATTTACATGTAAAATAATTCTTTATGTAAGGGATATCTCTAAACAACCCATTCCTTCATGTTATGATGTTTCTCTCTCTATCTCGATTTATCTCTCTCTTAATATAATAGAATGATTCTCAATTCCCTATATATTTCTTTCACATATATACATATCTTGTTATTCATTCCTTTTATTAGGTAATACATTCCTTAAGTTTATTTATCAAATTCCATTATTATTAAATTTCTATTTTTTATGATATGAAGGAGGAATATACGACCCATTTTCATTAGTTAGGTACTTCTTATGTTATTCATTATGATTGATTTGATTATTTGGAACACATAGATAATGATAATGTTTTGATTGATGTAACCAGGTAGCACTTCAATGAATTTGGCAAATCATTAGTCTTATGAGACATCATATATGAGATCATGGAGTAAACCTAATCCATCTTGGGACATTGTCCACCATGCAATATTTTATAGGATGATAGTCTTGAATGGTGTTTTTCATGTTATATTTTATTTACAAATTTACTATAATAACATGATCTTATTATTCCATGATCATTAATATATTATTTCATTCAATTACAAATGATCCTTATCTATTATAATAACAATTTATATCTTTCACTCTCATGTTATGTTCCCTTATTGTGTTTATTCCCTTAGTGAGATTTTTTTCTCACCCCCTTTTTATGTATTCCCCAGGCTACCCCATTCAGTTTTAGGATATCACAATGTAGAATAAAATAAGGATTCCCTGTTTTATATTCCTTTTTATGTAATATGAACCTATTTTTTCAAGGACACTAGGCCTTTTTGATCCATGTGTTATATCAATGGATATTTATATTTAGGAATCATGTATTAATATGTGTAAAAGACTTGGGTCATCATTTTTAGTATTAGAGGAAAGTATTAGTTAACCATTTAAATGTTGATGAGAAAAAATTACTGAGAACCATAGGTATTATTTTAATAATAATAATATGTATAGAAAAATATCCTAGAATCTTGGTTAAGTATAGAGTGAGTGGATTAAAAGAAAATTTATCCCTTTATTGATACTATATGTTAATGTGATCTTGAACAATGGTACCTATGGATAATAACCCCAAAGAGTGTGCATTGATCAGGACTCGATCATCAGTTAGTTCTTCAAACTAGGCCTTTCATTAAAACTTGTATGTCACTCTTGAGAGATATGTTTGGGAAATTTTGAAACACATTACAAAACATTATGAAGGATTGAAAAAAAAATTATTTTTGAAACCATAATAGGAAAATTAAAATTGATAACATTGGTTGAAACCAAGATTCTCATATGTTATGATGTACTTATCATTTATAAGATATTCCTCCCATGTATATAATTTTTCATTATATATATTTATTAGTTAATTTATTGTTTTTTTATTCATATAGTTTATTGTGGAAAATAGATGAAACCCTTCCAAAACCAACATTATTGTAAATGTGATGCTTTCCCCAATGATATGCATAATATCATGGGTTTTGGAGATGACAATTTTATGGAATTTCTAGCTCAACTAGATCAAGTTATTAATAATCACATGAATAATACGGATTTCACTACTCCTCCTACGAAGTATCATGTTCAAGTTGAATCTTTTATGAGACAAAGTCCCCTACCTATAGTTGAAGATTAGATCTCCTCATCACTGATCAATAGATTAAATACATTGAGAAGTTATTCAATTACCTTAAATTTATTAAAAAAGAAAAAATTATTCTGATCATTTATGAAAATAAGGGAGAAGCTTCTCAGTGGTGGAAACTACCCAATATCACAAATTCAAAAAAGTATATAGATTCCATGGAATGGGAAGACTCCAAGATAATATTTTTCAATAAATAGTTTACCCAAACTATAATCCTTCAAATGTATAGGGGGTCTTGAGTAGGAAGTAATATGTTGTTGAATCCATCATGAAATATGAGGACAACATCACAAGTATTTCACGGTATGCCTCCAACATTGTTGTAAACACATAAAGTAAGGCAAACTGTTTCTTTAATGGGTTAAATATGAGTCTATGAAATGCTTTATCAATTTAAGACATTGATAGTTATGAAGAGATTTTCTATTGTGCCCCCAATGATGGGATGAGTATCGGTGAATCATAGTGGTCTCATGGGAATAGAGATAAATTCATAAAATGGTTCTTCCTTCAGGGAAATCAATAGATAAATCTCATAGCAGAAATAAATCCCAACATTCTACATGTCAAGTTTTTTGGAAAAATCATCCCGAAAACTACTTATGGGGAATCAGAAGATGCTTTATCTGTGGAAAAGAGGGTATTATGAAAATCAATTCAGCATGGAAATGAATAAGACAACTAATGATGAAGAATAAAAGAAGGTTAAAAACAACACTATGCATTTCTAATGTTTTTTAACAATAATAAACATGTGAATTATTGAATATAATGCCCTTATCCAATGGGTTTTAGAGAAAATAATCGACAATAACCTCCCTGGAATAATGGGAGGTCATATAATATCAATAAGGTTTTTGTGGATGTGGAAAATTATGTGGTGATAGGCATTCTAGTTATTCATTCAAGAATAGAAAATTTACATTCTTATTATAGTTATATTCATTATTTTATATATATCATGATTAATAGAACTATTCAAACACCACCTCAAAAAAAAGTGGTCGATAAATTTGTGAGAACAACAAGTGGTGTGATGGTTTCATGCCAAATATATAACTCCTCCCTAGTCAATTTTATAGACTTAATCTTCCATAAAATCTCATCATACTTCCTTTAGTGTATTTTAATTCAATATTGGGAATAAATTGTCAATCCTTATATAAATACAACATAAACCATTGAGGTAGGGAGATCACTCTTCACACCCCAATTTGTATTCCTATTCTATAAAAGTGTAAGGAGGATTATGAATCTCCCTTGAATTCATTTATTCAAGCATCAAAATTATTTCCTTTTGATAAATAAAAATATACCTAAATGACTGATAAAAAGGATAGAATTAGGCTTCTAGTCATATCTATAGTGAGATATTATACAAATTTATTCCCTAATGGGTTGATTGATCTCCCTCCTAATCAAGATTTTTAGTTAAAAATGGATCATATACCTGGATATCTATCCATATCCCATAATCCTTGAATAATGGACACCATTAAGTTTTAATAACTAAATAAGTAGTTTTTAGGGTCCTGAAAATCTATAAAAGGGAAGGAAAATACTCTTGCATGTTGGGTGAAGCAAATAAATACAAATTGGATAACAAATTTGAGAAGATATTTGAAGAGATAAAATTTTGAAAAGGAATACAGCCTGACCGTGTAGCATCACCGCGAAAGGTTTGCGGAAGTCATAAAACAAGAACCATCAGTACACGGATGGCCTATGATGTGCAGCCCCAAGAGGTGTTGTCCAGCAAATGAAGTTGTCCACGACGAATTCCCACCCGCGAACTGAATCCACAAAAAACCATTTTGATTAGAGAGAATTTGGAAGATATATGCCCCACACACTAGCCTTTTGAATGATGTGGTTCGTGGATGAGGATAATCCATTATCATCCCGAACCTCCACAAATCGCGGTTGACTGATTCATTCACATGCCATATTTCCTCCATGGGATTCTCCAGAAGGTGTCTCACAAACCACAGATATAGATTCCCTTGTAATCTATAAAAGGAAAACCAGGGGAATTAAAAAATTGACGAAGAAAGATAGGAGAGATAGCTCTTGGAAGGGAGAAAAAGGGATGATGAACATAGAGGGTGCAAGAGATATTTCTCCCATACCCGATGTAGTTCGCGCGACTCCATCAGGCATGTGAAGCAGTTCACAAATTCCATTCTACAAACCATGTGTAGTTTGTAGGCTCCATCTCGCGAACCATATTAAGAACACCCTCTAGTGCCAACCAACAAACCAATAATACAATATAATAAAAATGGATCATGGATAAGGAAACCATAGTACATGGACACCCCTGTGCATAAAATAGTTTGTGAACAAATATTATCTGACCAATGGATCGCGGAAGCCCCTATATTGAAAACAGTACGCGTACCATCCTACATGGCCAACTCCTCCGTGTACCATCCTAATCGGCCAGTTCCGACACGTCCAAAATTTTGGGTCCAGCACCTATGTGGAAAACAGTTCGCACCCAATGGTCTATACCATGAGGGCTGCAATCCGCACCCCCGTTCTAGATCAGTACTGGCCTTCAGTCCTGGCCCTCCAGGCCAGTCCCTTCGCCGCCGTCATTGACCCCCATGAAAAATGGAGGGTTTCACCATGAAATTTTCTTTCCAGGTCGATGAGATTTTCCATTGCGCCCTTCTATCTCCCAACCAACCATCTCTTATATACCATAAGAAGAGAAAATCCTCATGAACCTCCGGAAAACCCTATCACCATCCCCCTATGCCAGGTTGACCCAGAACTCCACGGAGAATCACAGCCTGAATGTTTCTTAAATTCCTTGACACATCCTTTCCATCCATCAAAATTTGTGTCTCTGGTGATTCCAGATTCTCATAAACCTCAATGTCCATCATAAGCCAAAGGCCTATTTCCTATAGGCACCTTTTTAGGACTATTCACATCATGCACTGATAGCTCTGCAATTGTTTCCTACAAAACGACCATCAACCAAAGGCAAATTCATCATCCAGAGATTCATTTCCTACCTTTGTACGCCTCAACAACTTCCGTACCTTAAGTCATTTCTCCGGATATGAGAATCCCTAGAGTCACAGTTTACACATTCCTTCCCTCTCATGTTTTAGGCATGTTAGAACATCCAAGGACGATCATCTTATTGCTAATCATTGATTTGACAACAGGAGGTCCAAACTCTTGGACCTTAAACTATGAGTTATCATCTTAACCACCTGACGTTAAACATTATGGTATTAGTTCATGCAATAAGACATTAAACTGTGATTCCATTTTCCAAGATATATGACATTAAACTATAGTATAAAGGGTGATTTTTGATAATCATAAACCTCCCCGTGCATCAGAAATGGAAGGTCCGTTTCATGAGGACACCTTTGACTGACTATTCACATCATGCCCCAATGTCTCTACATATGTTTCCTACAGAAAAACCATCAACCAAGATAAAATTAATCCTCAGGAGAGGCCTTTCCTGCCTCTGTATGCCTCAATGCCTCATGTTCCACATCTCATTTCTGCTTATCTGATATCATTCCTAATAATGGATTACTTATTCCATCCCTCTCATGATTGAGGCACGTCTGAATATACAAACCTGATTTCCTCCAGTTAATCATGGTTTATATAAAAATTGGTCCTCATCACAAGACCCTAAACTGCAAGAACCAAAATATTCCTATCCCCATGACATTAAATTGTGATACCATCATCCAAGCTATATGACTTTAAACTGTAGTATACCACATATAGCGTTCTGGGGCCCTCCCCCTGAGGTAAGTCCCCAATATTCTGAGGCCGAGCCACATGACCATTAATGTCATTTCACATTGAAAGGTTAATCGCTCTGCGCCCTCACCCATGGTCTCCCTGGCCTATACAACTGTAGGCTCTCCCTCTCCCACCAATAGGAGTGTAGGCATGTGGATGGTTGGATCTATTGCATATTCTTGTTTCTCACACCGAGAATGAATCATGCAGGTTAGAGGTTTGAGGCAATTACAACTTCCACACAATTATGAACTAAGTGAACTCTGATTCCTAATCAAACCAGGATACATAGGATGCCTACCTGAAGGCCCGATATCAAAAAGTGTTCCCATCCAAAAGGGTCCACGTAATCATGTTTTCTCAAATGGAATGATTCTATATGTAATCCCCAACAAATCCAAACTATGTGGGTTATGATTCCTCTCTCGAGGATACATAAGAAACACTTCGTAAGGGTCTGATCCCAAAATCAAGTAATTTTCTATCTCCCCTAGATTATGATAAACTCTAGAGTGACTTATTATACGGATCAAGTCAGCATCACGTCTGTAGCATCAAATATATGCATGCCTACGACAATCATGAAATCCAAGGGTTGCCCAGGGACATACACTTTAGTAATGAACCAAGGATTCAAGAACATATGAAAATGACTTAAATCTATATGAGAGTCCCATAATGGGAAATAATTCTCCCTCAGAAGGGTTCAGTGATCCTTACCTCCCATCCTCCTGAACAACAAAGTCCTTAAGTGTCATTGGTTGAATCATCAATCAATGATCACCTACCTTTTGGAAAGAAGGTCCATGATTCATGGATACCCAAGCTGTTTGGTGTTTTTGGATCCATGAATAAACCTATTGAAGACCATCCGAGGAAGTTATATCTGAGGAGGACCAATTTCACAAGTACATGATCCCATGAAATCACCCGTTGGGATCATCTAACTTTGGAACCTCCTTCTTAAGGCGAAAGGGGTGAATTTACCAGTACCTTCAAGGTTAATACAACATTCCATTTAAGGATAATGATGTTGAATGGGTTAAAACAAAAGAAATGGTGAACCTGACTGGAAACCATCTCCATAAAGTGGGACAGGTGATGATCCACACCTGACCATTTCACCATCACCCGAAACGTGCCACCTCAGAGGCGGAACATAGTTATAAGTGAATATGGAAAAGGGTTTTACACACCCCTGTGCTTCACCATGGGGTCTGTCTATCTTCTTCTTGATGAATAAGGATGGTTCAATGCACCTATATATTGATTAATATGAACTAAAAAATATGTAGAAAAATTATTCCCAATCATGGATTGATGAATTTGTTGATAAACATCATGGATCGTAATATTTCTCTATAGTGGGCCTTTGGTCAAGATATAACTAATTTAGGGTAGAGAAGGATGATATTCCCAAAAAATCCTTTAAAATATGGTATGGACACTATGACATCATCGTAATGCATTTTTTAATGACTAATGTTCTATAAATATTTATAAACATATTGAATATATTTTTTAAATATTACCTCGACAAGTTTTTTTGTTGTCTTTATAGATGATATTATAATTTGATGAAAATAAAATTAGGAGAATGTGGACCATTTTAATACTATATTAAGGGATTTATGAAAGGATAATTTATATGAAATGTACATTAAATGTGATTTGTGGATGAAGGAAGTATCATTATTGGGGAATATTATCACCAGTAAAGGAATATCTTTGGACCCTTATAAAAAAAAGGAAAATAGTATAGACTAACAATAGAAATTGAGGTCCTTAGATTCCTCAGATTATATGGGTATTACCAATTATTTTTTTAAAACATACCGTGATTTTAAAACACACTATACAAATTCACACTAAAGGAAACATAAATTTTCCAAAAGTCAATGTGAGGAGAGCTTTAAGGAGGTGAAAAAAAGAGGCTTATCACTACACTAGTACTTACGCTACCCTCAATTGGGTCAATTTTTTTTGGTTTAAAGTGACTATTAAATGTATTTTTGGGGTAATTTGATAATACAGAATGATAAAGAGATTTTCTATTCTCTAATGATGTTGAAAGATCTTGAGTAGAAATATCACATTCAATAAATTGATTTGGTTATAGTAATAATTACTTTTAGGATCTGGTGACACTATATCTATGTGGAGAATTGTAAAATATATAATGATCACACATGCATAAAAAATATATTCACATAGAAGGAAATTAACATCCACCAAAGTAGATTGTTAGAGATAATCATGGAATATGACTTCCCAATCCATTACTGTCCTGGGAAACTGAAGATAAGGAATATTCTCTATGTACAATGGATCTGGAAATTTTATCGATGAAGAAAATTGAGAAGGATCCAATCTTCACAAATTTTTAATGGAATTATATGAGAACAGTATAAGGATATCCAACATATGTTCCAAAAATAAAGGCTCAACCTTCCATTATTGATAGTATTATAGAGACTTATAAGTAAAATAAGCTCATATAGAAGTAGGTAATGAATATTATAGAGGCTAACTTTTCTAAAAATAGTGTTATATGGATTGGAACTTGGATATGTTTCCTATAAAGACCATAGCTAATGTGGGAGATTCTGGGTGACACATTGAGATCGTCCTTCACTATTAATAAGAGAATAAGTAAGATGTATACATATCTTAAGTAGACCTTTTGGTGGGATAACATGAATTGAAAGACTAAAGAATTTTTATCTCAATGATTGCTATGCCGAAAAGTCAATGCTTAATGATATAAGTCTAAATATATGATTAAATTATTTCCCATACCAGTACGGATGTGGGAAAACAAAACCATGTATTTCTTAATTGGACTCCCCAGGATACCAAAAGGCTATAAAATTATCTAGGTGGTAGTTAATCACCTAGAAAAGACACCACATTTCATTTCAATCAAAGGATATTTCCCTCTTGAGAAAATTACTAATATATACAAAAGGGACATTGTGATATTTAATCGTGTTCCACTCTCAATTATATCTATTTGAGTTTTGTGGATTACCACAAGGTTCAAGAAAATACTTTTGCAATTGTTTGATAATGAACCTAGTTTTATCACTTCGTATCACCCTCATACAGATGGTCAGTATGAGAGAAAAATCCATACTCTAGATGACATGTTGAGAACTTTTTAATGGATTTCTAGATATTTTGGGATCTAAATCTTCCCCTAATAGAGTTCGCATATAACAACTGTTTCCATTCTATCATTGTAATGGCACCTTATGATCCCCTGTATGGAAGGTGACGTAGGACTCTAAAATGAATAGATGATATTACAGAGATAAAGATTATGGGACCTTATCTTTCACAAGAGTTGATAGAGATGATCCAAACCACCTATAATCACATTAATTCCATTAAAGGTTGATAGAAAATCAATACAGACAACCATTGAAGAGACCCGTTGTTTATGGAAAAAGATAAGGTGTTCAACCACATTTACACAGGGATTAAATCATGAGGTTTGGGAAGAAGGAAAACCTTATACCAAGACACATAAACCCCTTTTATATCCTTGATTTCTTTTGAGTGGTGGCCTAGGGACTGGCACTAAAACCTAACCTATCTCAACTGCATGATATGTTATATATATCCCTCTTGAGGAAGTACATACCAGAATCCTCACATATACTAAATCTAGGGATAATTTCATTGTAGAATGAGAATTCATACATGTAGAAGTTGGTGAATATCTTGGATCATAGAGAAAACATTCTATGAAAATGGAAAACTCACCTGGTCAATATGTTGTGGTGAAACCAAAAGTTTTTGGATGCATCATAGGAACTGAGAGAGGTAATGAAGCAGATGTAACCAAATAAGTTTTCACATTAGTATGAAATATGAAATTTGATAGAGAAATTATTTAAGGGGGGAATACTTTAACATCTAGAAACTGTAATAAATTTTTCATTTTAGGTAAATTCAATCTCTTTGACAGTTTTTGATGCACACAACACTGGGATTAAATGAGACATGACACTCTATTAAAATGTAATTATTTAAACACGAATATTAAAAAAAAGTTTTTAAAATAGTGGATATTAATAGAAGAAAATAAATTATTAAACTTATATTTTACACATGTATAAAAAAAATTCAATGCTCATCTATTTATTAAAAATTAGAAAAAAAAGAATGAAAAAGAAATTTTTTCTAATAAAATGTATCTTTTATAAAACGCAGATTAGTTGTTCTTTGCATTTATATTTTAAAAATAATTTCTGCAAATTTTTCAATATTTATTTGAAAATTAAATCTTTATTTTTGAAATTTTTTTTGATAATTATCTTAGGGTATCTTTTTTGTATTTTTTTTCAAACATTTCAATTTTTAATGAATAGTGAAATATAAATATTTTTGTTACAAAAAATTATTAATATAAACAATTTACAAGAAATAATTATTATTAATGTGGATTTATAATTAACTATAGTGAAATAATATTTTAATTTATCAAAACAAGTTCATTTGAATTAATTTCATATTGAAATTATATATAATTTTTTCCCAACATTTTAATGTTTTAGTTTTGGATATCCCTTTGTTTGACACATATTTGAGTTTAATTATAAACAAAAATATTCCAAATTTTAGAGCTTAATTTGAAAAAATGGATTCTATATTTTCAAAATTAATTATTTATATTATATAACAATTCCATCTTAATTTTTTACTATAATAAAAAGTGAAAACAGTAAAAATTATTTATCACGGTTAATTTAATAAAATGTTTAATAGGGGGATAAACTAAAAATAAGGATTAAAAATGAAGAAATACTTTTAAAATTCCTATATTATAATCATATACAGATCTAATATATTATATTTTTAAAAAATGATCTATTTTGGTGCATTTTGGAATGAAAAAAACATGGGTCAAATTCATTCTTCTTAAAGATTCCAAGTGTGTCATCTCCCTCACTTATAAAAGGCCAACCAATTACTCTTCATTACAGGATAAAAAAACCATTGCTTTATGCAATACCGACAAAATAAATTCCCAAATTCCATTCCTTCATAATATAATCCTTTTACCATCTATAAATCCATCCTAGGATGGATTTTGGTTTAATTTATAAGAAGTTTGATGATGAAGAGGTAACATACTTAGCCGAGCATTTTATTATATTTATTCTCCCACATCCTTATAATAATATTTAAACATGAATATAAAAAAATTATATTACATATTATGATATTTTTTTATGTTATCATAAGGACCTAAAACCATATCCAACTCCCTCAAATGGGAAACAAATCCATTTATCATGTATACAGTGGACTACCATCTCATAATGCGACGTAATTTGTTTTCTATCACTACTTTTAATGGATGCACATGTTAATGTATATAATATTTATAAATGATATTTTAATTATAAAATACTTCTAGATTTATAATATCATATATACCTTCTTAATTTCCATTCCAATGTGAATACAATAGCATTCCTCGTGTGTATGGATAACTACCACCACATGAAGCGATGTGATTATTGTTTTGACAAATGATTTACATCGAAGTAAATAAGGGAAAATTTATGTTTATATAATATATTAATGAAATATTATCCATTACATAAAATTAATATATCATATACTTCTTATCTTATCCTCAATTGAATAAATGATATTACCATTCAGGTGTACGATGTACTACCATCTTGCGAAGTGATGCGATTCTTTTTAATTAATTCATCACATGGATGGTATGTGAATGGATGTTTAAAGAAATAATATGAATTTTGTGATATAATGATAATAATTTATGGATAAAATAACACATACCATCCTCCCATCACGATCATTGAAAAATTGAAATGGTGCTCATGCATACGTACGACCTATCGTATATATGGTTGTGACATAATTCATTTTTCATAACCATATTTCATGGTTGTTTTAAAAAGTAGAATATATATATATATAAATGAATATTATTTCATGGTTACTATTCCGGATATGATTAACTGGTAATATCTTTATTTTAATTCAATATACCAAAGTGATTTTGGACATATGATCAATTTATTATGACAACGTCTAACATGAAATTAACTGGTTAAGTAATTTAATATAAAATAGTAAAAATTAAAATAAAATGAATAATAAACATGAAAATTTTATCATGAAAGTAAATAATTAAGAGAATATTATTATTTAGGATGATAAATAATTCACATGACAAATTGGGCTCATGGTAAGGGATCTCTCTAAACCACCCTTTCCTTTGGGTTATGAATATTCCCTCGCTAATTCACTTTATTTATATCATAGTGTTTTGGAATGATTATTTATTATATATATAATCCTCTCAAATGTATTCCTAGAATGTTCTCCATTCCTTTTACATGGTAATAAATTCCATTAGATCATTTCTCAAATTCAATTCTTATGAAATTTACTTTTTTTTTATATGATGAAACATTATGAATCCCATTTAATTAAATGGGTAATTAATATTTTATCCCTTATGATTGATTGATTTATGTTTCAAAAAGACCTAATGAATATTTTTTTATGTGTAAACCCAGATATCGCTCCAATGGATTAGTTAATTCATTCTTCTCTTGAGACGTCATGTATGGGGACAAGGAGTAAACCAAATAGATTATGGGACTTTGTAAACTAGGTCATATTGTCTAGGAAGTCATCCATGACTCATTTTTATGTCATGTTATATGTTGTCCCCATATTTTCTATGATTCCATGATCTTATGGTACCATTATCTTTATCATATGCTTCAACATAACTATTGATGAGCCTTCCCTTTTATTATATATTGTGTTACATTTGACACACATATTATATATCCTTATCATGTTCATTAACATACTGAATTTTTAGCTCATCCACTTCTTTATTTATTTCCTAGGGTTTCCCATATAATTTTATGAGGGAAAATTTATTTTAGGACTAAAATATGGAGAATAAAATAAGGATTCCTTATTTTATGTTCCTTTTCATGTAATATGAACCTAGTTTTCAATATACACTTGTCTATTACGATTCTTGTGATGTATTATTGGATATTATTGTTTAATAATCATGTAAAAATATGATTAAAATTATTTATTCAGTATAATTTATTTTCTATTAAACATATTTCCACATGAGCAATATACCAAATTAAATTCTAGAGACACTGTGTACAAGGGTCCCCATGTACCTAATCCAAATCCAAGTGTCACAAACAACACCACAATATTTTATTTGATCTATATACTACCACCAAGGTTAATGTTCCTCATTTGGGGATATAAAATTTATATGAGTGTATTACACACCCTAAAAATACAATATATTTATGTTATTATATCACCACATTCATCACATGGCCACTCACAATCAAGATGAAGAAACTGCACATTTCCCACACATAGGATATATCAGAGAGAAAATACACAAAACAAACCCACAAACAACAATGGAACATATTTTTTAGAATTGGTTGTTTGATGAAAAGATGGTAAATGTTATTTCATGGATGATAATTTTGGTTGAAAACATCTATAATGTACACTAGACTCAATGTCTAAATGAATTTGAACCTAAGCTAAACCCATCTCCCTCCAATCTAATCCATGGGCACCAGAATTAACTCAAGGGTTCATGAGAACGAGGGAATATATTAGAGTTATATAATTGTCCACTAGTCTTATGATGATACCACTATACATTAAGGGTTACATGGAGTCCAATGAATGTTAAACTTCATACAGACAATACTAAATTTTTTGATTCCCCTCTATAATAACTTAAATGTCATTTTATTGATGAATATACTACCTCATATTCATATACATAGTAACATACTAATGAACAAAAATTTCTTATTAAAAAAATGGATGAAAAAATCATTTAATCAGGCCATATTTGTGAGACATTACATGGAGGAACTCAAAACTCATTCCATGCATCAGATTTAGGTGCTCCATATTAACCTTGATTTATTTCCCCTAATGTCATCATTGTTATTCTTTAGAATAATCATTAATATAACCATAGACAAAGCTGTTACATTAAAATGAAAAAATTAAATTAATAATAATAATTATTATATTAACACTACTATTGATAGGAAGCCGCATTCAACAGGATCCATAATTCCTTGTGGGTTGGTATCCCATCCATAGAACCCCCTACACATTCATGAAATATATATAAAAGGGATATTCACCCTTCTTTTAAGTACAATATGTATATATATAAAATATGGATAATTGATAATCAAAATTCTATCCCCCTTAATTTATTTGTTCTCACTTCAATACTTAAATTACAATCGTGACATCTTTGATTTTCCTGACATGTTATCAACATGAATTCGTAAAAATAGAGAAAGGAAAACTTTATTTTTATGTCATATTCCCACTGCCTGGTTGGATGGTTCTAGATATTTATATGACATTAATTATTTTACACCACAAAATTCAAAATAATAAATAATATATCAGTAAATGTGAGATTATTTAAAATGTGAAATGTTGTGTATTTATTTAAATGGAATAAAATAAATAAATTAACATATGAGAGAATGTATTAAAATGAGTAATAAAACATATTAATTTATTAATTTTAGACATCCACATGAATGGTTTTTTAAATAAATAAGGCGAAATGCATAAAAAATAGAGAAATTATTTTGGCGATAATACAAATTTTATAAATGGGATTTTAATATTTGATTTCTATTTTTTATTTAATTGATGTAAATGGTAACCTTTAATTATATTCTTATTCATAATAATAATCATGTATTATTTTCTGCATTGTTATGATCCTAAAAGATCTCACAAAACTCAAATTCAGTTATCTCGATATATCTCAATGTAATTACATGTTGTAGAAAATAATTGTTGAAATGCATCTCAAATCAATATATATCGTGGGTATGAATAAATAAAAAAAAATCGACAAACCCTTAAAAATAAAGAAAGGGAGATGATATTCCTTGAAAGACATCCTGATGGGAGACTGTATTTTGAATTCCTCACATAAAATAATCCACACAATCTCTATTAGAGTTTGATATAGACAAACGAACATCAAAAGGAGATCATTCTTCTTAGACCCATGATGAATGAAATTAATTTTTCTTCCAATTCTATTAAAGGGTCACCAATTACAAAAATCATATATATATAATTATATATTAATTAAATTATTTTTCTATTCGGGTTAAAAATGATGATATGCATGAAAAGCAATACATTAAATTCTATGCATAACACATAACCCACCAACAGAAATATCACTTGCAGGGGTATAAAAAATATTCCAATCTCATATTACCATTTCCTATTGTAGTAATTTACAATGATATTCTGATTAAAAATCATCATACTTATCATACTGGTTATATATTATTATTTTATAACAAATATAACACATTTGTTGAAATTAATAAGGGTAGGGGATGGATCCAAATATTTTATTCTCAAGGTATATGTATATTTTATGGTTGGCGTGGTTGGGGATTTGGTTGATTGATGGGAAATGGTCTAAATTAATATTATTATAATATAAATACAAGATCAATAAGTGTGATGAATCTAAAAGATTAATATTATAGGTGTGGTTTTAAGGAACACTAGTCCCATGTCTACGAAACCCCATATATAATCTATAAGATCTATAAAGCATACCTTGAAGTAATGATGAACAGATAAAACATTGTGAAGAAATATACTAAAGGGAAATAAATCTAGGATATTTTTTCTGAGAATCATGAGACATAAAATGATTATTTGACCTACCTAAATGAGTTTTATTTTTCATGTGACTATATTAAAATAAAATTTGGAAACAATTTCTGAAATTTACACCAGTTATGATATATTATATATTGACTATTCTGTAAGCTTTATATTTATGATTTAGTAATATTTAAAATGTTATAAATTGTTTTTACTAATTAAATTATCATTAAATTAATATATTTAATTGGGTTACCAAAATGGAATGAGTACTTTAGAGAAAGATAATGGAACACACACTTGATTAAAATACTTAATCTTTTTTTAAATTAAACCAACAAGATCAATTGTGAGTATTACATGAGGTTCTGTAAATCAGATATAGGTGACTATTGAATCATTTTTTCCTTTATATAATAGGATAATATTATTTTTATGAGATTATTTTCCACTAAATTAAAAGAAAATAATGTCATGTTTCAATGATATATAAAAGAATGGGTATGATTCCAAGACTATTTCCAAGATAAATTTAAAATACATATGCATTAAATTTCATAATTTAATTATGATGAACATACATAAAAAATGACAAAAGTTATCACATGGAATGTATTGTATATATATAATTATAAGTTAAACACATGTGATAATATAAAATAAACCAAAAAATGTTAATTTGTGGTTTGATTGATTAAGATATCCTAGTTCAGGAATGATGTCAAAAATAATTGAAAAGTCAGATGTGTATTCAATAAAGAACCATAAGATGATTCATATTTTCATAATCATCACCCATTTCATGAAAATGGGCCTTGATTTGCAAATTGTATGTCACTCTGGTGAGATATGTCTGTGAAATTGAGAAACAATTTACAAACAATTATTAATGGATAGAAAAAATTATTAGGTTAGAAAAACTAATAGACAAATTATAATGTATAAGTTAGGTTGAAACCTAGATACTCATTTGTTAGGATGTAATTATCATTTATAATATATTCCTCCCATTTATATAATTCATCCCTTATTTATATTTATTAGTTAATGTATTATAATATTTTAATCATCCATTTTATGGATAGAAATAGTAGAAACTATTCCAAAACCAATATGATTGGAAATGTGATGGTTTACCCAATGATATGTCTAATATCATGGGTGGAGGAGATGATAAATTGATGAAAGTACTATCTAAACTAGATCTAGTTATTAATAGTAACATGAACAATACAAAAGTTCTTACTCCCACTATGAATGACCATGTTCATCTTGAATCTTTTCTGAGACAATGTCCCCTACCTCAAGTGGAACTTTAGATCCCCTCATCACTGAATAGTGGATTAAATCCATTGAGAAGATATTATCTACCACTAAATGGATAGAGATAGGGAAAATTCTATAGGACATTTATCAAAATGAGGTAGAAACTCATCCGTTGTGGAAACTACTGATGATTACAACGCCTAAGAAGGATATTGATTCCCTGGAATAGGAAGACTTGATGGAAAATAATTTCAATGAATATTTTACCCAAAATATTTGTATTCAAATAGAGAGGGGTCCCTAAGTTTGAATAAATATGATGATGAATCCAATAGGGAATATGAGGGAAACATCACAAGACTTTTACAGTATGCGTTCGACATTTTTATTAGTACATTTAGTAAGGCGGACTATTTCTTTAATGAATTAAATTTGAGTATATGAAAATATTTATAGATTAAATACATTGATAGTTAATAAGAGATCTTCCATTGATTCCGTAATGTCTGGATGGATATTAGCGAATCTCAATGGTCTCGTGGAATTAGAGACAAAAGGTACAAACTGGAGTTTACTTCAGAGCCATCAATAGATAAATCCCATGGAGGAAAGAAATCCCAACATCTAAATTATCAAAATTGTTGGAAGAATCATCCTAAAAACTACTTAAGTGTAACTAGATGGTTCTTTATGCATGGAAAATAGGGTATTGTGATAATCAATGTAGGATATAAATGAGGAAGACCACTAATGAGGAAGAATAAAATAATGTTCATATCAACACTATGCATTTCATATATGGTTTAAACTATAAGGAACACATGAATTATTCAATCCAATTAACTAAACCAACAGTTTTCTAAGAAAATCATTTATAACAACCGTAATGGAATTAAGGAATTGAATATGATATCACTAAGGTTTATGTGTATGAGGAAATTTGATGACAAGTACATTAGTTATTCATTCAAGAATAGATCATGTACATTATGATTTTAGTTATATTCATTGTTTCATATCATTCCAGTTTAGCATACCTATTTAAATACCACCTCAAAACATGGTGGATAAGAAATCTATGGGAACAAAAAGTGGAATGAAATTTGTATAAAAAATATATAACTCCTCCCAATTAGTTTTTTTAGGCATAATCTTCCAAAAAATCTAATCATACTTTTTTAGTAGAGTTCAATGCAATATTGGGAAGGGATTGTCTATCATTATATAAATACTATATCAACTATTGAGAGATGTATATCACACTTCACATCCTATGTAAACCTCATATTCTATAAAAGTGTATGGAGGATGATTAATCTCCCTTAAATTCAACTATTTAAGCATTGATATTATTTAATTATGGCAAATCAAATCAATCCTTAAAGATTGAAAAAAGGATAGAATCATGCTTCAAGACATATCTATAGTGAGATATTATAAAAAGGTATTCCCTAAAGGGTTAAATGTACATCCTCCTAATCAAGAGGTTGATTTCACAATCAGAAATATACATGGACATCTAGCCATATTCAATACTCCTTGATGAATGGATACCTTTAAGATAGAATAACTAAAGAAGTAGTTATAAGTGAATCTGGAAATGGGTTTTAAACACCTATGTGGTTCACTATGGGGTGTGTCAGTCCTCTTCATCAATAAAAAGGATGGATAAATGCACCTCTATATTGATTATTGTGAACTCAAAAAATCATGAAATAGAACAATTATTCGTTAGCATGGATAGATGAAATTCTTGATAAACTACATAGACCACATTATTTCTCTATGGTGTACCATTGGTCAGGATATCACTAATTAAGTGTAGAGAAGGATAATAGTCCAAAAAAATCTATAGAAATATGGAATGGATACTATGAATTCATCATAACTCCATTATGAATGACCAATGATCTAGAAATATTTATAAACATCATGAATATAATCTTTAGATATTAACTAAAAAGATTTATATTTATAGATGATATTATGATATACAAAAAATTAATGGATGAGTATGTGGACCATTTTAATACTATATTAATGGCATTAAGAAAGGAGATGTGATCTGCAATGTATAGTAAATGTGAGTTTTGGATGAAGGAAGTATCATTCTTGGGGTATATTATCACCCGAAAAGGGAAATATTTAGACACTTATAAGACAATGGAAATTAGTATATACCGACATTTTTAATTGAGATAATTAGTTTCCTTGGATTAGTCGGGTATTACCTATGATTTATGAAAAAAATATCATGATTCTGAAACATACTATCCAAGCTAACACATAAGGGAGAATAATTTTTCAAGACAAGTAAATGTGAAGGGAGCATTAAGGAGTCGAAAAAAGAGGGTTATCACTACACCAATACATATTCTACTCTTAAGTGGGTCAAATTTTTTGGTTTACTATGATGATTCAATGAAGTGTTTGGGTTATGTTCTAATATAGAATGATAAGGTGATTTCCTATTCCTCAATGATTTTGAATTTTCATGATCACAAATATCACATTCAATAAATGTATTTGATATTATTAATCATTACATTTATGATCTGGTGAAATTATCTCTATGTGGATAAATGTGTAATATATAATGATCACAAGTGCATCAAATACATGTTCACATAAAAGGAAATTAACCTACACTAATAAATATGGTCAGCGATGATAATTTAATATGAATTCCATATGCATTAACATCTTGAGAAAGGAAAAATGGGAATATACTCTATGTTAGAAGGATCTGATAATTTTATAAATGACGATAATTGAGAAGGATCCAATTTTATTATATTTTCAATGTATTAATATGGGAATAGTAAAATTATATTCATCATACCATTCAAAAATAAAGGTTAAAATATCCATTCTTTAGAGTATCATAGATACCTAGAAATAAAATAAGGATCTATAGAAATAGGTATTGAATAATCTAGAGTTTAACTTTAATGAAAATGTAGTTATATGGTTTGGAATGTGGATATGTGTCCAATAAATACCTTAGATGAAGTGGGAGCTTATTGACGACACACAAGGCTCAACCTTATCTATTAACATGATTAGAACTAAGATATATACATATCTTCAGTAAAACTTCTAGCAAGATAACATGAAGAGGGAGATTACAAAGTTCGTATCTTAATTCTTGGTATGACAACTACTCATGGTTAAATGATATAAGTATAAATATTTGATTCAATTATATCTTATACTAGTATGAAAATTGCAAAAAAAAACATGGATTTTGTAATAGGACTCCCCAGGACACCAAAGGGCAATATCATTATCTGGGTGGTAGTTAATTGCCTTAAAAAGTCAACACATTTCATTTTTTTTCATGTAATATTTAAATCCTGAAAAACACTCTATGATATACATACATAATATGGTGATATTTTATTGACATCCACTCCTTATTATATCTAATAAATATATGAGGATTACCACATGGTTCTAGAGAATACTAGAGCAATCATTGGATACAAGAACCTAGTTTAAACACATCTTATCAACCATATATGGATGGTAATTATGGGAGAACCGTCCAAAATCTAGAAGACTTGTTGAGGTCATGTATAATGTATTTCCAAATATTTTTCAATTTGAACCTCCCCCAAATAGAGTTCCCATATAACAATAGTTTCCATTCTATCATTCTAACGGCACCTTATGAGGTCTATATTAGAAGGGATGTCAGAATATAAAATGCATAGATGATGTTGGAGAGATGAAGATGATGGGACCTACTATTTCCTAATAGTTTAAATAGAAGGTCCAAACCACATATCATCACATGAAATCTATGAAAATTTGACAGAAAATCTATGCTTTCAATCATTAATGAGACCTTGAGTTTACGGATAGAGATCACGAGTTCCTCTACATTTAATGGTGGAAATAATTCATGAGGTTTTCGAAGAAGAGAATGATTAGTCCTAGATAAATCAACACCATTTATAACATTTATTTCATTAGACTGGTGGCCTAATGAATAACACTCGAAACTAATCTATCTCAAGTAAATGATGTGTTCTATATATCTATATTGAGGATGTACATACTAGACCCCTCACATATACTGAATCCTAGGATAATACCATTGTAGAATAAAAATTCCTATGAGGACTAGTCAATGAAGATATTAGATTATTGAGACAACAGTTTTTTGAAAATAGACAACTCACCTGGTCAAAGTGTTATAGTGAAACCAAATATTTTAGGAAGAAACTTAGGAACTATAATAGGAAAGGAAGAAGAAGTACCCTACCATGTTTTCACCTCATTATATAATATTAAATTTTTAGGGAAAAAATTTTTAATGGTGGGGGGATAATTTAACATCCTAAAACATTATTAAACTTTTCATTTTAAATAAATTCAATCTCTTTATCATTTTTTGATGTAGAAAACACTGGGTTTAAATGAGACGTGATACTCTATTAAAATGAAATTATTTAAATATAACCCTTAAAACCTAGTCTTTATATTATAGTATATTAATAGGAAAAAATATATTAATAGATGTACGTTTTACACATGTTTAAAATAAATTCAATTATTATCTACTGATTATAAATTTAAGAAAATTATTTGAAATAAAAAAATGTTTTCTGAAAACTATATCGCTTCTAAAAGGCGGTATAGTCAATCTTTATACTTATAATTTATAATTAATTTTTAAAAATCTAAGAAAATTTATTGGAAAATAAAAACATCATTTTTGAAATATAATTTTCATAATTATAATTGGGTATATTTTTTGGGGTTTTGTAAAGGTTTTATTTTTCATTTAATAGTGAAAAATATATATATTTATTCTTGTTTTTCATAAAGAATTTACAAGAAATTTTTTTTTAATGTAGATTCAAAATTTATTTTAGTAAAATGATATTTTAAAATATCAAAATAAAATAATTTAAATTAATTGCACATTGAATTTTGATATATATTTTTTTCTAACTTTTTTTTTGGATAACTCTTTTATTGACATGTATGTGGGTTTAATTTAAAATTAAAGTATTCCAAATTTGTAGGTTAAATTTGAAAAAATGGATTCTGTATTTTGAATCATAAATATTTATATTATATAATAATATAATCTTAATTTTTTAGTATAATTAATTGCAAAAAGAGTAAAAATTATTTATTGTGGTTAAGGTAATAACATGTTTAATGGGGGTTAAACTAAAAATAAGGATTCAAAATGAACAATTAATTTTAAAATTAAAATTTTATGGTCATATATAGGCATTATATTTTCTATGGTTCTAAAATGGCCCATGTATGAGCATTTTTGAATGAGAGAAACATGGGTGAAATTCATTTTTTTCAAATATTCCAAGTGTGTGATGTCTTATAATTATCAAAGAACACCACCACTCAACTTTGTTCCAAAATTACAAATCCCATTTATTCATATAATACCTAAAAAAATAAATTATCTAATTCTATAACCTTATCATTTAATTCTTTTCTTTGTTATAATTCCATCATAGGAAGGCTTTTGGGTTAAATCATAAGAAGTTGGATGAAGAAAAAGAAATATCCTTAACTGAGATTTTTTTTATTTATTCTTAAACATAAATAAATTCATATTTAACCATGATTATATAAAAAATTATAATACTTATTATGATACATTTTTATGTTATGGTAATGACCTAAAAGCATCTCCTCCTCCCTCAAATGGGAAACAAAACCATTGATCATGTGTACGATGAACTACTATCTAGAAAAGCGACATCATTTCTTTTCCATAAATCATTCCCATGGATAGAAATGTTGATGTATATAATATTTATAAAATATATTAAAATTTTAAAAATAATCTGGAAATATAATTTTACATATACCATCTTAATTCCAATTCCATATTGAATATGATAACATCACTTGTGTTTACGATGAATTACAACAACATGAATCGATGTGATTCTTTTTTCACATATGATTTACATGGAAGTAAATAAGGGTTACTTTTATGTTTATATAACATATTAACTAAATATAGGCCATTATTTAAAATTATTATATCATATAATTTCTTACTTTATCATCCATTGATTAAAAGTTAGCATCGTTCGAGGGTACAATGTACTACCGTCTCACGAAGCGATGTAATTAATTTATTTAATGCATCATATGGATAGTTTGTCTATGTGTATTAAATAAATAATAATAAATTTATTATATAATGATCATAATTGATTTATAAAATAATACTTACCTTCCTTCCATCATGATAATTGATAAATATAAATTTTTTTCATGCATACGTACGGCCTATCGTCTCCACGATTATAACATAGTTCATTTTTCATATCCATATTTCATGGTTGTTCTAGAAAGTATAATTTATTTACAAAAATAAAAATGATTTAATTTTTACTATTAAATATATGATTAATTGATAATATATTTCTTTTTATTCAACTTACCAAAGTGATTTTGGAAATATGAGCCGTTTTTGTGACAATGTATGATGTGAAATTAATTGGTTAAGTAATTGATTATGAAATGGTAAAAATTAAAATAAAACTAATAAAAAAACTAATAAAATGAATTATTAAAGTATACAATTAACATAAGTTTATTATTATGGATAATAATAAATTCAAATGAAAAATCAGGCTCATGGTAAGGGATCTCTCTAAACCACCCTTTCATTTGGGATTTTAACATTCTATATCTAACTGACTTTATCTATATATTACTGTTATGGAATGATTATTTATTATATATATATGACTCTCACATGTATTCCTAGAATGTTCTTCATTCCTTTCACATGATAATATATTACTCTTGATCATTTCCCAAATTATTTTGTTATGAAATTTATAATTTTTATGATATGAATCAAAATTATGAAAACAATTTTTTCCCTAGGTAATTTATATGTTATCCATTTGGATTTATTTCATTATGTGTCACACATATCTCATGAATATTTTTTTATGGGTGCACCCAGATATCATCCCGATGGTTTTATTAAGGATTTATTCTTTTGAGATGTCATATACAGGATCAAGGAGTAAACCTAATAGATTATGGGACTTTCTACACCAGGTCATATTGTATAAGAAGTTAGCCTTAACTCAATTTTATATCATGTTATATGTTGTTTCCACATTTACTATGATTACATGATCTTATGGTAGCAAGTTCATTATGATATGATTCAATATAATTACTGATTACCCTTCTCTTTTATTATATCTTGTTTTACATTTGACTGTCATGTTATATTTCCTTATCATGTTTATTATTGTAATGATATTTTTAGCCCATCTACTTCTTTATGTATTCCCTATATTATCCCATGCAGTTTTATGAGCACAAATTGATTTTGGAACCACACCATTGAGAATAAAATATGGTTTCCATGTTTTATGTTCCTTTTGATGTAATATGAACCTAATTTTCCATAGACACTGGGCCTTTAACACTCTTGTGATATATTAATGGATATTTTTATTTAAGAATAATTTTTGAATATGTGAAAAAGAAATGTCTCACCAAACTTTTTTTTCAACTCAACCTAGTTCTGTAAGAGGAGAATACCTAATTGAATGCTAGGTAAACTGTGTAAAATGATTCCCATGTAACTGATCCCAATCCATGTGTCAAAAACACCACCAAAATCATTTATTTGATCCAAATAATACCACAAAGGGTCATGTGCCTCATTGGGGGATGTGAACATTCTATGAGTGTATGACAGACCCTAAAAATACAATATATTTATTTTATGCTATAACCACAATCATCACATCACAAATCACAAAAAAAAATGATGAAACTGAACCTTTATCACCCGTAAGATCTATCATAGGTAAATACATAAATCTAATCCCCAAACAAAAATGGCACATCTTCGTCAGAATTGGTTGTCGAATTAAAGGATCAAAATTATTATTTCATGGATGCTACTCATATTTGCAACCATCTATAATGTATACTTGAGTCAAATTTTATATAAATTAAAACATAGGTCAAACTATTCTCCCTCAAATCCAAACCGTGTGAACCAACAACAACTCAAGGGTTCATGAGAAGGAGAGAATATATTAGAGTTCTAAACTTGTCTATTAGTCTTACGAGGTTAACATACTATATAAAGGGTTACAATGAGTCTAATCGAAGTTAAACGTCATACAAAAAATATTATGTTTTATTATGCACCTTTATAATTAACTAAATGACCTTATATGGCCAAATAAACAACCTAATATTCATATAAATGGTAAAAAACTCATGAGAGGGAATTTTTTATTAAAAAATGGATGAAACATCATGTCATCATGTCAAATATGTGAGATGTTACATGGAGGAACTCAAATCTTGTTCCATGCATCAAATTTAGGTACACCATATTGGCCTTTATTTATTTCCCATGATGTCATCATTATTATTCGATATAACAGTCATCAATATATCCATAAAAAATGTTACATTAAAATAAATATTTTAAATTAAAAATAACTATTATTTTATTAACACTGCTATTGGTAGGAAACCTCATTCAACAGTAGCCATAATTCCATGTGGGTTAGTAGCCCACGCCCAAAAACCCCCATACACCTTATTGAAATAGATATAAAAGGGACGCACACTCCTCCATTAAGAGGTGTGTGTATATAAAGAAATTAGGGATAATTGATAATTAAATTTTTGTACCCACTTAATTTATACCTTCTCACATCAATACTGAAATTACAATCATTACTTAATTTAATTTCCGAACATGTTATCAATAAAAATAATTTATCAGTAGATGTGTGAGTATTTAAAATTAGTAATGTTTAATATAGACTTAGATGGTATAAAATAATTATGTTGGAATATGTGATAATGTTTTAAAATGAGAAACAAAAAATATTAATTTATTAATTTTAAACACCCATGTGAATGATTTTTTAAATGAATAAAGTGGCATGTTTAAAAAATAGTGACATTATTATTCAATAATTTTAATTATATAAACGTAATTTTAATATTTTATATTTATTTTATGTAAAATGTAAATTATAATTATATTCGTATTCAAAATAATAAGCATGCCTTATTTTTCCATATTTATCATCTGGAAAAATATCACAAAATTTGAATTCAATTCTCTTGATATTTCGTGATGTAATTACGTGAAATATGAAATATATGTTTTAATTCATATCAAATCAATATATCTCATAGAAGGTAACAAAGAAAAAACCCAGAAGCCCTTCAAAATAATGAAAGGGAGATGATCTCCCCAGAAAGTCATACTGATGGGATACTAAATTTAGAGTTCCTCACATAAAATGATACATGGATTCTATACAAGAGTTTGAAATAGACATATGGTGATCAAAATGAGTTTGTTCTTCCCATGATCCATGGTGAATAAGATGCATTTTTCATCCAATACTATAAAAGGGTCATAGACTACAACTCTCCTATATAGTGAATTATATCTTAATTAAAGTATTTTTCTATTGGGGTTACAAATGATGATATGCCTGAAAAATAATACATGAAATTCAATGAATCAAACATAACCATGAAATAGAAATATCTCTTGAAAGGGTATAAAAAAATATTATTATCTCACATTACCATATCTTATTATAGTTAATAAAAGTGATATTTTGATTAAAAATCATCATTATTATCCTACTGGTTATATATTAGAATCTTCTAATGTAAATAATACATTCCATGAAAATAATAATGGTAGGTGAAGAATCCCAGGATATGATTCTCATGGTGGATGTATATTTCATTGGTTCCATGGTCGATGATGTGGTTGATACATGGGGAAAAGTCTAAATGAATATCACAATACTATAAATATATGATCAAAAACTCTGAGGAATATGCATGATTCATGTTATAGGTGTTGTTCTAAGTAACACTAGTCCCATGTATTAAAAACCCCAGAGATCATTTATACACACTATAAATAACACCTTAAAGTAAGGAAATATATATCAAACACTGTTGATACATCTATTAACGGGAAATAAAAGTAGGTAATTTTTTCTGAGAATCATGAGACATAAAATGATAATTTAACATACCTAAAAGGGATTTGTTTTTCATTTGAATATATTAAAATCATATTTGGAAACAATTGGGGAAATTTACACCACTTATGATATATTTTATATTGACTATTTCATAAGATTTATATTTATGATGTCGTAATGATAAAATTGTTATAATTTTTTTACTAATTCAATTATTGTTAAATAAAATATTTTAAATGGGTTACCTAAATGGAATGAATATTTGTGTGAAATATATTGGAACACACATTTCATTAAACTAAATAATTTTTTCTTAATATTAAACCAACAAGATCAATTTTGAGTGCTACATCAGGCCCTGTAGATCTAATATAGGGGACTACTGAAACATGTTTTTCTTTATATGACTAGATAATATTCATTTTATGATATTATTTTAGACTAAATTAAGTAAATAGAAATTTAATTTTTCAATGATATATACAAGAATGAGTATGATACCAAGACTCTATTAGAGATAAATTATAAATATATGTGCATTACATTTAATAAATTAATTTAGATACATGCCCTTTAAAAACTAAAAACAATTTCACATGAAATGTATTTTATATATAAATAAGGGTAATTGAAACCCATGTGATATTATATAGTGTACCAAAAATTTATAATTTATGTTACGATTGATTAGGACATATTGGTTCAAGATTGATGTAAAAAATAATTGAAAATTCAAATGCATAATCAATAAAGTTCCAAATGTTTATTCATCTAATAAAAATTCCATGTGAGGTTTTTTCAAATGGAAGGATGGTTATGGTACCATCAATACTTATGTTAAGGAAAAAATTCTAACTGTTATAGAAAAAATTCAAGGATATATATGTGGTAAAATTAATCCATAGTGTGGAAAATTTAAATATTATATGGTATTAATTGATGCATCCATTATATAGCCATACCTATGTTTGTTTTCAGCATATAATGTATCTATTTTATGACTTCCTTTAGAAATAATTGTATTGATAGATAAATTCATTTATTATCTCACCAAAAAAAATTTAATCCTGACAATGTTAGAAAATATACATGTAATGATTTCAATGATTAATTTATAGAAATGGGGATTATATGTAATGTCCTCTACCTAGAATCCACTATGCTGGTGCTTCGAGCTAAGTCGTCACATGACCTCAAGCCTAAATTCCCATACGCCAGAGGTTTATGATTAGCAACGAGGTTCTAATGAGTCATGTAGAGATACTATACCCTCATTACCAGAGTAAGACACAACAAAAAACAATAAAAACCACAGAAACAATACGGGGAAATAAAAAACCTTTCATAACTGAACATTTCTGAGACATGGTAACAAAAGAAATCAAATACAACCATGTCATTCCATACTAGTTGTGAAAAGTGAAGAACACCCAATATAAGTTAAATGACCAAATCCACTAAAGGGTCTCGAGTCTTTGTATGCATCCTTCTCTAAGTATATCTCGAGCCCAACTCATCATCACATAGTAAGGACGTTTCCCCTGTCCAAACCTGCAACAAAGAAATCTCTCGGGTACCCAACGACGACCCATGTAGTGTGTGAGTAAAAAACTCAATAGGCCACCATAAAAAATGTATACAAAATATCTAGTTTGATAGATATTTCATGAAGTACAAAATAAATGGTATGTTTACAAGGGATAGTTTGGAGGACATTGGTTAACATGGATCATTTAATTCATGAATAACATTATTACAATTCCATTTCATATACCATCTTTACCACATACTCCATTTTTAACACATTCTATTTGGGTTAGGCATATACATCATCTATACATGGTCTAAGGAAATCGACCCTTATGCATAGGGGAAATAAGTCAAGTCCCTATCTCACTAGGTCTACAAATATTACATTAAAAAATTATCCTCACCTAGAAGTATTAGTCTCGGTGGATGCAATTTCTATAGAAATAGAGCCTCGGTCCCATTCCTCAACCAATGCATTTATGGGGTGGAGATTATAGCCTCATTCTAACTCGACCTGTGGGTGTCAAACCTCAAGTCAATAACCCACTCTACCATTCCATGTTCACATTCTTATTTATCAAATCAGCACGACCATATCATAACACAACCAAGCGTAAATAATTCCATTGAAGATCACAATAAATAACAAAAAACATGGGAATTAATACTATGACATAAACCATTAATAAATTTACCATTTACAATTTATAAACATTTATCCAAATTCTTATTCTCATTCCTTAACCCCTTGTGTGTATTCAATAACCCCTATTACTTATCCAATATTCATAAATTACTATATATTAACCGATTAATCCATTTATCATTTCACAAGCATTAACCCACTTATGCAATACATTCACAATTCATGTCTTACAATGAACTACCAATTTATTACATTCAACCCCTTAGGGATACCTCATAATTTCCAACTGTAAACCCAATCAAAAAATTCATCCATTTTACATTCTATTTACCAATTACAAGTTCGCCATCTAATATGCACTAATCCTCTTCAGCATTTCTAACCAATGTTTATTTAAAAATCAAAAAAATCTCATTAGACCCAATTCACTCATTTTCATTCCATTCCAAACAACCCATTATTACCATAGCACCCAATGCACAACTATCATTATTCAATTTACAACTTAATCAACCATTAAAAATATGTTCTTCATGGGTTCCTCACTTTACTCGGAAGTCCTTCACTTAACCATACCACTCTCTAGGTCCGATATTGCTGTTGAACCCCATGGATGGCCCTAAAATGGTCATGTACTCCTCTACGCATCCCATGGGGATTGTTGGGGTTTTAATTGGTCTCATAGATGCCCATTTTAATCAAACACTCCAATGAAACCAATAACACTTTTAGTGAAAAAGAAAAACACAAGCTTCGATTATCAAATCTAAAATAAAACTATGATATAATACCTGTAGACCTCCTACCTCAAATTCGATGATGAGAGAACTATTAATCATGGCCTTGGATCTAGATTCAAACACCCCTTGAATCACCAACTTAGGTTTAACTAGAAAGGGAGTGTTTTAGGTCATCAAAATGAGATGGAAGAAACTGAAAACCTCAATCTGAAAATTAGAAGCAAGAGGAGCGTTAGACGTACTTGAGGATTCGATCTACAACCAACGGTCCTTCAAAGAGCCAATAATCGAAGGATAACCACCCTTGGGATGTTTGGTTCATCCAAGATCGTCACTAGGGTTATAGGGGGTGGAATGGAGGAGAATCCTGAGTTGGGGTTTAAAATCCTAGGATGGAATTTTTTTAATTTTCTCAAAAATACTGGGCTAAACATTTTACCCACACGGTTTTCCAAACCATCTACAAATAATGTGTGAGACACTATCTAAAAAACACCGCTTAACATAGTTTCTTAGTGATTCTTTAGGGATTTCTTAACTGTGAAAAAAACATGGGCAATCCTCTGTCCATGGATTCATGGTTTCCTAGAATTCCCGTAAGGTTTTCACTAACCGTGCACAAATAGTGAAACATGTATATGAACTCTATTTTCTTACTATTTCATGTCCCAAACCCCTAAAACACCCCTGATCCTTCCCATAATCATGGGAAAAAACCTATCAGGACAAAAAGAAGAGGCCCAAACAAAGACATAAACAAAATCAAACCTTATGAAAATATACTACCTTACAACCTCCCCACCATATAATAGCTCAACCTCGAGCCGCTCTTCCAAGAATCACTATGATTCCATAACTAGAGGTCATTACCCTAGGAATGCCTATCCATTCCAATCATCCAGTTTTTTAGTTTCACATCACAATTCCCACCGAACACAGATCATAGGAACCGACTTTCCCCACAAGTATTCCTCACCACAACCACAACATTAATTGAATAATACTCAAGTATGCATCAACTTCGAACATAACCAACCACCAGAAAATCATAGTGAAAACATATACAATAGTTACTATCTCACAAAACATAGGAACATCACACACAACCTCACATCATCATGGAGGAACCAATTGGAACCCCCTCGGCCTGATCCTCCACACAACTCTTGTCCCAAATCACTTGTCATCCTTTTCCTATGTTTTCCCCAACTCTAATGATGACCAAACTCAACATCTCCAAAAGGATAATTCATGGTCCTTTTAACCACACTTCCCAAAATACTTTGATCCAACACTATTGAGGAAAGATCATTTGATTCTCATCTCAACATTGACATCACCTGACGTGTTCCGACATACCATGCTTGGACATCCATAGGGGAATTACCCTGCATTGTCATCCAGCCACACCGTCAAAACTATTCGGGTGGACATTCCTACACTATCCATTCAAGGAATAAGATCAACATGACGACAATGAGGTACAACATCATTTCAAAAAGTAACTTTCTACTACAACATGAACCCAAAGGTGGGTCACTCTCACCACACCCCTTCGAGTATACCATATCTGGTCGGAACACATCTAACTGGCATGTCCCAGAACACCCGCCTTATATAGATGGTACACTACCCCTTTATCACCTTCCCATAGTGATTAATAACTTGAATACTATCATTGTCATCCCACACAACCACTAAGATCATTCCCTAAATTCCAGAAGAATTATGTAATTACAACATTACTACATTTCAGACTTCATTGGGCTTCACCCTTGGGATGAAACCACATCACAATGCCAGGGTTCCATCAACTTCACGATGTTCTAAAACCACCCAAAAAAATTACCTATGTATAACACTGATATTATTTTGGGTAATAGAAAATATCCTCTCTTGCCAAAACCTATTTTCATATCCAACCACATCCTTCTACGAATTCAACAAAGACATCACAAGATTCACATGAAACCACCCAGAGCTCGAATCCAACAATCGGCCCATCAGTCACCACATCTAAGTCCCACATTTCCTCTATGGGGAACCTAACATGTACCTAAATGGTTCCTATTTGGAATTGTGGTGCCATTACATCAAATCAGTGTTCTCCTCTTCTCATCCGTGACTATATTATCACTCCCCACCTTAGAAATGTAGTAACCATTTCACCCCACGAGGGATTCTAACCACCAAATCATTCACCAGATTACAATATGAACCCCAAAAAATAGACATGTCCATCTATATTTTTCCCCAAACAAGTAAACAAACATCACCTAGTTCCTGTTCTAGGATTTCGTGAACAACACCCATGGAGTTTGTCGACACTTGGTACATCCTGAGGACCTCACCCAAAGCCATGAGGGGGGGGGGTACCTCCCATCATCAAGATCCACACATACCGTTTCCATGTGAGTAAACTTCATGATGTCCCTCATTCAACCAAACAATTTCAATTCTATTGGAGTAAATCTAGATCTTCTTAATGTACCTAGGATGATATCAAGATATTGGTCAGGATTGTCACTAACTAAGGTATGATAAGAAATTTTCAAATATCACCACCACCCCCTTATCCCTTTCTGATGTCGAACTATGGGACGCCATGACCTGTCAGGGATCTCAAGATCCCTTACCAAACACATCTCATCAACACTTAACCACCACTTCTCAAGTGGGACTTCCAACCAATTATCACCACTACACTATGAAAAAATCACATGGTAGCCATGAACCAATGTTTCAGGTGGCCCTACCTCCACCAAACCACTCAAATTCTTCTTATGTGTCCTTGATAGCTAACAACTGAAACACAATGGTCTACTACACCAATCAAACCAACATTATCTCACAAATCAACCTTTATCTATGTGTATCCCATCACCCAGTTACATACCTAACCACGTATCTTGGTTATTCAGCCTCATATACCTTGAGGCGGCCTCTGCATCTCACCCCAAAACCAAACCATTATTATAAATAAGTTCCTCCACGTGACCAAACTCACATCGAGTGTCACAATCAAGAGAAATGATATAACTATATTTTAGCCACCCTTTTATCTTCCATTCAAATACGACTTCGATTCCTCTATAAATTATCATCCAATTAGGTGATTTAGGAATCCATATGATACAACCCTTAAAAAAACTGTATCACCTATCACAAACACTTTGATTCCCTTATGAATGAACCAAGAACAAGTATAGAATTTACTAAAACATGGAAGTCCTTAGTATGAATTGAAACCACCTCCAAAGAATCTCCCATACTTCATATTATAGGGTAATTCCACCGCTGGACTAACCTCCCATGAGGTCGCCCTTGATTTTCAGAAACTACCATTATGTAACCACAAATTGAGTATCACCACCAACCACAAACCTCCCCACTTATTCTGATAGGACAAACTCGTACCAAAAAACACACTGAGTTCCACTATCAATATTGAAAACATCTATACTCCCGACACACAACCAAAACCACTAGGATCCCTACCCGACCAATATCATATGACAACTTGAAGGTTTAATGATTCATAATCCCTAGAATTGAGTCACAAACAAGAAAAGGCATTGGTCCTCTCTCCAAACCACACATATCAGGACACGAACAAAGCAATGTTAGTTAATGTCACTCTCTCCCCCATGCTGATGCACACTATGACTAGCGCACCAAACAACCATTTACCATAGGTTATACACTAAATGTGTACACATTCATCAGTACCATGAGAAAAAAACCCTCTCTATAATTCAATATCAAACTCAAAAAATCTCTACTCAGAAGATCACTAAGACCCAGGCACCATCCTTAGGGTCCAATATGCACTACGTACAGTCAAGAACCCCGAGAGTTTCAACACTCAAATTAACGAACACCACCTCACAACCTAATGACCACAACCCCGAAATGGGTTCCCTAAACACACAACCAAGGACATGTCATAACCGGTAAGGCCTCACAATCCAAATACAATGTCTCAAACAAGCGAACTCTTAATTCCCAACCCACACATACAAGGGTCACACCGACAAAACAAAGGATAGCCACCTTTTCACACAATCATCCCCATTTTAAACATATCATTCACCCGACACATCGAAGAACGAACTTTATGATATAACCAAATATGGAAAAGATCTCATGCTATTAACCTTAAAAACCATTATCCATACTCTATCCCAAGGTTCATCATTACACTTTTAATAGTACCATCTACCATACCTATATTGGGTCATTGTTAACATGGGGTAACCAGTTTACATAATCACACGTCTTATGTCAACACCTCTTCAAACCAATTCTTCTTTTACAAAATGATCCCTTACACTTAGGCACATTTCCCATTTCAAAACATGTACCAATAACCATTTTAACTCATTTAAAACTTTCATTAGGAAATATTCATTAACAATTTCACCATCATTATGAAATATTTTTATTTTAGACACTGAATCAACCTTTACAATTTATCACAACCCAAAATTTTATCCCGATCATAACATTTCTTTATACATGATGTTACTTAACTATTAATTTTCATTATTTTCATTCAACCACATACATTACCATTGTTAGGAATTATTTTCTTCATATTAATGAAGGATGTAAAATGTATTCTACTCCTTATTCCCTGTACACCCATCCTATGTGTGTGACTATAATGATTCATGCCACCTATATCCCTCGGTGCCTAAAATGATGGACGAATGAAAAAATAATGCCATTTAAGAAATGATGAAAATATCATAAATCAGTCAAATCAGACAACAGTTGCATCACCCAATGGTAAAATATCATTCAACTATAACAATACACATCAAGAACAATAATTACCACCTTGGGTGACTTGGTTTTTCCCGCATACATGGGTTTGATACTCCCAAGAACGAGTTTATCACCAAGTCCCAACACATCCTTATATCATTTTTACTATCCAAAAATAGAAAAAGTTGAAATACCTCCTTTGATACAACTTTTAATGTCCCCAACCTGGAGGCCACTATACTGGTGCCCTGAGCCGAGTCGTCACCTGACCTCAAGCGTGCCTCCTTGTATGACAGAGGTTTCCGACTAGTGGATAGGGACTAATGAGTCTTGTGGTAGACTATACCCACTTTACCAGAGTAAGATACAATAGAAAAAATATAAACAGTAAAAAAATATGGGGTAACAAAAAAACATTCATAACCAAACATTTACCAAACATGGTATAAATAACCAATCAAATACAACAATGCCATGCCATACTTGTAGTGAAAAGTGAACACAACCCAAAATAATAAAAATGGACACATCCCTAAATGGGTCCCGAATCTAAGTTCATATCCTTCTCCAAGTACATCCTGAGCACAACTCATCATCCTATTGTAGAGTCTTTTCCCTTTTCCTAACCTTCAAATAAGAAATCTACTCAGGTATCTGACGACGACCAGAGCAGAGTGAGATTACAAAACTCAATAGGTCACCACCAACTATGTCAAAAAAATATCTAGTCTGATAGATAGTGCATGAAATACAAAATAAATGGTATGTAAAAAAGGGATAGTTTGGGTGTCATTGGTTGACATCGTTAATTTAATTCATGACTAACAATATTCCAATCCCATTTAATATACCATCTTTACCACATACTCCATTTTTAACACATGAACTTTGGGTTAGGAATATACCTCATCTATACAGTGGTCTAAGGAAATCAACTACTGTGAATATGGGAAATAAGTCAAGTCCCTATCTCATTATGGATAAACATATCACATCAACAAATTATCCTCACCTTAAAGCCTCAGTCTAGGTGGATGCAACCATTAGGGGAATAGATCCTCCGTCCCCATCCGTAACCCGTGAATTTATGGCGTGGAGTTTAGATCCATAGTCTAACTCGACATGTGGGAGTAGAACCTCAAGTCAATATCCCACTCTACCAATCCATGTGAATATGCTTATTTATCGAATCACCACAACCATATCATAACGCACGAAGAATAAACAACACCACTAGAGATCATAATACATAAAAAACTACATGTGAATTAATACTATTTTATAACCCGTTAAAAATTTTACCATTTAAAATTCATATCCTTTTATCCAAATTTCCATTCTCATGCCATAACACCTTAAGTTTATTCAACAACCCCTATTCCATGTCCACTATTCATCAATTACCATATATTAACCAATCTAGACCATTTATTATTTCACAAACATTTACCCACGTATGCACTACAAGAACAATTCTTGTCTCACAAGGCACAACCACATTATTACAATCATACCCTTAGGGATACCCCATAATTTCCATGTATTATCCCAATCATGAAATTTATCCACTTTCCATTCCATAGACCAATTACAAGTTCACCATATAATATTCACTTATCATCTTAGTCATTTTTATCCAATGTTCATTAAACAATAGACATAATCTCATTCAACCCAATTCACCCATTTTCATGTCATGCCAAACAACCCCTTATGCCTTTATCACCAATGGAAAAACTATCATCATTTCATTTAAAACTTAATCAACCATAAGAAAAATTTTATTCATGGGTTACCCACTTTACTCAACAATACTTCACTTAACCATACAACTCTCTAGGTCCGAGATTTCCGGTGCACCCCATGGGTGGCCCTAAAATGTTCAAGTCCTCCGGTATGCATCCCATGGGGATCATGAGGGTTTAAATTGGTCTCCTAGAAACCAATATTTTTTTATCAAATACTATAATGGAACCATGAATAGAATTGGGGAAAAGAAGAAGAGAATCTTCAATGCACAAATCTAAAATAAAACTATAGGATAATACTTGTAGACCACCCACCTCAAATTTGATGATTAGAGCACTCATAATCATGGAATTGGATCAGTATTAAAAACCCCATTGAATGCCCAACCTAGGAATCACCGAAAAAGGGGGGTTTAGATGTTCAAAAGGGGGTGTAAGAAACTACAAACCTTAATCTAAAAAATACAAGAAAGAGGAGTGTTAGACTTACAAGGGGCTTCGATTCACAACCAATGACGCTCCAAACAGACAAGAATCCACATAGAACTACCCATGGGAAGCTTGGTTCATCCAATCTCATCACTTGGGTTTTAGGGGGTGGAAGGGAGGAGAATACTGAGATGGTGTTTAATATTTTGTGATTTCATTTTTTTAATTTTCTAATAAATACTTGGCCACACGGTTTACCCACACGGTTTTCCAAAATGCGTGCAAACTATGCATGAGACACTTCCCGGAAAACACCCCTTCCCATGGTTTCCAGGGGATTATTCATTGTTTTATTAACCATTTTCCAACCATTTTCAAGCCTCTGTCAATGGTTTCATGGTTACTTGGAATTCCGACGCGGTTTGCACTAACCGTGTGCACACTGTGCAACAAGCCCGAGAACTCAATTTTCTTCCACTTTCATGTCCCGAACCCCCAGAACACCCCTCAGCCTTCCCATAATTGTGGGGAAACACTTATCTGGACAAAAATTTGGGGGGGTAAGCCAATAATTGAAAAAACATACATTAAGAAAATCTGGGACCTTATATTATTGCAATGAAAAATTTCTCCCATGTGTATACAAAAAATGGTTTAGTCGAATCACCATTATTTTAGCTCAAATACTCTTTAAGGTTTATATAATATAAAATTAGTAATGAATAATTGAGTATAATTAATATGGCATTCTGGATAAAATAACAGTCATGCCATGTAATCAATAAATTGAGAAGGAAGTGTATAACTAATAAGTAAAAGTAAATAACTGATAGCACTTTCCATTTAAGAAATAACATGAAAATTATTATAATATAAGTAATAATACATATTTAAATGTACATAACAAGAAATACATTCCATTTAATAAATAAAGTGAGAATGAAATGAACCCATATATTTTGTGATAGTGAAAATTCCATTGATAATAATAACAGAATACTTAATGAAGGCAATGCTTAATTATTGGATTCCATGTTTCCTACCTCATGGAACAATTACTGTTAATCCCTTTAATTTTTTTTTAAACATACTGGTTGAAAACCCCACTAAGTCTATCCAACTAATTTATCCCATGAGACTACAAATGCATTGACGGGATTGCATTTATCAACTCCCAACCCATGTTATTCCAGTCCAATGAATTCCTCATTAACTGAATAATTAATTTAATATATATATATAGTTTTCCTTATCAAATATCCTTATTGGGTAAATGATACATATTTTTAAATATTTACATATTCAATTAAATAACAATCAATGTGAACACCCTATGTAAAAATGCTATTTGGTTTATGCAATAACCATATCTACGATAAATGATATGAATAATTTAGGGGAAAGTTAATGTCCAATGTTCATAGGAATGTGAATATTTTAATGGGACTAAAAAATGAATCAAATATGTGAATTTCAATACTATCCTTAATCAAAGAAATCATAAACCATCCGTATGAATAGTACGTATGGTATCAATACAATATATCCCATGTGGAGTGAGAATAAACGGTTATTGTAAATGAGGAATTAAAAAAAGATCATTCAGATCATTTTGAGTAAAATATTCAATTTATTCTAAAAATTATTTTCAAAATACATTTATTTTAAATTTAGTTTCAAAAACAATTTCTTTAAAAATAAAATTCTAATGATGAAAAGGTAGCTTCAAAGGAACAATGGAGGGTAATTATGTACAAGTCGTATAAGGTAAAAAATATTCATTTTGGATTTGTAAAAAGGATAGGAATGTGAGTTTCTTAAAAAGTGAAAATAATATTCCATTGAAAATATGTTTTAATTATTTTGTAAAATCTCTATTAATAATTAATTTTTTAAATAATCTTTCTTATATATGCTTGTTTTGGAAAACATATTACCAAACGATGATATAAATAATGTCGGGTTATCATGAAATTTTTTTCTAAAACACTTTTTGTACCATAGAGTGAAGAAATGGTACTACTAATTGAAAAATATTATTAATAACCATTGGAGATGAAATTTATTTTTTTAACAATGATAAAATAATTTCATTCAATCGAAATTTATGTGTAAAAAATCCTAAATAAAATTGGGTTGTGGTGTAATCCAATGTAGAAAATCATAATATGGAAGTGAAAATCATCAAATCAATTGATTATGTGCATCAAGTATAAATCAAAATAAAATAAGTGTAAATAAAAAAATAGAGAGTCAAAAGTTATTACACACATATCATAGAATATTAATAAAAATGACGATTTAATATAACCCAATGAAAAAGAAGTCGAGTTATGAAATTCTTTACCACCTGGTAACTTTTAATTTAAATCACCTTAGATGAAATAATTAAAATAAAAAAATAAAATAGAATTATTAATAAATTATTAAGATTATTACATGTAAAAGGGAAGTATATACAACAAATAAAAGTCCATTTGTCCATAATAACAAATATTTCTCAATGGAATGTACATTGAGACAAAATCCATTACCTTGGGTTTCCATTCAGATGAACATCCTTTAAAATCCTATATAATGGTTATAATCATGTTATTAACTTATAAAATAACCATATTAATATTTATTATATAATATTTGATACTTTTATTATATAAAATTACACACTCATTAATAATAATTCATTATTTTCATCATTTCGTGTAATAACATCATTTGTTTTTCAAGTATATTTTGACTTGTTATTTTTTATTCATCTTAAATAGATCATGGTTTAATAATTTATAGAATTTAATCCACAATATAAATATAATATATATTAATTATATAATTATTTATACCGATTCATAACATTTAGTGATTGCAAATAGAATACACCATTCATATAGATGATATGCCGCACGAACACATGAACACCCTTTCAATTTTCTTATCACCTTGAAACAAATAAATATAATTGATATATATGTATATTATAATTAATATATCATATTTATATAATATACATAAATTATTTTAATTAAACCCATCCTTAATAAATTCCATGTAAATCGTGAACGAATCACATCGCTTTGGGGAGGTGGTAGTCCACACATCTTTGAACTATGTGATCAATTCCAAAAAATAGAATTTAGGAAGGTAGACATTATATAATTATTGAAAGATAATATAGAAATAATAAATATCATAAAAATAATAGAAAAATTATATATCAATAATTCTCCCAAACCTTAAAAGTTGTTAATGGATAAATGAATGACATTGATTTGTGAGAAGGAAGTCCATCGTACATACAAATGATGACCGCATATCCCATTTGATGGAAGTGCATAATGATGTTGGTCCCACTATAAAAATAAAAAACATATCAGTATATTGAATATGCTGACATTATTATATATTCATTGTAACACCTGAGACTTTTATGTTATATAAATCATCAAAGAATCTTTTTCTACACAACACTTGCTTGGCTTGCTTTACACGCAATCGCGACCTTCCTCGATAGCTTGTGTCGCACGCAATACCGAGTTTCACTAAACAACAATATGCTATTAAAACTAGCCGTTATGAATAGTAATAACCACTTTTTGAAATTTTATAAATTTTATTTTTCAAAATGGAATTCATTTTTGGACTCAGAATATCGAAATTAGCCTAGGGTGAAATTTTGGTATTTTTCTGAAAACATTCAATTTTTGATGAATAGTGAAACCACTAAGTGGTAGGTTAAAAACTGAATTTTGCATAAAAATTAATTTTACCGCTTCTGTGAATGGAATTTCAAAAATCCGACAGATAGGGTTGATATCAGTAAGTAAAATGTGGTTCAATGAGATAAAAATAATTTTTTGGTGAATAGTAACTTTTTACTATTTTTACCGCAGTTAATAGTAAATAGGGTAACTAAGGGTAAATATGATATTAATATTACCCTAACACATGTCCTAATTCTATTGGACAAGTGTAATTCAACCAAAAACAAACTTAGGAATAAAATATGACCATTTAGGCCCACTTGGATTAGATTAGGACATTTATTATTAATTTATTTAAAGAAGGGTTAAAATAGTTAAAATCAATGTTTAATAAGTAAATCATTTTTAATATGGTGTTATACATAAGCTAAATTAGATTTTAAATATTCATTAGAAATCTAAAAAGATTTCCTACATGATGGTATTTTATTTGTAATTTTTAAACATCAAATAATGTAATTTATTTATGACACAAAGATGATGCAGTAATTATCTTATTAATGAAATATTGACATAATTGATAATATAAATACCAAAATAAATGTAATTTAAGACTTTTTATGAATTCCAATAATTTTATAGGTTACTATGATATATTAGTGTTGATTTAATCAACTTGTTTCGAACATATAATTTTTTTATGACTTTCACAAAAATCATATATCAAATAGTGTCAAAATTGACACAAAATAGTTTTTAAATCAAATATTATATTATTAATTGTTATATTATTCCTAAAAATCTAAGGTTCGGCCAAATGACTTAGATAAGGATATATATATTAATAATAAACAATTTGGGGTTCGTTTGGCATGTTATAGTAAGTGTATTAACGATATGGAGAAAGAAAACAAAAAGACATGGTAAAAGTTAAATTATTTAACTTAGAGTTAAATCTAATTGATAAGGTTAAAATAATACCCTAAACTTGTCTAAATCCTATTGGTTGATAGGCTTTCGACCCATACCCACTTTAGCTTCGAAATAAGACCCTTTGGAACCATTATAAACCGATTTTGACTTTAATATAAAATAATATTTTGAGATATTCCTAAGGTGCCCCTCTCCTCCCTTATAAAAGGGCACCTCCTCCCCCTCCTCCTCACACCAATTTGAGCACTCAAGCTCGGCCAAACCCTGCCATTTTCTCCTCTCCACTTCCCTATAATAATCCTAGAGGTCCTGGTCTTCTTCAAAGACCAATATTAGTTCCCTAAGTGGAGGATTCAAAGAGGCGTTCCAAAGAAGAGGTAATATCCATTACCGATCTTTTCAATTTCTTTCTTTTTCAACTTCTTCTTCTTTAGTTGTTTCATGATAAAGTAATAAAATCAGTATTAATTACATACTGATATGTTATTATAAATATGAAACAACCCTAATTCACCTTCTATCCATCCTACGGAAAAATGAAATCACCGCGCGTGCGTACGTACGGAATACCGTCTCCATGCCGTGGTGTAATCTATTTTTCCACCATCACTTTACAAGGATGGGTATAATGGTGTAATGAGTAACTATTTATGATTATTATAATGTAATATTGGTACTAAAATAATATATATATACTCCAATACAGTTCCAAGATCATAGGAACGATATCATCACTCGTGCGTACGTACGGAATACCGTCTCCACGATGTGATGCGACTCATTCTACATGATCATCATTAAATAGTAATTATATAACTGAATTTAATGAATAAATATGATATATGTTACACTAATACCATTCTGGATATAAGGTATCTATAACCTTAAAAGAAGAATAAGAATGTATTCGGCAAAACACGCATAAGAACAAAAGGCAATAAAAACCCGAGTAACAAGTAACAATGAAATATTACTAACAAGAAGCTAAGAATATGACCATATATGATATCATATCAATATGTATGATTCTGGAATAAGTCAATAACATTATTTAAACCATTATACAGGAGCTTCGGACACGTACAAAGCAAATCGGACCTAAGTTAAGGGAAATATCACAATCTCATTTTTATCCGAGATTGTTTATTAGTAAGTATTTACTGGGGTGTATTTTATCATCCACATCCATGTTTCATCAAAATGTAATATTATTTCCATCCACCTACAATTGGTTAAATCCATTTTTACCCTTCGGTGAGTTTTTAGTAATATGTATGAAAGGAATCTTTTGTCGTATGAGGTACTTTTTGACTTTTCCGACAAAAGTACGAAGAATGATTTTTTAACTTATACGGCATGAATGGATTTTTAAAACAAAATTTCCAAGAATCTTCCTTTACAAGTTTTCAAGTTTATTTTTAATCAACTTCTTTTATTTTAAAGTCGTATGACATGTTATTAAAGGAAAAAAATTTTGAAGAAGAAAGGATATTTTCCTCAAGAATGGAGTTCAAGTGTTTTATCAAAATTATTTTCCATCTAACATAATAAAGGGTTATGTTTTAATCCCTATTATTACATTGGTTTGATTATGTTGTGATGGAAATATTTTTATTAATTCCTTTATCTTATATGAATTGTTTTATGATGTCATGTTGTTTAAGAATCCCATTTTTATTACATGGGTTACGCTATGATGTATGGTTTATGATTTGTGGCACACATAAGAAAGGATTCATTATAAGATGGGTGGGACCTATATCTCCCTCCAATGCATTGGGTAAATATTTTATATCTCATGAGATAGGCATGGCTGCAACGAAAGGTTATTTCGGTTCAGTGATACAGGACTGAAACGAGGAGTGAACTCGGTTCAGAAAGGGAATTTGTCCACTAAGATAGTCTTGGCACTGAGTCATGACTGAAAAGAAATGATTTTCCATGATTATGTGTGCATTACACAAAGTTTAAAGTTTTATGTTATGATTATGGGGATCTCATTTTCACTTCTATGATTTATTCCATGTTAAGATATTATGATCTCTTTTTCAGTTTTTTATTTTCAAAAAAGATATGATATGATTTTTATTTCCTTTATTTGCCCTTGCTGAGCATTTGAGCTCACCCTTTTATGTTTTCTTTTCCCCAGGCCAGGAAGATGGATATTAAGTAGAATATGCTAAAAGGGACCCTAGATATGATGAAATAAATGGGAGACACTGTAGAAGATTTATGAACCATTTGTTTATGTTTCCTAGTTTCTAAAGACACTATACCTATACGGTCCTTTGTGGTTTTGTCATATGTAGTAATAAGTGTGCTTCAATTTTGATGTATTAACAATGTATGTAAAGTATGGGTCGTTATAGTTGGTATCAAAGGAAAGTTATAGTCAACCTTTGGAAACTAGGTTGTGAAAGCCTTAGTAAAAACCCTAAGGATAAGTCTAAGCATATAACACAATCTTAGTGTTTTAGAAATGGCCTTGAATAATCTAGGATAAGACCTTAAGAATGAAAATTTTATTCTTGAATTATGTGGTTTTCCTATTATAATTAGTGTTGCTCACACTATTCTTCTTGGTTTTAGTCAATGGCTGGAACCCGAAGGAACCGTGTTAATGCGGAATGCGATGGGCAATGCAATGATTGTCCCCCTGAGCAACCAAACGATATGGGAGCTGGAATGCAAAATCTTGTAGCCATGCTCACACAACTTTCTCAAGCTATGAATCATGCAGGACTTTCAAACGAGCAAAGGAAGGAGCAACATTCTGCTGAATCCTTCATGAGGCAGCGTCCACCTTCTTTCAGTGGGTCTACTGATCCATTAGTTGTTGAACAATGGATTAGTACTACTGAAAAGATATTTTCAGTTCTTCAATGTTCTGAACATGATAAAGTCATCATAACAGTGTATCGTTTGGAAGGAGATGCTGATCAATGGTGGACTCTTATTAAGAATACGAGGCAAAGGGATGAAATTGAGTCTATGGAATGGGACGAGTTCAAGAACTTATTTTTCAACAAGTACTTCCCTCGTATTCTCTGAAAAAAGATGGAGAAAGAGTTTCTTGAACTAAAGCATAGGGATGATGAATCTGTTGGTACCTATGAAGCAAATTTTACAAGACTTGCAAGGTACGCTTCTGGTATTATTATCCAACCTGAGAGTAAGATCGATCGATTCTTTAGTGGCTTAAAACCAAGTCTTCGAAGGGCGTTAGCCATAAGGGACTTCAATAGCTATGAGGAAATCGTTCGATGTGCTCTCAAAGTCGAGATGGATATTGGAATAACCCATCAGTCACATGGGTTTGATAAGAAGAGGAAGATGGAATTCAAAGAAAAATCTAAAGAGCACACAAAAAAGAAGATGAGCTTTTCCTTATGCTCAAATTGTGGAAAGAAACATGGAGGGAGTTGTCTTAAAGGGACAAGTAAATGTTTTAAATGTGGAAAGGAAGGTCATCGGGCATTTGAATGTCGTGATAATGGGAAGAAGATGTCTAATGACACAAACAAAGGAAGGGATACACAGAATGAACCTACTACACTTCAATGTTTCAAGTGCAAGGAGATGTGGCATTATGCCAATCAATGCCCAAATCCAAGGGTTGATGATGATGGTCGACGTCAACAAAATCTTAAGGCTAAAGACAAAGGAAAGTCACATGCAATTTCTATCAGCGATGTGGAGTACGATAACGAAGTGGTGAAAGGTACACTTACCATCCACTCTAAAGTAGCAAATGTTTTATTTGATTCTGGATCCACCCAATCTTTTATTTCTAAAGAATTTTCTAAGGGTATCACCGTATTACCTCAACAATTAGATGTTGAGTTAGCTGTGACAACACCTAATGGCACAACAGTCGCATCAAAAGTTTATAATTCTTCTCCGATCGAAGTTTGTGGGAAAGTGCTTCCTGCAAATCTTGTGATCCTTCCTTTAGTGGAATTTGATGTGATTCTTGGCATGGATTGGCATTCTCTACATGGAGCTCATATCAATTTCAAAAGAAGGGAAGTCACATTTCATATTCCAGATCAATCTACGATCGTATATCAATGCAAGGATGAACATAATATTCCAGTGGAAATTTCTTCCATCTTATGGGTATTGATTCCACTAAATGAAGGTTATTTATCTCAAATGGTTGGTGAGAAACTCACGATTAAGAATATGCCCATTGTACGGGAGTTTGATGATGTCTTTCCGGAGGAATTACCGGGTCTTCCACCAAATCGTGAAGTTGAGTTTTCAATAGAACTCGTACCGGGTGATTTGCCTATTTCAAAGACACCTTATAGAATGGCCCCAATTGAGTTTCAGGAATTGAAGAAGCAACTCCAAGAGAATCTTGATAAGGGATTCATACGCCCTAGTGCGTCACCTTGGGGAGTACCTGTTCTATTTGTTAAGAAGAAAGATGGATCAATGAGACTCTGCATTGATTATCGATAACTTAACAAGATCACTATCAAGAACAAATATCCTCTCCCACGCATTGATGACTTATTTGACCAACTACGCAGAGCTCAATACTTTTCCAAGATTGATCTTCGTTCAGGGTATCATCAATTAAGGGTCAAAAGGGAGGATATACCAAAGACGGCTTTCCGTACAAGGTATGGACACTATGAATTTATAGTGATGCCATTTGGTCTTACTAATTCCCCTTCTATCTTCATGGATCTAATGAATAGAGTCTTTAGAGACTATCTTGATCAATTTGTGGTAGTCTTTATAGATGATATTCTTGTCTATTCAAAGTGCAAGGAAGAGCATGAAAATAACTTGAGAATTATATTGAAGACCCTGAGAAAGGAGAAGCTTTATGACAAATTTACCAAGTGTGAATTTTGGCTTAAAAAGTTTCATTTTTTGGTCACATAATCTCAAAAGAGGGGATATCTGTGGATCCAGCAAAAACAGAGGTTATCAAAAGATGGTCGAGACCAACAACAGTAATTGAGATCCGATGTTTTCTTGGTTTGGCTGGATATTATCGACGTTTTGTAAAAGATTTTTCACGATTATCTAATCCACTCACCAAGTTGACTCGGAAAGGAGTTAAGTTTGTCTGGACAGAGGAATGTGAAGAGAATTTCAAGGAGTTGAAAAGAAGGTTATCCAGTGCACATGTGCTCACACTGCCTTGTAGTGGAGAAAGGTTTGTGATCTACAGTGATGCATCCAAGAAGGGATTGGGGTGTGTTCTTATGCAAAATGATATGGTGATAGCTTATGCCTCACGACAGTTGAAAATCCATGAGCAAAATTACCCAACACATGATTTGGAGTTGGCTGCGGTAATCTTTGCATTAATGATTTGGAGGCATTACCTTTATGGTGAAAGGTGTGATATTTATACTGATCATAAAAGTTTAAAGTATATTTTCACACAAAAGGAGTTGAATATGCGTCAAAGAAGATGGTTGGAGCTGATTAAGGATTATGACTGCTCAATCCATTACCACCCTGGGAAAGAAAACAAGGTGGCAGATGCATTAAGTCGACAAGACCATGCTAGTTTATCCATGATGAGGATCACAAAAGATCCAATATTTATGGATTTACAAAGGATGGATCTTGGAATTATAATGGAAGGGGAAAAATCTTATCTTTCTCAAATGAATGTTCAACCATCTATACATGTGAATATTAAAGAGGCACAGTAAGAAGATGTCGAGTTACAAAAGAAGGTGATAAATGTTCCTAAATTCAACCTTGATTGTGATGGGATAATAAAGTTCAGGAATCGGGTTTTTGTTCCTTCCATCCCCGAATTAAAGAAGGAGCTGCTGGATGAGGCTCATAGTTCTTCATTCCCTATTCATCCTGGAAGCACAAAGATGTATAGGGACATGAAAGAGTACTTCTGGTGGGATGGCATGAAAAGAGATGTTGCTGAATATGTCTCTCGATGCTTGGTTTGTCAACAAGTTAAAGCTGAGAGACAAAAGTCTAAGGGGATGTTACAACCATTACCCATACCCGAATGGAAATGGGAAAACATCACTATGGACTTTGTCACCGAACTTCCTAAAACATCCAAAGGCAATAATGCTATCTGGGTCATAGTTGATCGTCTTACAAAGACTGCACACTTCATTCCTATTAGAGAGGATTTCTCTCTAGATCAGCTTTCCAGGATATATGTAAAGGAAGTGGTAATATTGCATGGAGTACCACTTTCTATTATATCTGATCGGGATCCGAGATTTGCCTCGAAGTTCTGGCGAAGTCTTCAGCATACTCTGGATACAGAGTTGAGTTTCATCACTGCTTATCATCCCCAGACAGACGGTCAGTCTGAGAGAACAATTCAAACCCTAGAAGATATGTTGAGATCTTGCTCTATTGATTTAAAAGGAGATTGGGATCAACACCTACCTTTGGTGGAATTTTCTTATAATAATAGCTTTCACTCCAGTATTCAGATGGCTCCTTATGAAGCTCTCTATGGAAAGAAATGCAGGACTCCAACTTGCTGGGATGAAGTTGGGGAAAGAAAGCTATTAGGACCTGATCTCGTTGATGAAATGGCAGAGAAGGTCAGATCTATTCAACAACACATAAGCGCAGCACAGAGTCGACAGAAAAGTTATGCCGACAACCGAAGAAAAGACCTAGAGTTTGAAGTGGGTGATAAAGTGTTCTTACGAATATCTCCCTGGAAGAGGGTTATGAGATTTGGAAAGAAGGGGAAGTTGAGCCCTAGATATATCGGTCCTTTCGAAATAATGGATCGTGTTGGGAAGGTATCTTACCGATTGGCGCTTCCACCGAATGTCTCTCAAGTTCACGATGTGTTCCATGTATCTCTCCTGAGAAAGTACATACCAGATCCTTCACATGAACTCAGCTCAGAAGTTGTACCGCTGGAGCAAGATCTTTCTTATGAAGAACATCCGATAGATATTCTGGATCGTAGCGAAAAAGTCCTACGAAACAAGACCACTCGATTGGTGAAAGTTTTATGGAGGAACCACCAACTTGAAGAAGCTACATGGGAGCTTGAGGATATGATGAGGGAGAAGTATCCTCATCTGTTTGTTACAAAGTGACGAATTTCGAGGGCGAAATTCTTTTTAAGGGGGGTAGAATGTAACACCTGAGACTTTTATGTTATATAAATCATCAAAGGAATCTTTTTCTACACAACACTTGTTTGGCTTGCTTTACACGCAATCGCGACCTTCCTCGATAGCTTGCACCGTACGCAATACCGAGTTTCACTAAACAACAATATGCTATTAAAACTAGCCGTTATGAATTGTAATAACCACCTTTTGAAATTTTATAAATTTTATTTTTCAAAATGGACTCCATTTTTGGACTCAGAATATCGAAATTAGCCTCGGGTGATATTTTGGTATTTTTCTGAAATCTTTCAATTTTTGATGAATAGTGAAACAACTAAGTGGTAGGTTAAAAACTGAATTTTGCATAAAATGTAACTTTACCGCTTCTGTGAATGGAATTTCAAAAATCCGACAGACACCCCAGTAAGTAAAATGTGGTTCAATGAGATAAAAATAATTTTTTGGTGAATAGTAACTTTTTACTATTTTTACCACAGTTAATAGTAAATAGGGTAACTAAGGGTAAATATGATATTAATATTACCCTAACACATTTCCTAATTCTATTGGACAAGTGTAATTCGACCAAAAACAAACTTAGGAATAAAATATGACCATTTAGGCCCACTTGGATTAGATTAGGATATTTATTATTAATTTATTTAAAGAAGGGTTAAAATAGTTAAAATCAAAGTTTAATAAGTAAATCATTTTTAATATGGGGTTATACATAAGATAAATTCGATTGTAAATATTAATTATAAATCTAAAGCAAATTCCTACATGATGGTATTTTATTTGTAATTTTTAGACATCAAATAATTTAATTTATTTAGGACACAAAGATGATGCAGTAATTATCATATTAATGAAATATTGACATAATTGATAATATAAACACCAAAATAAATGTAATTTAAGACTTTTTATGAATTCCACAAATTTTATAGGTTACTATGATATATTAGTGTTGATTTAATCAACTTGGTTCGAACATATAATTCTGTTATGACATTCACAAAAATGATATATCAAATAGTTTCAAAATTGACACAAAATAGTTTTTAAATCAAATATTATATTATTAATTGTTATTTTATTCCTAAAAATCTAAGGTTCGGCCAAATGACTTAGATAAGGATATATATATTAATAATAAACAATTAGGGGTACGTTTGGCATGTTATAGTAAGTGTATTAACCATATGGTGAAAGAAAACAAAAAGACATGGTAAAAGTTAAATTATTTAACTTAGAGTTAAATCTAATTGATAAGGTTAAAATAATACCCTAAACTTGTCTAAATCCTATTTGTTGATAGGATTTCGACCCATCCCCACTTTAGCTTCGAAATAAGACCCTTTGGAACCATTATAAACCGATTTTGACTTTAATATAAAATAATATTTTGAGATATTCCTAAGGTGCCCCTCTCCTTCCTTATAAAAGGGCACCTCCTCCCCCTCCTCCTCACACCAATTTGAGCACTCAAGCTCGGCCAACCCCTGCCATTTTCTCCTCTCCACTTCCCTAGAATAATCCTAGAGGTCCTGGTCTTCTTCAAAGGCCAATCTTAGTTCCCTAAGTGGAGTATTCAAAGAGGCGTTCCAAAGAAGAGGTAATATCCATTACCGATCTTTTCAATTTCATTCTTCTTCAACTTCTTCTTCTTTAGTTGTTTCATGATAAAGTAATAACATCAGTATTACTTACATACTGATATGTTATTATAAATATGAAACAACCCTAATTCATCTTCTATCCATCCTACGGAAAAATGAAATCACCGCGTGTGCGTACGTACAGAATACCGTCTCCACGCCGTGGTGTAATCTATTTTTCCACCATCACTTTACAAGGATGGGTATAATGGTGTAATGAGTAACTATTTATGATTATTATAAAGTAATATTGATACTGAAATAATATATATATACTCCAATACAGTTCCACGATCATAGGAACGATATCATCACTCGTGCGTACGTACGGAATACCGTCTCCACGATGTGATGCGACTCGTTCTACATGATCATCATTACATAGTAATTATATAAATGAATTGAATGAATAAATATGATATATGTTACACTAATACCATTCTGGATATAAGGTATCTATAACCTTAAAAGAATAATAAGAATGTATTCGGAAAAACACGCATAAGAACAAAAGGCAATAAAGACCCGAGTAACAAGTAACAATGAAATATTACTAACAAGAAGCTAAGAATATGACCATATATGATATCATATCAATATGTATGATGCTGGAATAAGTCAATAACATTATTTAAACCATTATACAGGAGCTTCGGACACGTACAAAGCAAATCGGACCTAAGGTAAGGGAAATATCACAATCTCATTTTTATCCGAGATTGTTTATTCGTAAGTATTTACTGGGGTGTATTTTATCATCCACATCCATGTTTCATCAAAATGTAATATTATTTCCATCCACCTACAATTGTTTAAATCCATTTTTACCCTTCGGTGAGTTTTTAGTAATATGTATGCAAGGAATCTTTTGTCGTACGAGGTACTTTTTGACTTTTCCGACAATAGTACGAAGAATGTTTTTTTAAACTTATACGGCATGAATGGATTTTTAAAACAAAATTTCCAAGAATCTTCCTTTACAAGTTTTCAAGTTTATTTTTAATCAACTTCTTTTATTTTAAAGTCGTATGACATGTTATGAAAGGAAAAATGTTTTTGAAGAAGAAAGGATATTTTCCTCAATAATGGAGTTCAAGTGTTTTATCAAAATTATTTTCCATCTAAGATAATAAAGGGTTCTGTTTTAATCCCTATTATTACATTGGTTTGATTATGTTGTGATGGAAATATTTTTATGAATTCCTTTATCTTATATGAATTGTTTTATGATGTCATGTTGTTTAAGAATCCCATTTTTATTACATGGGTTACGCTATGATGTATGGTTTATGATTATGTGACACACATAAGAAAGGATTTATTATAAGATGGGTGGGACCTATATCTCCCTCCAATGCATTGGGTAAAGATTTTATATCTCATGAGATAGACATGGCTGGAACGGAAGGTTATTTCGGTTCAGTGATACAGGACTGAAACGAGGAGTGAACTCGGTTCAGAAAGGGACTTTGTCCACTAAGATAGTCTTGGCAATGAGTCATGACGATCAAGAAATGATTTTCCATGATTATGTGTTCATGCCACAAAGTTTAAAGTTTTATGTTATGATTATGGGGATCTCATTTTCACTTCTATGATTTATTCCATGTTAAGATATTATGATCTCTTTTGTAGGTTTTGATTTTCAAAAAGATATGATATGATTTTTATTTCCTTTATTTGCCCTTGCTGAGCATTTGAGCTCACCCTTTTATGTTTTCTTTTCCCCAGGTCAGGAAGATGGATATTAAGTAGAATATTCTAAAAGGGACCCTAGATATGATGAAATAAATGGGAGACACTGTAGAAGATTTATGAACCAGTTGTTTATGTTTCCCAGTTTCTAAAGTCACTATACCTATACGGTCCTTTGTGGTTTTGTCATATGTTGTAATAAGTGTGCTTCAATTTTGAAGTATTAACAATGTATGTAAAGTATGGGTCGTTATATTCATGATATAATATAAATTTAATATGATTATGAATAAAATAAAATGAAAATGATTTAAAAAAACATCACCTCTTCTTTAGGTATCCTTATTAGGTTTGCACTAATTCCTTCCTAATATGGAATTATACCCAAGATAAGGACTCTAATATGTGTGTAGTGATTTTGGGTTGTGAATTGGGTAGGTATTATTCCAAACATGGTGTTTTTAGAGGTTTGAAGAAGGGGGAGAGTGGGAGGACTTTTATATGTGGGGAAGATCACACACATGGAATTTTTAAAAAAGAGTTTGGTGTACCAGTTTTTTAATCTAAAATTAGGATTTCAAAACATTAAAAACTCTAAAATAGGGGATAAATAATTTAAATATTACCATAAAATGGGCATTTAACATGTTTTGGGACATTTATTTACCTTATATTATATGTTTTTTCATTAAGTAATCCCATTTTTACATTAGTTGCTGTAATTAATTTTATTTTACTTCACTAATCAATTTTGTAAAAAAATAAGTTAAACATATTAGAAATTGTTATTTATTCTATTTCCAATAAGGGAATCGGTTTTTTAAAATTCAATTCATAGAATTGGATAAAATTAATTTAAAATGAACCTCATATATGTGATGAGAAAGAAGGTTTTTAAAATGAAAATGATCAAATGATTGAAATGTTTTTATGTGTAAATTCAATAAAAATTGGTCAAAATGGCCAAAATTGGATTAATATATTTTCTATTTATATATTTATAATTTTAAACAAACTAAAAATAAAATTTATCTTTATAAATTATTTCATTAAAAATTATGTTTTCAATTAAAATTTATCATTTTTTTACTATTCATCAAACAAAGAAGATACTCAGAAAAATAATACAAAAATTCATCCTAAGATAAATTTTACATTAATATTTAAATATTAATGTTTAATTTTTCATATAAAATATATAAATGTTTTTAATTTTATTATTAAAAGAGGTTTTCCATTAAGAGGCATGAAAACTGCCTTTAGAAAAATATTGCTATTTATGAGTAAAACAAAATTTCTTATTATATTATTCCTATCAAATATATTGGATGAATTTAAAAAAATATTTAATTTATTTTATAATACATAAATTTAATAATATCATCCAATAATACTAATTAATTAAATTTCTTCTGATAAAATATCTTTGGCACATAGAAATAGTTTTATTTATAAAAATAAAAAATTGGATACTTTTATATATTTTATATGAAAAATTAAACATTAATATTTAAATATTAATGTAAAATTTATCTTAGGGTGAATTTTTATTTTATTTTTCTGAGTGTCTTCTTTGTTTGATGAATAGTAAAAATATCAAATTTTAATTGAAAACTTAATTTTTTATCAAATAATTTATAATGATAAATTTTATTTTTAGTTTGTTTGAAATTAAAAATAGATAAATAGAAAATATATTAATCCAATTTTGGCCATTTTGACCAATTTTTATTGAAGTTTCACATAACAACACCCATGGCGTTGGTTGACACTTGGTACATCTTGAGGACCTCACCCAAAGCCATGATGGGGGGGGGGTACCTCCCACATCAAGATCGACACATACCATTTCCATGTGAGTAAACTTCGTGATGTCCCTCATTCATCCAAACACATTAAATTCTATTGGTGTAAAGATAGATCTTCTTAACGTACCTAGGATGATATCAAGATATTGGTCAGTATTGTCACTAACTGAGGCATGATAGGAAGTTTTCAAAGATCACCACCACCCACTTATCCCTTTCTGATGTCGAACTATGGGACAACATGACCTGTTAGGGATCTCAAGATCCCTTTCCAAACACATCTCATCAACACTTGACCAGCATTGCTCAAGTGGGACTTCCAACCATGTATCACCACTGCACTATGAAAAAAATCACATGGTAGCCTTGAACCAATGTTTCAGGTGGCCCTACCTCCACCACACCACTCAAATTCTTCTGATGTGTCCTTTATTGCTAACAACTGAAACACAATGGTCTACTACACCAATCAAACCAACTTTCTCTCACAAATTAACCTTTATCTATGTGTATCCCATCACCCAATTACATACCTAACCATGTATCTTGGTTATTCAGCCTCATCTACCATGAGGCTGCCTCTGCATCTCACCCCAAAACCAAACCATTCTTACAAACAAGTTCCTCCATGTGACCAACCTAACATCGAGTTTCACAATCAAGAGAAATGATATAACAATATTTTAGCCACCCTTTTATCTTCCATTCAAAAACGACTTTGATTCCTCTATAAATTATCATCCTAATAGGTGACTTAAGAATCCATATGATACAACCATTAAAAAAATGTACCACCTATCACAAACACTTTGGTGCCTTTATGAATGAACCAAGAACAACTATAGAATTTACTAAAACATGGAAGTCGTTAGTATGCATTGAAACCACATCTAAAGAATCTCCCATACTTCCTATTCTAGGGTAGTTTCACCGCTGGACTAACCTCCCATGAGGTTGCCCTTGATTTTTAGAAAATACCATTATATAACCCCAAATTGAGTATCACCACCAACCACAAACCTCCCACTTATTCCTATAGGACAAACTCGTACCAAAAAACACTCTGAGTTCCACTATCAATTTTTAAAACATCTATACTCATGACACACAACCAAAAACACTAGGATCCCTATCCGACCAATATCATATGTCAAATTGAAGGTTGAATGATTCAAACTCCCTATAATTGAGTCACAAACAAGAAAAGGCATTGGTACTCTCTCCAAACCACACATATAAGGACACGAACAAATCCATGTTAGTTAATGTCACTCTTACCCCCATGATGATGGACACTATGACTAGCGCACCAAACAACCATTTACCCTAGGATATACACTAAATGTGTACACATTCATCAGTACCATGAGAAAAAAATCCTCTCTATAATTCAATATCAAACTCAAAAAATCTCTACTCAGAAGGTCACTAAGACCCAGGCACCATCCTTAGGGTCTAATAAGCACTCTGTACAGTCAAGAACCCCAAGAGTTTCAACCTCACATTAACGAACACCACCTCACAACCTAATGACCACAACGTCGAAATGGGTTCCCTAAACACACAACCAAGGACATGTCATAACCGGTAAGGCCTCACAATCTAAATACAATGTCTCAAACAAAGTAACTCTCACTTCCCAACCCACACATACAAGGGTCACACCCAAAACACAAAGGATACCCACCTTTTCACACAATCATCCCCATTTTAAACTTATCATTCACCCGAAGCATCGAAGAACGACCTTTATGATATAACCAAAGGTGGAAACGATCTCATGCTATTAACCTTGAAAAACCATTATCCATACTCTATCCTAATGATCATCATCACACATTGAATATTACCATATACCATACCTATATTGGGTCATTATCAACATGGGGTAACCAGTTTACATAATCACATGTCTTTTGTCAACACCTCTTCAAACTAATTCTTCTTTTATAAAATGATCCCTTACTCTTAGGCACATTTACCATTTCAAAACATGTTACAATTACCATTTTAACTCATTTACAACTTACATTAGAAAATATTCATTAACAATTTTACCATCATTATGAAATATTTTTATTTTAGAAACTGAATCAACCATTACAATTTATCCCAACCCAAAATTTTATCCCGATCATAACATTTATTTATACATGATGTTACTTAACTATTAATTTTCATTATTTTCATTAACCCACTGACATTACCATTGTTAGGCATCATTTTCTTTATATTAATCAAGGATGTAAAATGTATTTTACTCCCTATTCCCTGTACACACATCCTATGTGTGTGACTACAATGATTCATGCCACCTATATCCCTCGGTGCCTAAAATGATGCATGAATCATAAAAATGATTCCATTTAAGAAATGATGAAAATATCATAAATCATTCAAATCACACAATAGTTGCATCACCAAATGGTGAAATATCATTCAACTATAACAGTACACATCAAGAACAATAATTAACACCTTGGGAGACTTGGTTTTTCCCGCATACATGGGTTAGATACTACCAAGCACAAGTTTATCACCAAGCCCCAATACATCCTTATATCCTTTTTACTATCCAAAAATAAAAAGAAGTGGAAATAACTCCTTTGATACAACTTTGTAATTCCCCCAAACTGGAAGCCACTATACTGGTGCCCTGAGCCGAGTCGTCACCTGACCTCAAGCGTGCCTCCTTGTATGAAAGAGGCTTCCAACTAGTGGAGAGGGTCTATTGAGTCTTGTGGAAGACTATACCCTCTTTACCAGAGTAAGATACAACAAAAAAATATAAACAGTATAAAAAATATGGGGTAACAAAAAAACATTCATAACCAAACATTTACCAAACATGGTATAAATAACCAATCAAATACAACAATTCCATGCCATACTTGTAGTGAAAAGTGAACCAGACCCAAAATAATAAAAATGGACACATCCCTAAACGGGTCCCGAATCTAAGTTCAGATCCTTCTCCAAGTAAATCCCGAGCACAACTCATCAGCCTATTGTAGGGTCTTTTCCCTTTTCCTAACCTACAAATAAAAAATCTGTTCAGGTATCCGATGACGACCTGAGCAGGGTGTGAGTACAAAACTCAATAGGCCACCACCAACTATGTCTACAAAATATATAATATGATAGATAGTGCATGTAATAAAAAATAAATGGTATGTAAACAATGGATAGTTTAGGTGTCAATGGTTGGCATCATTAATTTAATTCATGACTAACATTATTCCAATCCCATTTCATATACCATATTTACAAAATACTCCATTTTTAACACATGAACTTTGGGTTAGGAATATACCTCATCTATACAGTGGTCTAAGTAAATAAACTACTGTGAAAATGGGAAATAAGTCAAGTCCCTATTTCATTATGGATAAACATATCACATCAACAAATTATCCACAACTTGAAGCCTCAATCTAGGTGGATGAAACCATTAGGGGAATAGATCCTCCATCACCATCCTTAACTTGTGCATTTATGGGGTAGAGTTTAGAGCCATAGTCTAACTCGACATTTGGGAGTAGAACCTCAAGTAAATATCCCACACAACCATTCCATGTGAATATGCTTATTTATCAAATCACCACAACCATAACATAACACACCAAGAATAAAAAACACCATTAGAGATCATAATACATAAAAAAACATCTGAATTAATGCTATTTTATAACCCATTAAAAATTTTATCATTTAAAATTCATATCCTTTTAGAAAAATTTCCATTCTCATGCCATAACCCCTTAAGTGTATTCAACAACCCCTATTACATATCCACTATTCATAAATTACCATATATTAACCAATCTAGACCATTTTTTATTTCACAAACATTTACCCACGTATGTACTACAAGAACAATTCTTATCTCACAAGACAAAACCACATTATTACAATCATACCCTTAGGGATACATCATAATTTCAATATATTATCCCAATCATGAAATTCATCCACCTTCCATTACATAGACCAATTACAAGTTTACCATATAATATTCACATATCATCTTAGGCATTTTTATCCAATTTTCATTAAATAATCAACATAATATCATTCAACCCAATTCACCCATATTTATGTCATGCCAAACAACCCCTTATGACTTTATCACCAAAGTAACAACTATCATCATTTCATTTGAAACTTATTCAACCATAAGAAACATTTTCTTCATGGGTTACCCACTTTACCCAACAATCTTTCACTTAACCATACCACTCTCTAGGTCCGAGATTGCTGGTGCACCCCATGGGAGGTCCTAAAATGTTCAAGTCCTCCTGTATGCATCCGATAGGGATCATGAGGGTTTCAATTGGTCTCCTAGACACCCATTTTTTATCAAATAATAAAATTAAACCATGAATAGAATTGGGGAAAAGAATAAGAGAATCCTCGATGCACAAATCTAAAATAAAACAATAGGATAATACATGTAGACCACCCACCTAGAATTTGATGATTAGAGAACTCATAATCATGGCCTTGGATATGTATTAAAAACCCCATTGAATTAACAACCTAGGAATCACCGAAAAAGGAGGGTTTTAGATGTTCAAAATGAGATGTAAGAAACTACAATCCTTAATCTGAAAAAGACAAGCAAGAGGAGTGTTATACTTACAAGGGGCTTCGATTCAAAACCAATGACGCTCCAAACGGAAAAGAATCCATGGAGAAATACCCATGGGAAGCTTGGTTCAACCAATCTCATCACTTGGGTTGTAGGGGGTGTAATGGAGGAGAATCCTTAGATGCTGTTTAAAATTTAGGTATTTCATTTTTTAATTTTCTAAAAAATACTAGGCCACATTGTTTACCTACACGGTTTTCCAAACTCTGCACAAACCATGCATGAGACAATTCTTGGAGAACACCCCTTCCCATGGTTTCATGGGGATTATTCATGGTTTTATTAACCATGTTTCAACCATTTTCAAGACTCTCTCCATGGTTTCATGGTTACTTGGAATTCCAACGCGGTTTTCACTAACCGTGTGCACACTATGCAACAAGCCCAGGAACTCAATTTTCTTCCACTTTCATGTCCCGAAGCCCCAGAACACCCTCGAGCCTTCCCATAATTGTGGGGAAACACTTATCCGGCCAAAAATTTGATGGGTAATCCAATAATTGTTAAAAACATACCTTAAGAAAATCTGGGACCTTATATTATTGCAATGAGAAATTTCTCCCATGTGTATACAAAAAATGGTTTAGTCAGATCACATTTATTTGAGCTCAAATAATCTTTAAGGTTTATATAATATAAAATTAATAATGAATAATTAAGTATAATTAATTTGGAATTTTGGATAAAATAACAGTCATGTCGTGTAATCAATAAATTGAGAAGGAAGTGTATAAATAATAAGGAAAAGTAAATAATTGATAGCACTTTACATTTAAGAAATAGCATGAAAATCATTATAATATAAGTAATAATCCATATATTAATGTACATAACAAAAAATAAATTCCTTTTAATAAATAAAGTGAGAATTAAATGAACCCATATATTTTGTGATAGTGAAAATGCCATTGATAATAATAACAGAATACTTAATGAAGGCAATGCTTAATTATTGGACGCCATGTTTCCTACCTCATGGAAAAATTAATATTAATCCCTTTAATTTTTTTAAAACATACTATTTGAAAACACCACTAATTATATCCAACTAATTTATCCCATGAGACTACAAATGCATTTAGGGGATGGCATTTATCAACTCGTAACCCATGTTATTCCAGTTCAAAGAATTCCTCATTAATTGAATAATTAATTTAATATATATATAATGTTCCTTTTAAAATATCCTTTTTGGGTGAATGATACATATTATTAAATATTTACATATTCAATTAAATAAAACTCAATGTGAACACCCTATGTAAAAATGCTATTTGGTTTATGCAATAACCATATCTACAATTAATTATTTGAATTATTTAGGGGAAAGTTAATGTCCAATGATCATAGGAATGTGAATATTTTAAGGGGACTAAAAAATGAATCAAATATGTGAATTTCAATACTATCCTTAATGAAAGAAATCATAAACCATCCATATAAATAGTATGAATGGTATCAATACAATATATCCCATGTGGAGTGAGAATAAATGGTAATTGTCGTTGAAGAATTAAAAAAAGATCATTCACATCTTTTTGAGTAACGTATTATTTTTATTTTGAAAATTATTTTCAAAATACATTTCTTTGAAATTTAGTTTCAAAAAAAATTTCTTTAAAAATAAAATCCTAATGATGAAAAGGTATCTTCAAAGGAACAATGGAGGGTAATTCCGTACAAGTCGTATAAGGTAAAAAACATTCATTTTGGATTTGTAAAAAGGATAGGAATGTGAGTTTCTTAAAAAGTGAAAATAATATTGCATTGAAAATATGTTTTAATTTTTTTGTAAAATCTATGTTAATAATTATTTTTTTAAATAATCTTTTTTATATATGCTTGTTTTGGAAAATATATTACCAAACGAAGATATAAATAAAGTCGAGTTATCATGAAATTTTTTTCTAAAACACTTTTTGTACCAAAGTGTGAAAAAATGGTACTACTAATTGAAAAATATAATTAATAACCATTGGAGATGAAAATTATTTTTTTAAGAATGATGAAATAATTTCATTCAATAGAAATTCATGTGTAAAAAATCCTGAATAAAATTGGATTGTGGTGTAATCCAATGTAGAAAATCATAATATGGAAGTCAAAATCATCAAATCAATTGATTATGTGCATCATGTATAAATCAAAATAAAATATGTGTAAATAAAAAAATAGTGAGTCAAAATTTATTACACACATAATCATAGAATATTAACTAAAATGAAAATGTAACATAACCCAATGATAAAGAATTTGAGTTATGAAATTCTTTTCCACTTGGTAACTTTTAATTTAAATCACCTTAGATGAAATAATTAAAATCAAAAAATAAAATAAAATTATTAATAAATTATTAAGGTTATTACATGTCAAATGGAAGAATATACAACAAATAAAAGTCCATTAGTCCATAATAACAAATATTTCTCAATGGAATGTACATTGAGACAAAATCCATTACCTTTGGTTTCCATTCAGATGAACATCCTTTAATATCCTGTATAATGGTTATAATAATGTTATGATCTTAAACAATAACCATATTAAAATTTATTATATAATATTTGATACTTTTATTATATAAAATTACACACTCATTAATAATAATTCATTATTTTCATCATTTTGTGTAATAACATCATTTGTTTTTCAAGTATATTTTGAATTGTTATTTTTTATTCATCTTAAATAGATCATGGTTTAATAATTTATAGAATTTAATCCATAATATAAATATAATATATATTCATTATATAATAATTTATACTGATTCATAACATTTAGTTATTGTAAATAGAATACACCATTCATAGAGATGATATGCCACACGATCACATGAACGCCCTTTCAATATTATAATCACCTTGAAACAAAGAAATATAATTGATATATATATATATATATTATAATTACTATATCATATTCATATAATATACATAAATTATTTTAATTAAACCCATCCTTAATAAATTCCATGTAAATCGTGAACGAATCACATCACTTTGGGGAGGTGGTAGTCCACACATTTATGAACTATGTGATCAATTCCAAAAATAGAATTTAAGAAGGTATGTGTTATATACTTATTGAAAAATAATATATAAATAATAAATATCATAAAAATAAAAGATAAAATATATATCAATGATTCTTCCAAACCATAAAAGTTGATAATGGATGAATGAATGACATCGATTCGTGAGATGGAAGTCCATCGTACATACAAACGATGAATGCGTATCCCATTTGATGGAAGTTCATAATGATGCTGGTCTCACTATAAAAATAAAAAATATATCAGTATATTGAATATGCGGACATTATTATATATTCATGATATAAGAGTAATTTAATATGATATTGAATAAAACAAAATGAAAATGCATTAAAAAACATCACCTCTTCTTTAGGTATCCTCATTAGGTTTGCACTAATTCCTTCCTAATATAGAATTATACCCAAGATAAGGACTCTAATATGTGTGTAGTGATTTTGGGTAGTGAATTGGGTTGGTATTATCCGAAACATTGTGTTTTTAGAGATTTGAAGAAGGGGAGAGTGGGAGGCCTTTTATATGTGGGGTAGATCACACACATGGAATTTTTTAAAAAGAGTTAGGTGCACCAATTTTTTTAATCTAAAATTAGGATTTAAAACCATTAAAAAATCTAAAATAGGGGATAAATGATCTAAATATTACCATAAAATGGGCATTTAACATGTTTTGGGCCATTTATTTACCTTATATTATATGTTTTTTCATTAAGTAATCCCATTTTTACCTTATTAGCTGTAATTAATTTTATTTTCTTTCACTAATAAATTTTGTAAAAATATATGTTAAACATGTTAGAAATTGTTATTTATTATATTTACAATAAGGTAATATGTTTTTTAAAATTCAATTCTTAGAATTGGATAAAATCAATTTAAAATGAACATCATATATCTGATGAGAAAGAAGGTTTTTAAAATGAAAATGATCAAATGATTGAAATGTTTTTATGTGAAAATTCAATAAAAATTGGTCAAAATGGCCAAAATTGGATTAATATATTTTCTATTTATCTATTTATAATTTTAAACAAACTAAAGATAAAATTTATCATTATAAATTATTTCATAAAAATTTTTTTTTTCAATTAAAATTTGATATTTTTTACTATTCATCAAACAAAGAAGATACTCAGAAAAATAAAATAAAAATTCACCCAAAGATAAATTTTACATTAATATTTAAATATTAATGTTTAATTTTTCATATAAAATATATAAAAGTTTCCAATTTTATTATTAAAAGAGGTTTTCCATTAAGAGGCATGAAAGCTTCCTTTAGAAAAATATTACAATTTGTGGGTAAAATTATTTTTCTTCTTATATTATTCCTATCAAATATATTGGATGAATTTAAAAAATATTTAATTGATTTTATAATACATAAATTTAATAAGATCATTCAATAATACTAATTAATTAAATTTCTTATGATAAAATATCTTTGGCACATAGAAATAGTTTTATTTATAAAAATAAAAAAATTGGAAACTTTTATATATTTTATATGAAAAATTAAACATTAATATTTAAATATTAATGTAAAATTTATCTTAGGGTGAATTTTTATTTTATTTTTCTGAGTATCTTCTATGTTTGATGAATAGTAAAAATTATCAAATTTTAATTGAAAACTTAATTTTTTATCAAATAATTTATAATGATAATTTTTATTTTTAGTTTGTTTAAAATAATAAATAGATAAATAGAAAATATTTTAATCCAATTTTGGACAATGTGACCAATTTTTATTGAATTTTCACATAACAACACCCATGGCGTTTGTCGACATTTGGTACATCCTGAGGACCTCACCCAAAGCCATCAGGGGGGGTACCTCCCATCGTCAAGATCCACACATACCGTTTCCATGTGAGTAAACTTCGTGATGTCCCTCATTCAACCGAACACTTTCAATTCTATTGGTGTAAAGCTAGATCTTTTTAACGTAACTTGGATGATATCAAGATATTAGTCAGGATTGTCACTAACTGAGGTATGATAAGAAGTTTTCAAAGATCACCACCACCCACTTATCCCTTTCTGATGTCGAACTATGGGACACCATGACCTGTCAAGTTTCTCAAGATCCCTTACCAAACACATCTCATCAACACTTAACCACCATTGCTCAAGTGGGACTTCCAACCAAGTATCACCACTGCACTATGAAAAATTCACATGGTAGTCGTGAACCAGTGTTTCAGGTGGCCCTACCTCCCCCACTCCACTCAAATTCTTCTCATGTGTCCTTGATAGCTAACAAATGAAACACAATGGTCTATTATACCAATCAAACCAACGTTCTCTCACAAGTTAACCTTTACCTATGTGTATCCCATCACCCAGTTACATACCTAACCATGTATCTTGGTTATTCATCCGCATCTACCTTGAGGTGGCCTCTACATCTCACCCCAAAACCAAACCATTCTTACAAACTAGTTCATCCATGTGACCAACCACACATCGAGTGTCACAATCAAGAGAAAGGATATAACTATATTTAAGCCACCCTTTTATCTTCCATTCAAAAACGACTTTGATTCCTCTATAAATTATCATCCAAATAGGTGATTTAGGAATCCATATGATACAACCCTTAAAAAAACTGTACCACCTATCACAAACACTTTGGTGCCCTTATGAATGAACCAAGCACAACTATAGAATTTACTAAAACATGGAAGTCCTTAGGATGCATTGAAACCACCTCTAAAGAATCTCCCATACTTCATATTCTAGGGTAATTGCACTGCTGGACTAACCTCCCATGAGGTCGCCCTTGATTTTCAGAAACTACTATAATGTAACCATAAATTGAGTATCACCACCAACCACAAAACTCCCCAGTTATTCCTATAGTACAAACTCGTACCAAAAAACACTCTTAGTTCCACTAAATTTTTTGAAAACATCTATACTCGCGACACACAACCAAAACCACTAGGATCACTATCCGACCAATATCATATGTCAACTTGAAGGTTGAATGATTCGAACTCCCAATAATTGAGTAAAAAAAATGAAAAGGCATTGGTCCTCTCTCCAAACCACACATATCAGGACATGAACATAGCCATGTTAGTTAATGTCACTCTCACCCCCATGCTGATGCACACTATGACTAGCACACCAAACAACAATTTACCCTAGGTTATGCACTAAATGTGTACACATTCATCAGTACCATGAGAAAAACATCCTCTCTATAATTCAATATCAAACTCAAAATATCTCTACTTAGAAGGTCACTAAGACCCAGACACCATCCTTAGGGTCCAATATACACTCCGTACAGTCAAGAACCCCGAGAGTTTCAACACTTACATTAACGAACACCACCTCACAACCTAATGACCTCAACCCCGAAATTGGTTCACTAAACACACAACCATGGACATTTCATAACAGGTAAGGCCTCACAATCCAAATACAATGTCTCAAACAATGTAACTCTCACTTCCCAACCCACACATACAAGGTTCACACCGACAACACAAAGGATACCCACCATTTCACACTATCATCCCCATTTTAAACTTATCATTCACCCGACACATCGAAGAACGACCTTTATGATATAAAAAAAGATGGAAAATATCTCATGCAATTAACCTCAAAAAACCATTATCCATACTCTATACCAAGGTTCATCATCACACTTTGAATAGTACCATCTACCATACCTATATTGGGTCATTGTCAACATGGGGTAACCGGTTTACATAATCACATGTCTTTTGTCAACACCTCTTCAAACAAATTCTTCTTTTACAAAACGATCCCTTACTCTTAGGCACATTTCCCATTTCAAAACATGTTACAATAACCATTTTAACTCATTTACAACTTTCATTAGAAAATATTCATCAACAATTTTACCATCATTATGAAATATGTTTATTTTACACATTGAATCAACCTTTACAATTTCTCACAACACAAAATTTTATCCCGAACATAAAATTTCTTTATACATGATGTTACTTAACTATTAATTTTCATTATTTTCATTCACCCACTTACATTACCATTGTTAGGCATCATTTTCTTCATATTAATCAAGTATTTCAAATGAATTCTACGCCCTATTCCCTGTACACCCATCCTATGTGTGTGACTTTAATGATTCATGCCACCTATATCCCTAGGTGCCTAAAATGATCCATGAATGAAAAAAATAATGCCATTTAGGAAATGTTGAAAATATCATAAATCAGTCAAATCACACAACAGTTGCATCACCCAATGGTGAAATATCATTCAACTATTACAATACACATCAAGAACAACACTTACCACCTTGGGTGGGTTGGTTTTTCCTACATACATGGGTTAGATACTCCCAAGAACGAGTTTATCACCAAGCCCCAACACATCCTTATATCCTTTTTACTATCCAAAAATAGAAAAAAGTGGAAATAACTCCTTTGATACAACTTTGTAATGTCCCCAACCTGGAGGCCACTATACCGGTGTCCTGAGCCGAGTCATCACCTGACCTCAAGCATGCCTCCTTGTATGAAAGAGGTTTCCAACTAGTGGATAGGGTCTAATGAGTCTTGTGGAAGACTATACCCTCTTTAACAGAGTAAGATACAACAGAAAAAAACATAAACAGTAGAAAAAATATGGGGTAACAAAAAAACATTCATAACCAAACATTTACCAAACATGGTATAAATAACCAATGAAATACAACAATGCCATGCCATACTTTTAGTGAAAAGTGAAAAAGACCCAAAATAATAAAAATGGAAATATCCCTAAACGGGTCCCGAATCTAAGTTCAGATCCTTCTTCAAGTGCATCTCGAGCACAACTCATCATCCTATTGTAGGGTCTTTTCCCTTTTCGTAACCTAAAAATATGAAATCTGCTCAATTATCCGACGACGACCTGAGCACGGTCTGAGTACAAAACTCAATAGGCCACCACCAACTATGTCTAAAAAATATCTAGTCTGATAGATAGTGCATGCAATACAAAATAAATGGTATGTAAACAAGTGACAGTATCAGTGTCATTTGTTGACATCGTTAATTTAATTCATGACTAACATTATTCCAATTCTATTTCATATACCATCTTTACAACATAATACATTTTTAACACATGAACTTTGGGTTAGGAATATACCTCATCTATTCAGTGGTCTAAGGAAATCAACTACTGTGAAAATGGGAAATAAGTCAAGTCCCTATCTCATTATGGATAAACATATCACATCAACAAATTATCCTCACCTTGAAGCCTCAGTCTAGGTGGATGCAACCATTAGGGGAATAGATCCTCCATCCCCATCCCTAACCCGTGCATTGATGGGGTGGAGTTTAGAGCCATAGTCTAACTCAACATGTGGGAGTAGAACCTCAAGTCAATATCACACTCTACCAATCCATGTGAATATGCTTATTTATCAAATCACCACAACCATATCATAACACAGCAAGAATAAACAACACCATTAGATATCATAATACATAAAAAACAACATGTGAATTAATACTATTTTATAACCCGTTAAAAATTTTACCATTTAAAATTCATATCCTTTTAGACAAATTTCCATTCTCATGCCATAACCCCTTAAGTGTATTCAACAACCCCTATGCCATATCCACTATTCATCAATTACCATATGTTAACCAATCTAGACCATTTATTATTTCTCAAACATTTACCCGCGTATGCACTATAAGAACAATTCTTGTCTCACAAGGCACAACCACATTATTACAATTGTACCCTTGGGGATACCCCATAATTTCCATGTATTATCCCAATCATGAAATTCATCAACTTTCCATTCCATAGACTAATTACAAGTTAACCATATAATATTCACTTATCATCTTAGGCATTTTATCCAATGTTCATTAAATAATCGACATAATCTCATTCAACCCAATTCACCCATTTTCATGTCATGCCAAAAAACCCCTTATGCCTTTTTCACCAAAGGAAAAACTATCATCATTTCATTTAAAAATTAATCATCCATTTGAAACATTTTCTTCATGGGTTACCCACTTTACATAACAATCCTTCACTTAACCATACCACTCTCTAGGTTCGAGATTGACGGTGAACCCCATGGGTGGCCCTAAAATGTTCAAGTCCTCCTGTATGCATCCCATGAGGATCATGAGGGTTTAAATTGGTCTCCTAGACAATCAATTTTTATCAAATAATACAATGTAACCATGAAAAGAATTGGGGAAAAGAAGAAGGGAATCCTCGATGCACAAATCTAAAATAAAACTATAGGATAATACTTGTAGACCACCCACCTCAAATTTGATGATTAGAGCACTCATAATCATGTCCTTGGATCTGTATTAAAAAACCCATTGAATTCCAAACCTAGGAATCACCGAAAAAGGAGGGTTATAGATGTTCAAAAGGAGATGTAAGAAACTACAAACCTTAATCTGAAAAAGACAAGCAAGAGGAATGTTAGAATTACCAGGGGCTTCAATTCGCAACCAATGACGCTCCAAACAGACAAGAATCCAAGGAGAACTGACCATGGGAAGCTTGGTTCATCCAATATCATCACTTGGGGGTTAGGGGGTGGAATGGAGGAGAATCCTGATATGGTGTTTAAAATTTCGGGATTTCATTTTTTTAATTTTTTAAAAAATACTAGGCCACACGGTTTACCCAAACGGTTTTCCAAACTGTGCGCAAACCCTGCATGGGAAACTTCCTGGAAAACACCCCTTCCCATGGTTTCATGGGGATTATTCATGGTTTTATTAACCATGTTCCAACCATTTTAAAGCCTCTGTCCATGGTATCATGGTTACTAGGAATTCCTACGCAGTTTGCACTAACCGTGTGCACACTGTGAAACAAGCCCAAGAACTCAATTTTCTTCCACTTTCATGTCTTGAACACCCAGAACACCCCTAAGCCTTCCAATAATTGTGGGGAAACACTTATCTCCCCAAAAATTTGAGGGGTAATCCAATAATTGAAAAAACACACATTAAGAAAATCTGGGACCTTATTTTATTGCAATGAAAAATTTCTCCCATGTGTATACAAAAAATGGTTTAGTCGAATCACCATTATTTGAGCTCAAATACTCTTTATGGTTTATATAATATAAAATTAATAATGAATAATTGAGTATAATTAATATGGAATTATAGATAAAATAATAGTCATACCATGTAATCAATAAATTGATAAGGAAGTGTATAAATAATAAGGAAAAGTAAATAACTGATAGCACATTACTTTTAAGAAATAGCATGAAAATCATTATAATATAAGTAATAATCCATATGTAAATGTACATAAAAAAATACATTCCATTTAATAAATAAAGTGAGAATGAAATGCACCCATATATTTTGTGATAGTGAAAATGCCATTGATAATAATAACAGAATACTTAATGAAGGCAATGCTTAATTATTGGACGCCATGTTTCCTACCTCATGGAACAATTACTGTTATTCCCTTTAATTTTTTTAAAACATACTGGTTGAAAACGCCACTATGTATATCCTACTAATTTATCCCATGAGACTACAAATGCATTGAGGGGATTGCATTTATCAAATCCCAACCCATGTTATTCCAGTCCAAAGAATTCCTCATTAATTGAATAATTAATTTAATATATATATATATTATGTTCCTTATAAAATATCCTTATTGGGCAAATGATACATATTTTTAAATATTTACATATTCAATTAAATAACACTCAATGTGAACATCCTATGTAAAAATTCTATTTGGTTTATGCAATAACCATATCTACGATAAATGATATGAATAATTTAGGGGAAAGTTAATGTCCAATGATCATAGGAATGTGAATATTTTAATGGGACTAAAAAATGAATCAAATATGTGAATTTCAATAACATCCTTATTCAAACAAATCATAAACCATCCATATGAATAGTATGGATGGTATCAATACAATATATCCCATGTGGAGTGAGAATAAATGGTTATTGTCGTTGAGGAATTAAAAAAATGATCATCCACATATTTTTGAGAAAAATATTATTTTTATTTTGAAAATTATTTTCAAAATGCATTTCATTGAAATTTAGTTTCAAAAACAATTTCTTTAAAAATAAAATCATAATGATGAAAAGGTAGCTTCAAAGGAACAATGGACGTTAATTCCGTACAAGTCATATAAGGTAAAAAACATTCATTTTGAATTTGTAAAAAGGATAGGAATGTGAGTTTCTTAAAAAGTGAAAATAATATTCCATTGAAAATATGTTTTAATTTTATTGTAAAAGCTCTATTAATAATTTTTTTAACTAATCCTTTTTATATATGCTTGTTTTGGAAAACGTATTACCAAACGAAGATATAAATAACGTCGGGTTATCATGAAATTTTTTTCTAAAACATTTTTTGTACCAAAGAGTGAAAAATGGTACTACTAATTGAAAAATATAATTAATAACCATTGGAGATGAAAGTTATTTTTTTAACAATGATGGAATAATTTCATTCAATAGAAATACATGTGTAAAAAATGTTAAATAAAATTGGATTGTGGTGTAATCAAATGTAGAAAATCATAATATGAAAGTGAAAGTCATCAAATCAATTAATTATGTGGATCAAGTATAAATCAAAATAAAATAAGGGTAAATAAAAAAATAGAGAGTCAAAAGTTATTACACACATAATCATGGAATATTAACAAAAATGACGATGTAATATAACCCAATGAAAAATAAGTTGATTTATAAAATTCTTTTACACTTGGTAACTTTTAATTTAAATCACCTCAGATGAAATAATTAAAATAAAAAAATAAAATAAAATTATTAAAAAATTATTAGGTCATTACATGTCAAATGGAAGTATATAAAACAAATAAAAGTCTATTGGTCCATAATAACAAATATTTTTCAATGGAATGTACATTGAGACAAAATCCATTACCTTGGGACTCCATTCATATGAACATCCTTTAACATCCTATATAATGGTTATAATCATGTTATTAACTTATAAAATAACCATATTAATATATATTATATAATATTTGATACTTTCATTATATAAAATTACACACTCATTAATAATAATTCATTATTTTCATCATTTCGTGTAATAACATCATTTGTTTTGCAAGTATATTTTGACTTGTTTTTTTTATTCATCTTAAATAGATCATGGTTTAATAATTTATAGAATTTAATCCAAAATATAAATATAATATATATTCATTATACAATTATTTATACTGATTCATAACATTTAGTGATTGTAAATAGAATACACCATTCATAGAGATGATTTGCCGCACGAACACATGAACGCCCTTTCAATTTTATTATCACCTTGAAACAAAGAAATATAATTGATATATATGTATATTATAATTACTATATCATATTTATATAATATACATAAATTATTTTAATTAAACCCATCCTTAATAAATTCCATGTAAATCGTGAATGAATCACATCGCTTTGGGGAGGTGGTAGTCCACACATCTATGAACTATGTGATCAATTCTAAAAAATAGAATTTAAGAAGGTTTGTGTTATATACTTATTGGAAAATAAAATAGAAATAATAAATATCATAAAAATAATAGATAAAATATATATCAATGATTCTTCCAAACCTTAAAAGTTGTTAATGGATGAATGATGACATCAATTCGTGAGATAGATGTCCATCATAGATACAAACGATGACTGTGTATCCCATTTGATGGAAGTGCATAATGATGTTGGTCTCACTATAAAAATAAAAAACATATCAGTATACTGAATCTGCTGACATTATTATATATTCATGATATAAGAGTAATTTAATATGATTATGTATAAAATAAAATGAAAATGCTTTAAAAAAACATCACCTCTTCTTTAGGTATCCTCATTAGGTTTTCACTAATTCCTTCATGATATGGAATTATACCCAAGATAAGGACTCTAATATGTGTGTAGTGATTTTGGGTAGTGAATTGGGTTGGTATTATCCGAAACATTGTGTTTTTAGAGGTTTGAAGAAGGGGGAGAGTGGGAGGACTTTTTTATGTGGGGAAGATCACACACATGGAATTTTTTAAAGAGTTAGGTGTACTAATTTTTTAATCTAAAATTAGGATTTCAAAACATTAAAAACTCTAAAATAGGGGATAAATGATCTAAATATTACCATAAAATAGTCATTTAACATGTTTTGGGCCATTTATTTACCTTATATTATATGTTTTTTGATTAATTAATCCCATTTTTACCTTAGTAACTGTAATTAATTTTATTTTATTTCACTAATCAATTTTGTAAAAAAATAAGTTAAACATATTAGAAATTGTTCTTTATTCTATTTCCAATAGAGGAATCAGTTTTTAAAATTCAATTCTTATAATTGGATAAAATTAATTTAAAATGAACCTCATATATGTGATGAGGAAGAAGGTTTTTAAAATGAAAATGATCAAATGATTGAAATGTTTTTAAGAAAAAATTAAAAACAATTGGTCAAAATGGCCCAAATTTGATTAATATATTTTGTATTTATCTATTTATAATTTTAAACAAATAAAAATAAAATTTATCATTATAAATTATTTCATAAAAAATTAAGTTTTCAATTAAAATTTGATATTTTTTACTATTCATCAAACAAAGAAGATACTCAGAAAAATAAAATAAAAATTAACCCTAAGATAAATTTTACATAAATATTTAAATATAAATGTTTAATTTTTCATATAAAATATATAAAAGTTTCCAATTTTATAATTAAAATAGGTTTTCCATTAAGAGGCAAGAAAACTGCCTTTAGAAAAATATTTATATTTATGGGTAAAATTAGATTTCTTCTTATATTATTCCTATCAAATATATTGGATGAATTTAAAAAATATTTTATTGATTTTATAATACATAAATTTAATAAGATCGTCCAATAATACTAATTAATTAATTTTCTTATGATAAAATTTCTTTGGCACATAGAAATAGTTTTATTTATAAAAAATCTCCTTTATATACAATTTGTAACCAAAGAATTATACAAAAATGTGTAAATAATATTTTTTAAATTTAGTTAATCATTTTAATACCTGTAATTAAAATAACTATTAGATAATTATAATATAATATAATGATATTAATTATATAATATAGTTTAGTAAAGATTGATATTGCGTATAACACACGTTTTCAAAGGGACTTGTGGTTGTGTGTAATGAATGAAAAAAAGTTCAGTGTTCTGTGCAGATAATGCTAAACATTATGATGCCTATAATTAAAGATAAGAATAGTGTTTCATGTAATATATGTATTTTAAATATTTAATTTATCTAAATATAAATATATCATAAGTTACTAGGTTCTTACATTCATTTCTATGATTGGTATTGTGTGTTATACATATTGTCAAATACAATGTCCTTATTTTCTAATTTCAGGTTGTTACATTATATACACATCAAATAAATTGAGTCTTAGAAATTTAAATATGATCTCAGTAATCCAGGTTTCTATATATGATGTTTTTTTAAAACCAAACATCATAAACAGGATAATAAAAAATCATCTAATAAGATAGAAATAGAGATACAACGGTCATATAGAATAACATATAACAAGGTTTCATTATTGGGGAGCATTAGTGGAATGTGAAAACAAGAAAATAGAGCCATAGTGTAAATATTAATACATAGTGATTGAGATCATTTATCATAAGAATGTTAGTTATGAATATATGGTTAAAGGCATAAAAATAATAAATTTGTGATGATCTAAAAAAAATAACATTCATCGTCTATGAAAGTAGTAGGATGAAATTATTTTTTCATGATCCATTTCCTAGTTTTTAGTATTTAATTTACATTATATGGATATAAGGAAATGTACATACTTGATAAATTTATATTTCATAAAAACAAATTCATCATTTGGTTGTTCTTTGATTTCTTACCCCATGAAATGAATGTCCATAAATGAATATATATATATATATATATATATATTCATGATGAACTAAAATTTACTTTTAATTGATTATATGGTTCACAAATGAGTGAAAAGTAATTATATCCATCTCTAGCTATTTTTAATAACTTATACGGTTAATAAGTTAATATCTAAACATAAAAAGTATTACTCCTAGTTAATCATTAATATTTTTCATAAAATTATTCAACTAAAATCAATGACATAAAAACCAAGACATATCATAGGCTAGTGGAATGAGATAAAACCCTTATCATCCTTTGGTCTTGGGTTCAAGACCCACTACCTTTAAGGACTTGATCAGTTGTCACTAGACATGCATGTTTTATTTTTTCAATGATTATATTAATATAATTCTTATAACATTCCCAAAAACAAATATAATGGATATCCTTGAAATTAAATAATTAAAAAATATTTTCTATATGGTTTTCATAATAAACTAATATCTAATTCCTTATAAAATAATAGTTATATAATCACAATGTCATTAATGATCATAATAAAATTAAAGGATTTGATAACATTAAACTCATTTTTATAAAAGTTAAGGGAATTATTCCTCAAACACTTAAAAAATTTATTTTATGAATCCAAAATAAAAAAACAATTGATCCATTTTATTTTCACATATTCCATTCCATGATCTAGAAGATACCCTTTAGAATAAGTAATTGTATCGGGTAATACCTGGGTTCCCCACATTTAAAGAAACGAACAATATACGGATCTTTAGGATTAGATTTATTTCCTTCGGTTATACTCTTCTTTTTTCATTAGCAATTATTTTCCTTATTCCAATATTTTCCAAACATAGCGAATTTCACTATTCCATTCAGACACTTTCCTATGTCTCTCTATGAAAATTTCATTAATTATGAGAATAAATATTTCTTTTCTACTTGGTCCCCACCACATGAGCTCTTAAAAAACTCCATATTTCAAATCTCTGGTCTATTAGGAAGTTGGTTAAGTATATTTTTTTAATCATATTTTAGGAAAAATAATTTGAAATAAACATGATATCATTCATTACTATCATCATATCATTTGGTTTCACATTTTTGCCACATTGTTATTCATGGAAAATTTTAAAATGATTCCTTTGGGTTCTATTCATTAAATAAAACCAGAATGCATAGTGCAAGTAACAATAATCATAGTGAGAAACCCTCATAATAATTTATAGTATATCTAAATCATTAAAATTTATTTTAAATCTAAAAAAACTTAGGGTTAATATAGGTTATTAATTTTCATTATCTATTCAAATCCAACATAATGGTTTCTAAATAAAATGATAATTAACCTAATAATACACACACAAAGTTTCAAACTAGGTGTACAACAATACATGTGGTCGTGCACTAGTTCCTGATTTAGTCTAGCTCAATATAGTGTTTCTGGGTGGTTACCCCTATGTATATATTTGCTCGAGCCAAATCCACTTATAGTATCTAGACAATGATATATTTCTAATAATACCCCCATAATATCTTCTATTCCACAATATTAGGATTATTTTCTATACTTAAACCCAAATTCTATCATAGGGTTATGTTTTCTAATAAACGCTTTCCTAAATCTAGGATTCAAGGATTCTACTAAAATTCATCTAATACCAGTAGTTGCGACCCCGATCCCAGAATCTCAGTACTAGTGATAGCTATAATTTCATTGGAATATCATATAAGTAATCACATATTGATATAATATATAGTTTAGTTGTCTTGGAAGACTTGATACATACATTATCCACATATTACATTTGAATAAAAATATTACAACATAATTTTTTTCACATTTTCTTTATCAAGAACAACATTATTTAAACTATTATATCCTTGCTTATATTTCTCAATAAATTTCATGAAATCCTAAGAAAAGGTAATAAAAATAAGGGTGAGAAAAAATGATCAGTAATGGTTAAATATAGTGAATGTATTAATGAATCAATTATCATAATTAATATGGAAAGATAAATAACTGAACAGACATTCCATGTAATCAATAAACTGAGTAGGAAGGGATTAAACAATATGGTAAGTTAAATAACTAGTTTTTTTAACATTTAATCAATAACTTGAATATCACAATAATATAAGTTAGAATTAATGTGTAAAGGTAAATAACTAGAGACACATTCCATTTAATCAACAAACTGAGAATGAAAGGCACCCATAGTTTTTTCATAGTGATAACCCCATCAAAATTATTAAATAATACTAAATGTTGGTAATTATTCATTATTGGACACCATGTTTCCTAAGATCATGGAACCTTTACCATAAATACCTTTCATAAGGTATATTATAATGTACTAAGTGAATAACCAACTAAGGATATCCAACTAATTCATCCCTTGAGACTACCGATAAATCAAGGGGATTGAATGAATTGGTCCTCATCCTATGTTTTCCCATATCCAAAGCATTCATCATATATTTAATAATTTATCTAATTCATATACATTATTCCTTTTCAAATATCCATATTGACTAAATGATATAGATTTATCAATATCTCCCCATTTAATCAAATAACAATCAATGTAGACACCATATGTAAAAATGGTATATGGTTTAGAAAATAATAATATCCATGAAAAATGATATAGTTAATTAAGGGAAATTTAATTACCAATGATCATGGGAAAGTTAAAATATTAATTAGACATAAAAAATTAATCAAGTATATAAATATTAATACTATCATTGGTCAAAATAATAATAAACTTTCTATTGAAAGAATATAGACGGTATTAATACAACACATCTTAATTGGAGTAAGAATAAATGGTTTTTTAGTTGACAAAATAAAAATTGATCTTTCAAAAAATTCATGGGTAAAATATCATTTTTATTGTTAAAAATATTTTATAAATCCATTTTTTTAAAAATCACTTTTAGAAAAAATTCATTACAAATATCTTCATAGAATTTCAAAGGAATCCTAAAATAATTGATGGCAGGTAATTATGTACATAACTTACAAGGTAAAATAACATTCCTTTTATATTTGTAAAAAGGATATAAAATGGACTTCATCGGATGGTGATAAGGAAATTCCATTGAAAACATTTTCAAAAAACTCTTCTAATAATTTTTTTTAAAAACTATTTTACTTTATTTTAGAAAAAATGGTTTTGGAAAACATAATCTCGTCCAAAGAGAGAAATGATGTCATGTTTTCTTCAAAACATTTTATAAATAATTTTCAGTATAAATGAGTGGAACAATTATACCAATACATGAAAAATATCTTGAATGGATATAGGAGATGAGAATGAAAGTATTTATTTTAAAAGTATTAAATAATTTCCTTCAACTAAATTCAAGTGTAAACAATCCTGAATAAAATGGAATTTTGTTGTAAACCTTTTCAAATATAAAATAAATGAAGTGATAATAAAGAAAATAATCAATTTTTATTATCAAATATAAATCAACATAAAAAAAGTGTAAATAAAAAAACAAATATTCAAAGTTAAATACATAAATTTTTTTATAATATTAATGACAATGGGGAAGTAATATATACTAAAAAATAACATATTGAGTTATAAATTTTCTTTCCACTTGGTAAATTTTAATTCAAATACACTTGCATGAAATAATTCAAATAGATACATTATATACCATGAATAATGATTTATTAATGAACTTACATGTCCAATGGGTTGTATATACACCACGTAAAAGTTAATTGGTGAATAATAACTCACAAGTCTTAATGGAATATAAATTTAGATGAAATCATGTAACTTTAATTTCTTTTTAAGTGGACATCTTGTATCCTATTATATAATCATTTAATAATGTTATTAACTTATAAAACAATCGCATTAATTTTTATTGTAACACCACACCCTAGTAGTAAAGATTCAGTGGATTATTGTATGTTACATTGGCATGATAACGAGAAATAAAATCCCGAAGGACCAATCTGTTTAGAAGTCTTGGAAAATAGATTACATTCATAAACCTTATATTACAAATCAAAACATAAACTATAATATAAAAAATTCAATTAGAACACCATTATTCTCCTATATTAACCCTACATATCAATCATAAAACACTTATTAGAATCCTAGGAAAATAAAACATAAGAAAGGGGTGAGATCAGATGCCCAGTAAGGCTATACAATATAGTGAAATATATAATAAATAAGCATAAACTTTATTGGAAAGTTATAAAATGGAAATACAAGCCCTTTAAACACAATCCTCATCATAATATGGCACGAATAAATAAAACAATTCCATTAAAAATTCACATGGTTATTCAACTAGTTGAATAATAACATGTAATATCAATAAATAATCCCATAATGAGGGAATGCATAATTCTGAAAATTTGAAACGTACCATCGAGGATTCATTCTAGGAATATAATATTGTTCAGGCTTCATGTAAGAATCTAATTATTTCAAGGCTTCATGTCAAGAATATAATAAATGGGTAAGGACTAAACCAAAACAATATCAATTTTCTTTCAGGAATCCAGAAAATACATCAAGGGGCTATAGCATGCCCTACCTATCACTTTGTATAATACATTCCTCATATGAAAATGGTGAAACACAATCAACATAGTCATTCGTATTAAAATCGAGTATACAAAATATGAATAATTTAACCATAAACCAAGAATGGTATCTAAATAGCTAATATATAGTCAAATATATCATAAAACCTTCAATAAAATATGTAAGATTGAATCATAATAAATCAACATCAATTAAGAATAAAATCTAGTAAAGGATGTTGACATAGATGAAAATACTATAATAAAATCATTAAAAATCTCTTGAGATAAATAGTATATTTTTCTATTGAAATAATTTATTCAAAAGGAACACAATTATAAAAAGAATAAATTTTAAAAGAGATTTTAGAGTCTAAGTGTCCTATACCACAATTAAACTTTTGATGAAAATTTAAAAATTAACATTTTAAAATATTCATGTCCTTATAAATAAATCCATAAAACCAATTTGAAAAACATGGACATTAATTGGAATGATTTAGATGTATAAATCATTAAAAAATTTAAAATTAAGTTTTAGTTAAATAGTACCTTACATAAAACCTTAAAAATATTCCTTTTTAAAACAATTTAATGAAAAATGGACATGGATGGTAAATATGTCCCAGTAAATAATTATGCATAAACAATATCAGATAATAATGAGATTGTAAAATTAACCATTAAATTGTACATTATTTTAGTAGAGGGTTCATAAAACTCCTATATAATGGATTAAACATGTTATAAAATAGTACATATCCATATTTATTATATCATATACGATCCTCTTAAATCATTTTGTTAATAGTATTTTAGTATTACCGTTGTTTTGAGTGTTAACAACATCGTTTTACAATGCTTTTTTTGTTCTGTAAGTCATGTTTGTTATTAATAGGATGTATTTTTTTCATATATAGAATTAAATATGATTCGTAGTTATTATTTTTACTCATAATAAATATTTTATATTCATTCTCTAATTTTTAACATGTAAAATGAATCTCACCGCGTCGTGTTGATGGTTGGTCGTACATATGCACGAGCGATGGTATCATTCCCTTGATGGTTAAATGGTATAGGATTGGATGGTATTTTAATTATAAATAATAATTACAATATTATATTAATTATTTATATCCATTATACTCATTATTATAACCATCCAAATGAAGTAGCATTGAATAAAAAATTACACAACGACATGGATACTGTAAGATGTACGCACAAAAACATAGTGATATTGTTATTAGATTGATGAATAAAATGAGTAATATAGTTGTGCCATGATTATAATAACTTCTAAGTATATATATGATAAATTAGTTATTAAATTGGCATGTAAAAAATATATAAAGAGGAAGTATTTGAATAAAATAACTTTGAATGAGGTGATAAAACAGTTACCTTTTTTTGGGTATCTCTTTTTGATTTTCACAAAAGGACTCCTTAGGATTGATTTATGCCCAAATTATTTCCTATAAGATGTAGTGATGGAATTTTGGCGAGGAAATGGGCAGTGGTTTTCTGAGACACATGGGTTTAGAGATGTGAATTGAAGTTATGGAGAAGATCTCTTTTATAAGAGAGGTAAGGGGCACTTTAGGAAATTGTCAAAATATTTAAATAATTTAATTTAATTTTCAACTTAAAATGGATCAAAAGAGAATTATGTAGAAGATAAGATGAGTATAGGTATAAATTATCTCATAAAATAAAATTTATACATGTTTTTATTTTATTTTAAATATTATCATTTTGATTTATCCTCATCTAATATATTTATTTTTAATTGTGGTAATAATATTCTAAAAACTAAAGTGGAATAAAAATTTATATATATTGTATAAAATGAACATAAATGGGAAATTTATGATATTATAGACCTTAAAAATGAAAACTTTATAATTTTTAAATATTGTTATAATTTTTAAATAATTTAATAAAATGCTATTTTTATAAAATAACAATAGTGCATATTTTGACACGATTCCTTAATTTGACTTTAAATAAAATTTAAACAGAAAAATAACCTAGAACCAAACCATTTAATAAACTCCTAAAATGTCACAGTCACCTATAAAATTCGTGGATTACTTAAGTTTTGGCTAATTAAATTTATTTTAATATTTTTAAAATCCATTATTTGATATTTCTATTAATAAAATAATTACCTTTTTACTATTGTGTTATTATTTATGGAAATTATATAATCTATAAAAAATATAAGTATACTACTATAAGGTAGATAAATATATTATATTTCTATATACCATTCATGATAGAAATTATCTCCAGATTATCCCTATATTAATATTATTGAACTTATAAGAAATGAGATTGTGACACTTTGTCACATTCTTTAATTTTAATAATATCTATGTAATTTTCATGGACAAGTGTCCATTAAATGATTCAAAATAGATTATTATGATATATTTAACATTATAGTAGTAATTTTTCCAAATTATATATTTTTATGAGTTTATATCATTTAAAAAATTATTATTTATTTTAAAATTTCATTTCAGTTAATTTTTATTCTAATTATTATTTTACATTTTATAAATTCATAAAAACATGATTTATAAAAAAAACTACATTAACTCATCCCTAATATGTAAATTTCATCTAAATAATTCTTGTATGGTAAAAAATGTTTCAAATTATATTTATTTTAATATTATTTATATAATTTAATTGATTTTACTTTAATAAATCAATTACTACATAATCAATTTGTCACCATTTAATATAATTATTTATTTTCAAAAATAATAAATAAATTATAATAATTTAGATAGAAATTTTTTATTTTTAATGACTATTTATATTCAACTATATCACTCATATATCCTCATATTAAAAATGTGTTACTTGCTAAAAATAAATGTATAACAAAATTGAATTTTCATTAAATAAAATATTAGAAATATATTAAAGTCATCCCAATGGATCCAAGTGATCCTGAAATCGACCCATGGATGATGTTGGTTAAAAAAAAAATTCCCAATGAAATTAGGACAAGTTTTTTTGGAAATTATAATATTATTTTTACCTTTAATTACCCAATTGACACTTAAGAGTGGTAATATTATTATTATTAAAGTTACTATTCATAATGCCCAAAAATAAAGGGAACCAATTTACATAATTTGGAGATACTAATTCAAAATATAAAATTAATTTTTAAAAATTAATCACATTGATGTTGCAGTAATTAATTTAAAATTAATATCATTGTAGGACTGAAAATGGGTTTTTAAATGGTAAAACATTTGTAAATATTGAAATGTTTTTACATAAAAATTCATGGTAATATTTATTCCAATGACCAACATAATATTAAATGATATAAATATAATATATTTTAACATTAAAAAAATTAAATAATATAACTTATCCATATAAATTATTTCATTGAAAAAAGTTGTTTTCAATTAAAATTTATTATATTTTTACAATTCATCAAAGTATAAAACTTATCCGAAAAGTATAAAAAATTCCTTAAAAGACATTTTTTATATCCTACTTCCAAAGAAGGATTTTATTTTGTTAAAAATAATATGTAAAAGTGTCAAAAACTAGATTAAAAATTGATGCGGTATCAAAAGGTGAAAAAACTGCACTTTTTGAAAAATACTTCTTTTATCTGAAAAATAGAATCTTTTCTTATATCACGACTAGAAAATACATATAAATAATGTAAATTATATGGAATATTTAAAATTAAAAATTTTGTTAATACTATTCATAATTTCTAATTTAATGTCTAGGTTATATATTATATTAAATAATAATATTTTATTAATATATTATTGTTTTGTAGAACTGGGCCTTGCTTGTAATGTAAGCCAGATTTTGGTTGGGTGTAACGTCATCTCAAAATGGTGTTGTCTATAAAGAAAGTAAGAAAAAAAATTACAATAGTTTAGAAATGAATATATTGTAATGTATTTGGGTATTAAATTCTACCCTCTATCAATAAGTTGTGTCTTTATAATCTTTGAATTTGGGTTTGGTACCTAATGTTTGATTATTCAAAATTCCATTATTACAATCCCACATCAGAAAAAGGGTCGATAAAAAATTTACATTAAAATAAATTAAGGGGGGTAATAAGGTTAACAGAGATAACACATCCTATGGTTCCATGTAAGAAAACATGGATATGAAAGAAAAAAAAATATAACCATCATGTTCTGATGGAGAGTGATATAGAATACGATTAGGAGAAAGTGAACAATCACAATGCCAGAAGTTGGTGATGATATAAGGGACCATTTGATTCATTAGAAAAAGTACCAGGATATAATTGTTTTCTATCAATATCCTTTCCCTTAAAGATGAAGAATTAATTTACATCATAGTCTATGAACACAAGGAAGCATACTTACTTGAAAAGTAAAGATTCATAATTTTACTATTTGTTACCACAAGCTCATATTTTTCATAAAAAGATAAAAAAATCAAAAATATTCTATTTATCTTAATAGAATATGGTTCCATAAAATAACTTACACTGTTTAAATAAAAAATATGTTATACTAAATAGGGACTTCTCATAGGATAATGGTCTGTGATAAAGCCTTGTCCCAATCCAGTTGTGGGTTCGATTCCTTCAACCTTGTCAGATGTGATGGGTTGTCATCGGACCTACAGGTTTTCATTTTCTTAAAACTATATTATTAAAACATTCCAGAAATAACCATAAGAATTATTTTACCTTAAACAATACTAACCAATTTTCAACTTAATCTATTCAAAACTTTAGACTTATCCAAAATATTTCAATCCAAACTCAGAGTCCAAAAATTTATAAGGAAAGTCACTAAATTAATAAAATCAACATGACATAATACATATCCTTTTTTGTCACATACCAAACACGTGAATACCTTCCTCATGTGTTCTCTTAAAATATGTTAATAACCTGAATTACAATAAAACCATATTTAATACATTCTTGCTTCCTTATTCCTTACGTAAAATCTAAGATATAAGATATACTCATTAAATCAAAAAAAAATTAAACTTCATCAATGATGGAATAAACGAACCTTTAATCAGTTCTAAGGTAGTAAATAATATACAATTTTATTTATCCAAGTAATCATTATCCCTATATCAGAAACATATTAAGGATTACATTTCCCTTCACCCTATATTTTCCAAAAAAGTTTAACATGAAACAATGTCACATTACTTGGTACCATACAATATAAAACTTTAATTAAATAGTACTACTATAAAATATTTATATACATCATAATTCTTATAACCAGGACATTGCTAATAAAATATTCCAATAAAATTATAATCGAAAAGCCATATTAATCATTACCCTTCATCTGCGGTAGTATCACAACATGATCATTATCCAATAGCATTATCTGGGGTATATTCCTTGGACGATTGGGACATTGATTCAAATAGTGTCCCATCACCTTATAGCTAAAGCATTGTACTTTGGAAGCCTTTTGTTACCCTTTAAATCACAAACATGGTGTCGTTTTTCTCCACACTTATAACAAATTCCTATCCCCTTCAATAAGTTACCACAATGATTCTTTCCAAAGTTATCACATGTGAGAAAATACATCTTTTGCTTATTCCCTTTATCTATATTTTCTCTACCATCCTCTTGTTCTCTTAATTCCCTTAAAGTCCATATGACTCAGAAAATTCTTTACATATCTTATTAACACGGGATACTATTTCCTCATATGATGAGAATACATGGGAGACTATTTACCATCTAAATGTTTTTTTGAGACCATGAATGATATGATACTTGTTACTCTTTAGATCATGTGCATCGGTGGAGTTCTCATTCCTTCTGCTAGGATCCATATCTATAAGATGACATATACTAGATTAGATTGTAACGTTTTATAATTTAAATAACTCTAAATATGGTATAGAAAATACCATAAATTTATGCATCATAAATCATATAATCATAAAATCAGGTTACATTGGGGGTATCTTTACATTTAAATCCATCATAATGGTAGGTAATTAAATTTTGAATTTTCCTAATCATATATCCCAGGAGTATTGAAACAGGTGTGTAGGAAGGCATGTTGTCGTGCACCAAGTTACCTCGAGTTTGTCTTGGAACACCTTGTTATAGTTTTCATTACTAGGTAAATCTATGAAAGAACCATATGCACTTGTAGTATCTACGAATGGTTGTATTTCCAGGAATACACACATAATCTCTACCTTGCCAAAATTGTAGGATGTTATTCTACACTTATCCTCAAAGTAAATCTTAGGGTACAATTTTATAATACAAGTTTTCTAAATCTAATTTCCAAGGTTGTTTCTAAACTTCCTCTAATACCATTTATAATGCCCCAACCCTAGTTTCCTAGAGTTGGATCATTATTGTACGATAAATTGGAATTATCAAAATAAATCAAATACCAAAGGACCGATTCGTTTATAATTCTTGGAAAATTGATTACATTCATCAACATAACATTAAAATTCAAAACATAAAATACAACATAGATAATTATTTGATATCTCCATTATTATATTAGCTTAGTATATCAATCATAAACAACTTTTTAACATCCTGGGAAAATAAAACATAAGAAAGGGGTGAGCTCAGATGCTCAGTAAGGTTAAAAAATATAGTGAAATCTATCATAAAAACCATAAACTTTTAAGGAAATGTATGAAACTAAAATATAAGAATTTTAAAAGAAATCCTTAGCATAATATGGAAATAATAAATCAATTAATTAAAATTAAAAATTCACATGGATATTCTACTAGTCGAATAACCACATGAAATATCAATAAATAATCACATATTGAGGGAATCCAAAATTATTGGCATTTGAAACATACCATCAACGCGTCATGCCAAGAATCTAATATTGTCAAGGCATTATTCCATGAATCTAATACTTTCATGGTTTCATGCCATGAATCTAATAAATGGATAAGGCCTCAGCCAAAACCATATCTGTTTTGTTTCGTGAAACCTATCGTTGCATTGCGGGGATATAGTGGTCTATTCCCATCGCTTACTAAATCCAATACATTTCTCATATGAAAATGGTTAAACATAAACAACAAAATAATTTGTACTAAAATTTAGTAAATAAAATATGAATAATTTAACCATAAAAAATAATGAAATCTAAATAGAGCATCAGCAATCAAATATATCCAAAACCCTTTAATATAATATAGAATATTATCTCATAATGAATCAACCTCAATTAATCTAAAAATACCACAAATTATGTTTACATAGGTGAACATACTCTAATAAAATCATTACAAGTCTCTTAAGATAAATACCATTTTTTTACTTTGAAAACCTTTATTCAAAAAATGCGCACTTATAAAAGAATACATTTAAAAAGTTATTTTTGAATCAAAGTATCCCATACCACATTGAATCTTTTTAAGGAAATTAAAAAAATAAAAAATAAAAAATATTCATGTCATTATAAATAATTCTATAAAATCCAATTTGAATACACAGACATTAATGTGAATTATTTAAAAGAATGAAATTTTAAAACATTTAAAATGATTTTTTAGTTAAATATTTCCTTACATAAAACCATAAAAATATTAATTTTAAATCATTTTTATGAAATATGGATATGTATGATAAATATTCCTAGTAAATACTTACAGATAAACAATCTTAAATGATAATGTGATTATGAAAATAACCCTTACCTTGTACTTTCCTTTAGTAGAGGGATCATTAATCTCATGTACAATGGTTAAAAAATGTTATTAAATTATTCCAGGAGCATGTACATATTTATTATAACATATATGTTCCTATTATATCATTTTTATAATTATATTTCAGTATTACCATTATTTTGGGTGTTAACTTCATCATTTTCCTATTCATTTTTTGTTGTGTAAGTCATGTTTGTTATGAATAGGATATAATTTATTCATATATAGAGTTATATAAGGTTTATAATTATTATTTTTACTCATTATATAAATTTTTTAGTCATTCTTTAATGTTTAACATGGGGAATGAATCTCACCGTATTGTGGAGACAGTAGGCAGTACATACGCATGAGAGACGATATCATTCCCTTGATGGTTAAATGGTATAAAATTGGATGACATATTAATCATAATGAATAATTATCTTGTTATATTCATTATTTATATCAATTATACTAATCATTATACCCAACCAAATATATTAGTGATGAATAAAACATTACACCACGATGTGGAGACGGCAAGCCACACATACACACACATGGTGATATTGTTATTCATATGATGAATAAAATGGGGAATGTGGTTGTCCCATGATTATAATAACATATAATTATATGTATGATTCTTTATTTGTTACTTTGTATGTAAAATACATATAAAGAGGAAGTATTATAAGAAAATAACCTTGAAATAAGTGATAAAACAATTATTTCTTTTTCGGGTATCTCATTTTGATTTTCACAGAAGGACTCCATAGGATATATTTATGAAAAAAGTATCACTATTAAGAAGTAATTTTGTATTTTTTGAAAGGAAATATGTATGTTTATTCCAATAAAAATGTATTTAGATGTGTGAATAAAATATAAGGAGAGGTTCCCTTTTATAAGAGAGGTTATGGGAAAAATATTTAATTAATATAAAATAATTTTCAACTATAAATTGCTCCAAAGTGAATTATTTAGAATTTAATATGAGTATAGGTGTAAATAATTTCAATCAATAAAATTTATACATTTTTTGATTTTATATTATACCTTATCATGGTTATTTATCCTTATTTAATCTCTTTAATTTTAATTATGGTAATAAAATTCGAAATACTAAATGGTTAAAAATATTTACTTTTATGGTTTTAATTAAACATTAATTGAACCTTTATGATATTTTAGACCTTATAATTATCAATTTTTAGTTTTTAAATATTTTTATGATTTTTAGAAAATTTAATAAAATCTTATTTTAATAAAATATCAACAGTGTCAATTTTCACACTACTCATTAATTTGACTTTAAATAAAATAGAAAAAAAATTATAACTTCAAAGAAGAAAACATTTAAGACACTCATATAATATAATATTAACCTATAAAATTAGTGTATCACTTTAATTTTGTTTAATTATATTTTTTTTAATATTTTTAAAATCCTTTATTTGATATTTTTATTAATAAAATAATTACTTCTTTACTATTGTGTCAGTATTTATGGTCATTACTTATTCCCTTAAAATTATAAATAAATTTCCATGGTTCATATAATTCATTTATAGTTATAGAGAAAAATCCTTATTTAATATATCTATAGGTTATCCCTATATAAAAATTAGTTAACATAAAAGAAATGAGAGTGCGACACTGTGCCACATTTTTTAATTATAATAGTACCTATATATTTTCAGGGAAACGTGTTAGTTAAATGATTAAAAATAAATTATTATGAAATATTTAACATTATACTAATAATTTGGATGAATTATATATTTTTATTAATTTTATATAATTTAATGAATTAGTATTTATTTCAAAATCTCATTTATGTTATTTTTGAAACTATTTATTATTTGACTTTTATAAAATTATAAAAATAGATTAATAAAAAAACTACATTAACCCATACCTAATATGAAAATGTAATCCAAAAAAATTATGTAATTTTTAAAAATTTTCAAATTATATTTAATTTAATATTATTAATATCATTTAATTGATTCTTCCTATAATAAATCAATTAATATATAATCCTTGTGTCACCATTTAACTTAATTATTTATTTTTTAAATTATAAATACATTACCATTATGTAGATAAACACATTTTTATTTATATGGAATTTTTATAATCGACTATATTTTTCATATAACCTCATATTAAAAATATGATAATTGCTTAAAACTAAAGTATTGAAAAATTGTATTTTCATTAAATATAATATTATAAATATATTAAAGTAATAGAAGTGGATCGAAGTGACCCAAAAATAGACCAAGGACGAATTCGGTCCATAAAAACTTAACCAATGAAATAAGGACAAGTTTTAAGGTAATTATAATATTATTTTTACTTTTAATAGCCTAATTTACCATTCTCTGCGATAATATTTTTTTACTAAATATACTATTCACAAAGCCGAAAAATAAAGGAAACTTATTTATATAATTTGGAACCACTAATTCCAAATATGTAATCTATTTTAAAATATTCAAGACATATAAGTTACAAAAACTAATTTAATATTAATCCCATTGTTAGAATGAAAAATTGGTTTGTAAAAGATAAAACATTCCAAAAGATTAAAATATTTTCACATAAAAATTCATGGTAAAATAAATTCCAATGAACAAAATTATATTAAATTATAAAAATATATTATATTTTTACTTTAAAATAATTCAATAATATAATTTTTCCCTAGAAATTATTTCTTTGAAAAAAGTTTTTTTCAATTAAAATTTAGTATATTTTTACTTTTCATAAAAATTTAAAACTTATTTTTAAAATCTAAACAATTCCCCCAATTTAAATTTTTATATCCCACATATAAATAAAAAATTTATTTTTATAAAAATTATATATAAAATTTTCAACAAACAAGATTTTAATTTTGTGCACTATCAAAAGGCGGAAAAACTATACTTATTGAAAAATACTTCTTTTATATGAAAATTGGAATCTTTTCTTACACTATGTCTAGAAAATATATAATATGAATGTTAAAATTATATGGAATATATAAAATTGAAAATGTGGTTAATAATATTCATAACCACTAATTTAAAATCTTGATAATATATTATATTAAATAATAATATTTTATTAATATATTGTTGTTTGGTTGAAATGGGCCTTGCGTGTAACGCAAACCAAATCATTGTTCTGTGTAGCATAAGCTTAACAAGGTGTTACATGAAAAGAAATTAGGGAAAACAATTAAATTTATTCTGAAATGAAAATATTGTAAAGTATTTTGGTGTCACATTTATGATATCATATATGATCTTTTTATAACATACAATTACTCTATCATTAATAATCTGTCATTATCTTCATCGTTTCGAGTAATAACTTTTATTTTTTTCTTCTGTTTTATCAAATTATTTAATGTTCCTATATTATAGATCATGATTTAATAATTTCCATAAATTAAATTATGATATAAATATCATACATATTAATTATATATTTATTTATAGTGATCCATAATATTCAGGGATAGGGAATCGAATACACCGTTCATGGAGCTGGTATGAAATACACACGCATAAAAGGTGTTTCTATTTTCTTTTCCATTAGAAAGAATGATAATTAAATAATATACATGTAATTATAATTCTAGTATTATATTTATATCATATATATCACATATTTTTTATTAAATTTATCCTTAATGCATTCATGTAATGCATGAATAAATCACATCGCTATGAGGAGGCGGTAGTCTACACGTCCACAAACGATGTTATCATATTAAAAGAAAATAAAAATCATGAATGTATGTGTTATATAATAATTAAATAAGAATAGATAAATAATATATATCCTAAAAATAATATATAAAATATAATTAAAATATTATTCCCAACCCTGAAAGATGGTAATAAAAGAATGAGTTCCATTCGATCATGAGTTGGTTGTCCGCTCTTCACACGAATAATGATTGTGTATCCCATTTTATTGAAGTGTGTGAAGGATTTGATCATACCCTTATCATAAAAATATCATTATATTTAAGTCAATGAGGTTATTATATAATAAAGGTATATTAATTACTGATTAATTTTAAGAAGGAAATAAAATAAAAACCCTTTTAGAAAAACATTACCTTTTCTTTTGGTATCCTTCTTAGGATTACACTAATGCCTTACTAAGATTACTTTCATAGCACAATTAGGAATCTAGAATTATGGGAGAGATTTTGGGGATTGAATTGGTTAGTTATTTCAATAACCTTTTTGGTTTGATGGGTTTGAAGAAGTGGGACATGGGGATGCATTTTATAATAGGGGAATGGACACACATGAGATTTTGGAAAAAAAGTCAGGTGTACCCACATTTTTACCTAAGAAGAAGTTTCCAAATCACAAAAAACTAGATACTAGATGTGTAAGGAACGAAATATATCCTTACAATGGGTATTTTATAGGAGTAGGGTTATTTTTATTACTTATATTATATTTATAAAAATTAAGTAAACTCATTTTTACATTAATCACTCTAATTAGTTTTAAATGAATTCACTAATAAATTTGGTAAAAAATAACATTGACCCTATTAGAAATTAGAAATTATATGATTCCTAATATGAAATCCATTTTTTAATACATATTATTGTAATTATAAATTATAGATATGAAAAATTTAATTTTCAATTAAAATTAAATATTTTTTTACAATTAAACATAAAATTAAACTTCTTATATAAAATGAAAAAATTAACACTAGGATAATTTTTAAATTCATATTTCCAAAAAAAATTATTATTATGTCAACCAATCATTAGTCTTAAATATAATATCTATCAATGTTCCAATCAATCTATCATAGATATTCTTCTCCACATTCATGAAATAAATGTTATGATTGATTCCATGATATCTCTAATATGGTTGATCAAAAAATGTTGACAATTTATTCAAAATAATTATATCATTACTAGATTTTTGTGTCATTTTTAATGTCACATCAATGTTTTTCACTGTCTCAAAATTCTTATTGGAGGATAAGCGTTGTGGAGCAATATAAAATTATTTTGATCCATTGAATGCCTTTTTTAATATTCTATAAGAGTAATCAATAGAGAAAAAACAATGGATGTCCCATTTATACTATTTTTCTCCCATTATTCAATAGATAATTTAATGTTTATTTTTCTCAAATGGGACATGCTTTATACCCCATAACACTATATCCATACAAATTTCCATAAAATGTGATTAAATCTATACTGAACATAATCATTGCATGAATTTGAAAATATTATATTTTATTATAGTCATACACCCTATCAACATCAAATCATAAGAATTTAAAATCATCAATTAATGGTGATAGTATGAAATAAATATCATTTTTGGGGTGCTCTAGTCTAGAGATCATTATAATCAACAAGGCTTATTTTCTCTTCTTAAAAAATTCTAGATCTTAGTTTTAAATTTCCAATAAAACATGCAATGATCTATTTTTTCTACTAAAGCTTTGGTATAGATTTATTACATCCACGCATAATACAAGTCTATGTTTTATAATATCATTTTAAAATGTACGCAATTGTATATCAATTTTCTTCCACAATGGAAATTCAGCTACAAGGTATAATTTCCCATCACATATCCCCTCATCTGCATTCCAACATAACCATTTTTCATCATATGAATTTGAAAATAATGGTTTCAAATAATTAATTATAAGAAGAGGGTAAAATAGCTTTATAGAGGTCTGTGTAACTGAAAAATAAAAATGTAATATTTCTTCCAACTTATATCATGTCATCCTACATTTAGTACACTTTGACAGAAATTCATATTCCTTCATACATAGAACATAATCATTCAGGAATTCATGTATTCTTTTTTGTAACCTAATCCCATTGGGAATAGTATTTTCATCACATTATAATGTGAATAAGGAATATCATTGTCTTTAGGAATAATTTATCTCAATAATTGTTGCACATAAATAAAAATACTGTCACTCCAACCATGCTTGGACCTCAACTTAATCAATAATAGGATCTATGATAAAACTGTAAATTCTGTACGACCTGGATACAATGTTTTTCCACCATCAACATATGGATTCTCAATTTCCAATTCTTTCTCAGATTCCTCTACATCAATATCACGAATCATTTCTTCAATTTAATCAAAGTTATCATCGTGAAAATCATTATCATCAATATATATATAATTATTTCTAGTTTATCCATTTCATATCTAAGGTCTGTAACATGAATTAAAACTAAGACAAATTAAATGATATTTGATACCATTTATTTTTATCATTTTTATATTTAAAAATTTTATCCATGGGCAGGAAAAAATGTCATTATTTGGAAAAAAAAGTATAGAAAATTTTAGAAAATCATCAACACCTTCCTTATATTCATCACTTATTCCATTTTCCATAATCCATATTTGATTAATTATTATCTATAATTATTATCAAAAATAAATGTCATGTGAAAAGAATATAGTTTTCATAAAAGTGATAGAAATGATTCAAGTCAAATATGGATTAAATTTATATAAAATATATTATAATTTTAAATTAACAAATCATTGGAATATTAAAAAGAAAATAGGTATTTGAAAAGCATGATTATATGTTCTAGGAAATAATGAAATATATTTTTAAGTATAATTAGCAATTAATAAAATTAAATTCATTAACTTAATTTATAGAAAATATATATAGTTAAACTATTATCTAATTTTTCTGTTAATTATTAATGAAATTAGATAAAATATGAAATTGAATATTATTTTATAAAATCCAAATAAAGTTCCCATTTTATATTTTGATTGGAATTTTTATCATAAAATATTTTAACAACATTTTTTTCATGAAAAAAGAAAACAATTATTAGAAGAATCATTAATTAATTATATAATATAATCATATCGTAAAGTTTAAACAACACAATGATGAATTTGATATAAAGTACATTTATATATAAAAATTTAATAATATATGTCATTTCTTGCTAGTGTATTTTTTGAACTATGAAAGAATATGAAAAGGAACCAATTGACAGTTTCTATTGTGTTTTCACCAATAATGTCAACATTATAAGGACAATAACTCATAATATGGGAAATTCATATTTAATATATGATTTCTCATAATATGAATATGCTCACCTTATACAAAAATGTGTTGATAGGCATATAAAATACTTATATATATTTAATATTAAATTATAATAAAATTTCAATGTTTGTATAAATTACATTTTAAGATTACTAATCCACAAATTAATGCATACATCCAATTGAAATTTATCCATTTACCTAAAATTTTATTCATAAATAATTATTGGTTCATAAACATCATCCAAATAAAAAACATTTAGATATTAAATGATGAAATTTAAAATGATATCTAGTATAGAATATAATTACACTATTAAATATAAATTTATAACATTAAGATATATTTAAATTCCCATTTTTTCCCCTTAAATCAATAGATAAATGAGGTATATGAAGTTGGTAATCCAATATTTTGTATGATAACTGATATATAAACATAGTAATGTGAAATTTTAGTAAACATAATAGAATGAGGGAGAGTTAGGGTGTCTGTGAAATTTAATGACAGATAACAAGGATTAATGTGTGAGGAATACTTGAGTGTTGAGAGATGAACATATCTTATGCACTGAGAACATCCAAATATTTACAAAGACAAAAAACAGAGATTATAGGATACTAGATTTATGAAACAAGGTTAGGGGTTCCACACGTAGGAGAAATGAGATTGCTTTCACCTGACATAATAACATAGAAATGGTTCAAAATGGAAATTCATAAAATCTTAAATAATATGACACATTGGTTATAAAATAAAATAAATGATAGAGAAATTTTAATTTCTCAATAACATGTTTATATAGTAACTGACATACATGATCGAACTTAACACATCAGTTATCTTATAATTGACATGATAAAACAATGATATTTACTTTATAATGGATGTTATTATATATAACTAACATAGAAAAACAACTTTATAACATTAGTTATTATGTAAATAATGTGATAAAGTGGGAAAAATATTCATGTCTATTACGCAATAACTGATGGGATAAAGAAATATATATGGATGTATTAATTTGGTTAGAAATAACATTCATGAAAATGTCAACATGATAAATATTTTTTGTACTAGTGAAATATTCATGTTCTGAGTTATCTAATGACAAACACATAACATGAAGATAACTATACGAATGGAAATTTTACAATATCATTAGTTTTTAAGACTATTGAAATAATGTTTCATGTTGTTGATATTTTTATCTAAAGTAGTTTTAGGCTATGATGGACTTCATTTTTGAACACTTGATTTGAATATGTATATATGTGATGAAATTATTTTTTATTCCTATTTATGTCCTTTTAGAGTGATGAATGATTAAGGATGATTAATAAAAGAGATTTTAAATCCAGAGTCTTCATAGAGTGAACAGAATCCAACATTATATTATTTTAAAGAAACCATATCATCACCCATGTTCTGTTAAAATGTATTATGAATTTTAAAAAAAATAATAGAACTTCGATATTTAATTATAATTATTTTTTATTTAAATATATAAAATTAATCGGGAAGATAAACCATACTTTATTATTGTGATATATATCATTTTTATGGGACAATATAGTTGCTCTTCAATATTAAAATGCTTTGGTGAATTTCCATGGTAATGGAAAATGGGGAATAGAAATTATTTTATATTGGATAGGAAAAACAATGAATATACACAACCTTTTTTGTATCATTTGGATGTGGTTCTCAAAAAAAAGGATTAGTTCAAAGTGGTTGTGGAAAAATCATAATGGTTCATATCACAAAACTATTTCTAATTTAGAACAAAATTTTATTCATTCTACTAAATGTATCATGGTATGCTTGATATTTTATTCTAATACATGATACTAATAATATTTTAACCATTATAAAGGAGAATAAAACGTCAAAAAATGAAAAAAATTCTAATATTCTATAAGTAGAAGTTATAAGGTATGTTGGGAGTTTAATTTTGAATTTGAAATAAATTCAATAAATTGTATTATGTGTTAATATTGTATAAGTGTAGAATGACTAATAATTATATAAATAATGAGACAAGAATATAATATATTAAATGATATAAATAGGAGAAAAAAGGCATCTAAGAATGCAGATGAAGAGATAAGATTAAAAAATAATTTCTTGGTTAAAATATGAAATTGTAAAAAATGTCCGTTTTATTAAAATTGTAAAATTTTCCTTCTAAAAATAATAATTTTGAGTAGTATGGGAAAACTACATTATGTTAACTTCCATTTTAATGTATCGTGACATTAAGGAAAACCCCATGTTGTCATATCCATCATGATTATTCTAGTGGATCATCTGATCATGAGCTTTTCAGATCATGCCCTGGGCATCAAAATTTATTTTTAATGGTTAACCTATTATATTGGTTTTTATTTGTTTTTTCCCTCATGTGTTTGATAAACAAAACAGTGATTAATCGATCCAACTAGTGATAAAGTCATTTTTATTATAAATCATAAAAGGGAATTTAGAAAAAAATTTATCACTAATTTACCCTCCCATTGAATTAAAAAGGGTTGTGTGGGACATTCAACTTGTATCATAGCTTATCTAGTTTTTTATTTTAAATATCACAAGAAGTAACGTATCTTCTTTTAGGTTTATGAGATGAGTTGATTTAAAAAATTTATCATCCAATTTTTTTATATGTTTATTCAATAATAAGGTTATTCAGATAATATTTGGAAATAACTATCACATATAGAATGATATGATACTGATAAACCAAAAATCACATAGTTTTGATGTTCATGGAGGTTCCACTATTAGTTATGTTTCTTATATAGAAGATATAATTATGTTTTTTATCGATAAGATAAAACTTTAAAATGATTGTGTGAAATGAATACATGATATTAATCTCATACGGAGAAGAAATTTTATATTTTAATGAAATGAAATATTTACCAGAAGATAAGGACTATTTTATTAGAAAGTAAGTGAAGGATTACAAAATTATGAAAATTATAGATTTACATTGATCTCTATGATGTAGAGGCATCAGACCATCGGGAACATGATAAGACCATGAAAGATCAACACATTAGAACTATTATATACAAGGCCATCTACAACAAAATTGGCCTCCCTATAGACATTAGTGAAAATATAATCCAAATATTAGAAATTGTTGAAACATATAATCCAGTAATTAGTAATATTCTATGAAAGGTGAGTAGAGACTACCCTATGGGAACACACAATAATAGTTGAATAAAATTCAATCCAAATTCTATTCCATCCATGATATTTGGCATGCTACACCACAATGATAAAACCAAAAAAAAAATCAGCTTCTAGTGATGAAACAATACCCCAATGACCATGAAGACATTCGAGGACAGCTCCATGGTGATCCCAGAAAACATCCACAGAGCCCAATGTACTTGGATTTCCCCTTGATGATCCTTTATAATTAATCTTGGAAACTCTTGAGAGGGTGATGATCAACTACCACTAGGTGACCTTCCATGACCAAAACACACTAAACATTCCACAAATAGTGAAATGGATTTGAGTCACCCTATATATTATATACATAGTGTTTGACTCAAGCATGACTCTAGTCTATGCTAGTTCCCCTAGAGAGTGAGGGGAACAACTAGTGAGTAACACATACCTAACACCCCAATGGACAAAATTTTTGTATTGGATACACTTTAATCCTTGTTGGGAGGCCTTGACCAATCCCATAGTGTTCCACATGTTCCATGGTATAGAAATGGATTTGAATCTCTGTTTTATAAATACACATATTTTTAGACTTTGGATGGAGTAATTCCGGAAGCATTTACCACAATGAGTGAGGGGTACAACCAGTGGGTACCACATGGATAAAAACACATGATATTTAGAGAATAAATTTATTAAATCCATGAATATTAATAACAATAAGGTAATTTAGGGTTAATAAGAAACTATCTATGAAATCATCAATGTTAATGAATCTAAATATCAAATTAGGGATGAAAATTTTCAATATATATAAATAATACAAAAAATGAATCCATGGATTAATTCATTATTAAATCTAATTAATTTTTGAGATATATAATATGATTTATAGGTACTGTTGTATATTATATGATGGATGGAAATTAGAATGTATATTTTTAGATAAATTCGATGCTAAGGGTATTAGAACATCAAGACAATGATCTTAACACAATTTAAAATGATGATTTATAATGTAAAATGATTACCTATATAAAAAAATTAAACACCCAATGGGTATAAATATTCTTTTATTATTGGAATGAATGGATATAAATAATAAAATGAAAAAATAATTGTTGTTTATAACATCAAATGATTATTTCCAGAAATCAAAAAAATAAAAAAGTCCAATTTCAATGAAAAATTTTCCAGAAATGGGATGATGAATATTTATGACAAAAAGTATAATATGAAAGGAAAAAATAATATTGAACAAATTTTTTTTCAAAAAATTAATAAAAAAATGGTAATAAAATGTGATGGGTATAAGATGGAGTTGTTTGGATACAAAAGAATTGGTGTTGGAAGAATTTATATTTTGTTGATACTTTTTTCTTGTAGGGTATTTGGACATGGTAAATGAATATATTTGTGAAATTAATGTGATTTATATGAATTTATCATATTCATAGTGTTTTAATTGATTATGATTTATCTAACCTAGTGAAGACAAATTTAAATGATTTCTTTGAATTCTGATGTGAAAATAGAAAAAAAAATTAGGTGTTAAAATTAATATTTGGAATATGAGTGCAATTAAGTTATTATATAGATAATTGAATCACTATATTAATGGATTAGTTTTGAATGAATTATAATACTAAAATTTTTTATAATAAAATGTGTAACTGTAATGATAAATCTATTATAGTTTACATTGAAATGAAATAATTTCAGAAGGATTATCCAAAGATTCTGGATATTGTATGTTAATCTCATATGATAGTAGACAAAGTTTTTCTCAATATCATTGATAAAATAAATGATGGGTCATTTACATATTTAAATAATGGGTCACTTGAAATAAAAAACGATTATTCAACCATGATTGGAGAGAAAATGATAAAATTAAATAATACACTTTTTTATTGAGTTGAAACACAATTTAAAAAATTTTCCTCAAAATTGTCTGAAATTAAATGAAGTGATATTTTGAAAATATGAACACTTATTAATGATACTAAAGGTATTCCACATTTTAACCTAAAGATAATGAAAATAGGGTAATGTGTTTCATTTTGGTATAATAGAAGACCTTATTATTTGAGTTTTTAATATTATGGTGAGTTGTGGAATAAAGGAATTTGAAAACCTTGTAAAAATATCCTAAGTAACTTACTCAATGATAAAAAGATCTATTTTTGTTAGGCATAAAGGGAAATTATTTGTATTTTTTCACACGAATAATTGGGACATTATTAATTGATTACAAAATAATGTGGAGATTAAAATATCTCATCTATTTGAGATTATTCATTTTTATATTTATGGATCTATGAAAATGAATTTCAATTATATAAATAATTTAATTATATCCTTCATAATGAAATTAATTGGAAAAAATACATTATTTTTATTTAATATAATACCATGGATTTGAGAATGTTTAGGTGTTTCAAAATAAGAATTGAAACATAATTTGGATATTAGTTGAAGTGATACATAATAGTTAATGGTTTTGAGAATTCTAATGGATAATAAAAATATTATTTGGATAAGCATGGTCGTAATATTGTGAATAGTTAACTATTTAATCCCATCATACAAAAAATGAAACTATATCCTTAATAAGATGAATTGATTAAATACATCAATGATCAAGCTATACCACCCCATTTACTCTTTAAGGACCTAATAGACTCTTAAATTTTTCTATCAACTAATTTCAACCACTCCTATAGTTTATAAACTCTCAAAGGAATTTCCATTAACCAACCCATGCACTAATACCATAGGGATACCAATAACTAGCCAAAAATATGAATTCAACCTATTTTAAAACACTTGGACATGATTCCAAACACATTTGGGGATTTGATGTCAATCCTTATTCTTCAATACCTTTCATGTATCTTCTAAAGGGAAATAAATCACCAATTAATTTTTTATTCTTATTTTGACTATGTTAATACCTTTTGTTTGGAACCATCCTTGAATACATCCCAGTGAATTTATTTAAATGTACTTCTAAACAAGGATATTCAAATCCTTTGGAATACCATTAAATTCAATTCAAAACCATATTCCCCAATTTTGTAAAATGATATTCCGAAGAATAAAATAGTCTAAACATATATCTAAGAAACCCTAAAATTAACTAATGCCTTTTTACCCTTATTAACTGACCACAATAGCTATCTTGGGTTCCTTGTATACTTTTTTGTACCAAAGAACCCTTTTGTGGTCTAACACACATATTCCATCTTAACACCTCTTGGAAATTTCATTTTTAGATTATCATAAAAACCAATCAATATAGAGAAAATTTTATGTTCTAGTCCTTTTATACTCAACATTATCTATGCTAAAATTTAGAAACTACTCAGTACACATTCAGGTCACCATGAAATCAAGCCCAATTTTGGTATATAACAATTTTTATAAATCACTTAACCTAAATATCAATATTTAAGGGACCACCTAACTCATGACTATAGAAGTTATTATGTACATGATGAAAACATGATTAATTCTTAAATGAGATATTTTATAGATGTTATAATGAAACTCAAAAAGAGTATAATTAAGATGAAATAATGATGAGGGAAAAATAAAATTCCAATAAAAGTGTGTGTTATGTAAGTTTTACTGATATGAATCTACTATTGCAGATGGATTATAAAATGGACAAGAGATGGAGAACTATACGAGGGATAAGTATATAGGGGGAAATGTATACATAGGAGAAATGTGAGGATATTAGTCAGAAAACTAAAAATAAAGTAGGAGGGCCTATATTTTCTTTAAAAATATTAATTGAATTAAAATTATCACACATGAAGTGGGGCTAGAGGCTGACACTGTGTTCTTAGTGACCCCTCATCAAAATTCTAGTGGCCAAGTAGGAAATTATTTCCACATGAAGTGGACCATAAATAATCCTTTACCTATAGGTTTTTTAAAGAACGTAATATAGATTGATAAATATATATTAATTAAATAAACTTTGAAAACACATTTTAGGTTTGTTCCTCCTACCTCTCTAGATTTTAAAATCTATTTTAACACACTAATCATGAAAAAAATTCATATCCGCTTAATTAAATTTAAAATATATAATTTATGCGAGCTACAATATCATTATATTCAGGTATAATTCTTCACATTGTTGACCCATACCAACTTCAGTCACTACAGACTACCCATCATATGGATTCAAATCCATAAGAAGTATCCTTATGTATCCCCCAACATTCAATTTAGACATTATATTTAGATTTTATATATTATTTTTAATTCCTTACTCGATGCAATCATTATGTCTATACACCCAATCCAAATAATCTACCTTTTATCTAAAATACCTAACTTTAATTATTCACTCATTATATCCATTTTCAAAAAAATATATCTAAATATTCATAAAACATTCAATGTAATCATATAATATTCCATATTCAACTAAAATATCCATGTCCCATACTCTATTATGATGTACTAGACTTGATTCACTCATATGTAACTAAAGGTGGTTGTCCATATGGATCAAATGTTCTTTCTTATATACTAGATATATCCAACTAGAAGTGACGGTCTATAATGGTAAAGTGTGGATACTATTACCAATTTATAATTTTTAAAAAACATTGTGTATAATAATTAAGGATGCATTGGAAATATGATAAGTCAATTGAATAATCATAAATAAACCATTAAAGTGATACAATGGGCATCATCGGTAAATAGTACCAAAATACTAATGATGACATTTCTGTTAAAAAATGGGACATGAAGATATAGAAGGATAAATTCATAAAATACCATCATATAAAAAGGAAATAAATATAAAAATAGATAATCTAAAATAGAACCCTGATCACTATCTCGTTCCTCTATTATCGTTTTCTTTCCTAGTATAGATAATGAACCATCCAGCAATGGTGGATTTCTCTCATACATACATTCAACCATGATGTCAGTCCATGATCCAAATAGTGGTAACAAAATCGTGTGAGTACAACTCAGAAGGCCACCAAAAATGATTTCTATAAAAAAATTATAGTATGAGAGTATATAGTTAAATAGTTTATATGAATAAATGAAGAAAAGAATAAAATTATAAATAACAAATTCATAACCATCTTAGGCTCAAGTTCCTAATGGGATACCAGGTCAACCATACCTTATTCAGCCTAAGCCTGAATGTTTCTAAGCATTTTACATTATTCATATATACATACTCAGGACCTGAGTTATATAAAAAAGAAATATATGTATAATGAAAATAATATAGAGTTCCCAAAGATCCATGGAATTTAATATTTTAAAATTAAGGTAAATACCTATGGGTGTACCCTTAGATTTTCAACTTAAGGGATTCTACCTGAGTTTTAGGAATAAGTCTTCGGTAACCTCAGTGCTAGACTTGATTAGATCCCAAGGAGATAATTCAAGGCAGTCCAAAATAATCAAGCTGAATTGAAGAAGATAATCCATGACATTCTATAAATCTATAATTTATGGGTGAATTATCAGTACCAAGATGAGGGATTCAGAATCTAGTACAATAATAAAAATCAAGTGTGGTATTTCACTTGGTAGAAACATCAATGAATTAGTTTTCATCCTAATATTTTCTAAGGAATTTCATATAGATAATCCTAGTATTTGTAAGGCCTCGACCCCAATTACCCAGAGTTGGTTCATTATTACATAACATTGGCATGATACAAGGAAATTATGTCCCGAAGGACTGATCAATTTAGTAGCCTTGGAAGTGATAGATACATACATAAGTCTTACATTACATCATAAATTGAATAAATACAACAACATAGTCTCCATAGGCCACACTCATATCCATTAGACTATCCCTGCAGGCCAGTCATAATATAATTCTTCACATCCTGGGAAAAATAAAACATAGAAAGGGGTGTGCTCAAATTCTTAGTAAGGATAACAATATAACAAAAACTTTCCTAAATAAGCATAAAAATTTAAGGAAATGTATAGTACTAAAAAATCATTTTTAATGTAAACTTCATCATAACATGGAAAATATAAATCAAAATAAATCCATTAACTTGTTAACATGGATATTATACTAGTCTAATAATCACATGCAATATCAATATCCACTTTCATAATGATAGAATGCATAATTCTAGACTTCATTTCCACACAGACAAGGAATTGTACGAAGACTAAAAATAATATTTTTTCAAGGCCTTGTTCCAAGACCCTAGTTTGTCTCATGAGACCAACAAATGTATCGATGATCTATAGCAGGCTCCGCCCGTCACTTGCTAACTCCAATTCATTCCCCATTTGGAAATGTTTGAACATAACATAATCTTTCGTTTTAAAACCAGTATAAGAAATGTAAATACTTTATCCATAAACCACTAATGGTATAAAAATAACACATCCACAGTTAAACATATGAGAAAACCTTCAATACAATATGGATGATTTTTATCATAATGAATTAACTTCAAAGAAGTGTAAAATCTATTAAAGGATGTTGAAATAGATGAAATCAAAACTATTTTTGAGAAATATCTATTTTTTTAATCATTTAATGTAACATAATTATAAAAGAATTTTTTTTGAGAATATTATTATAAGTTTTTAAGGGAAGCCTCGATGACATTATAATGTGGAAAATATCCGCACGCGCTGTATAAGTTAAAAAAGACATTCTTACTTGAATTTTGTAGAAAAGGTCAAAAAGTACATTGTTTGGAAAATGACAGAAAGATTCCATTCAAAATAATATAAGGTCAAATAAGGATATAAATGACTTTAAACCATTGTCTATTAAATATTAAAAATGTTTTTAAATGCATTTTTAAGAAACATGGATGTGGATGATAAAGAAATCCCAGTAGATAATTACGTATAAACAAACTCAGATAATGAACAGATTGTAGAATTAACCCTTACCTTGAAATTTTCCTCTGTCAATGGTACGTTAACCTAATTTATAATAGTTAAATCATTGTTATTAAAATATAGATTAACAATATACATAAATATGGTATCTTATATGATATTTTGATATTGCTTTGTCCACAATATTTTAGTATTATCGTCGTTCTGGGTGTTAACTAATTCATTTTCCTTTATATGTTTTGTTACATTAGCCGTGTTTGTTATGGATATGATTTTTATTATTAATATCTAGAATGATACCAAGTATTTATAAATTATATTTAATCATAAAAAGAAAATTATTCTTGAATGGTTACGATTTGGAAATGAATGTCATCGCGTTCGTGGAGACAGTAATCCGTACGTACGCACGAGAGACAATATCATTCATTTGATATTAAGATAGTATATAATTGGATGGTATATAATATTTACAGAATAATTACCTTTTATACTTATTATTTAAATCAGTTATACTCATTGTTATACCCATCCAAATGATGAAGTATTTGAATAAAAAACTTTACCACGACGTGGAGACGGTATGTCGTATGTACACACCTATGGTGACTTTGTCATTCATGTGATTGATAGAATAAAGAATATGGTTGTAAAATATTTATAATTACATCACATTATATAGAAGATACATGAGTTATTATTTTATAATGGAAATAACAAAGAAAGAGGATGTTGAAGAAGAAATGAACTTGAAAGATGTGATTAAATATTTACCTTTTCTTCAGGTTCTTCATTTTGATTTGTTCAAAATGGATCCTTAAGTTGGATTTATGACCAATGGAAGGCCTCTAGGATTAAGGGAGGATAGTTGAGAGGATATTTGGGTAGGGGTTGGCTGAGCCAAATGGCTTTGAAGGTGTAAATTTGAGATAAGGGGGAGAGCCATTTTAGAAGAGGGGTGAGGGGTACCTTAGGAAAAGATTGAAATATTATTTTATAAAATAATCATTTTCGGTTTCTAATGGCTGAAAAATGATTTAGTTTGGGGATAAGGTGGGTATGAGTAAAAAAAACTCGACCAATATGTTTTAGAAATGTTTGGGTCACTATATTAACCTTATATTTTATATTTAACTCTTAGTTAAATTGTTTGACATTTACCATGTCTCTTGGTATTTTTATATAGTATGGTTAATAAAATTACTATAAACTTCCAACATAACCTCAAGTGGTTAATTAATAACATATATAATATTATTTAATCATTTTGGATGAACCATTGATTTTTAGAAATATAATATAAATTAATAATATAATATTTGTTTTAAAAACACTTTTATGTCAATTTTGACACTATTTGGTATTTTTTTTAAATTCATAACATCATTATTACATAAAAAAAAATTCATTTAATCAACTATAACATGTCATATTAACCTATAAAATTAGTTTAATTCATCATAATTATCAAATTAGATTTAGTTGGATATATATAATATCAATTATTTTAATCCTTCATTAATAAGGTAATTACTGCATCATCATTGTGTCATAAATAAATTTATTTATTTAAATTCTAAAATTTATAAATAAAATAAAATTATTTAGTAAATAATTTTATCTTTTTAATTAATATTTATAGTCTAATTTATCTTATTTATAACCCTATGTTAGAAATGTTTTTGTTATGGAAACATGAATGTAACACTTTTAATTATTCTTTGAATTAAATAATAATAAATGTCCTAATCTAATCCAAGTGTACCTGAGGGATCATATATTATTACTATGTTTATTTTGGGTCATATTAAAATTATCCAATAGAATTAGTACATGTTTTAGGGTAATAATAATATCGTTTTTATCTTTAATTACCCTATTTACTTTTCACCGTGGTAAATAAAAGGTCAAAGTTACTATTCACCAAAAATTATTTTTATCTTATTGAATAATTTTTTACATACTGATATCAACCACGTCTCTAAGATTTTATAAATTTAATTCAAAAAAGTAGTTAGATTATGTTTTATGAAAATTTTCATATTCCCCTAGGAGGTGGGTAAAAGATGGTAAAAAGTTCAATAAAATTTATATATATATAAAATTATTATAAAATGAATCCAATGAATTACATTGAAATTATATAGGTATTATGTATCTATTTGACCTAAAATAAATTTAAATTAAATAAATAAATATTTAAATAAAAAGTCGGTTTTAAACCATAACAAAATGTTTTTCCCTATTCATCAAAAAATGAATGTTTTCAGAAAAATACCAAAAATTCAGCCTAAGATAAATTCGATATTAAAAATCAAAAAATGAAGTTCATTTTGAAAGATAAAATTTATAAAATTTTAAAAAGTGGGTATTACTATTCATAAAGGCTAGTTTGATTGGTCGTAGTGTGTTAGAATCTCGAAGTTGCGTACAATGAAATCTATTTCAATTTTCAAAGGGAAACGTATTGTGGAAGCTTGGGGTGTTACATTCTCCACTAAAAATAATTTCAACCATGAAATTTCTAGAATATTACTGCATAAAAAGATTTGGGTGGTTCTTCATCATAAGTTTATCGGGTTCCCACATTGCATCTTCCATCTTATGGTTTCTCCATAGAACTTTTACTTGACAAGTCATTCGGTTTCTCAACAGTTGTTCTCTAGTATCAAGAATCGTGACAGGCTCTTCACAATAAGATAGATTAGGTTCCAATTCAATTTCTTCATAGGTGAGTACATGTGGTGGGCCAGGCATGTATTTTCTCAACAGTGATACGTGGAACACATCATGAACTCTGGAGAGACATGGAAGCATTGACAAACGGTAAGCTACTGCCTCAATTCATTCTTGAATTTCAAAAGGTCCGATGTATCTGGGACTCAATTTACCCTTCTTAACGAATTGTATAATTCCCTTCCATGGAGATAGCTTGAAGAAAAAATGATCTCTTACCTAAAATTCCAAATCCTTCCTTCGGTTATCAGCATAGATCATCTTCCTATTTTAAGATTATTTGATGTGGGTTTGGATTACCTTCACCTTTTCTATAGTTTCTTTAACAAGTTCTGGTCCTACGAGTTTTCTTTCACCAACATCATCCCAACAAGTTGGTGTGCGACATCTCTTTCCGTATAACCTTTCATATGGTGCCATCTGAATACTTGAATGTAAGCTATTGTTATAGGAAAATTCTACCAGAGGTAAATATTGATCCCACATACCTTAAATGTCAAGTGAGAAAGATCTCAACATATCTTCTATGGTTTTAATAGTTCGTTCTGATTGTCTATTAGTTTGAGGGTGGTAGGATGTGCTCAAACGAAGATCAGTATCCAGGGCCTTCTGAAGAATTTTCTAGAATCATGATGTAAAATGTGGATCACGATCAGAAAAAATTGATGGGGTTACTACATGAAGTCTTACAACTTCATTAATATATCGTCTTTTCAGATGTTTAAGTGGTAAATCATCTCTTATAGCAATAAAATGTGCTGACTTGGTAAGACTATCAACAATGACCCATATTGCGTCATTCTTTCATGGATTATTTGGTTTCCCCAAGACAAAGCCCATCGTAATATCATCCAAATTCCACTCAGGTATGGGAAGAGGTTTCATGACTCCTCTAGGATGTTGTCTTCTATCTTTCACTTGTTGGGAAACCATACATCTCAACACAAAATCAAAAATATCTCTCTTCATGTTGCCCGACGAAAAATGTTCTTTCAAATATCTATACATCTTAGTGCTACTAGGGTGTATAGAGAAATTGGAGCTATGATCATCATATAAAAATTCCCTTTTTTAATCAGGTAAATTGGGAACACATAGTCTCTTCCCAAATTTCTAAATCCCATATTCATATACGAAGTCGATCAATCTCACATCGTTCACAACTTTAATTTTCTTTTGAAACTTCTCTTCATCATCCTGTGAAATTTTTATCCTTTCTAATAAAGTTGGTTTGGAAACCATTTGAATAATTATCGATGTTTCACCTTCCATGGTTATTCCCATATCGATTTTTACTAGATCCATGTACATAGTATCCCTTTAAACTCTCATCTTGTTCAAAACTCCATGATCCTTTTTGGTCAAAGCATCATCCAACTTATTTTCCTTCCCTAGGTGGTAGTGTATAGTGCAATAATAATCGTTGAGTAGTTAAAGTCATGGCCATTGCCTCATGTTGAGTTCCTTCTGTGAGAAAATATACTTCAAACTCTTGTAATCGATATATATCTCACATTTTTTACCATAGAGATAGTGTATCCATATATTCAAAGAAAATATTATAGCTGCTAACTCAAGATCATGATTAAGATAGTTTTTTTCATGAATTTTTAACTGTAGTGATTCATATGCAATAACTCTATCATTCTACATAAGGACACAACCAAGTCCTTTCTTTGAAGCATCACTATAAATAACAAAACAATCATTCCCCGATGGTAGAGTCAAGATATGAGAATTGACTAATCTTATATTCAGTTCATTAAAGTATTCTTCACACTCTTTTGTCCAAAAAAATTTAACCCCTTTATGTGTGAAAATGGTTAATGGGTTAGCCAATCAGAAAATATTTTGGACAAAATGCTGATAATAACCTGCTAAACCAATAAAACTACGTACCTCAGTTATACGTGTCGGTGCTGGCCATTCTTGGATTGCCTTTATCTTAAAAGTATCAACGGTGATTCCATCCTTAGAGACAACATGGGAATGAAAAGAAATCTCTTGAAGCCAGAATTCACACTTTCTAAACATCCCATGTAATTCGTTTCTTCTAAGAGTCTTTAGGATAATGCAGAAGTGATTTTCAAGAACTTCGTAACTTTTGGATTGTTCCAAGATATCATCAATAAATACCACTACAAAGTCATCAAGATATTCATTGAAAACTCTATTCACAATATCCATGAAATCAGAGGGTGTATTAGTCAGCCCAAAAGGCATCACTATAAACTCATAATACACATACCTGGTTCGAAATGCTAGCATTGGAATGTCTTCCTTCTTTACACACAACTGATGATATCTAGATCAAAGGTCAATCTTTGAAAAATATTGACCTCCATGAAGTTGTTTGAGTAAATCATCAATGCGAGGTAGGGGATACTTGTACTTTATTGTTATAGAATTAATCTCCCTGTAGTCAATGCAAAACCTCATAGATCCATATTTTTTCTTAACAAAAAGATTAGGGGCTCCCAATGCAGAAACACTAGGGAGAATAAATCCTTTATTACGGAATTCTTCTTGTTTTTTCTTTAGTTTCACTAATTCCACATTGGCCATTATATAAGGGGTCTTCGATATGGGCCTTAAACTAGGAATTAAGCCAATGGAACACTCAATTTTTCATTCTGAAGGATTTCCAGGAAAATATTATGGAAACATATCAACATATTCTAGCATAATAGGTACGTACTCTATTTGAACATTCCTTTCCTCACCCACAGTTATTTCATTATCTTCTACCCCAATAATTGAATTTAGTTGTGCTACTGGTGGTGGATTTATATAAGAAATTTATGGTGATTTTATTCTCTAAAGATAAGGGACTCCTTATCATCATTGAAAATTGTATCCTCCTTCTTCATAAAATAAATTTTCGCATCATGTTCTGAAAGATAATCCATAACGATGATTATATCAAATTCAATCATGGTTATGACAATGATTTTTGAAGATAAATAACGTTGATATGAATTAATAGGAACTGATTCACAAAACTTTATTGCAATGATACTTACCTTAGGAGTTTTTACTAACAACTCCTTTGTGAATTAAAATTGGAAATATCTAATTTTCATAGAAAAATGGGAAGATATGAAACAATGAGATGATACAGAATCAAATAAAGCATTGGTTAAACGTGAGGAAACCATTAAATTACCTTCCACCACATTTTTCGAACCTTCAACTTTAGTTGATCAGAACCAGTTGCATCACCAGCTCTACTATAATTGTCTTGAGTAGGGGGGAAATCCCTACATGGATTACGTGAATTGCTATAGTTTCCATTCCTTCCACTAGGTGACATTTCAAAACAATGGCATACAAAAGATTAGTTTATCAGTCGTAATACATAATTACAAACTTGTAAAACACTTAATATAAAATGAGAAATTTATAGATATAATCCATAATCAAAAAAATGTTTTATTTGGGGATGTATATAGTCATAAATCCTTCATAATGGATTTAAGGAAAATGAGAATTATCCTAAGCATATCCTCCGGGTGTGTCATAACCAAGAGTGCAGCAAGGCCCGTTGTCGTGCACCAGTTATCGTTCGAGTCTAGATCAAAGTGGTGTTTTTGGGTTGTACCCTGAGGTACATCTATGACAGAGCCAGATCTACCTACTCATATCTAGGTAGGGATGTATTTCATGGAAAACTCACAAAATCCTTACATTAACAAAATTCTAGGACATTCTTCTATACTAATCCTCAAAGTCTATCTTAGGGTAATGTGCTCTAATCAATGTTTATCTAAATCTAGTTTCCAAGGATTGTACTAAACTTTTTCTGACACTGATTGTAATGCCCCAACCCTAGTTAGCGAGAGTTGGTGCATTATTACATAACATTGGCAGGATACAAGGAAATCATGTCCCAAAATACCGATTAGTTTAGTATCCATGGAAGTACTAGATACATACATAAGTCTTACATTACATCATAAAATGAAAAACTAAAACAACATAGTCTCCATCGGCCACACTCATATCCCTTAGACTATCCCTATAGGTCAGTCATAATATATTTCTTTACATATTTTGAAAAATAAAACATAGAAAAGAGTGACCTCAAATGATCATAAAGGATAACAATATAGCGGAAACTTTCATAAATAAGCATAATCATTTAAGGCAATGTATAAGACTAAAACAAAAGCCTTTTAAACATGAAATTCATCATAACCTGGAAAATATAAATCAAAATAATTCCATTTACTTATTCACATTGATATTCTACTAGTCAAATAATCACATGCAATATCAATAGCCACTTTCATAATGATGGAATTCATAAAGCCAGACATCATAACCACATAGTCAAGGCCTTTTTCCAATACTACAAATAATATGTTTTCAAGTCCTTGTGCCAAGACACTAGTTTGTGTCATGATAACTATCGACGCATCAAGGAGATATAGAGGGCTCCACCAGTCACTTACTAAGTCCAATACATTCCTGATATGAAAAGGTTTAAACATAACATAAACATTTGTATTAAAAATAGCCTACAAAATGTCAATATTTTATCCATAAACCCTGAATGGTATAATAATAACACATCCACAATCAAACCTATAACAAAACCTTCAATACAATATGGAATATTTGTATCAAAATGAATTAACTTCAAATAAGTGTAAAATCCATCAAAGGATGTTGAAATAGGAGAAATCAATTCTATTAGAGAGAAATACCTCTCTTTTCTGAAATAATTAAAAGTTACATAATTATAAAATAAAACATTTATTTTGAAAATATTCTTATAATCTTGTAAGGAAAGCTTTTCCTTTTTCATAACATCAGAAAATAGCCGCACCATCTGTATAAGTTAAAAGAGGCATTCTTACCGTAATTTTGTCGCAAATGTCATAAAGAACTTGTTTGGTAACCGATGGAAAGATTCCTTTGAAAAATATATAAGGTCAAATAAGTGAATAAATTACTTTAACCCATCGTATATTAAATAGTTATAATGTTTTGAAGTACATTTTTAAGAAACACATATGTGGATGATAAAGAGGCCCTAGTAGATAATTACATATAAACAACCTCGGATAATGAAGAGATTGTAGAATTAACCCTTACCTTGTAATTTTCCTTGCTCAAGGGTACGTTAACCTTCTGTATAATAGTTAAATAATTGTTATTAAATTATACAAGAACCATATAAATAAATATGATATAATATATGATCTTTTAACATTGTTTTGTTAATAATATTTTAATATTATCGTCGTTTCGGGTTTTAATTAATTCGTTTTCATTATTATGTTTTGTTACATAAGCCATGTTTTTTATAGATAGGATATATATTATTCATATCTAGAATGATATCTAGTATTTAGACATTATTTTTAATCATCAAATGAAACTTATTCTTGAATGGTTATGATGGGTAAAATGAATCTCATCACGTTCGTGGAGATGGTAATCCGAACGTACACACGAGGGACAATATCATTATTTTGATATTAAAATCATATATAATTGGATGGTATATAATATATAAAGAATAATTATCATGTTATATTTATTATTTACATAATTTATTCTCATTATTATACCAATCTAAATGACGAAGTATTTGAATAACAAACATCATCACGACGTGGAGACAGTATTCCATACGTACGCATGTATGGAGACTTTGTCATTCATGTGATGGATAGAATAACGAATATGGTTTTACTATTTTTATAATAACATCATAGTATATATAATAAACTGTATTTATTTTTTTAGAATGGAAATAACAAATAAAGTCGATGTGGAAGAATAAAAGAACCTGACAGAGGTGATGAAATATTTACCTCTTCTTCGGGTTCTTCCTTTTGATTTGATCAAAAGGGATCTATAGGTTTGTTTTATGACCAAAGGAATGCCTCTAGGATAAAGTTAGTATAGTTTAGAGGATATTTGGGTAGGTTTTGGCCGAGCCAAAAAGCTTTTAAGGTGTGAATTGAAGATAAGGGTGAGTGCCCTTTCATAAGAGGGGTGAGGGGAACCTTAGGAAAAGATGAAATATTATTTTATAATAATATAAATTTCAGTTTATAATAGATCCAAAATGATTTATTTCGATTATAGGGTAGGTATGGTTTGAAAAACACTCAAACAATAGGTTTTAGATAGGTTTGGGTCACTATATTAAACAAATCTGGTAGATTTAAATCTTAGTTAAATAGTTTGACATTTACCATGTCTCTTGGTATTTTTATATCATCTGGTTAATAAACATACTATAAAATTACGAGAGAACCTAAAGTGGTTCATTAATGTTATATATAAAATTAATTAATCCATTTGTCTGAATGATCGATTTTTAGGATTATAATATCAATTAATAATATAATATTTGTTTTAAAAACTCTTTTATGTCAATTTTGAAACTATTTGGTATTTTATTTTTGTGAAATTCAAAATAGAATTATTACTTCGAAAAAACATAATTTAATAAACATGTCATATTAACCTAGAAAATTATAGCAATTCATCAAATGTATTAAATTATATTTATTTGGATATTTATAATATCAATTATTTTAATCATTCATTAATAAGGTAATTACTACATCATCATTGTGTCATAAATAAATCTAATTTTTTAATGTCTAAAAATTATAAATAAAATACCATTATTTAGGAAATCTTTTTATATTTATAATGAATATTTATAGTTGAATATATATTATGTATAACCCTATCTTAAAAATGTTTTAGTTATGAAAACATGAATTTAACACTTATAACTCTTCTTTGAATTAAATAATAATAAATGTCATAATCTAATCCAGGTGGACCTAAAGGGTCATATTTAATTACTAAGGTTTTTTTAGTTGAATTACACTTATCCAATAGAATTAAGATATGTGTTTGGGTAATAATAATATCATTTTTACTTTTAATTACCCGATTTACTTTTAACCATGGTAAATAAAAGGTAAAAGTTACTAATCACCAAAAATTATTTTTATCTTATTGAACCACATTTTACTTACTGATATCCACCATGTCTCTTGGATTTTTGAAATTAAATTCATAGAAGTGGTAACATTATGATTTATTAAAATTTCTAAATGCTCCTAAGAGGTGGGTAAAAGACGGTAAAAAGTTCAATAAAATTTTTATATATTTAAACTTATTATAAAATGACTTAAATGAATTAAATTGAACATATAAAGGTATTATGTATCTATTTTGACCTAAAATAAATTTAAATTAAATAAATAATTATTTAAATAAAAAGTAGGTTTTAATCCATAACGAAGTGTTTTTCACTATTCATCAAAAATTGAATGATTTCAGAAAAATACAAAAAATTTACCCTAAGATAAATTCGATATTACGAATCCAAAAATGGAGTCCATTTTGAATAATAAAATTCATAAAATTTCAAAAAGTGGGTATTTCTATTCAAAAAGGGTAGTTTGATTGGTCGCAGTGTGTTAGAATCTCGAAGTTGCGTACAATGAAAGTTATTGCATTATTCAAAGGGAAGCATACCATGAAAGATTTTGGTGTCACATTATCACATGCGATTGGCCACACAATTATATTAAATGAGGTCCAAATATTTATTAGGAATATTATAATTTCATTTGTCCCATGATCCCTTCTATGGAATTTAGAGCCAGAATTGAAGTACCACCCATGGAATAATTTATTTTGAGGTGAAGGGGGAAGTGAATTATCTATACCCTTTATATTTCATGTGTATCAATATTTTCTTTTATAATATATGAGTAATTTATTATTTAAACCCATGTATCTCCCAATGAATAATATAATATGTTCTTATGGTCAAAGTGACATGTTCCTACCATACAAAATTTAATTTAGTTCATTTACCTCATTAATTTTTATGATAAAATACAAAATAACATCAAGGGTTCTCAATTTTATAGCCAAGATGTAGAGTCAAGGGAACATAATAAAAAACATGAGGTGTTCTTCCTGTCTTCGTATACAACCATTTAAGATAAAATTTTATAAAAAAAGACAAACTAAGTCATGTTATTTACAATTTATAGAATTAATTTCACGTATAAGAGGAGACAAAAAGAAGGTACAGATCAAAGAAAAACAATTAAATGTATAACATACAATAATTTTAGGGAAAGGTACTATTTTATCTAACCTATGTCGGTAAAAGACTCCTTTTTGAGTATCATCCACTGATTGGGCCTAGGAGGAATGAAAATAGATCGTCAGAAAAATGCCCTAAAAATGGGGAATGATATCTTGTATGTAGATAACATCTGAGATAGTGATATAAATATAGAAATGAATTAAGATGATTCATAGACATATAGAGAGGTATTTATTACAATTAAAAGTACTTGAATCATATGTCTTATTAGAGAGAAATCACAAATAAAATGTGAAGTGGAGATGGGGAGCATGTATGGTGATCTGTTTTGCAAATGGAGGAGAACAAATGATGGGTTAAAGTTTAATGTACATAACGTAAAAGAGTTATCTTACCCATTTTAAAGGGGTTATTATCATGGAATCATAGTTTTCCAAACAATAATATAATTTTTCATTGGCCACTATCCATGTACAAAATCCCACATAGTCAAGGTGTACGATTAGAAAAACCGTGCACATACTATGAATAGCTACTATCCATGAATCCACCAATTTAATGACTTAGGACCATAGTTAGAAAATATAGGTAAAACCATGTTATTGTAATATATAATATATTTTAGGGGTTTTCATAGTGGTGATTAATCCAACACAAGGTTAACCAAAATGTAAACCTTTAGTTTGGGGCTGTATGGTTGACCTACATAGTTACTACTAACAGTGAACCTCTTCTCTTTATCCTAAAAACTAGGACTCTGATCCACGAACCAAGCCCAAACCCTCCCAAAAAATCATTAATTTCACTATTAATTCATATATATTTAAAAATAATTTTTTACACTAAAAACAATTCATCCATACATCTTTGAAAAACAAATATCTTACAACCTTCCCCCCTTAAAACCTTCATGGGGTTTTGTTGTGAGGGAAGTTGATCAGAAACTAATAATACCTCCATTTATTGAGTACAAATATATGAATCTATCTCCAATGTAACTTACTATACATGTTCATTCTTACAAAGCACCCATACTATATGAACAATTTGGACTTAGAGAGTTTTCATGCTATTATCCACAGTTAAGGCTGTATACTCATCAAAAGTATTACCAACCTATAATTCAATATAATAAACATCTAATTAATGAGATGAGTCACAATGAGTAAGAGTAATATGAGATGAATTAAAGTCACTATTTGTATACCCAAGAAAATGACGATGATCTTTCCAATATGCAATTGGCCTGACCCTCTACGAGATCTCGAAAGGCCTAATCAAATGTAAGTGATAGATTACCCTTCCTCTAAATCTATCTATACCCCAATCTATGAGAAACATGTAAGGAGACATAATCTCCCACCTCGACCTCTAGTGTTCTTTCGATATGATCTACATGAGGATTCTACAATGATAGATATGCATCAATATAATTATTGAATAGAAATACCTGCTTTGATGTTTCCTAAAAAATAAAAGGTATGGTTAGTTCTACCTCTCATTCCTCAAAGAAGCATATAGGTGACCGACACAACCTACCATTGATTTCCTCATAAGTATCAATCAATAATTTCACTTGGAAACATATATTATATGAAAAATAAATAAGTTAAATGTTTTTTTCCTAATAACCTCTAAAATAATGGACACATTCTCTAATAATTTCATATAATACTTCTATAATATGATCGAACTAACCACCACTCTAAGGGTGGTATGTTTTACATAGAATTGTATGTGATACAAGATCCCTATGAAATGATTTCTAGGATTGATTTGTAAACTAAGTGTCTCATTATGATATGTTAGTGAATTGAACCCCATGAACATGTAGGATATAACAAAAATAAATCCTTCCATGTTGATCCACTTAACAGTTCCCCCAAATAGATAGTAAGTATGAGACCTTCATTATCCAATCTATGATCACCCATGCAGTGTTTCTACCTCATGGTGATGTCAGTAACCCCATCATGAGATCTATAGTTACATAAAACTACTTCCTCAATTGGATGTGTAAGGACTTTAAAAATACTACCAGTCACTTGTATTACACCTTCAACAACTAACATGGGGAACATTGATTAACAAATCCTAAAATATACTTTATCATTCCAAGCTACCAATACTAAAGACATAATTCTAAATACATATTTATAATCCCATTATGTAATAAACTTTTATAATCATGATATTCCCACTTCAATTCATCTTTCATGTCTATAGGAACATTAAAATTACTTTGAATATGCATGTTCACATCCTCATCAATAACCTAATGAGATTATGGGTCCTCACCTGAAACATGTTCGATTATGACCAAACATTTAGGACAAAAATTTGATCTCATATTTACTCTATACAGAAGTGAAGAAGCCAAGGATGGGTACACAGGAACACGCTTTCCCTAACCATCCAAAACATTAATATTCATCTCAGAATGAAGATCTATAAACTAGAATTCATTTCTAGATTCATGAATATCTTATGTCTATGTCTTTTCTATTAGATAATTTCCCATCACATTTCCTTTACATGGAATATAAGAAATATAAAAATCAAAATACTAAAGATAATCAACCCATACTCACTGTATGAGTTACAAATCACTTTATTTGAATATATATTTGAGGCTTTTATGATATATAAACAATAAAAACTATTCCGTGGTTAAATATTTTTTACCACAACGTAAACCATGAAAAATGATTGTTAAGTCAATATCTTGTGTGGATTAATTACACCTGCGAGTCCACAGATGATGAGACCTTTCAACAAAATAGTTCTCAATATGATAAATTATGAATCATAATAAACCATGTAGTCTATTTATGGATAAGGTAAAATCATGATCGACACCAATTTTATTCTTCCTTTTTAAGACAAAATGCCTCCCTCACATGCTTCCGACCATATATAATTTACACCTTTCTTGGTCAAGATTATAAGTTGCACTAAAAGGTATGAAATGTCTTGAATAAAATGATGATAGTGAATAGGTATCCCCTTGAAACATTGTATATCAAATACATTATAGGGAAACACCTTTGAATATATGGTTTTCACCTTCATTAGATACATAGATACCCCAGCTATTGATATAATGTGACCTAGGAAGTGAACCTTTTCAATCTAAAATTGGAATTTATTGATCATGGAATACAACCTATTCTAATTAAATTTATTAAATAATATTTCAAGTCATTTGGTAACATATTGATTATTTTGATAAGACAATAAGATACCATCCACAAAAACCACCACAAAAGAACCCATATATGGCTGGAAAACCAAATTCATCAATGCCATGAAAATAGTAATAGTGTTGATTAAATAAACAACATAAAAAAATGTAGATACAAGACTTATCTACTTCTGAAGGATATAAATGCTTAATTTTAGGGGATAACTCATAAAAAATTATAGGTCAATCTCAAATCAATCTTTGAGAAAGTTTTTATCCGTTGAAAAGGTCAAAAATATAATCTATATGAGGAAGAGGGTTCTATTTCATTACATAAAGTTGATTAAATGATTCTAATCCACACATAGCATGATATTACTATATTCCATTTTGGAGAAACGAACATGTGAAACATAATGAGAAGTATTGGTTCATAAAAACCCTTCAACCAGTAGGTCCTTTATATCTCCCATGAGTTCCTAAAACATTGTAGTAGAAATATTATGCATATTAATAGATATTGGTTCTATTTGTGGGGTAGTCTCAGTTGTGAAATCCACCTCACACCTAGGGGGTAACATAGATAAGTCATCAAGAAGAAAAATCCTAGAATCAGTCCACCACTGGAGGAAAATATTTTAACACACTCCTTGATCATCAAGGAAATGACTATAAATATTCGTAGAAACTCCACCCACCCCATGATTCTCTGGTCTAGATCAAATTTCCCAGACATATCATTATACCTTATGAAAAAAAACTACCACCATTAGTGTTATAAAAGAAACCCTCATCAGTTATCAATAAACCTATTCCTAGTAATCTACTAACCAGTTCATCTTTAGAATTATGTAGAAGGCCATCATCTAGAGGAAAAAAGGTTACATAAGAAATGGTTACAGGATATGCCAAATGGGAACTCCTTGCACTGGAAAACACTCTCTAACCGTATTTCCAATGGGTTTTGAGGAGTTATGACACCAAAAAATGTACTCAGTTTATATCCAAAGTCTTTCCATTATACCCATCGATATAAAATAATGTGATGTTCATGTATCAAATAAATCTGATACTAAATTTGAGGATACTATGATCTTACGTCATACTTTAGATGATCCAAAATAATGGACCTCATGTATATAATGATGAGAATGTAACTAGATAGATACATGACCCTAATATATAACATGACCAAACTATGTAGGTTCATTCTAATATCACATCACATTATATGTCTACCTTCAAAAACCATGACCACTACCAAAGCATGATCCTCAAGTTGTATTCAAACATCAAAATTCTTTGGGACCTACCGCTCCCACTCTCGAACTCAATATGGGTTCATATCCTATTCCACTAGAAATATAAGGAATGGTCTTAAATAATCTTTATTCATGACCAATTTTTTGATAGACTCGGTGCTCAAAAAATCCCCTCTATATTTGGGTTTCGTGTGACCCAAACTACCACACTGATGACATACTACATAACTACAAGGTTGTAAACTCTAGGTACCACTATCCTCATGAGAAAACTCTAGGCCACACTTACAACCACTGGATAATGCAATACCTATATTAGATGTTCAATGACCATAACCTATACCTTTAGATTCCCTCAAATAACGGTCATATATATGGGAAAAGTTTACTATATCTATAATGGTAGTCAGTTAGAAGACAATAACATGATACCGAATATAACACCTAATACCTTACTCAAAATACCTCACCCTAGAAAAATGTAATGACCCGAACTTTTTAATAATTTTTGTTTCCTAATTTTGTTTGTAATTTTATTTATTACTCAAAAAAAATATTTCATTTAATGAAATGAGTATAATTAATATGAGATCATTTGGTTTCTACTTTTATATGACTATGGGTCAATATGACCGTTGGAAACTAAACTCTTAACGTTGCGAATATTGTCTATATAAACAAGTGATATTGTTTTATTAATACAGAAAGAAGATTTGATGGCCTCATCCATTAGTCTCGGGCCGATCGAAGCCCATCTGACAGAACATGGGAAGCAGGTAGCGCCACTGGGCTTTGGTCTAGACCAAAACCAAGCCTGACTTCATCGTGTGAAGCTGGAATGGAATCACCTTCGGGAGAATTTCTAGCTGATAGAAATCACTACTCGAGAAATGTTAGTCGAGCCGCACCCAGATTCTATCACCTTAGCACCCCTTACACTTAGCTCCTATGCCGGTGTTATATGAGGCTATGTAACGAGACCGTAACTGCTTTGTGTAATCCTTTGAGATAATAAAATTATTATTTCTTCTTATGATGAAGTTTTTGAATTTTCAAATGTCCGGATAAATATAGGATGTATATTATTGACGAATTTGGAAAAAGGGGGTATTTTAAATATTTATGTAAATATTAAATAATGAACAATGTGCAACAATTTTCAAAAATTGGTCTTCTACAGTTGTGTTCAGTAAGAAATTTAGAATCTAATAAGATCAACTTAATTTTTGGTGAATGGTAAATTATGAATAATAATTTTATGCTTATGAATAGTAATGTGACCAAATGGATTAGTAGCCTCACTTAATAAAGTATTAATATATTTTAGGCTCCTTGATTAGGTAATGTGATTCAATAATATAAGTATATAACTGTTTTAGAAATTATTAGTTAAGTATTAACTTTTTTCGAGTGAATAGTGTTTTTATTTAAAAATTAAATTAAAAATATTTAGTAAATTATTTTTATAAAATGGTTTTCATTTTTGAATTTATAGAATCGATATTAGGTTAAGATGAATTTTTGGGATTTTTCTGAAAAAATTGAATTTTCGATGAATTGTAAAAGTATAGTTTTGAGTTTCGGGTGTTTAATGACATCTATAATGATGTAATAATGATGTAATCATTATGGTAGAATTATGAATAGTAATATATGTTATTAGTTGTCCCATGTTTCCAATACCATATGCAAATACCATAGGAAAGCCCATGGTTTTTCCAATACCACCGATGAGGTGTCCCTTGGAAATTAATGCTTTGTTCCCTCACTTCTCCTATAAATTCCAAGAAAGTCCCTCATCCATTTCATTCCAAAATCCTCATAAATGATCTTCCGGTCTCTCTACCTCCCAATGAGTCCCCACAAGGTTCCCTAAATCCTCCCTAGGTCCCGAACATCAAGCTTTAGAAGGTATTCTGCAAGGTAAGGGATCCTTTCACACTCCTCTTTTAAGTCATGTCTTCCTTTATGTTTTGTCTTCTAGTTTCCATATCTTAATGTTGAGGGTATGTTCTTATATGTTCTCATTAATTTCCATTTCATTTATAATTGTTGAGATTCCCTTTCCTCTATCATCAATTTGTTTTCTGAATTTTTAAGTGACGTTGTTAGGCTGCGGGATTGATTATAAAAGATATCACATCTTCTCTTTCCTTTAAAGTTTTCTTTTCATGTGGTATGTCATTAAAATATCCATACCATGTTCTTATCTCCATTATATTATTTATTTATCTTGTAATATGAGTTATTTATTAGTGGGTTACCTTTGTACCCTCTCTTTTTATTATTTTCTATAACCATGTTATGTAGCCGTTATTATGTAGAAATTTCATCTCAAAATCTCTCTATCTTTCTCTCAAGAAGTTATCTGGTTTTATTTATGTAAATACCCAGATATATTTTGTTTCTATGCGTGTCAATAAATATACAAAAATGATATTTGATTATGTAATTGACAGACATATAATCCTCAATCACTTTCCATGGGTTATAAATGACATAATGATCTTATTTCTATGTAATTTTTAAAACGTCATGATTTTGAAATGAAACCAATTTATTTTATTATCTATGGGTTATTTATGAAATGTTTTATTATTATATATGTGTCTCAAATTAAATTAAAGACATATTAAGGGTTCACCCTGATAGCGATCCAATGCATTGGGTAAAGAATTAATCTATAGAGATGATAAGTTTCACGATACCTTGGTGAATAAAATTGGTAATTTTTATGAAACATTGGGCATGGACCTTGGTGATATGTTTATGAATTTATAAATGAATTGTTTTAGTCACATATTAAATTATTTTCCAAGTTATTTTCATTAAGATATTCCTGTACATTCATTTCTCATGTCTTTATGTTTTTATTCAAGTTCTTAGTGATATCACAAGTAAACTGATTCCTTGTTTACACTTACTGGGTCTTCTGCTCACCCTTTCCTTTGATGTATGTCTCCAGGATTTGAGAATCATTAATTTTCCATAGGATGAACATATTATGAAGCCTTAAAAGTGTATTAGAAGAATATTTTATGTTTTTTTTAGGTTTTATGTCCCTGATTTCCAAGACACTAGACATTATAGATCCTATGTTTGTAAAATGTAATGAAAAGTTATGTAATAAAAGGGTAGGATAGTATAAAAAATAATCACCATAAAGAGTTAGTGGAAACCACTAAAACACATTAAATAAATCTAAATAGTAATTAACTAACATATTTCCCTATGATAGGATCATAAAAACCCTTTCTTGATTAGATATCATAATTTCCAGTAAGAATTAGTCATAGAAAATAGTCTAGAAACCTCTCCATACCAATACCTCATGAAGATATTCATGTGTAAAAACAACCCATTGTATCATGGAAGATCAATGTAGTATATACATGTAATGATCCAAAATTTCCATATATATATATACTTAAATTATTTTTGATTATTACGAGATTGCGAAAATTAACGGCACGTGATTAAGAGGCCCAGAGAGCTCAGAAATGATTTTTTAAATGTTTTTTAAGGTATGTTCCTTAATAATGAAAAGATCAATTTATGTCTTTTGAACCATTGTTCAGATTAAAAATACAAGGGAATCGTTGAATTCATTGCCGCAATATTCACTTAGGAGAATCTTAACTTTGACCAGAAAGGGTCGGACGAAAAAGATAATTTTTGGACTCCACAAAAAATAATTATAAAATAACTCCATGAGTTATTCTATTTTCTTTCACCCATTGAGTGATGGTGGAGAGAACATAGTGTAACTTCAGGATTGAATGGGAGTAATTTAATGACACGACCTTTGGTTGCATAATTGTGATACCCTTAGGTTTTAATGGAACATTCAATGTGGTTTACTGGTGAACCACATTAATGAAACTCAATAAGGGAGGTTCCTTTCCTCATATTTAAACAAAGATTTGTTCAAGGTTTTGAATACCCATGTGAGGAACCTCTAAAGATTCACCAGTGAGGTCTTCCTCCATCAAAGAACATATATTCGGCAATGCCATTAAGGTTTCGAACCAGACATCGACAAACGATGAAAAATGCCGATGCACACCATCAAACAATGGATTATCCTGCTTCGACTTCGGAAAATCCATCATATTCAAGGTAGGGGTTTAAATTTATTATTCATTTAAGTGATTTTTCTCTCTCCATTATTGATTAATACAAATAACGCGGATCAAATAAATAATGGGTTTATTCATGACTCATTAATTTTTGCGGGAGGTTATTTAAGGGATTCATTTTCATTTTTATTAAATCTTATGATGATTATTGTTTCACCCACATGTTATATCGACAATATGGACGGCGCATGCCAAGAGAAACAAGGCCCAGACCCTCCTCCGAACATGATATTGATGTATTCTTCATGGGTGAATGTTCAAAATTTTGTAAACGTGGAACCTTGTTCCACGCAGTGAAGGTGGTGTCCTAGGAGGCCCATAGGCACAAACAGAAAGAGAATCATACCCCAAGAGCTTCACCGGTGTTCTGCGGAAGCATCGCCGGCAGGACACAATTGGCATGGAGACAATGGAGACCAGTGGCAGTGGATGGATCTCGCTGGACGTGAGTAGGGGGTTGTGCCCACAGGTGCCACAACAGATAGGGGTGGCTAGCCTATGTCGGCCCTTTTGAAAGTAGGTGGCGCACTACCACTGCGAGCCCCCATGATGCGCTACCGTGACGTGCCCACATGGTGCGCTATGGAGGACATACCATGGAGGAGGCAGACCCAGACTACAGGTCCTTCCGTAGATCGTTCCATGGGACTGGTTTGCTAGAGGGGAGGTGCGAGCCTTGCGCCACTGGTTGAAGACCGAGCAGACATTTTCCTTTAAGTGGGAAGTTGGGTCCGTGCCCAGTCAGTGGACAGGACCGGGTCCAGCCGGTCTGGGCCAGGCCCAGCTAGTTCGGGGCAAGCCAGGTTAGACCCAGGTTGACCCAAAACTGTGTCTGTTTGGCCCATACCAGGTCGAGTCGGCCTAGAAAAGGTCAGGGTAGGCCAGGTAGGACCCCGGTCGGCCCAGACCCGACCCATTTCAATCCAGTTTCACTTAATAGGTCATTTCTTCTAAACCAGAGGTCTGTTTAACGAACCGTCTTCAAAATTGGAACCCTTAGTACAAGGTCTTTATTTTCTACATACTATAATTACTATTTTATAATGATGGATTATGGTTGGGTTAGATCAGTCTTGAATCCAATCGGGCCCTCTGTTCTAAAATGCATATAACTTACAGACTGGGTGTCCGATTGACGTACCATCTGTTGAGTTGGAACCCTTATGACATGGTGGTTCTTTGTGTTACTCCTTCATGGAAAATTGTGGAAGTTTAGGTATAATTAATGTCTTGAAGAGTTTATCCTCCCAGAATCATGCATGCTATGTCCAGGAATCATGTGCCTAGATGTGACGTGAAGGATGAATAGTGATCATGTGTGGGTTAGCACATATTGATCTTGTGTGGGTCAGCGCTCAACGATCATGTGTGGGATAGAGTATACTGATCATGTGTGGGTCAGTGCTCAGTGATCCTATGTGGGTCAGTCCATATCGATTCTGTGTGGGTCAGAACTCAACGATCCTGTGTGGGTCAGCGCATACCGATCCTCTGTGGGTCAGCAATGGAATCTATTGACAAAATAAGATGATCTAGCATTAATACTAATCATCTGTACTTTTGTACTTAAGTTATACCTGGTGTGAGCTATCTTTTTCTTTTTAATTTGTGATTGAAATCATGTTTTTTGGTTTTTCCTTTGTATAATTCTGAGAGACCTTCAGAGGTCTTGGGGTCCCTACTGAGTATTGTTATACTCACCCCTTCATGGGCTTCACCCGAACCTTGTGCTGTCTTGAATAGATTATGGGGTTCTTTGACCGAGACATGGGAGCCCAAACTAGGTGGTGTACGAAGCTAATCGATTGATGTGGTGAACCATGGAGACAAGATGTACCAAACAATCATGTAGGATTCTTTGTGGATGACCTCCAATGATGGTTTTTTCCTTTTTTCTGTATTTTTTATTTATTGTTGGGCTTGCATTCTTGCAAATGTACTGTTTGTATATAATTTTACTATTATTAGTTTTATCTATTATTTGGTTTCAATGTATACCTTGTCTATCTGTGTACATGTTTAATGTCAATGCCTTCCCTTGTTTGGTTTTTCCTTTCTGGTGCTAGTCACCAGCCTCTGGACTATGGAAGGAGGGCTTGGGGTGGTCACAACACGGGCCTTGGGGGAATGGTCATGACAAAGTGGTGTCAAAGGGTGGTTAGTTGTACTACAATGACTAAGAGTCTATGTTTTTCAATGGAGGAATAGTGTTATGTTTCTTGAGTTCGTGTTTCAGTTAGGGGAGTCTAGTGTTGGTGTGGTGACTGATGTATCCATACACCAAGACCCTGAATTTTGATTTCTAACTTGTTACATGAAACCATTATTTTGGTGTGTTTTGAATTTTTTCTTTTGATCTCTTTGGGTTGGCTCACTAGGTATAACTTATTGATTGTGGTGTACCAATTTCTTTACAGTTTGCCGCCACGTATACATCTAGCTAGGATTCGAGTGATAGATCACAATGATGGCTCACCGAGTGATGAGGCATCGGTGCAGGGACCTCTTACGGAGATAGATCCCTCAAGTGTTATACCAACAGCACCACCACATGTAGGGAAGTAGTTTACACCACCCCACCAGAAGACTGTGCACACAAACTGATCGTGTTGCATGAGTTCCAGATATAAAGGCCTCTGAGGTTTTGAGGTTAGACAGACCCACATGTAGCTGAGGACTGGATGGAGGCTATGGAAGGAGTTTTTTTCTTGGTTGAGACACCATCAGACTATATGGTGATCCTAGATACTGGCCCTTTACAGGGAACAACAGGGATATGGTTGGGGCCTGATGCTCTAGACACACGAGGAGGAGACACTCTCCTAGTTGGACATCAAGATCCACCACCATACGACAAGTAGACGAGTCATCTACAGTAGGTAGCAGGAAGATGACACAGAGGTCCAAGCGGGCCATACCTCTCGAAGGACGTCCCTAGGAAATAGGTTCGGAGGTGCAAAGCTCACAAGACAGAGGGGTTCAGTAGAGGATAAGATTTTGCTTCACATGTGGAAGGTAGGGTCACATGGATCACGATAACCTGAACTACCGTATTGACGATCCAAATATGGTTGACGGACCACTGAGGCAGTGGACATGGTTCAAGAGATGAGGTCCGCATGGCAGAGGATGGGTAAGAGAATTAGGCCGTGCTGTAGGTGGTAGACGATGGTTTGAGGCTGTAATGCCACCACCCCAAGGTGGTCCACCTCGACCACAGGGAGTATGTGGATTGGGGAGAGCTTAGCTTCAGGCATTAGAGACCTACGACCATGGTGCTCCATATATTAATAGAGTTATAATCCATGTATACTCCACCCTAGATATAGTACTTATAGACATAGTTTCCAGTCACTCTTTCATTTCCATGTCACTCATTTGGAGCTCAGAAATTTCAATGGAGCCTTTGGCTAGATCCTTACATTTATATACTCTTACAGGAGTGGATTCAAGGATTAAACAGTAGTTCAAGATGTGCGATCTTACTTTAGGAGGTGAGAGCTTCGGATGGTATCTCCTAGTAGTAGCTTCAAGGCCTTATGGTGTCATCTTGGGTATGGACTGGTTATCCATAGTCCATGCTCATATCTACTATTTTATGAAAAAAGTACGATATGTCTGTGAGGATGGGATCATGTTTTCCTTCACTGATGAGAAGGAAACCTTTTTCTCATAGGATGGACTTTCTCAGAGGAGGGTGCATCCGATCAATCATCATTTGGATAGCCTGACCCTATGTGTAGTGGATGACAGGAGTCTGAGCTATCCTATTGTGGTTGACTAGTATGATTATGTCTTTCTTGATGATGTTTTAGAACTACCTACTTATAGAGAGGTAGATATTTACATTGATATGTACCTCGGAATGACACCGATATATACACCATCATATCAGATTTCTTTCGTGGAACTTCGTGAGTTGAGGGTATAGTTGGAAGACTTTCAGAGAAATGGGTTCGTAAGGCCCATTGTTTCTCCACGGGAAGCCCCAATTTTTTCCAAAAAAGTGTATGGGATTCTGAGGCTTTGTGTGGACTATCGGTGCCTGAACAAGCTGATCGTGAAGAACAAGTATCCTCTGCCAAGGATTTATGATCTCTTCGACTAGATAAATGGAGCACATTGGTTTTGGAAGATAGACCAAATATTGGGATATCATCAGCACGTGGTACGGGATGGGGATTTACCAAAGACAACCTTCAAATGTCGTTATGGCCAGTATGAGTTCTTAGTGATGCCTTTAGGCCTAACCAACACTCTAGTAGTGTTCATGGGACTCATGAACGAGATATTCCAGCCTTACCTCGATCACATCGCGGTGGCCTTCATTGATGATATCTTGGTATACTCAGCATCAGAGGAGTAGCACGCCACACATCTACAGATAGTTCTTGATACACTCTGAGTGAACCATATTTATAGAGAGCACTTGGCATTCTAGATCTGGATATGGGAATTCCACCTTCTGGGGACATTTACTGCGAGGCCCTATGTGCTCAAATATCTTTAGGATGGGTTCCTGAAGGATTTTGTAAAGGTGGGGAGCGTTTCATCATTTTAAGAGGATGGACCATGGTACCAGTTATGCTATTAGAGGAGGTGTTGAGGGTTTTCCACACATCCACTTTGGCATTACATCCTTGTGTGGAGAAGATGTACCAGGACCTCCGGCATCTGTACTAGTGGCCAATGATGAAGAAAAAGTGGTATAATTCTTAAAACGATGCCTCACTTGTTATAAAGTGAAGGTTGAGCATCAAGTTCCAACAGGAATAGGACAACCAGTTGAGGTTCCAGAATGGAAGTGGGATGCTATCTCCATGGACTTCGTGAAATGGCTACCACGTACGTCTAAGGTCCAATATTCCATTTAGGTGATCATTGAACGACTCAAAAAGTTGTCCCCATTCCTAACCTTCTGAGAGCAGGGATCCATAGAGGGATTTGGATGCCTCTACTTATAAGATATTATACGACTTCACGGGGTACGATCAATGATCGTCTTAGATCTTGATACTCGTTTTACATCCCAGTTACGAAAGGGATTATAAGAGGCGTTTGGGAATCAGTTACCCATGAGCACCGCCTTTCATCCTAAAAAAGATGGTCAGATGGAGCAGACCATAAAAACACTTGAGGACATGATTCGTTCTTATTTACTTAATTTTGGCTACATTTAGGAGTACTTCCATCCACTAGTGGACTTGACATACAACAAAACCTATCACTCCACCAAAAAGATGGTGTAATTTGAGGCCGTGTACGAGAGACCATGTAGATCACCTCTATACTAGACAGACTCAGGGGAGTTAGTACTAATGGGTCTAGAGATTGTATGGGCTAAAACTGAGAATGTGAAGATCATCCAAGAGTGGATGAAGACTGCACAGTGCAGGCAGAAGTCTTATGCCAACAGGAGACAGAGACCCTTAGAGTTCGAGGAGGGAGGCCGTGTCTTCTTACGGGTCTCACCCGATGAGGATTGCAGAGACTTGGATGGGGAATAAAGACATATTTGAGGTTCATTAGACCATTCTAGATCCTTAGTAGAGTAGGAGAGGTGGTGTAAAACTGAGCTCTTCCCCCATAGATGCACAAGGTGCAGAATTTTTTCATGTGTCACAATTGAGGTGGTACGTGCTCGACCCATCACACATTATCGACTGGGGTGAGCTGGACAATGATGGTGGCACAATGTTCACGGAGTTCCCAGTGGAGTTAGACGATCTACATGAGAGGGTCCTTCATGGGTGGTCGATTCCTTTGGTTTGAGTTTGGTGGCAGCATGAGAACCTCCAGAAAGCACATGGGTGTGGGAGGCTTAGATACATGCTTAGTACCACCATTTGTTTCCCTAGTTTTGTTTTGGATTTCCGGAATGTAAATCCCAAAGGTAGGGTGGATTTAAAGACCCTAAATTTCTATATATATATGTTAAATTATTTGAGATTATTACGAGTTTGGGAAAATTGATGGTACATGATTTTGAGGCCCAGAAAGCCTGAAACGGAATTTTTAACTTTTATTAAGGTGTGCTTAGTAAACGAGCGAGTTGTGATTTCTATCTATTGAACTAGTGATTAGATTAAAAATATGAGGGCACTGTTGAAGTCTTAGTTCCATGATTCTCTTAGGAGAATATTAACTTTTACCAACAAGGGCTGGACAAAAAAGTTAATTTTTGGACTTTACAAAAATAGTAAATAAATCCCTGAATTATTTTATTTTCTTTCAACCGCTGAGCATCGATGGAGGTACCCCAATGCAACATCGGGATTGAATGGAAGTAATTTAATGGAATGACCTTTGTTTGCGTAACTAGGATTCATGTAGGTTTTAATGGACCATAAAATGCAGTTCATTAATGAACCACATTAATGAAACACAATGAGGGAGGTTCCTTTACCCTGATTAAAAAAACATTTTGGCATGGGTTTTATATTATCAATTAGAGGAACCTATGATGATTCGCCGATGACACATTACTACAATGAAGAATAGATATTTGAAGACTCCATTAAGTTTTCGAACCAGACATCAACCAGCAATGATGAATACCGACACACACTTTCGATCAACAGATTCTCCTCCTTTGACTGTGGTGAATCCAAAATATTGGAGGTCGGGGGTTTAAATTGTTTATGCATTTAAATGATTTCTATATCTCCATTCATGATTAATATAGAGAAAGTGGATCAACCAATTAACAGGTTGATCCATTAGTCAATAATTTTTGTGGGAGGTTGTTGTAGGAATTCAATTTGGGGTTCTATTAAATCTTATGATGATTAATGTTTCACCCACATGTTATAACGATAACGCAGAGGGTGTAGCCTAATACGAACAAGGCCTATAACCTCTTCCAAACTAGTTTTTGATGAATTATGAGTTGGCGAATGATCAACTTGTTGGAAACATGGAACTGAGGGCCACGTAGTGAAGGTGGTGTCCCGGGAGGCTTGGAGGCATAGACAGAAAGAGAATCAGACCACCGAAGCATCACTGATGGCTCGCAGAAGTGCCGCCGATGTGGCACCACCGGTGGGGTATTTCCAGTAACCGGCTGAGTGGTGCCAACGACTGATTGGGTGGGCTAGCAATTGGTGGGGCGGCCAGCTCTCACTACCTATCAGGAGGTGGCGGCGATCAGAGGCGCCACATCGGAAAAGGGAGGATGGACGACGCCAACTGCGTTGAATGTAGGAGGTGCGCCACAGAGGAGATTTACTGTCTCTAACCATGATGGGGGTAGATCCGAGAAAAAGGTCCCGCCCAACACTATTCCATGGGACCTGTCAACTGAAGGGGCGGCACCAGCCTTGCACTATCGGTAGAGGACCAAACTGTCGGTGGCGAGCTGGGTCCGCGCCCAACTGGCAGGCCACACACAGTCGGTGAACCAGACCATGTCCAGCTAGTCCTGGATGGGCATAGCCGATTCGGGCTGGGATGGTTTGTGCCAGGCCGGGTCAGACCCAAGTAAAACCATACAGGGTCGGACCGGACCCATTTCAATCTAGTTTCTCTTAAAGGGTTGTATCTTCTATACCAGGGGTCCATTTGACGAACAGTTTGTGGCACTGGAACCCTTAGGAAGAGGCTCTAATTTTAAGATAATCCACTTGAGTTTTGGAAACATTTTGAGTTCATACGGGTTGGATCAGACTCAAATCCAACTGGTCCCTCGATACTAAAATGCCTATAACATACATACCAAGCATCCAATTGACTCACCGTCTGTTGAGTTGGAACCCTTATGAAAGGGCGGTTCATTGGGTTACTTATTCGTAGAAATTTGATGGAATTTGACCTATGAATTATGTCTTGAGAATATGATCCTCCCATAATCAAGTGTGCTTTGTTTAGGAATCCAAGGTCCGACTGTGACGTGAAGGATGAATAGTGATCCTGTGTGGGTTAGTGCATAACGATCCAATGTGGGTCTGCGCATTGAGATCCTATATGGGTCAGTATATACCGATCATGTGTGGTTCAAATCTCATAAATCTTGTGTGGTTCAGTGCCTGTTGATCCTATGGGGTCCAACGCTCAATGATCTTATTTGGGCAGCATATACTAATCCAGTGTGGGTCAGCAGTAGAACCACTTGAGAGAATAAGATTCTCTAGCTTTACGACTAATCATCACTACTTCTGTACTTAAGTTATACCTGGAGTGAGCTTTCTTTTTCATTGAACATTGTGATTGAGATCATTCTTTTTTTGTTTTTCCTTTTTGGAATTCTGAGAGTCCTTCGGGGGTTTTGCTATCCCTACTGACTATTGTTATACTCACCCCTACACGGGCTCCACCCACACTGTAACACCCCAAGATTTCATAGTGTGTTATTTCTTCAAAATAATTCAATAACATGCACTACACGCAACACCGAGTTCAAGCGCACCATGACTCACCAAACAAGACGTTCAAAAAAGGTTATGAATAGTATTTACTAAATTTTAAACTTTATATAATCCTTATAATTTTAGAATCCATATTATGAGTTTCTTAGACATAATGTAAGAACAAATTCATCTTCAGTATTGTAGTTTTACCAACTTTTAATAGTGAACCCTTTTTAAATAAATTATTTCAAACTTTTTGACTAAATGGGGACATCAAAAAATTTAAAATGAAACATCCCAAGCTTACACGGTACGCTTTCCTTTGAATAAAACAGTAGCGTGTTTTGTACGCAACTTCGTGTTTTAACACACACCACAACCGATCAAACTAACCGTTATGGATAGTAATACCTAAATTTTGAAATTATGTATATTTTATATTTTAAAATGGACTTCATTTTTGGATTAGGAATATCGAATTTAGCCTAAGGTGAAATTCTGGTACTTTTCGGATAACTTTCATATTTTGATGAATAGTGAAAATTACTAAATTTTAATTAAAAACAACTTTTTTAATCAAAATAATTAATAGTGATAAATTATGAATTTGAGTGGTTTTAAAGTATATTTAGAATATATTTTTACCATTTAATATAATGTTGGTCATTGGACATAATTTTACAATTAAACCGAACATAAACAAGTGTCAATCTTTTGATAGTTATTATCTCTTAAAAACACGCTTTTTGTTTTGACAGCGGGAATTAATTTTAAATTAATTTCTGACACTTCTGTGTTTTGAATTTAGAAAAATGGATTCCATATTTGGAATCAGGATGTCCAAATTGTGTAAATAGGTAACTTTTATTTTTAGACATTTTGAATAATTACTGCGGTAAATATTTTATTTACCATGGTTAAGGGTAAATCCGGTAAATAAGGGTTAAAAAAATAATATTATAATAATACTAAATTACCCTAAAATGTGTCTTAACCCTATTGGTTGATACATGGTCGACCATGGGCATCTTTGGATCAATTTTGGGACCCCATGGATCCACTTGTAAGTGATAATGACACTTTATATTAATTAAGTTAAAATGAATACAAAATGACACAAGCATATATCTTTTAGCAAAACAATTGTTACATAGGGTTATATATGCTGGATTTTAGATTTTAAATATTCATTAGAAAGATAAAAAGATTTCCTACATAATTATATTTTATTTATAATTTTTAGACATTAAATAATTTATTTTATTTATGACACAATGATGATACAGTAATTACTATAATAGTGAAAAATTAAAATAATTGATATTATAAATACCCAAAAAATATAATATGAAACTTTTAATGAATTAAACTAATTTTCTAGGATACTATGATATATTAGGATTGATTTAAGTGACTTTGTTCGAAGTAATCAATCTGTTATGAGTTTCACAAAAATCAACTATTGAATAGTGTCAAAATTGACATAAAAGAGTTCTTAAAGAAAATATTATATTATTAATTGATATTAAATTCCTAAAAATCTAAGGTTCGGCCAAAAGACTTATATAAGGATAGGTTCATCATTAATGGACCACTTGTGGGTCGCTTGGAGGTATATAGTAAGTTTATTAACCATATTATATAAAAATACAAAGAGACATTGTAAAAGTGAAACTAATTAACTTAGAGTTAATACTTAAAGATAAGGTTAATAATACTACCCAAACCTGTCTAAATTATATTGGTTGAGTGGTGTTCGACCTATCCCCACCTTATCCTTTTAATAATCAACTTGGGAGCCATTGGAAACCGAATATGAATTTATTATAAATTAATATTTCTAGCTTTTCCAAAGGTGCCCCTCACCCCTCTTATAAAAGGGCACTCCTCCTTCTCATTTCTTCACACCTCTCAAGACACTTGGCTCGTCCAAACTCTGACCAACTAAGCTCACCACATCCCTCTCCTCCTCCTTGAAGCTTCCCCTTAGGCAGAAAGCATTTCAACAAGTCCTTTGGTTCCAACCAAAGTGAGTTACCTAAATTAAAGGTAACGTTTTCTCTTAAATATTTTCATTTATTTTCCTTCTCCAACCCCCAAAATCTTTTTATTTCCTTTCTTTTGTAACAACACCAGTATCCTCAATATACTAGGATGTTGTTATAATAATGATTCAAACTACACATACACACAACTCCATCTAATGGATGATGAACATAATGTTTCTGTGGATGGCAAACTAACGCCTCACGAAACGATGATTGTTCAAATACATCTTACCGCCTCTCATGGTGGCCATTATGATGGCAATGTAATTAAATATGATGTTAATGATATATATTTTATATATAAGCTTCTGTAATTCCATTTTATTTCATACCATTATTCGTTTCATGTTGTATATACATACGATAATTTCATTTGAGGAAGTGCGGACTACCGCCCCCTTAAAATGATATGACTCGTTCATACCACACATGAAACGTATAAAGGATGGTGTTAATGAACTTAAGTAACATATATAAAATATTATATTATACTGGAATAGTAATATACCTATGTATCATTTGGATTCGATTCTTTTAAAATAAAAATTAAATGGAAGTAGCGTTCGTGCGTACGTACGGACTACCGTCTCCACGAACGCGATGAGATTCATTCTCCATCGTATCCATTCAAGTATAATTATCATTTGATGATTTTAAAATGATGTTTAAGAACTTGATACCATTCTGGATATGAATAATATACATCCCATTAATAACGAATATGGCTCACATAACAAAGAATATAAAGTAAAATGAACCCGTTAACACCCGAAATGACGATAATTCTATGATATTATTAACAAATCAATGATAAAAGATCATATATGATATCATATTAAAGTAAATGATTCTTTTATTATTCAATAACAATTATTTCACCATTATACAGGAGGTAAACCTACCATCGACCAAGGAAAAAGTACGATGTAAGGATTTTCTAATCACACTTTTAATTTCGTGAGAATTCTATTGTTCACCACTTAATTATTGCATGTGGTGTATGTGTACTGCCCATGATTGTATTCATTGTGTTATATACTTTTATTTATGGGTATTTACATCATCATGGTATGATAATTCTTTCATGGGTGTATGTTTCGTATGTTACCTAATCGATAAGGGAATTTGAGATTTCAATTCCCACTCATTTGGCTTTACGCATATTTCATTGATTATATTACTCCATGATTATGTGTGGAATCACTATTCATTTGATTATGTCATAATTTCCACTCCCCTTCCTGTGGATATAAGTTTGATACACATAATCACTCATTGGTAATTCTCAAGTCATTGATATGAATTTGATAAGAGTAATTTTAACTCATTCACCATTTGTTGAGTTAAACATCCAATTCGTTGGTATTGTTTTTACAAGAATATGTGTGAATGTCCTTTGATTGTTTTACACTGAATATCCAATCATATTTAGTGTATTTATATTTGTCACACATAATTATGTCATTGATTTATCCTTAACCTAAGGATACAACCTTTACAAGAGATTTCATCTCAATTTACATTCCATTGAGACTTCTTTGTTGATATACACCAAATCACTTTTATGTGGTGTATATTACGTACTTTGACATAGTATATCATGAATCCCTTTATTCTCATGATATTACAATGTTTTGATTACCATAATTATTTGTATTCAAGTGTCTCTTTTGGTTGGAATCTCTAACTAAAATACCATTTTTAAAATGATTTAAAGACTTATTCATCTAAATCTTTCTCATTAATGTCCATGTTTTAAAGAATGGTTTTAAGGATTTATTTATATGGACATTAAATTTTACAAATTAAAACTCCTTTTAAAAAGATTCAAAGTGGTATGGGACACTTTGATTCAAAAATCTACTTTTAAATGGCTTCTTGACAAATAGTGTGACTTTTAAATGTTTTCAAGAAAAGGGGGTTATTTCTCTCAAATAGTTTTGATGATTACATTCATTTATGTCAACATCCTTCATTATTCATGATTGAGGTTAATGTGATACAATACAATCTTCCATATTGTATCAAATGAGTTATGTTTGACTGTGGATGTTCTATTTTTATACCATTCATGGTTTGTGGTTAAAGTATTGACATTTCGTATGCTAGTTTTAATACGAATGTTTATTCTATGCTTAAACCTATTCATATGAGGAATGAATTGGACTTAATAAGTGACGGGTGGAGCCCGCTATAGCTCCTCGATGCATCGGTAGGTCTCATGAGACAAACTAGTGTCTTGGCACAAGGCCTTGGAAAAATCTTATTTGTAGTCTTGGCACGAGGCCTTGGCTATGTGGTTATGATAGTCTGGCATTATGCATTCCATCATTATGAAAGTGGTTATTGATATTGCATGTGATCATTCGACTAGTAGAATATCCATGTGAGTATGTAAATGGCATTATTTCATTTTACCTTTGCCATTTTATGCTGAAGTTCAAGTTTAAAAGGCTTTTATTTTAGTTATAAATTGCCTTAAGTGTTTATGCTTATTTATGAAAGCTTCTGCTATAATGTTATCCTTACTGAGAATCCGAGCTCACCCCTTTCAATGTTTTATTTTTTTTCCCAGGATTATGAAGAAGTAATTTATGAATGACCTGCAGGGATAGTATGAGGGGATATGAAGGCAAGATGTTTTTTTTATGATGTAATGTAAAAATTTATAGATGTATCTAGTTATTCCAAGGCTACTAAACTAATCGGTCTTTCGAGACTTGATCTTTCTCATGATCATGCCAATGTTATGTAATAATGCACCGACTCTGGGTAACTAGGGTCGGGGCGTTACAGTTGGTATCAGAGGAAGTTTAGTACAAACCTTGGTAGCTAGATTTAGATAAACTCTGATTAGAGCACGTAGACCTAAGATGAACTTTGAGGATTAGTATAAAAGAACTTCCTAAAATTTTGGTATTGTAGATATTTTGTGAGTTTTCTGAGCAATACATCCCTGTCTGGATACGAGCAGGTTGAGGCGGCTCTGGCACATATGTACCTAGGGGTAAAACCCGAAAACACCGCTTTGAGCTAGACTCGAACGGGAACTGGTGCACGACAACGGGCCTTGCTGCACTCTTGGTTACGACACTCCCGGGGGATATGCTTAGGATAATTTACATTTTCTTTACAAACCAATTTAAGTAATATATATATAAGATGAGAGTAAATGACCTTGGTTAATCCTAATATGTTTCAAATTGAGAATATGGTGACATTTTAATCTCTAAATGATTTTACGACTACTATTACTCACACAATGCTTTATGGTTTTAGTCAATGGCTGGATTCCAAGGAAGTCATAGTGACTTTGAGAATGATGTACAAGATGGGAACGGTGGTGGCAATGAGCAACAAAATGGAATGTTGATAGGCGTAAAAGATATCGTCTTTATGCCAAATCAGTTTTCCAAAAATATGATCAACAACATATATATTAACCAACTCCCAGACTCAACAAGGAAGAGAAAGGTGATAAATGATAAGAGCTCCAGCAATGGAGACCATGGAGAAAAGAACCCTCAATTTTCATCATGCAGGAAATGTGGAAAGAGACACCCAGGAAAATGTCTCAATGAGACAACGAAATGTTTTACGTGCGGGAAGGAAGGACATAAAGTAAAGAATTGCCGAAGAAAAATGAAGAGTACTATGGAAGAAGATAAAAATGGTCCCAAGAGTCCATTTACAGTCATTTGCCGTAAATGTAGGGGACCTGGCCATTACCCGAGTGAATGTCATATTCTATAGGATATTTTCTTGGTCAAAGAAGAAGCTATCTGGGAATAAATGGTTGGAGAAATGTTTAAAAAGTATTAGCACTCCTTGTTGATGGGTTTACTATGGAATAATTTTCTCTTGTATTTTTAACCCCACAGTTTGCCATGTGAGAATGATATTTGAGGAAGAATTGTCTATTCTCTTGTGGATTTGGGTATAAATAACCATTTGGATTTATATGATCATTGGGGTTTGAGAGAATTATAAGTTATTCTAATTTGGGATGAAGATTCAAGGTATGATATAACATTTGTGGTTAAATTTATGATATAGTATTTTGAGGAATTTATCTCATTTTGGCAATATTATAAAATATAGTTTTTGAAAAAGGACAACACGTAGACCGTGTGACAACCCGTCGCGTCGGACAAAGCTATGGGAATCGAACCCACAACAAAAGTGCGATTGGGATTTATCGCCTACCACTGGACTATGTGAAGTCCCTGGTTAGTGTGACTATTTTTTTAGTTAAATGATTTTATTGATCAATAATAAGTTGATTTGGGTTCTTATTTCATATCAAAAGAATACCCTTGGTATAGGAAAATGATTTGGTGATTAAGTGATAAATGTTATTTTGGAAGATGTTCGCTTTGTTGGAAACACTATATGTCCAAGGAAAATAGAATACTATGAGGTTTCATTTGTGGAGTAATGATAGATTTTTATCTACGTTTTTATTGTGGATTTATAGTGATTTGGGTTATTTATGGAAATGATTAACCTATAATAGAGAATATGTGATTAGGTTAATTACTTTTGAGTATGTGACTTTAAGAGTATCTGATGTCATTTGGAGATACAATTTAACATGGGAGACTACATAATCAAATTCTTCTATGTTTTGGGTTTCAATATTAGTTTGGATTATATTAAAGGATTTTAAGGACAATTGGTTATTGAATGGTATCTATTTAACTTTGGGGTATTGTTGGTTTAATTTTAGAAATTAAGATTAGTGCATATTTATCTCAATGAATATCCTTTTGGGGGATCATTAGATCATTCACTAACCATTTTGGTTTTGATTAATCTTCAAAGACAATGTAAATATATGGTTTATCCTGCATGGATCATGTGATTCTATAGAAGTTTATTCTAGCTCTTCCAGTGTGACCAAGTCTTCTTGAATACTCATCGTTTAAAAAAAATTGAGTTAGTGGTGGAAATTTATTAAAGAATGAAAATCTACTTAAAATTTAAGTATATCTCATAATGTTCATAGTCAATATCATAAATGAATTCCTCTTCCTTATGTAATGTAACTTTGAAAAAAAATGTTGTCCTAGATGGTACCTTAAATCATCACTAATTTATGGCTCTGGGATTGTTGGCCTTTTCATAGCCATGTTCTCTACCACTCTCCATCAGATAATTGATGGTTAGATTTCTCCTCCATATCCATATTTTCCTACATGGAACCCTAGTATATGTTATTTTCGGTAATCTTCATACTTTCCACTCTTTATTTTAAATAGAGGCCTCATTAATTCATTTTTCGATGTGGGATTTCAGCTAAGATATTTTGAAATGTCAAAAATGTGTGATCCCAATACCCTATATTTTGTTGAACCGATGGTACTTCAAATCATCATAGATTGATGAGTTTAAGGACCTCAATTTTATACTTGTTTGTGATTGATGACCTCAACCACTACCTATAAATATTTACGTTTTTCCTCCAATTATATGTCTCTAATTGCCACCAATGTTCTCCTAATCGAGATCATAATTTGGTGGTGACCCTTTCATTTCTCTTTTCCTCATATTAAGACTAAATTTTAGTAAACCAAATTCCGATGTGGGTTTTCCCACAAATATATTTTCTATTTTCAACCTTTTATTTTCTAAGAACAATTTCAAATTGCGAGGACGCAATTTATTGAAGGAGGGGAGAATGTAACACCCCAAGATTTCATAGTGTGTTATTTCTTCAAAATAATTCAATAACATGAACTACACGCAACACCGAGTTCAAGCGCACCATGACTCACCAAACAAGACGTTCAAAAAAGGTTATGAATAGTATTAACTAAATTTTAAACTTTATATAATCCTTATAATTTTAGAATCCATATTATGAGTTTCTTAGACATAATGTAAGAACAAATTCATCTTCAGTATTGTAGTTTTACCAACTTTTAATAGTGAACCCTTTTTAAATAAATTATTTCAAACTTTTTGACTAAATGGGGACATCAAAAAATTTAAAATGAAACATCCCAAGCTTACACGGTACGCTTTCCTTTGAATAAAACAGTAGCGTGTGTTGTACGCAACTTCGAGTTTTAACACACACCACAACCGATCAAACTAACCGTTATGGATAGTAATACCTAAATTTTGAAATTATGTATATTTTATATTTTAAAATGGACTTCATTTTTGGATTCGGAATATCGAATTTAGCCTAAGGTGAAATTCTGGTACTTTTCGGATAACTTTCATATTTTGATGAATAGTGAAAATTACTAAATTTTAATTAAAAACAACTTTTTTAATCAAAATAATTAATAGTGATAAATTATGAATTTGAGTGGTTTTAAAGTATATTTAGAATATATTTTTACCATTTAATATAATGTTGGTCATTGGACATAATTTTACAATTAAACCGAACATAAACAAGTGTCAATCTTTTGATAGTTATTATCTCTTAAAAACACGCTTTTTGTTTTGACAGCGGGAATTAATTTTAAATTAATTTCTGCCACTTCTGTGTTTTGAATTTAGAAAAATGGATTCCATATTTAGAATCAGGATGTCCAAATTGTGTAAATAGGTAACTTTTATTTTTAGACATTTTGAATAATTACTGCGGTAAATATTTTATTTACCATGGTTAAGGGTAAATCTGGTAAATAAGGGTTAAAAAAAATAATATTATAATAATACTAAATTACCCTAAAATGTGTCTTAACCCTATTGGTTGATACATGGTCGACCATGGGCATCTTTGGGTCAATTTTGGGACCCCATGGATCCACTTGTAAGTGATAATGACACATTATATTAATTAAGTTAAAATGAATACAAAATGACACAAGCATATATCTTTTAGAAAAACAATTGTTACATAGGGTTATATATGCTGGATTTTAGATTATAAATATTCATTAGAAAGATAAAAAGATTTCATACATAATTATATTTTATTTATAATTTTTAGACATTAAATAATTTATTTTATTTATGACACAATGATGATGCAGTAATTACTATAATAGTGAAAAATTAAAATAATTGATATTATAAATACCCAAAAAATATAATATGAAACTTTTAATGAATTAAACTAATTTTCTAGGATAATATGATATATTAGGATTGATTTAAGTGACTTTGTTCGAAGTAATCAATCTGTTATGAGTTTCACAAAAATCAACTATTGAATAGTGTCAAAATTGACATAAAAGAGTTCTTAAAACAAATATTATATTATTAATTGATATTAAATTCCTAAAAATCTAAGGCTCGGCCAAAAGACTTATATCAGGATAGGTTCATCATTAATGGACCACTTGTGGGTCGCTTGGAGGTATATAGTAAGTTTATTAACCATATTATATAAAAATACAAAGAGACATTCTAAAAGTGAAACTAATTAACATAGAGTTAATACTTAAAGATAAGGTTAATAATACTACCCAAACCTATCTAAATTCTATTGGTTGAGTGGTTTTCGACCTATCCCCACCTTAGCCTTTGAATAATCAACTTGGGAGCGATTGGAAACCGAATATGAATTTATTATAAATTAATATTTCTAGCTTTTCCAAAGGTGCCCCTCACCCCTCTTATAAAAGGGCACTCCTCCTTTTCATTTCTTCACACCTCTCAAGCCACTTGGCTCGTCCAAACTCTGCCCAACTAAGCTCCCCACATCCCTCTCCTCCTCCTTGAAGCTTCCCCTTAGGCAGAAAGCATTTCAACAAGTCCTTTGGTTCCAACCAAAGTGAGTTACCTAAATTAAAGGTAACGTTTTCTCTTAAATTATTTTCATTTATTTTCGTTCTCCAACCCCCAAAATCTTTGTATTTCCTTTCTTTTGTAACAACACCAGTATCCTCAATATACTAGGATGTTGTTATAATAATTATTCAAACTACACATACACACAACTCCATCTAATGGATGATGAACATAATGTTTATGTGGATGGCAAACTAACGCCTCACGAAACGATGATTGTTCAAATACATCTTACCGCCTCTCATGGTGGCCATTATGATGGCAATGCAATTAAATATGATGTTAATGATATATATTTTATATATAAGCTTCTGTAATTCCATTTTATTTCATACCATTATTCGTTTCATGTTGTATATACATACGATAATTTCATTTGAGGATGTGCGGACTACCGCCCCCTTAAAATGATATGACTCGTTCATACCACACGTGAAACGTATAAAGGATGGTGTTAATGAACATAAGTAACATATATAAAATATTATATTATACTGGAATAGTAATATACCTATGTATCATTTGGATTCGATTCTTTTAAAATAAAAATTAAATGGAAGTAGCGTTCGTGCGTACGTACGGACTACCGTCTCCACGAACGCGATGAGATTCATTCTCCATCGTATCCATTCAAGTATAATTATCATTTGATGATTTAAAAATGATGTTTAAGAACTTGATACCATTCTGGATATGAATAATATACATCCCATTAATAACGAATATGGCTCACATAACAAAGAATATAAAGTAAAATGAACCCGTTAACACCCGAAATGACGATAATTCTAAGATATTATTAACAAATCAATGATAAAAGATCATATATGATATCATATTAAAGTAAATGATTCTTTTATTATTCAATAACAATTATTTCACCATTATACAGGAGGTAAACCTACCATCGACCAAGGAAAAAGTACGATGTAAGGGATTTTCTAATCTCACTTTTAATTTCGTGAGAATTCTATTGTTCACCACTTAATTATTGCATGTGGTGTATGTGTACTGCCCATGATTGTATTCATTGTGTTATATACTTTTATTTATGGGTATTTACATCATCATGGTATGATAATTCTTTCATGGGTGTATGTTTCGTATGTTACCTAATCGATAAGGGAATTTGAGATTTCAATTCCCACTCATTTGGCTTTACGCATATTTCATTGATTATATTACTCCATGATTATGTGTGGAATCACTATTCATTTGATTATGTCATAATTTCCACTCCCCTTCCTGTGGATATAAGTTTTATACACATAATCACTCATTGGTAATTCTCAAGTCATTGATATGAATTTGATAAGAGTAATTTTAACTCATTCACCATTTGTTGAGTTAAACATCCAATTCGTTGGTATTGTTTTTACAAGAATATGTGTGAATGTCCTTTGATTGTTTTACACTGAATATCCAATCATATTTAGTGTATTTATATTTGTCACACATAATTATGTCATTGATTTATCCTTAACCTAAGGATACAACCTTTACAAGAGATTTCATCTCAATTTACATTCCATTGAGACTTCTTTGTTGATATACACCAAATCACTTTTATGTGGTGTATATAACGTACTTTGACATAGTATATCATGAATCCCTTTATTCTCATGATATTACAAAGTTTTGATTACCACAATTATTTGTATTCAAGTGTCTCTTTTGGTTGTAATCTCTAACTAAAATACCATTTTTAAAATGATTTAAAGACTTATTCATCTAAATCTTTCTCATTAATGTCCATGTTTTAAAGAATGGTTTTAAGGATTTATTTATATGGACATTAATGTTTACAAATTAAAACTCCTTTTAAAAAGTTTCAAAGTGGTATGGGACAGTTTGATTCAAAAATCTACTTTTAAATGGCTTCTTGACAAATAGTGTGACTTTTAAATGTTTTCAAGAAAAGGGGGATATTTCTCTCAAATAGTTTTGATGATTACTTTCATTTATGTCAACATCCTTCATTATTCATGATTGAGGTTAATGTGATACAATACAATCTTCCATATTGTATCAAATGAGTTATGTTTGACTGTGGATGTTCTATTTTTATACCATTCATGGTTTGTGGTTAAAGTATTGACATTTTGTATGCTAGTTTTAATACGAATGTTTATTTTATGCTTAAACCTATTCATATGAGGAATGAATTGGACTTAATAAGTGACGGGTGGAGCCCGCTATAGCTCCTCGATGCATCGGTAGGTCTCATGAGACAAACTAGTGTCTTGGCACAAGGCCTTGGAAAAATCTTATTTGTAGTCTTGGCACGAGGCCTTGGCTATATGGTTATGATAGTCTGGCATTATGCATTCCATCATTATGAAAGTGGTTATTGATATTTCATGTGATCATTCGACTAGTAGAATATCCATGTGAGTATGTAAATGGCATTATTTCATTTTACCTTTGCCATTTTATGCTGAAGTTCAAGTTTAAAAGGCTTTTGTTTTAGTTATAAATTGCCTTAAGTGTTTATGATTATTTATGAAAGCTTCTGCTATAATGTTATCCTTACTGAGCATCCGAGCTCACCCCTTTCAATGTTTTATTTTTTTTTCCCAGGATTATGAAGAAGTAATTTATGAATGACCTGCAGGGATATTATGAGGGGATATGAAGACAAGATGTTTTTTTTATGATGTAATGTAAAAATTTATTGATGTATCTAGTTATTCCAAGGCTACTAAACTAATCGGTCTTTCGAGACTTGATCTTTCTCATGATCATGCCAATGTTATGTAATAATGCACCGACTCTGGGTAACTAGGGTCGGGGCGTTACACACACCGTGTTGTGTCTTGTGCAGACGATGAGAATCTTTGACCGAGACTTGGGAGCTATGACTAGATGGTGTATGGAGGTGACCAATTGACGTGGTGAGCTGCAAAGATGAGATGTTCCTACCCTTCAAGTAGGATTCTTGGTGGATGACCTCCGGAGCACGTTTTCCCCTTTTCTATATTTTTTTATTTTCAGTTGGCCTTTTATTCTGGCCCCTTTACTTTCAGTACTTACTTTTAATATCAACAGTTCTATTTGTGGTTTTCTTTCATTGTATAACTAGTCTATGTGTGTACTGTTTTAATGGAAATGTCTTCCCTTTTTGGGTTTCTCCATTCTGGTGCTAGTCACTAGCCTCTGGCCTATGGAAATCGGGCTTGGGGTAGTCATGACATGGTTCACAGGGGATGGGTCGTGACAATACGTAGAGAGGTTAACTATCCTCACCCAAGGTGTCTTTAGATGCTCCATGATTGATACTATGACCTCTATCCCTAATGTGGAAGCCTGGGGAACACCTACTCTGAAAAAGATGGATATTGCTATGAGAATACCCTCATCAACTCTAGCATTTATTATGCAGATCATTGATCTCCTTCCATAGTCAAAACTTATCATTAAAAATTCTTTCTATACTAAGAGTCAGTTCCTTTTCCAACTATACATGGGATTTCCATAGGTGGTACAATGGGAAGATTAGGTCTCCCAACCTCATGAGAATATTCCTCACCACCTTCCCATCATTCAACACAATCCCATAATAGAGGTATAACTCTAAAATTACAAACACACACCTCAAAAAATGATATAGATTGGTCGGAAAATACTGATTGGAAATAAGGTAGTTATAATCCCTCAATGCTCAAGAAAGGGAAAACCTCAGTACCTGCTATTACGGCCATGGAAAGGGTGAAATATATCTTTTAATTGCACGGTTATATTACTTTGTGTCTAAATTCCATTTTGTATAGGGAAACACTCTTTATATTGTAATTAGAATCCCCATTTAACAACAACCATTTCCATTATGAATTAAAAATAAAAAATTGTATATATATATACCATGGTTCTGTTAGATGTGTCTTTCATTCCCATGTTATAAATTCTTAAACTCTATAAGATTCAATTGGAATATCATATAACATTAACCAACCTTTTACATTCTGTCTATAAATGTTAAAATTTCACATATGATGACTCAATTATATGGATCTATATTCCTATTTCATTGAGGATAAATCGTTATAAATTACAATTGGAATCCAATTAATAATAATCAACCTACATTGCATCACATGTAACTATAGTTATATGTATTAAACATATCATAATTTTTTATTTAAGGTGAAACCATAAGTCTATGTGGTAAAAAACCATTATCTTGATGCCAAAAAATTAATTAACCAATACTACTTTTATAATTTACCCAACAGAAACATTAGATGAATAATATATAAAAAACATATAAGGAACATATGACAAGTAGTAAAAAGTTTACAAAGAAATCTATTTGGCATAGAATATTCGTGACAAGTGAATATCTATGTTCCTATAATGTTAGATGAGAAAAAATTCCATTTCCATATTTTCCTGAGGCAGGAAATCCATAAGACATATCATCACAAAAAAAAAATATGACACAATATTGGAAGTAGCTAAACTATAATTGATATAATCCTGAACAACAATTCTCATGCTCGAAAACATAGATCTTCCCCAAAACTTGGGACAACTACTCCCATGAATGAATTATTAACAAGTTATAACACATCTTATTCTCCTACATACTTACCCAAAATATTATGATGATTGAAATGAAATTCCATTGATTCCACATTGTGATGTACCTAACCTGATTCACTCATATGTAACTAGATTCGGTTGACCACTTGGCCTCATGAGAACCTCCACATATGGTACAAACTACCTACAAGCAGCAAGGGTCTATAATGGAAAATGGAGGAGTCAATACACTAATTATTAAAGTGAATAAAACTGGTGTATAATAAATAATTATGTAGTCAAAACAAGATAAGGTATTAAAATATTTATATATAAAAAATTTATATAGTAACACATGCATAATCAGTGGAAATATCAATATAAAAATGAATACATGTTTATAAAATAATTGGACATACATACATGGAAGTAGATATATATACTATAAAAATATATATAGAAGAATAGAAAGATTAAAATATAATATCCACTAGAATAATGGGAACTATTTTGTTCATCTTCTCCTCTACTCTAACCCGGAATAGAAAATCAAGTGTCCATAGTAGTGTGATTCCACTAATCCCTACATACATTCGTGAAGTATTTCTAGGTACTCAATAGAGGCCCTAACATGGTGAAAGTAAATATTAGTTGGCCACCACCTATGGATTTTAGAAAAAATCCATCCTGTGAGTATAAAATGAAATATTGTTTAGGTATAACTAAATAAATAGTAAATAAATAATTTAAAACCATGTCACGCTAAGGTTCGTAATGGGATACCGGGATGAACATACCTACTTTTTCCTAAAGAAGAATATCTCTAACTATTTAACACTATATATATATATCCCGAATATGATGTAAATGAATAATGATTCCATATATAATGATAATTATACAGAGTCCCCTCAAGTTCCATGGTATTTAAGATTTAGAAAATAAAGGGAATAAAAAGTGGGGGTACCCTTAGTATTTTACAAGATGGGGTTATACTTGAGTACTAAGAATAAGTCTAAGATTGGATTAATGGTATACATGATTCGGTCCAAAGGAAATAATCCTATATGTTTTGTAATCATCAAGATAATTCCTAGGAGATAATCTAAGGCATTCTAACTTTTGGGAATGTATCAGTGAATCATTTGTACGAAGCCACTGAATTCACAATATAAGTAATCGATTGAATTCATGTGGTTTCTTTCAAATAGAAAACACATTAATTATGAAATGTACATCTCGACCCCATCCCTGGAATTCAATATAGGTAATCCATGTATCAATTAATTTGGGACACCCCATTATAGTGAACCGTGTCTAAATAATACACATGCATATTATAATTTTATTTGTACTATGATCCCATCAAGGGAATTCTATGTCAGAACCACTATTTTTTATAGGGAATAATATAGGAATTTTTCATGGGATAAGTGAATTATCCATACCTTTTACATTTCCTGCATGTAAATCGGTCCAATGAGCCCATGCAAGGCATTATATATCAGAACCCATGTATCATCCATGGAATTATACATTAAGTGTTTAAGGGACATGTGACATAGTCTCACCATTCAAATTTTAGTATATTTAATTTACCCTTTTCATTAATATGATATTAGAAAAACTCACCTCAAGGGTTATCAATTTCATATGCAATGTATAGGGGTCATAGGAACATAAGAAACACACCAAAATGGGTGGTATGTGTTGAGTTAAATAACCTCTAATGATTAAATTAGGTGAAAAAAGACTAACTAATTCAATATAATATAAATATACAAAATTAATTTCACATTTAAGAGGTGATGCACAAAATTTCCTATGTGTGAAACAACAATAAAAGATATAACCAATTATAATTTTATATAAATGAACTAGAACCCCTACATTATGTTGGTACTAGACTCATCATCTAGCCTCATCCTCTAATTGGTGCTGGATGTAGAGAAAATGGAAGAACAGAACCCCCTTGAAAATATGAAATATTACCTTGAATGGGGATAAGATATAAGAAAATGAAAAAAATTGAGAATTTTACCAGGACATTATCCCTAAATCCATTAGAATTTTACTCTATATAGTTACTTTCTATGATCATTAAATTTGGAATTGGATGTGAAGACCATAAATATTTGAAGTTGTCTTTAATCTATAACAAAAAGTGTTCATGAAACCAAATGGGTGGAAGTTAATAAACTATGGTTTTGGATTTAATGAAGAAAAATGATTATAAAATATTATTTTAGAATTGGTTTCTCCATGTTTCTATAATAGGTTGTAGGGATCGTGAATGTTTTACAAGTAAAATATGTTAGATAAAATATGGGAAAAAATATTATCCTTATAAATAGTTATGACCAAAATGATATTAATTCTCCAAATATTTACTTAATGTAGAAACCTGTGTTTTAGGGAAATAGATATACTATGGTAGTATAACAACCTATACCATTCATTAAAAAATATTTCATCTTTTCATATAAATATTCAATACATTTCACAATGATATAACTGATTACCATAATGGTTTAGTGTCTTCGAATGCTAGATAAATAATCATCTTTTTCATGAATAATATTTAACATCTCCAACAATGATATTTTTTTAATCTACATAGAAATATCCTATTTAAAACCATTCATTATAACATAGGAAAAGGAAACATAAGAAAGGGTGAACTTATATGCTCAGAAAGGGTAAAAATGAGATATATCAATCGTTGATCATATAAAAGTATAATATAAACATAAGAGTACGAGATCATTACCATAATTATCATATCTCATACCTAATATATAAATGATAATAAATATTAGTTGTTTAATATTGATTTATCATTTAAAATGGAATGAATCATATGAGTGAGAAAACATGATAAAAAAATCATAAACCAAATGTTCAAGTCATTTTAGTGTGACACTATCATATGTATAAAATCCATTTATTATGTAAATGTTAACAACTAAGAACATCAAATCATAATAGATTTAGACTCAACCCCTATTTCCCATAGGGGATCAAGAAAATCAACATGTTTCCCAAAAATAGATCATGAAAATCAACTTTTTTCCCATAAAAATCTCAATAAATATAAAACATTACCCTATGCATTGAATGGAGATATACATCCCTCCATCCTCAATTATAATGTGAACATAATATATTCATATAACATAACCCATATCATTGGTTATAATTTGACCACCATCATTGTTTTATAATGTCACCACCAATCACATACAAAACAACATACCTATGTTTACCTTTATATCATATAGGACATTCATAAAAACATTACATCAAAACCTATGAAAATAAAACAGGTTTCATAAACATTTCATCAATTCATTATATAATAAATCATGTAAAATAAATGGGTTTCATAAAAATATAATAAATATAAAAATTCACAATATAAAGTAAGAGTAATAATGGTATCATTAAATCATATTCTCAATATGTCATAATTTACACCAAAGGATGTTATCATATATGAAAAATTATTTTAGTTCTCACTAAATTATTTCTCAAGAAAAATAACCATTAACTTTGAAAATTAATTTTAAAATCCAAATATTTCCAAAAAATTATTGTTAAAAATTTGTTTTAATAGAACCTTAGAATAATTCAGTTGAAGATTATGAAAATTGATTTGTCATGATGGTGGCAAAGTCCTTTTATGTCGTATAAGTTAAAATAATATATTCCTTGCAAATTTTATGTTAAAAGTGAAAAAGTGCCTCATTTAAAAAATAACAAAAATATTACTTTCAATACATTTTGAAAAAAGTAAAACATGGGTGAAAATGACTATAAAATATAATGTTTGAATTTTAAAAAAATTATTTAAAATATTTTTAAAAAACATGGATATGGAAGATAATAGGTTTTTCATCCGTGAAGATAAATAAAGTCAATTTTCCATAAAAAAGTATTTTTTATCTCTTGAGAACATAATTATATGAAAATGAATGCAATACATGTATTTAATATAAATAATATGAGTATTGGAAAATTCATAGGTATCATGAGAGGTAGAACAAAATATTTAATTAATATAACTTTACCCCAAAAAATCTTGATAATCAATGAGAATCTAATATAATATCTCTTAATATTTTGGTAACATTGAATTCATTAGACCTATGAAATAAAGAAAAAAATATGGATATTTATATTCCAAAATTATCATGATAATATTTATAAAAGACATTCATGGGTAGTATATAGAGTTTATAAAACAAACATTTTTGAAAATGGAACATGTCCCATAAAAAAAGTGAGATGAAAATAATTTATCTTTAGTTTGACATACATTTAATGTTCCTTAACAATATTTTAATTATACTAACTCATTTCTATATCATATTAAAGAAACTATGGATGGTAATTTGTTTTATAAGATCATCTAGAATATGGATAGGGATGTTGAGAAGGGAATTGTTTAGGGTTTGGTCAAGAAAGAAGACTTCTATTTTATTAATGTGGAGAGGGGATGATTTAGAATTTCATAAAATATTAAATACATGTAAAATAATTTTTATTTATAAATGTTTATGAATAGAATATATTTAAATTTAAGAATAGTATGAGTCTAAATTCTCTTATCCAATTCAAATGGACAGGTTTGGATAACTATTTAAACCTTAACTTTTTCTATTAACCCTTACATAATAAATTTGTTAATTATAGTAATATTAATGCTTTCATACGATTAATGGTTAATAATATTAATATTAAATAACAAATTACCCATAAATGGGTCATATTAATTTTTTGTTTCAGACCACGTCATAATTAAAATATAATGCTTTCACACCTCCTTAATATGTAATATAGGCCTACAAAATTCATGGTTTGAATTATCTCATTCAATTTATATCACTTTAAATATTTTAAAAATTAATTATTCTTTTTTAAAATTAACTAAATAAATATATTTTTAGAGTTTGACAAGAATTAAAGGTAATTATTTAAATTGTAAAAATTAGAAATAAATTTCTATTATGAAAAAAATTTCATTTTTCTCAAAATATAAATTTATAATCGTTAATTACCTTCTCTTGTCCCTTTTTGGATACATAATAGTTATTTAAAACAAATAGAGTGACACTTTGTAACATTATGTAGATTAAATATTAATTAGTTTATATTTATAGAAAAGTTTTCATTAAAAAAATCAATTTAGAGACTAATTTTATACTGGTATATTTATTTTCCTCCAATAAAAATTATTATGATAAATTATGACCTTATACCTTATTTTTAACCTATATTAACCTAATTTACCATTTATCAATGTTTTGATTTTTACCATAGTTTCTATTCTTGTTGACCAAAACTAAATAAGTTTTTTTACCAAATTTTGAACTCCTAAAAATAGAATCAATTTTTCAAGATTTAATTTCTATAATTTGAATAAATTTATATAAATATAACTGTACAAAATATGATGAAAACCAAACCATAGAAAATAACTTTTTAAAAATAAATCAGGATTCATTCTTCTCTGATTCCAAGAAAAATATTAGTTGAATGTTAAATCATTTGATAAAATATATAATAAATAATTTAATTTAATTTAATTCACTAATAGTGAAAAAATGAACTTATTATTAAAAAATACATTGCATGTATAAATATAATGTTTCGAAAAAAGATTCCATTTTTTTATAAATAATTTTTATTTTCATTTCTAATTAGTTTAAAACTAATGAAATAATTTCAAATATTTGTAAACCATAAAATTTCATAATTTTTTTAGTCCTATTAATAACAACAAATCCAGTGGCTTGGATATAAATTTAATATTAAATAATATAAATTTAATTCCATATCACGGTTTATTTAAACTCATTGTTGTATGTAATGACAGATATCAATGATATATAATTTATTGGAAAAACAGTTCATAAAATATCTATGTGATACATTCCCACTTAATTAAACCAATTATAAAATTTTGGAATTTTTCTAAAAGATTAAGCATTTGATATTCGAAAATTTTATTGTTAAAAACACACATCGTAAAAATCGTTAATAAAATGTCATCATGAAAAGAGGGAATGTAAAAAAAAGGTCACTTATAATAACACAAAACCACGTTTCCAAATATGAGAATAATAATGGGATGCGAAATTATGGATATAGATGTGAAAACTAACACCCAATGATAGATAAGGAGTGATAGAAAACATAGTAAAGAGATATTAAATGACCACAAATCAATAAATTAGTGAGGAGTTAAAAAGACATCAATTCATCAGAATTGAATTTTATACGATTTTTTTACTTAACATCATTCTCCTTTAGTTTAGTCCTTCCTTTACACTTTATAATAAGATCACATGTAAATATACTAACATGTAATGTATAAATTTATCCCTTAATAAATTTCCACCACAATATAATATATTTCTATGTGTTATTATTATTATTAGATATGAATTATTCATGCCTAAAGAAATGAAATCAACCTGTAAAAGATAAAAAATTTATATCAATATATTTCTCAAATCAATATACACTATCTAAAACCCAAAAAATGTTATCAGAAGGTAAGATAGTTTCAAAAAATTATGAAACCTTTAAATAATATTCTTATATCTCGAATATCGAAAATAAAAAATTATTTTCCACCTAAATAATTTCATAAAAAATCATATATCCCAAATAACCTCAAAAATAAATAATATTTTATCCTCGATGGTGATATCATACCTTTCATGTTGCATATCCAAACTTTTAATTTCATTATTATCAAATAATCATTCATGTTAAGTCATATATTACGCCTAAAGGATACAAATACCTAAACCTAATGAATAATATAAAAATATATCTTTAATCACGCTGATAAATCATTATTTAATATTTTAATTGACTAAAATTCACCAAAATATCATGAGTGAAATCGATATACTAACATTAATATTAACTCTTAACTTTAACATAAATACTATCTAAAATGTAACAATATTAATTAATAAAATTTCTACTATAATGTTTATCTATATCCCACTTTACAATGAAATTAAAATCAAATCACATAATTTTATAACGGGTTATTAAAACATCTATATAGTATTCCTCATAAAACCATGTAAAATTTTGAAATAAATTCAAATTCTTGTCAAATAAAACCTCAAAATGGGTGTTTAATCCTTTAATATTATTATCAACCAAAACCTGTAAAACAATGATGGTTTCTATGAATTATATATTATCCTCACTAGAAAACATACAAGATTAAAAAAATAAACATTATCCTTATTCAATAAATAAAATCACACACCATTTAATTAATTTTAAAATCCAAATATGCAATAAAAATTAAAAAATATTACCTAAAACACTTTATTATAAAATTGAAAACCAATTTATTATTCCCCAATACAATCCCATCAATCTAAATCACCTCTTTATACAAATTAAATATTATAACTCTTCATTGATACAAGTTTCATTCAAAAAAATAGTTTAATTATTATTGAAAACTATTATGGAAAAATACTTATATGTTTCAGGATTCTTATATCCAAAACATAATTGATATAATTCATAAATCAGAATACATAAATACTTAAACCCTTTCACATCAGATATTTTCATAACATATGTACAGAATTAGTATTGGAGTTAACCCTTTCATTATGAGATTAAAATGAATAATTCACACGGTCCCCATATATTTGATATTGTATTTTAATTGTTACCTTAGGATAAATATCATATATCTCTATATAAATCTTCATTATTCATATGGAATTACCTTCTCTATGACCTATTTTTACACCCAGAAAATATCATTAAATTACTTTGAGACAATAGCTTCAATTCTTCTTCCCACATTCTCAACATGTAGAAAGTTGAATCTTACTTCCTATATGGAATTCATGAAACATTATTTTTCTATTATTATGTGCATTAGGAAACTCTAGCATGTTTATATTTTTAATCATATAATGGGATAATTGATTCAACATAATCATAATGTATCACCTTGCAGTTTTTGTTTCATTTGTTTTGTCATAATGAAAATCTTTCCATTGTCTATAAACATTGACATAAATCCTCTTAGTTATATCCAATAAATAAAACCAATATCAAATTATAAGCATAAAACTCTAATAATTATAGTTATTGGTCAAATATTCCAAAAATTTCATTATATAGATGTCTAAATCATGACACATTATTCTCATCATATGAAAAATTACGTTTAACCTAGGTTATCTATTTTCATTAGAATGTTTTATGATATTATTCTATATATTGAAATTACCACATTTTTTTCAAAAAAGTTTTCTTATATCAATCTACAAAGATTGATTAAACACTCTTGCGATAATAACTCTATAGAACTATGATTTTCAAAAAAAAAAATTAAATCATTTAAGATAAATATTAAATACATCTGACAAATAAATTTTTGATGACTATAAATGTTTAGTTTAATTGGAGACTATATACACAATATTCTAATTTCATCAATGATATTTGACATCCAAAACATGGATCGTCTCATTTAGTAATGTTCATAGAAATACCATACACAAAATGATTATTTATATCCTAGGTAAAAGAAACATAAGAAAATTTAATATTAGATTATTTGTAGGCACTGACATGGTATATATCAATCGATGATCATATGAAATAATAACATAATCATAAGGCTATTATATAATGACCATATAAAATAAAAAGTTCAGACATGATCTATTAATGACAATAAACATTATTCATGAGAAAATACTTCATTATATCAATATAATGAATAAAATGAGTGTGAAATAATCATAAATCAATCGTGAACTATATGTTCATTTCATACATGGTAGAAAACACCAAATGTATAGAATCCATTTTACATGTCATGGATAACTATCATGACTATCAAATCACAAAGGGTCAGGCATCAACATCTGATTCAAATAGTGGATCAATGACATTAATTTTTTTCAATAAAGGATCACACACATTGATTTTTTCCATAATTATCTCATATGATATCATACTTTACTGATAATAAATGATGTATACATAGGTCACATCCATCATATGTTACAATAAACCCATCATCTTTGGTAACAATGTACACATCAACATAGTTTATAATACAACCACCATCCTAGGTTAGAATTTAGTCACCTTTACATAATTAACACCACACATATATTAACCCAAATACCATAAAAAAATTCATCATATAATCACATCAAAACTCATGCAAAGAAAATGGGGTTTTCAAACATTTCATTGTTTCATCATATCCTAACCCATGGAAAATAACTAGGTTTCATACACATATCCCCCACATAAAAATTAAACACAAAAATAAACATTAATAATGGTAGAATATGATCATATCCCCATTAAATCATAATTAACATTAATGGATCACATTATATATGAAAATTTAATTTAAATTTCAATAAAATATTTATTGAAAAAAATATCCTTTCTGATTTCAAAATTAATTCTGAAGGTAACATTAAATCATTGAGTTTCCATGTTTATGGGAAATTCCATTCATTCATTATATCTTAAAAGAAAAAATTCATTACACATTGTTGGATAAAAAGTAAAAACGTTCCTCATTTGGAAAATAATAAAAAGGTTCATTTTACACCATTTTGTAATATGTAAAACATGGATAAAAAGTGACATTAATAAACTATTGGATAATAGTAAATAAAATTGAATATAATTTTTTAAAAAATCAATATGGAATTAAAAAATATGATTGAAAATATAAATAAAGTTAATTTTCCTTGAAAACATACGTTTGGTATCTTGATTACATAATTAGAGGAAATGAAATGAAAAAATATAGATTAATGAGAAAATCATTGGATAGTGAAATTCATTGTGAGGACAATAGGGGTTTTTTGGAGACCAGCACCTCTAGAGAAAGTTTGAGGATATTGAGATGTGGATTTTCTATGGGTGGATTGATCTAAAAGGCTCTAGATGACATGAATAAAATAGATGAAGGTCCCTTTTAATAATCGTGGTGTGGGACACTTTGGAAAATTATAAAAAAAATTAAACTAATATAAATTAATTTTTATCCAAAAATGTCTTCAAATTGGAAAAATATGATGTTATGATGAGGATTATTTGAAATAATCTCATCAAATAAAATTCTGACATATTTTGATCACATTATTCCCTTGCCTTTTTTCTTTTAACCATTTGTTAACCCTTTTTACCATTATTATAATATTAATTTTTATTTATCCCGTAAGGATTAATATGTTTATTGTAAAACAAAAAACGATCCATATAGACCATAGTTGATGTTTAAAACCAATTTTTTTTCTATATATATGATGCTTATTAATTTTTTACCATTTAAAAAAAATATTATTTTCTATAAAATATCATTAATTTCATTGTTAACACTACTAATTTAAATTTTATTTATAATAAGTCAAGAAAAAGGGGGGATTCTAATGTAATTATTTCCCCCACCACAATAAGACATATAGATATATAAATTATTTTCACACTCTAACTCATTGAAATTATATCACTTTTAATATTTTAGAAATCATTTAATTTATATTAATATTAATTGAATAAATATTGTATTAGCATTGCACAATTATTTAAGGTAATTATTTAATGAATAATAAATATAAATAATTGAACATAAATAACATAATTTTATTTTTCTCATAGCAGACTTTTATATTCATTCATAACATTCCTTTCTCCGTATATGGTAATATAATAGGTATTTAAATCTATAAGAGTGACAAATTTCATGATTCTTTTCCTTAAATATAATTTACACCATTTTCATGGAATAGTTTCCATTAAAACAATAAATTTAGAGACAAAAGTGATAGGCCTTTATTTTACTTAAATAATAATTCTATTGAAACATTATAACACAAAATATAGAGTTTTATCCTATATTAACATGATTTATCCTTTACTAATGTGTTAAATTTTACAATGATTACTATTCATATTGAACAATAATAAAAGGGAAATTTTTACCAAATTATAAACTCTTTATCACAAATATGGAATTAATTTTTCAATTTTTATTTTTAATAATTTGAGGATAATTAATTTTATAAATATGTGGAAAACACAACAAAATCTACTTATAAAAAATGTTTTAATCATAAATACATATTAATTCTTATATCGTGCCTAGAAATATATTTATTGAATGTTAGAAAAATTTATTGAAATTATAATATTTAATTTTCTTTAAAATAATTAAAAATGTGTGATTAACATAATTAATTGGTATAAAAATACACTATGCTCATAAAAATATATTTTTAGAAAAGAGTTTCCTTTATTTTTCAAAAAAATATTTTCTATTAAAATTAATTTGTATCCAATGAGTTCATTTTATACATGTCTAAACCATAAATATTCTCAATTTAGTAGGTCTCATTCATACCAACTAATTGAATGACTATTTTATAACTGTAATATTAAAAAATAATAATTTAATATAATATCACATTATGTTTAAACTAGTTATTTCATGTAATGAAATATATCAAAAAAATAAAATTTAATAAAAAATTTATTCCAAAAATTCATGGGTTGTTATCGGGAGATAGAATTATTGATTAGTCCTATAAAATAGTACATATGTGTAAAATACACAGATATAATAATATTGGAATAATTTTTCACAGAACTGTTACCAATGTTAAATGGTATAAGTCTTCAAAAGAAGTTATGTATGGGGAATATGAAGAAAAAAATGTGGTGAGTAATATTCCAAATGATTCTGTGATGAATCAATCATATATTCTATTAAATGTACTAAATTTTATAATACAAACAAATAGTTTATGGTTAGTGAATATCAATGAAATCCTGTATAACTCCATGAGATGACGTTAATAATATTCAATTGTACCTAAAAGAGTAAAAATGATATGTTACGAGGACCTGAATTAGAAGGGAAACTAGATTAATGGGGAATAAACTACTCTTCCTTTAGATAAATATGAACAAATTTTATAGTCCAACTACAGTAATGGGAAAGAGAAAATAAATTGATCCAGTGGTATCTATATGTATAGATACTTAGTACTTTATGACTTCTGATGAATAAAAATAAGTAGTGTAATAAATAAAATTATAAGTACCAGTTCATTGTATAACACCTAGAAAGTAATGTTCAATCAAAATATAAATTATTATTAACTTAAATCTACTACTACACATGATATCAAGATTTGACAGTGAAAAAAGAGACTATACTTAGTGATATCATCTCTTGAGAAGTATTATTGAAGGATGTGATGTCAAATATAGCAGAATAGTTATGACTCAATGATGTGGTAGGCCCATTACAAAATCCAAAACTCAGCCGAAACCTAAAATTGTCATATGAGAGCTAAGAGGTTTTAATTGAAAGATTTATCTTTAAAAAATGGGTGTGTTCTAATAGTGGGTTCCTATACAAATATTAAATAGTACATTACACTTTACATATCATGTATGCATTGGGTTATCTATGATGCATTCTTAAAATAATATTTCTCGTATTTATGCATAAAATATTTAAATTTTAATATCTATATATTATATGTCATATAAAAAGGTTATAATAGTTCTCATTATATAATAAAGACATTGATATATTATTAAATTTAACTTAAATATATGTCATATGGTCTAGATAATCCATAATGATTGGGAACATAAGAGTTGTGACTATTAGTTGTTGGGGGATCATAATAATTGAGGCTCCTTCTTGTGAAGTTCGCACATGGTGATATTTTGTTTTTTAGATCATGGTGATTGGTCTTCCAATAGTGACAACACAGTTTTGTGTGTCATTGGTAGTTTATATATGTGAAAATATGTAATGGTCTCCTTATAAGTTATTATTATTAGGGTATACTATTTGATCATGTAAGCTGATATACAGAAAAAACGATACCATTGAATCTATACCGAGGTAACTAACATTGGATGTATCTTATGTTCTACGACAATGATGGAATTATCAAGAAAATGTTTTTTCATTTTTAAAGTTTTTAATATCTCAGTCATAGTAGAATAGGATGGTAGTACCTTCATTAAATCCCTGTCCAGGGTATAATATGGTAATTATATCTACTAGGGTCAATGTCTAATAAAGAAATAAATGATAAGGACACAAAGTATGAATCTTGTTTTGGGAGATATAAACATTCAAGCGATTATATTACATGTTGTGTGTTACTTGGAAAGGTTGTTGTTGCTATGTATTTTCTGTATCTCTATAGGGGATTTTATGGGTTAGTAGACACTACTCAGGTTTGGTGCATATTATTTACTACTATCGAGATAGAGCCTAAAGAGTTACAGACATAGCTTATTTGAAAGTTTATCATATTCTAATGAATAAGAGTTTATGAAATTGTGGGCCCCATCATGGGGTCTAAGTGATGTCCAATAATATAAAATCCCCAAGAATAAATAAAATCATATTACTTGATTTTATAATAATTAGTATTGAAATTATTTATTAAAAAAATCTATAAGTATTAATGTAAATACATAGAAAAACATAATATGAATGCATATTATTTTAGCATTCGAGTTTCATATCATATTTCCACGAATATGAAGTCAAGTTAACGAGATAATTTTATCCCATAAAATACTTTTTATACTAAATGTAAGTGATAAAAATATAGATGATATTTATGACTCAATACAATAGTTATGAAATATCATTTACATTTTATTAATGGGTAAAAAATATCCATCGGGTGAGGATCTTTTCTAATGTATATTAGAACCATAATGTAAATGGAGGGGGGAGATCTCACATGGAAAACTATGCAGTATTGGTTTTGTGAGAGATTCTCTCTCATCATCTGCTTCCTAGAGAGATAAGTATAAAATTCAAGCTCCAAATCGATGATATAATTTATGGATATGTGGATCATCATTATAGTGATTGTCGAGATGTCGAAGGCATCATTGGATCTCTGCAATGGCACCCTAAATTTGAATATTGACACTCCCATAAACATTTAAAGTGTGTTTGAATGATATAAATGGATTCGAATTTAGATAATCAAAGCAGACATCACTCGGGGAAAGAATATGTTGAACATAACTTCAAATTGAAAGAGGTAATTTTTTTTAATTTTGTGCATAAAATGAATCCCACTGTATTCTCAGGCTTTAATCAAGTCTATTATTCACCAAATATGACATAGTTATGTCATTCACCATTGGTAAATTTTAAATCTCCACAACATATTATTTTAATGTGCACCCATATACCTTTAAAGTTTCTTCACATTAAGTGGGGACTAGGGTAACCACCATCTAGTTTTTTCCCAAAATGAAATTCTAGTAATAGAATGTGATATATTTGGTATAGGAAATGTAATAATCCCACAACCATTCCCATTATGCTTATGGTGGGTTATCACTTTCCGTTTTAGGCCCTCAATGCTTCTAAATAAATATATATTTTAATTATATTATTTTAAATAAATATTCCTAGAATTTTCTTATAATGAAAACAGGTAAAAAACAAACATTTTAATGTTCTAAATCATACAAAAAACATCACCTTATATTTAAATTTTAAATCTCATTAGTGCTCATCTTGTTTCATTATTTTATTAACAAAAAAATAAATTACTCATTATACACTAGATATGAAATTACTCTAGGATTGGGTTTAATTAATCTATTTTACAATTTTATATCATTATTAAAATCATTTAAAATTCCTTTACACTTTTGATACCATTTAGAAACTCTATCAACATATTATCTTCATATATAAAATTAGTCCAATTTTTATTTATTAGTTATGCATCTCTTTGTCATTCTGTTATAACTATTATACACATATTTTATTTATACACCTAATCCTAATTATTTTGTTAATTTATAATATATTTTTTTGGATTTTTGATTTTCCAAATCATGATTACATACCTATGAAACATTAGCCACACTGCTAGAATTCATTCGTACTCAAGTAACTTAAATCATGTTAGATATATACATATGAAAATGAATAAAAATGAATGTTTTATAATAGAATTAGATCATAAAATAAAAAATTTACATAATTTTACATTTAATATACCTTAATAATTAATTTCTAAATATAAAAATATTCAATGAAATTATTAAACATTAAATATGTATTTATTTAAAAAAATTGACAATATAAAATGAATGGAAAAAATAAAACTATATGAAAAAAATTATTTATTATTATTCATGAAAAACATTTAATTGTTTACCAATATATGTGTTTTGATTCAGATGAAATATCTTTTTTGGTCTATCTCCTTTGATCACTATACAATGTTTGTAAGGTATTATGCTATTTTATTTCATTGAATTTTTAAAAACATGCCTTTATTTAATTAAAATTATGTATAAAATGTTTGATGAGGAAATTTATTGAATGGGTAGTACTTTATCCACATAAAATGCTAGAAATATTGTAAAATTTTCAATAGTATTATTATATACAAAATATTTGTCAACATTTCTTATGAAATATAACTGCTTCATTTCATCATCAAAGTGAATTTTTGAGACAAATAATGTTAATTCAACACATAAATTGGTTTTTAGAGATTTTATATTGTCTATACTATTTTTATACTTATAAAATTTGATGTATATAAAATAAAATTCCTTGAATAAATTCCCATTATGAAAATTGGTTTTTAAATCAATTTGGAGTTTCTCAAAAATATAATTAGTTTATAAATTGTTTTATATCCAAATGGATTTTATCTATGAGATAATTAAAAAGACCCTTTAAATTTAGTACGATTATTTTTTTAAAACTAATTTTATACCTTCTCTAATTTTGAAGTAGAAAATTTACATTGCAAGTAATTTTTCATATGAAAAAAACCACTTACACAATATGGGTTCTACCCCTTCAAGTGAATCAACATGATTTCTCATACAACTTTTTTTAGCCTATGTATAATTCAGAAAACTTGTGGCTCGATTATATTCAATATTCATGGTATATTCTTCTAAGTTGTATTTATTTCTATCAAGAGTAACCCTGGAACCCACTATATCTTTACTCCCCTAATTATCAGGACATAATCATGTCATATTACATAGAGTATCATTTTACACAATTTTTATCCATTGAATAATGGTTATAAATATCCCTTATAATTTCATGAGAAATAACATAAACAACTTTCATATCATATTAATAATGAAAGTCATAAAGAATAATTTCCATATGTTTGAATGAACTGTATTTGGACAATACACAAATATATGAACCATCCGTAGATTTTGGTTAATCAATTAATTTCTATTTATTCATAAAGAAACATTCCACTTCTTTTATGTTATACGTTCATTTTATATCACATACTATATTTTTTATATCAGCACCATACCATAAGTTATGTAGTTCTTTATAGATTTCTCCATTATGTAAACCAGATGATCATGCCACGAGTGTTAAATCTAAAAAATGAATTTATTCTTATAATACTCTTATCAAGTACAATGTTCCTTATTTTAATACATTATCCACCATTGTGTATCCATGTGAAATTTTCCACACACCATACTTGTATATAGTATAGAAACAAAAATCATTTTTCATTCAAATGGAATTTTGGTTTTCCCTTGATCCTATAAGTTTTCACTTGCCTTACAGCTTGTCTAAACTTATATTCTGTATTTGGATGAAACATCACCCTTGACAACAACGATTATAGATTTATCATCCATAAGTTTCACCATATCATATATATTGAATGTATAGTACCACATATGTCCCTAATTGGATGTTGAGTGGAATGAAGCTCCATTTATTATAATCCAATGATCACGTGAACTTGAATCACTTACCTATTATCATACTACATCTCCAAATATAGGATTATTATATCCACTTAATATTTATATATTATTGTATCAAATATCCATATGTTGTGATCCTTATTTGGGCGACCTTTCTTCCAACAATGAAAATACATGGAACAAACATCCACCAAGATACTCATTCCCTCACTTCTTACTCCCTTTATATTTCTCCGACTCTTCATGTATATGGTTCGACCCTTTTTTTTAATATTAGAAATAAAAAAATATACCGAAATTTAGTTCTAAATAAATTATTTTTCCAATATCAAGTACCCTATATCCAAAAAAATACCATGTGAGACTTCATTCTAGTGTTTCCCACCATGATGATAGTCATGCCCCATGATTTAAGAAGAGATAAAAGTAATATCAATTCCCAATATATATTTAAAATGATCACCTTCACTAATTACAACTGAATTCATATCATGTTGACCATATAAATGTGGTTTGAAATTGGGATTCCCTTAAACATCATCATACCCAACATCTTCTATAACTCAAAGACATTATTCATTGTTGTAAACCATTCATACATATCCACATGGACCTTCAAAAGTTATGAATAAATCTTCACCTATTAGATAATATAATTCATGTTATTTGAAAATAACATCCATATCAATCTTGGTTTATTCTTATCAATGCCTTTACATTAGTCCTTATTCATCATTTTTGTCTTAGTACCTTCCATTGGAAGATCAATGTCCTTATGTAGTACAAAATGATCAATTCTAATTTTTTTATCATGAATTTCATGTTATCAATCCTCTCTATCAAAACCATACAATTATAAAATGCTATTTCACTATAAATTATTGAAATTCCACTAAATTTTGGAACACATATGATGTATCAGGAACTCATTAACAAAACTCTCCATTGGAGAAAGGGTAGAATGATTCTACTAAACCAAGCTTTGAATCACCATCACTAGGGATTGGTTATATGAACACTCTAACTATACCTATAAACAACGCTTTAGGCTCATATATGACTTATTAAACCTATATGTTATCCATCAGAACATAATAAGTATGAAAATATGATAGACTGATCATGTTCTACGGTTCGTGTCTCTTAAAAGTAATTTAAACATAAATTATAGCACCAAAACACACAACATACTCAAACAAACATATATAATAATTTTAAAAAATTATTGAAAAAATAAAGAAGAATAACCGCATAAAATCATTCATTGATCATACAATGAGTTTTAATCCATGGGATGATAATTCATAACATATATAGGTAAAAATAATTAGAAGGATATGTTTTCCAATAAAATGAGTCAAACTAGTCATTATTATGGGACTAATCAGGTGAAACTAGTATCCACCAAACTTCAATGTTTATATGAGTTAGTCCATATTAATATAATTAATATAGGAGGTTCCCCTCACCACACTTTCAATGATAATTTAAATCTCAACTCCATTGTCTCGTACACATATCCTACTTTTTGAAACACAAGAACAAGAAACCTATATATTCTCCTTAGAGTGAATTAGAGAATCCCTTCTCAAGAAAACCCACAATAAAAAACATTACATTTACTTTAGTTGAAAAAACATACATATGACTTTTTTTATTTTTCATAACTACCTCAATAAGATTGGTTAATGAGTAAAATTAGATATAATCATGTGACTATCTTCATCCATTCTTTATTAAATTTATTTCACTAAAAATTCATTCAATTTTATCCATCCAATCCCCAAATAATTACTCATCTATGGATCCTCCTTCCATTATATTTATCCAAAAGCCCAAAAATATTTTCTCCTAAGGGTGAAACCTAACATTTTACTTCTAGTAATTAATCATTTATGCTTTTTTAAAACATTTTTTTGGGATTGTTTTATGTTTTTTCCATATAATGTTTTAATGACCACTATGATAATAAACTTTTCATCTCCATATAAATTATACTCCTAAATTATTTCCATAAACAATAATATAATATTTTTTAACTATAATTTTTTTGAAAAGGATCCATGTATGCACTTTTAAAATGAAATGTTACTTTTAGAAAATTTTATTTGATTATTATAATAGTAAAACTATTTTCTTACAAATGTTTTTTATATGTTGGTTCTAAAAAATAAAGTATTTTGAAAAGGGTTTTAATCTGTGATTTTTAAATGGATACATTTTGATATGGATGTTTTTCAATAAATAAGAATCAAAAAAAATTAGTCATAATATAAATTAGTTAAATATTATAGTGTAGAGTACCATGAAAGAATTAGTATTTTGTAGAAAGTGATTTGAGGATTAAAGATCAGTAAACATATCATTCATGTGTCGTGATCATGTGGCAATAGTGAATTGTAATGGTTTTTTGAATTATTCATCAATAGCAAGATGATTAATTGGGATGAGTAGTAGGGTCTCAATTAGGAATACATAAATTAGTGAAAAAAATATTTTGGTTTCATAAATTTATTTTGACGGAATTAGATGTTGTGTTACTTATGGGTAAATATATATAGATAATACGATAAATGATTTGGGATACATGTTACTGTATGATACAGCTCGAGGGAATCGTTAATTACCTCAAGTAGAAGAAATTTAAAAATTTATAATGTTAATGAAATAATAAAAAACTAAATTTATAATAATTATCAGAGGATATACTATGTACCAGGATAAATCATAAGAGGAAAATAAGAGAATTATAAATATTTTTATAATAATGATATAAATTTGGAATGAATGAAAAAATTTAAATCTAAACTATCATGAAATGATTTTATAGACGGAGAATGAAAATCTAGATAAAAAACTAGAAAAAAACTACGAGGTTAAAAATGAATTGTTATTAAGTCTAATGAATTATTAATTTTTTCTAGATTAGGTTTATAATATTACCTTACTTTTAGTGAACACTCTCCCTCTCACTAACACACCTTCTAAATTGGTCATTTACAAAGATTAGTTAGCGATATAGGTAAGTCAAACAATGTTTAAATATAGAACCAATTCCTAAAAAATGGTCATAGGGAATGTTAAATAAAAATATTTCATTATCAAACACCTATTTAATTGACACATAATGAAAAATCATGAAGAAAAAGGGAGAAGAAAATATGATAATTGAAATATGAAAAAACAAATTGACATAATAAAAAACCAATATTTACCTCCATAAAATTCCACATCAATTAGATGTTTGACACAAAAAAGTCACCCCTACAGTAATAGAAGAGTTGTTGGGGGAAGAGAATGTAATATCCTAATGAAATTAATGTTTGATGGAATGATGAAGGACTCTTTAGTAACTCATCACCTCACCCAAGGCTCTAGTATCTGTCTTTATCAATAGAAGAAACTTTCACTCCCATTTATAGGAATAGATTTATCCCTGTGGTGGATTTAATTACATAGATTATGACACTAATTTCCTATAGTTTAATATCTTGTTACCTCATTCTAATAAATGTAATGTTTGATTGTGATAATGAAAAATAAAAATCATAATTTTTTTCATCTTGGTTCATAGAGGGAATGTTACTTTCAAAATTTAATGGTTCAAACCTCTTCTCATTGATTTATTTTCATATAAGAAGATAACATAATGAAATCCTCAACATTCACACCATGAATGTGGGTGTCATGAAAATAATGTTGGCTTCTCAGATATATTTTCCTATTTTTTCTATGAATATTCTCTTTATATCACGTACTACTGGATCAAACATGTAACACTATCAATATGACTCTCACTACATGAATCATGATACAATACCCAATTTCATAGCTTTTTATTTTTTTCCTCTATGAATTTAATTTAAATTCTTCATACCAGAAAATGGATAAAAATAAATAAATAGGAATGAAAAATCATTTTAATTCCTAATTCTAATACATTTTAAATATATAATGGATTCATGAAATAATAATATCAAATTCCACACCTATTAATTCAAGACCATCATATATAATTAAAGGAAAATCATTATACCGTGATTTAAATTAATGATTAATAGAAGTATGTGATTAAATTGGTGAACCAAGTACTTGAGAAACAAAAGAAATAAAATTTTTTAACTTCTAATTTTTCATAGAAATCTAGTCATTAATTTATTTTTCATTTCCTATTTTGAATTATCCATGGCTATTATGTTTTCTATTTATATTTTTTATTTCTTGATCAATGTACATTCCAATAAATGTTTAGAAAAATTTAATTATTTTCACATAGAAATCAATATTACCAAGTGAACATGGTTTTTCTAAAAACTAAATTCATTATTATTACCACAGTCTTGTACTTCATCATCGTTTTCCACCGCATATAGAAAAATATCACAGTTAATCATGGTATATTAACCATTTAGATCAAATGTTTCTGATGATCAATTCAATATATCGCAATAATGTATGGGGAATTATAAATATATTCCAAAACTAATTTCTTCAATTAGTTTAATTTATAGGAACTCATCAATAATTAATTTCCTTGATTGAAATAAAATATAAGTTTTCCTATTAGTAGATTTTGGTTTTTATGTTTCTTTCTCAAACATTACATTCATTAGTTGGTTGGAGTGAGATAAAAATAACTACTTCTGGTTTACCCAATTTTGACCTTGAATAACATCTGCAGTATATTTTTTCTTCCTTGAAATCAGTTTGAAACTCTGAGGAGGTGACTAATATATTGATAGTAATAATTGTAGTAAAAATAATTCTACATGATTCTAAATTTTTTAATGTTATTATTCTTCACGTACTGGCTATGTTTGTTTAAATTATTCAATAACCTCTTAGAGTATGGAATCCAAACATTCATGTTTTTCTTTTTCTACTTCTATTCATTTATCCTATTCAAAATCCCAATAGTCAGTAGATAATTTAGTAGGTTCATCTTTTTATTCGACATTGAGGGATCATATATCATCTACAAATATCATTATAATTGTGGTAGACATCATATCTTATTATTCATATTATTATTATTATTATTTATCCTCTAACTTAGTAGATGTGAGGTAATCTGTATGGAAATGTTTAAATATAGTTATATATTTAGATTCAGATAGAATAATCATGTCATTGTTATCTTCATGTTTTCATTTTTTGGTTTGATATTTTATTTAATATTTCTTAGGACCCCCACCAACCAAAGATACATTAATTAAGGGAGAGTGATAATTTCACCTATGTCTCACCTCCAGTAGGCTCTGTCATGGAGAATAGCTCGTAGGGTATAAAAACCTAATAACAAGGAATATTTACTATCTATATAAGTATAATATCCATAGATCAGATGAGTAGACCACTATAAAATCCATGACCTTATATAAAACTAATTCCAAAGAGTATACTATAAAGTATCTATAAAGAAAAAAGGTATAGATAATATTCTCCATTTTAAATTCCCAAAAAGAGGCTAAATCTTAAATAGAAAAACTTTTTGAAGGTCCAATCTAGTAATGTTCAGCATGGTCTATGTTTTCCTCCTAGAAACATGAAAATCAGTTATAGATATATATGGGGACAATACATGTATACACCATAGGAAAATGAAAGTCTGTTATGAACTTCTGAAAGAAGAATAAAAATTCAAATGTGAGTAATCAGCAGAACCAATAGCACCTAAAATACTAAACATATCAATATCATCCTCACCAATGCATGATCAAAAAATAAATAAAAAAATTATAATAACATCATAATAATCATATTGATAAATGGTTCCCCGCAAAACATTCAATCTGATTTTATGCTCTCACAGCCCAACGTTGAATATCCTAGAACTAGCATTTGTTTTGTAAAACATATAATAGTAAACGACACACTAAAAAAGGATGGTCAATAGAATTTATTTAGTGGTCTGGTGATGTTATAATGTGGCACTAAATTCTTTAGGTGGGTTCTTAAAACTATTTTGAAATTCATGATCTCAAGTCTATTAGTAGCAATTATTTTATTTTGTGATAGTTTTTTTAAGTATCATTTTTTAAAAATTTAGTGGTGTTTTGTTGTTTAATTAGAAGAATTTCTTTAATAGAAAATATATAATAGGAATATAAATAAAATAAAATTGACCACTATAATGCATTCAGAAAGGGTATTTTTAGCGGTAATTAATTTGATTCACCGCATAATACTTTCAATAATATATGATTATCTGCGGTTCAAAAAAACTACCACTCAATAGGTTCTATTTTTAAAAATATATATTTTAAAAAATAATTATTCAAAACTATTGTGCTGTTAAATCAAACATTTTTATATTATAAACCCATAATTCCTACATCACACATCCATTGTCATACAAATTTCCACAATTGTCACAACCAGAGGCCTTTCACCCCATAATTCAAATAATAACTTATTCATCAATAGATACATATAATATAAGTTCAAATACAACCCGTCTCCAATATAAGTCCATGTGAGAACATCCACTACATCTTCTTACGTCCACATCATCTCATCAACTCAAACTGACAACAACATCTCATCTAATATTACAAAAAATGAATTAAAAATTAAAACTAAACAAAATAATTTCGAATTAAACTAGAAAAGTTGATAAAATTATAACATAGCATGGAAACTAAGGACTTTTATGACTAACATCTGAAAAGGTTCATGCTTTGGAACAGTCAACCTTTTTATTTCTATCATGATCTTCCACCTATAATGAGAACGAGAACATTATGAAAATGAAATGTTAATGAGAAAAGTCATAGAATATATTGAAAATGATGGACATAAAATTGTTTATTTTGTTAGTAAAACAGTATAAATTTCACAATAAACCAAATAATATATAATTAAACACAATTTGAAACAGAAATTCATCCTATGTAAGATAATTTTTAACACTTAAAACTGAAAAGGGATCAGTAAATTTTCCTATTTATTTTTAAAGCGACATTCAGTGTTCTAGAAATTTATTTCTTTAAAAATTTAAATATTTTCATCTCAGAGCCTGTCTACTAATTAAAAAACATCTAATTTTTTTACATTGATTTAAAATCAATCTATGGTAACTTTCTATGGTTCTGTCTGTTATTGGAACATTTTATTGTTTTAAATAACTAAAAACATGTTTATGACCATAAGAGGGAAACCATCATTCAGAATTATGTCTGTCAACTAATACATTTCAAAATTAAATATATGGTCCCTTTACCCAAAAATCATGGCATTGTATTTATTTTTTATAGTTCAGACAATTCTATGCAAATTTTAGTATTTTAAAACACTAAAAATGCATTTAATTTAGTAATGGGAAAACTATCACTCAAAATGAATTTCTGTTTGTTCTTACACTTCACAATTAACCCAACAGTGGTTTTAACCTTATTACTAGATGATCTGACATAATGTTATTAGTTTTGGTAGTTCCACTAATATTTTACTATTTTAAAACACTAAAAATGCATTTACAACCATAACTGGAAACCCATCATTTAGAATGATGTTCCGTTAGTTCATAAATTTCAAAATTAATTCTACAATTATTCTCATATTATTGCACATCAATTTTAGATCCTTTTACTATTTTTGACCATTCCACATACATTTTAGTGTTTCAAAACACAAAAAAACAAGTTCATGGCCATAATTGGAAAACCATCATTTAGAATGATGTTCCCTTGGTTCTTAAATTGAAGAATTAAATATATAACCATTTAACCCTAACTTTTGGAAAGTCCAACATTTTTTTACTAGTTGTCAACTTTCCATGAAATTTCTAGTGTTTTAAAATATTACAAACGCTTTTAAATCCATAACATGAAAAATTTAATTCAGAATGATGCAGAGTCAGTTCTAATCTTTCACAATTAAAACTACAGTGGTTTACCCATGATTTCGCATCAAAATATGGTCACTCACAAATTTTTTTACCACTCCACAGACATTTTAGTAATTTAATGCACTAAATACATGTTTACAGACATAATGGGAATGTTGAAATTTAGAAAGAAATGAGGTCTATTTTTATAGGGAAAAATTAAATCTATGGCCACTTTCCCTTGATTTGAAGACAATATAACATTGTTTTCCTAGTTTTGACCATTCTAAAAATGTTTTAGTGTTTTAAAACACTAAAAATGCCTTTGTGGGAATAAAGGGAAAACCATTATTCAGAATTATGTGTCTTCAGTTCTGAAATTAAAAAATAAAATATTTGGTCTTCTTACCATGATTTCACATCAATATGAAGTTAGTTACAAGTATTGACCATTCCACGCATGTTTTAGAGTTTTAAAATAGTAAAAATGCATTTATGACCATATTTGGAAAACTATCATTCAGAATCATGTTTCACCAATTAAAACATTTCATAATTATATATGTGGTCATTTTCTTATGATTTCAGGATAATCTGATATTTTTTCATGGTTTTCACTCTTCCATGATGGTTTTAGTGTTTTAAAACACTAAAAATGTGTTTACAACGATAATGGGACAACCATCATTAAAAATGAAAATACTTAGGTGTCTATATTTAAAAATTAAATATACGGTTCTCCCCCTAATTTGAGGGAAATATGATAATGTTTTTGTCATTTTTTACCATTCCATTCATGTTTTAGTGTTTTAAAACACTAAAGATGCATTTAAATTAATAATTGAAAAAATGTCATTAAGAATGACGTGTCATGAGTTCAAACATTTCAAAATTAAAAATATGGTTATTTTCCACTTATTTGTTGACAATAAGAAATTTTTTTAGTTTTTACCATTCCATGCATGTTTTAGTGTTTTAAAACATTAAAAACATGTTTATAGAAATAACTACAAAACCATCATTTGAATTGAAATTCTGTCAGTTACTATGATTCAAAAAAATAACTATGGTCATTTTTCACTTCTATCTAGAAAACAAAACGTTTTTTCCTATTTTTTTCCTTTCCACATGTGTTTTAGTGTATTGAAACAATAAAAATGTTTTTATATCCATAACAGAAAAACTTTCATTCAGAATGACCTGCCTTCAGATTCCACATTTCACAATTAAATCAATGGAAATTGATACATGATTTTATGGAAATCCAATATCCTTTTCCTTTTTTTGGCCCCTCGACCCTTATTTTTTAAGGATTTTGTACATTTAATAAGTTTTTAGATAGTCAAAACTGAGTAAAAATATTTTATTATTTTCAAACTTATAGATAACAATCAATAATTTATTATTAACTTGTTAGAATCAACCACACATAAATCCTAAAAAATATGTGTTCAACATGTCTTGAATTGCATGTTTTCTATATAAATTTGTCATTTTATTTTTTATGGAAGTTGTGTTTATTCTTTTCAAGGTCCATATATATGAAACATAGTAAGGGAAATTAAAAAAATCGTCTAGAAATAAAAAAACATAAAACTTTATATCCCACCAATATCCCCTTGATGTTTGGGTGACAAAATGCTCCATCATTAGAGGTGAATCATGTGGTTGTGTACCAAGAACCTTTCAGGAAATGAATGGCTCACTAGAAGTCTTGTTATTAATTTATACATTCAATTATCTTCATCTTCATTATCTTCATTGTTATCAACCAAAATTGTGATGAGTCCATAATTTTCACCATCTCAGGCATGTTCTACTATTTCTATATAATCAGTAAAAAACTATTATACATTTTTTGTATTATGAGCTTCACTATCACAAAGAACCAATTGATCTTTATCACTTATTTCATATAGTTATCTCTAATTTAATTGTACAATAATTATCTAACCTTCAATTATTTCATCATCCACAAAATAAACCATATTTTCTTATGAATCCAAGATAAGGAGATCATGATTTGCATCCTCCTTGGTATCCAATAGGTGAGAGATGTAGACATAAGTAAATTATGAAGAATATATCATTATTCCCCTATCAATGTTGATAGACATTCATTTGAATAAGAAAACCAGAAATGGGAAATTATAATTTAATTCAATTATATCAATCAGTATCATATAGTATCCCACCATTGAAAATTTAAATAAAAAAATATTTTGAATTTTCATGTCTTAATAACAATAAATTTTACTAATCTTGAAGCCATGAATATTTTATGCATCAAATCTCTTACCCAATATTAGAGGACTATGAGCCAAAACAACAAATCATTTGATATTTTAGCCTAATTGTAATCATTCTTTATCTAGTAAAAATTGATAAGTTGATACTTTTAACATTGAAAAAATAACTACACATCATTAATATTAATATGAGTATTTAATTATACGATGGAAGAATCATTCTACAAAATCTTTATTAACTGGATTTTTTAATTCAAGATAATATGGAGATTATCCATTTAGTCTCCTCTTTGTTTTCCATCACAATTATTTAATAAATGGTTCATCAGTAACACTATTGAGTGTCAAATATCTATGTGCTTTTAGAAACTCCAATTTAGTTAGTGTAAAATTTAACCCATTTATAATTGGTCAATAAATAGTTGCAATACCAATGACTGATTTTTAGAACTAGATTTATTATAAATTTAATCACTACATCTAGAATGACTGAATCTAGTCTCAATCCCATCCAAATACCTACAAAATAAGTTCATGAACTCTTCAACTATGTAACCTTCAACAATAGAGCCTTCTGTTTGAAAATTATTCCACAAATATGATTTCAAATGGCCAATGTACCTGATGAAAAAATAAAAAACATAATTATAAATTTTCCAAATTATTTTATAAATTTGAATTCACAAATTTTAATTAAAAAAATATCAAAATTCCTCTCAATTGGATACAACCATCGATAGTGTACTGGTCCAATAGGTTTAGCTTCTTCCACCAAAAGAACAATAATAGGAATTGAGACTATGACAAATTAATGGGGAAATGACATAGATTCAAAACAATTCATTCTTGAAGTTTATCTAGCTCGGTTGGATTTAGAGTTTTTCAAAAATGATTTCTAAAAGTGGTACACAACTAAACTAGAACCGGATTATCTTTTTCGGGTAACATATTACGTAAATCCAATGAAAACATATTCTCCATCAAAAAATGTGAGTCATGACTTTTCAATCCATGTAACATTCTAGGATTCATGTCCACACACCTTGATATGTTAATTTAATATCCATATCACACATTTAAATTCTTTTATTATCGTAGTAATACAGGTCCCTCTAGATATTTTAATATAAAAATAGCTAAAGTATACTTGACATTATGTTGTTCCCACAAACAAAATATATATATTCATTGACTCTAATTCCTTTTGACCATTTTGGCGATCCTTTCATTTATCCTACTCATTAAGCACTAAAAAAAGTACACTATTACAAAAGATATTCTCAATATCCATTCCGTCAAGATTATGACATATCAAATTAAACGACCAATAATTATGTTTGAGTAATATACTCTTTCTCTTCCATTGTTGTGATCCATATTCTTTGGATACTATACATGATATCCTTTCCCCCTTATTTATAATGATGAAATTTTATAAATTCTTCAGTGAAATTCATTAAATATACCATGAATTCTATGCAAGGTAAATCCTTCACTAACATTCGCATTTCAATATCTTTATTTAATCATGTTTTTTTAAACTCGATCTTATAAGAATCATCAAAAAAAATTATAATGACACATAAAATATCATTTTCTTCAATGAGGTAATCATTGTGGTTCAAAATAAAAATTACAAAAGGGAAAATCCAAACTAGTATGGGTGTTCAAACCATATAAATTTCCTAGTCTTAGAAATTCACTATTTTTCAACATTAAACCATATGAATTTTAAATAGTTATCACATCGAAGAAACATATGATTCCACACCATTATCCCATAATTCATTCAATTCATTGATTAGAGGTTGATGGAATATATCAATGTCATTTCCATGCATTTTATTTCTAATAATAATCATCATAATAATGAAATAAGTATTCTTAATACACATCCATGGAGGTAGATTGAGGGGATAAAAATTACTATCCAAATGATATAATTAGTACTTAAATATCCACAAGTATTAAAACCATTAAGAAGCCAATCCCAAACATACATTCCAAAGAAACGAATAAAAATTTAGATATATCAAATAAAACATCTTCCATTATGTTGAATATTTTGGATGTTTCATTAATCTATCATTAATATCGTGACCATACCCATGCATGTTATATATAGTCTTAGATGAAATGAATATTTATTAAAAGAATTGTTTCAGGGGAAAGTATTAAAATATCTTTGCAAGAGTTTTCTTATTCTATTTATTCCTAGGGTCGTATTTATTTAAACTTTCACTATTGTTCATTAACTTCCATCTTCATATATGAAATATTTCATATTCTTCTTTATACTAATCTTTTACCATGTATATCATGCCTAAATTATGGAATGAATGTATCTTTGTATAATCATGTCCATGATTGATGATGAATTTCTTCATCTCATTGAATGATATAGGGATTTTAGCTTCAATAAATGCAGCGTGAAGAAACTCTAAACTCATGGACATTTCATTGTGAGTAATTATAAAGAGACACTTGATATGATACAACTTAAGTAAAAAACACACCTTCAAATACATGGAAAAACCTTCATATATCTCATGTTGTCCATCTTAATCTAATTTTTAAGAACCATGTTTGTCGTAATTTATGTTCATATAAATATTATCCTACTTAGGGTCAAATGATGGTTCTACTGATATATTGAAATCATCAAAATTGTATTCTAAAAAACCAAATGATTAAATTATCAAATTTTGAAATTGATTCTCTACATCCTGGTAACCTTGTATTTCATTGATATTATTGTAATTGTTTTGACATTACATAACACTTGATTCACCAAGTCAAATCTAACATAAAAATCAAGGAAGAAATTTGGTCAATATTATATTCTCAAATACTTCATTTCTATTTAACAATAAATTGAATTTACAATCAATACATACTAATTTTATTCTACCATCCACTAATTGGTTTCAATTAAAGATTCTAGAAATTATTCCAAACCCTTGGTATATCGATGTGTGTTTTGAGGTAAATTAATTTAACTACTATCCATAGTTTTTGGACTGTATTTTCCATATACTTTCATATATAAATATATAAATCCATAATCTAAAGATTAAAAGCAATATTAAATATCACCCAATATAGCCATTGACTCGTCCAGAACGACTATTAATGAAAATTAGATGAATCAAAACATTAATATTTTCTCACCAAACATCTAATATAAATATATTAATCAAATAAATTATTATTTCCCAAAAATAAAGATGAATGGTATGAATTAAATAAAAGATAATTGTGTATTCTACCCATGTGTAGTAACTATGGATGGTTAATTCCATTGAAAACATAGCTACATTAGTGTTCATGCATGTAAAACATAACCCTAACTAATATACCATTATTTGATATATTTTATTAAACTAAATAATTCCCCATATTTGAGTAAAACATGAAGCATTCAGATATATTTAAAAACGGTCTAATATCTCATTTTCACATCATTTATCCTTAGAGGCCTTACTAGGGTTGGCGATGAAACCATGTGTGACCCCAAACCCTAACACTGATTGGTCATGAGTTAGAAAATAACCTCAATTATGTATTTATTAGTAATTATAGGTATTAACATATATTCAAAAAATTGGAATTCATTAATATCAAATATAAACCATGAAGTTATGAATGATCAATATTCCCTAACCATAATATATCATAAATATATTTATTTTTTAATTTTGTATAACACAATCAAAATTAATGATTATTATAACTGCAAATAACTAATTAAAAAATCCAAAAAATACATTATAAACCAAAATTTAATATATTATTAAAGTCAAATGAATAAAAAATTAATTCAATAATCCTTTTAACAACAATTATTGTCTATCTAATGCTACTCAATATTAAAAATAAGGTGAGGGTGATTCAATATTTAGGGAGGTCTGCATTGTCATGGAGGAGGGAATCCAAGCTAGGTAGAAGGATCACAGTGGCGGGGGTCTACATCGATACTGAACTGGGAAACCAATTTGGTTTGAGGGAGGTTGAAGGGGGGGGGGGGGGTTCATGTCTCCAGTGATCCGACCAGAGAAGAGGTCAGAGGGTGCCGTTTTTTGGGTCAGGGTTCACATGATTTCGGTGAGGGTTGTTTCAAGGGTTGAGGTCACCTTTGGGGAGAGGATAGAAGGAGGTTGGGTGGAAAGGTTTCCGTGGGCTCAGGGTCACCGCCATTGAGATAAGTGGAGGGGTCATGTGTGTTGGTGAGATGGGGTTAGGATCAGACATATAAAACATGGGATGGGGTGGGATTAGGGTTGTTAAAAAATATATAATAGTGGTTGGATTGAAACCTATTCTAATTAAACAAATAGAAAAATATCATGGGAGTTTTATGATTCTGAAACTATATTATATTATTTATATGGATTTATTTCATGTTGTTTAACTGAACTACTTCAGATAAACCTCCATTTACCATACTTATTTTTAGTGATATTATGTCACATAAAATTACACCCATAGACACATGTGTCACTATCCAACAACATGGTCACATCTCAACTCACCCAAAACACATTGGATATCACATCACAATCATAAATAGGGCAGTATGGTATGATGAAAATGATGGGTAAAACCTTCAATCCCTCTGCAAACCATAAACAACCCGCAACATTCTCCACCCCCTATCAGGATAATATCACTTCCCACACAATGTCAGCTAGGCCACTGCCCCACAACACAGTCACATCACATATTTCCCACACACAATTGGACCCTCACTTATTGCACTATCAAACCTCCAACCATCACATCCTATGTATATGTACTTCACTCGAAGAGAGAACATGATATAGGGGACAACCATACGTCCATCTACATCACCTAGATAATGGGGAAAACACCCCCATGTGAATATGTTGGTGTTAGAACATAGATCTTTTTAAAGCTATATAGCATATAGAAACCACAAGGCATATTGATGTATATATATAGCCTCACACACGAGTAACCTATGATTTGATAAGAATAATATAAATATCATAACATCACTAGATTCACTACCACATGTAAAAGAAAAATAATCCATAGAAAAAACATTCCATAATAAATATTTCACATTACCTTCCAAATTTGATTTTAACATCCCATTCCATTCAGTATTCATCACTGGCCTTATATAACAAAAAATCCCACAATTAGTTCAATCATAAACCATTTCCATCCCATAAAAGAAACCCATCCTTTTTAATCATTATTTTACAATTCCATTATAACCCAGGAAACTACCACAAAACATCACAGTGCAACACAAACAAAAATAACATAAAAAAATTACATTGTAAACATGCACCACATCACCGCTATATCGCAACCACATTACAAACCACATTCCTCACCACATCCCCATGGAAAGAAAAAAAACCATCAAATCACCACCTCATAGCATGTCCAAAAAAACAATCACCTCACAGCCCCATAGCATGATCAAAAGAACAATCACATCGCCATACTATAGTATGTTCTAACAAACCATCACATCCAAAAACATCCAAAAATGTCAAAAAATGAGAATGTGGACTTTTTATAACATTCAACTTCTTTATTTTTTGAATTCTCACCAAGACTTAATCTAGGGGAAACCATATTATTATCCATATATAAGTGTCTAGACAATTACCATTTAGGGTTATATCATAATATTAAGAAACAAGGTTTCCATATCCCATACACCAAATCACTAACTATGCTCCCAACAACCACTATTTTCAGTGGGTGATTTAGCCTATAAAATCCAAACATCACAATAACAATAATGCTATATAATTATTCAAATAAAAATCATTTCGACTACAATTTAATTAACAAATTAATTTTCCTTTATTAGGAAAATGCAATCTATCTTCCAAAATATATATAAAAATAAACCATCATTTAGGATACAAAATAATGAGAAATGATGGATTCCATACCACAAATGATCATTCTAATCTAACTGCACACTGTGGGGAAGAGGAAGTATAACCCACAACACTCTCCAACCACCAAAATATGAAAATGAAATGGATCAGAAGGCATGTTCTATTGAAACAAATACCAATCAAATGATTATCATACTTGAAGATCAAATATAAACCTATGAAAATAAATGGATATGAACAAACACTCTATTAGATGACTATTTATGATCTTATCTTACCTGAAATGCAACCACAATCCAAAATTTCCCAGCAAAATCCCCAAAAAATTCCAATTAAGTGTATCAACGCACAACTACATCAGCACATATCCCTGGGAAGAACAACACATCATCTTACAAGAGCCATGAATATCCACATCCCAACAAAAACAATTAAAAACCATATCAAGATCAGTTTATCTCAATCATTCAACCACCACAACCAACAAACTACATTGTCCCGAAAACAAAAATTAGGGAATTACATCCTTAATGATAATATATTATCCATAATGGGTGGTACTGAATCGACTACATTGGTTTAATCGCCCAGTAGTAAAATGTGTCTCGATTGGGAATCAGGTCCTCCGATTTTCATATGTTGGAGTTTCATCCACATCACACATCAAGGAAAATAGTTTATCTAATAAGAAAAAAACGGCCAAAATTCACATCACAATACAAGGTAGATAAAAACTCAAAAAGAAATTTAGCTAATGGGTACACATCTACGAATCTATATCCCAATTACTATACTCTAGGGAACCTCCTTCCACAACATAGGAACCAAAGGCATGGTCCACCCTCACATCCCGTTTTCTAAATGATCCTTGATCTCTACTGACTACTACACAAATATTTTGTTATCCTCGATATCCATCTCTCTATATTCAATGACATACTATTGAACATGAATATACTGAAAAAGATGTGACACAATGAAGATAATATAACACCCCGACCACAGATTCCCATATTCGGTTCATTATTTTAATACATTGGAATGATTACAAGGAATCAAGTCTCGAAAGACTTATCTGTTTAGAAGTCTTGGAAAATAGATATCATACATGAACGTTACATTACACATTAGAAAATAAAACACAACATAAATGATCCGTTGAGAACTCCATTAATCCCATATATTCACCGTGATTATCAATCATAAAAAACTTCTTTAGATCATGGGAAAATGAAACATAAGAAAGGGTTGAGCTCAGATGCTCAGTAAGGGTAAATAATGTAGGGAAATCTATAAAATTTTAAGGCAAGATTTATAATAATAAAAAACCGCCTTTTAAACATAAACATGAAAATAATATTTTTAAAATAAATAAAAAATTACCATATAAACATTCACATGGATATTATACTAATCGAATAATCACATGTAATAACTAATTTCATAATGAGGGAATGAATAATTCCAGACTTTCATAACCACATAGTGAAGGCCTCGTGCCAAGACTACAAATAATTTTTTTTTCCAAGGCCTTTTGGAAAGACATGAGTTTGTCTCAGTAGACCTACCGATGCATCGAGGAGATATAGAGGGCTCCACCCGTCACTTACTAAGTCCAATGCATTCCTCATATAAAATGTTGACACATAACATAACTATTCATATTATACCTAGCATACTAAATGTCAATACCTTATCCATAAACCATGAAGGGTATACAAATATCACATCCAAAGTCAAAAATATCATAACTCATTCAATAAAATATGGAAGATTGTGCTATAATAAATCAACCTCAATAAAGAATAATTTCCATTAAAGGATGCTGACATAGTTGAAAATGATCAGTAAAATTCTTTGAGAGAAATACCCTCTTTTCATGAAATCATTTAAAAGTCTCCCAATTTATAAAGGAAGTAATTGAAAATATATTTTCGAATTAATGTTTCCCATACCACATTTAAATTTTTTAAAATAATTATCATTTCAAAACATTAATGTCCATATAATTAAATCCTTAAAATCATGTTGATAACAAGGACATCAATTAAATGGGTTTAGAAAGATAAATACTCAAAAAATTTAAAATGATCATATAGTTAAATAGACCCTCCCGTAAAACCTTAAAATATTCCTTTTGAATTTTTTTTATGAAATATGGGTATGGATGATAAGTATGTCCCAGAAAATACTTACACATGAACAATCTCGGATAATAATGAGATTGAGGAAATAACCCTTACCTTGTAGTTCCCTTGGGAAGGGGTACGTTTAACCTCATGTATAATGACCATTGTATGTTATTAGATTATAATAGAACCATATTCATATTTATTATATCATACATTATTCATTTATGACTTTATACTACAAATTTAATAATTATTTCCATGTTAAATTAACATTTCGGATAATAATGGCTTTCTTTATCGTATGTATTTTAACTTGTTATTCTTGATCGTATAATTTAGATCATGATATAAATAAGTCCATAATATAAAACATGATTTATATATAATATATATTGAGTATATAAATATTTATAATAGATAAATATATGAAATGGAAAACACCATTTATGGAGACGGTAGTCCGTACGTACGCAAAAACGTTGTTTCTGTTTTCATATCGTATTGAATGTAAGTATTTGAATGAGATGAATGTATATATATAAATATATATATATATATATATATTTACAGTAGAATTATTATGTCATATATTATATACTTATTAATAAGATATATTTTTATAATCATCATTGAATGGTGAACGTGGAAATGAATCTCATCGCGTCATGGAGACAGTAATCAATACGTACGCATGAGCGAAAATATCATAATTTTGATAATAAAATCATATATAATTGTATGTTATATTATATATAAAGAATAATTATCATGTTATATTTATTATTTAAATCATTTATACTCATTATTATACCCATCGAAATGATGAAGTGTTTGAATAACAAACATCACCACGATGTCGAGACGGTAAGTCGTACGTACACACGTATGGTGACATAGTTATTTATAAGATGGATAGAAAAATGAATGTTGTTGTACCTTTTTTAAAATAACATCACTTTATATAGAAGATATTGGAGCTGTTATTTTAGAATAGAAACAACAATGAAAGAAGAAATGGAAGAAGAAAAGAACTTGAAAGAGTGTGGTGAAATCATTACCTCTTCTTCGGGTTCTTCCTTTTTATTTGATCAAAATGGATCATTAGGTTGGATTTATGACCAAACTAAGTCCTCTAGGTTTAATTGAGGGATGTTGAGAGGATAGTTTGGTAGGGGTTTCAGATCCAAATGGATTTGGAGGTGTGATTTTGAGAGAAGAGGAAGTGCCTTTTTATAAGAGGGGTGAGGGTCACTTTAGGAAATGATTAAAGTATTAATTTATTATAAAATAATATTCGGTATATAATGGCTAAAAATGAATTTATTTAGAGAAATAGGTGGTTATGGGTGTAATTCCTCTCAACCAATAGGTTTTAGACAAGTTCAGGTTAGCATTTTAACCTTATTCTTTTTATTTAACTCTTAGTTAAATAGTTTGACATTTACAATTTCTCTTTTTATTATTATACTATATGGTTAATAAACATACAATAAACTTCCAAAAGAACCCCAAGTGGTTCATTAATGATACATATATCATTATATAAGTATTTAGGAATAACCATAGATTTTTAGGACAATTATATAATTTAATAATATAATATTTTTTTAAAAAACTCATTTATGTAAATTTTGACACTTTTTAGTATTTGGTTTTTTTAAAGTCATAAAAACTTGATTAATTCAAAAAAGATTCATTGAATCAATAATAACATGTCATATTCACCTATAAAATTCTTGGATGTCATAAAAACATTGAAATTATATTTATTTAAATATTTATAATGCAATTTATTTGATTCTTTCATTAATAAGGTAATTACTACATCATCGTTGTGTCATAAATAAATTACATTATTTAATGTCCAAAAATTATAAATAAAATAAAATTATATAGGAAATATTTTTATATTTCTATGTAATATTTATAGTCTAATTTATCTTATGTATAACCCTATATTAAAAATTTTTTAGTTATGAAAACTTGAATTTAACACTTTTAACTATTCTTTAAATTAAATAATAATAAATTTCCTAATCTAATCTATGTGGACCTAAAGGATAATATTTTCTTTTTAAGGTTGTTTTTTGTTTAATTACACTTATCCAATAGAATTAGGACATGTGGTAGGGTAATTATAATATCAGGTGTACCCGGAATTACCCTATTTACTTTTAACCGTTGTAAATAAAAGTCAAAAGTCACTATTCAACAATTATTATTTTCATCTTATTAAACCATATTTTACTTATTGATTTTAACTGTGTCTCCCATATTTTTCAAATTGAATTGACAGAAGCGGTAAAATTAAGTTTTATGCAAATTTTCAAATGCTCCTAAAAGGTGGGTAAATGACGGTAAAAAGTTCAATAAAATTTTTATATATCTAATTTTATTATAAAAATGAATCAAATTAATTAAATTGAACTAATATTTTTATTATTTATGTATTTTTACTTAAAATAAATTTAAATAAATTAAATAATTATTTAAATAAAAATTCAGTTTTAAACAATAACGCAGTGTTTTCACTATTCATAAAAAATTGAAATTTTCAAAAAAATACTAAAAATTCACCCTAACCTATTTATGATATTACAAATTTAAAAATGAAGTCTAATTTACCCAATTAAAAACATATAAATTACAATAATTAATTTAAAATAAAGTTCCGGTGTCAAAACAAAAAGCGTGTTTTTAAGAAATAATAACTATCAAAAGATTGACACTTGTTAAAACCTGTTTAAATGTGAAATTAAATCCAATAATCAAAATTAGATTAAATGGTAAAAATATAATCTAATTATTATTTAAAACCACTCAATAGTATAATTTACCACTATAAATTATTTTGATTAAAAAAGTTGTTTTTAGTTAAAATTTAGTTTTTTTACTAGTCACCAAAAAATGAAAATTATCAGAAAAACACCACAAATTTATCAAAACAAAATTTTTATGTCCTGATTCTAAAGAAGAATTTTATTTTTCCAAATTGAATATATGAAAGATTAAAATATTGGATTTAAAAAGGGTTCTCCATTAAAAGGCGGTAAAAATTATATTTTTGTAAAATACTTCTTTTATTTGAAAAAAATGAATTTGTTCTTATGTTATCTTTAAGAAACTCATAATATGGATTCTGAAATTATAAAGATTATATAAAATTCAAAATTTAGTTAACACTATTCATAACTACTTTTTGAATGGCTAGATTGGTAATTTGTGGTGCACTAGAACTCAATGTTGCATGTTGTGCAAGTTATTGAATTACTTTGAAGAAATAACGTACTACGAAATCTTGGGGTGTTACATTCTCCCCTATTTCAATAAATTGCATCCTCACAATTTGAAATTGATCTTAGAAAATAAATGTTTAAAAATAAAAAATTCTTTTGTGGAAAACCCAAATCCAAAATTGGGTTAATAAAATTTATTCTTAAAAAGAGGGAAAGGGAAATGACAAGGTCACCACCAAATTATGATCCCTAATAGGAGAACATTGGTGGGAATTATAGACATTTAATTCGAGGGAAAACACAAATATTCATAGGGAGTGATTAAGGTCATCAATCGCAATATATCATTTAAATATATTGACATAACAAATCTATTATCAAAACCATTTTCAATACCAAAATATGTAAAAAGAGTATATGGTATTTATTTTATTTTTCTTTAAGAAAAACATTTTGGCTTCATTAGGAAGCCGAAGATCAAATAAAACTCACGGTGGTGGAAAGGCCATTGTCACCTCTTACGTTAAAAAAATTCCTCTTTTGTGGCTTAGTAGAATGCTTCGTAGAAAATGATTCCCCTTGAAATGAAAAGTCAAAGGTGTGTATATACTGTATAAAATAAAGTCATGTATAAAATAAAATATTCCTCAATGAAAGGAGATTGAGACGATGTCACTTAACCAAAGTTTAGGAATTTATTTAGTCATAGAATAAGATGGAATATATATATATACACACTTGACAAGCAGAGTTACATCCTTTAACTAATTCCTACCACAAACTCATCTTTCACTCCAAAAGATTTCAAAAATATTCTATTTTTCCTAGTCGTATAGGGTTCCAAAATAATGAATTTATAATTCATTTGTCATACTATTTAAAAAAACTATATTATACAAACTAGGAAATTACATAGGTCTATGGTAGGTGATGCACCCTTGTCACCCTTCAGTTGAGGGTTCATGTCTCGCGGATTTTCCGAATGTGACAGGTTGTATCCCGACCTCCAGGATGTCCTTTTTATAACAATCTAAAAATAATCTTCAAAATTTATTTAACCTTAACAATAGAATCCAATGTCAAATATTATCCATTCCAACCTTTAGACTTATCCAAAATACCTCTGTCCAAACTCATTGTCAAAAATTTATAAGGAATGTAAACATAATGAAGATATTTTTTTTCAAATAAGAACATGTGAATAACTTCATCATGTATTCTTTTAAAATATTTTAACATCCTAAATTACCATAAAAAATTATTGAATACCTTCATGCTCTCTTATTCCTTATATAATACTGGATATACTCTTTCTATCCTAAAATTTTGTAAACTTGAACAATGATGGAATATACAAGTCATTAATAAGTTACAAGTTAGTTAAGAATATCCAATATAATTTATCAAAATCAACCATCTATTATTCCAAAATTAATACCTCAGTATCAGGACAATATTATGTTCTATCGTTCCTTCAACTATGTATTTTCCAAAAGTGTAGCTTACTATTATGTCACTTTTCTTAGAACAATATAATTTCAAATAGTCAATAAAATAGTACGGTAGTACAATCGTTATTTATTTACATAATTCATATAACTGGTATATTATCGATACAACCCTGAAATGACATTATTCATTAATAACAACATAAGAACACCAGTCATTCCTCTTCATCAGTTTCAGTATGAAAACATTATTATTATCCAATAGCATCATTTGTGGTATACTCTGATGACTGAGACATTGATTCACGTGGTGTCCCAACTCCATGTAGTTGAAGCATTGTACATCTGAAACCTTTTTCTTACCCTTGAAATCACGCACTTGATGTATTTTTTCTCCACACTTATAACAAACTCTTATTCCCTTAAAGAATTTACCAAGGTGATTCTTTCCACAGTTATCACATATGGGAAAATCCTTCTTTCCCTTATTCCATTTATCCATCTTTCTCTCTTTCAAACTTTTCTTCTATTACTTCCCTTCAAATCCATAGGAATCAGATAATTCATTACCTATATTATTAACACGTGATACTATTTATTCATATGATGAGAATATGTGGGAGACTATTCTTCCCTTCTAAATGATTTCTTAATACCATGAAAGGTATGATCCTTCTTAATATTTTGATCATGTGTATTGCTGGAATTATCATTCCTTCTACTCGACGCCATTTCTAAAAAATGGCATACACAAGGTTAGTTTATGAATCACAATTCATAATTCCAAACGTGTAGAATACCTATCTTAAATTGAAAATATTATGCTTATAATCTATAATCATAAAATTTTTTCTTTGAGGAAGTATTTACTCCAAAATCCTTCATAATGGATTGTAATGAAAATGTGAATTATCCTAAGCATATCCCACAATAGTGTCGTAATGAAGAGTGCATCAAGGCCTATTTTCGTGCATCGGTTCCCATTCTAGTCTAGCTCAAAGCAGTGTTTTCTGATTTTTACCCCTAGGTACATCTGTGCCAGAGCCGCCTCTACCTGCTCGTATCCAGACATGGATGTATTGCTTGGAAAACTCAACAAATCTCTACATTACCAAAATTCTAGGAAGTTCTTCTATACTAATCCTCAAATTCTATCTTAGGGTAATTTTCTCTATTAATATTTTATCTAAATCTATTTTCATGGTTTTATCTAAACTTCTTCGGATACCAACTGTAACGCCCCGACCCCAGATTCCCAGAGTCGGTGCATTATTTTAATACATTGGCATCATTACAAGGAATCAAGTCCCGAAAGACCGATCAGTTTAGCTATAAGGGCCCAGCCTTAAACATTACTTAATCTTGAGTTATTTCAAGAATACACATTGAGGATCTTTTCAGGTTTAGAGTTTTAATGAATTAGATCATAAATCATTTATTGCATTACACATTTAAACATGGTTGTTAAATCAAAGACAGTATTCATTTTTTCCATCAAAGGAACATATTTAAAATAGAACATGGATTATTTCTTGACACTTCCTTGACACTAACATCACATCATGTACCTTTCCCCTGACTAGTGAAAAACATTTCAAAAACATGGGATGAAAATAAAAAGCTCAGTAAGAAATATAAAAATAAGGAAAGAAAACATTAGTCCACATATACATAAGAATCAATGAAATCATATTATACTCATAAAACATAAGCACTTTAACATACCTCATGAAATCATAAGATTTATGAATAATTCAAGGAAATCATAAGAAATAATGGTAACTTGAGGAATTCATAACATTCTTACCTTGGGAGTAACCCTCATGGTTACGTTTGGAATACCCATCACAGTATATTCCCTAAATCTCTTCGGAGAAACCTTATTGTTTAACTCCTTCATGTTACCCAATTCATTAGAGAGCTATCTTGGGCTCACCCACCCTTAGTTCATCATGGAACCACTCGACTTCATAAACAATGCCCAAGAACCATAACATACTTGTATCACATAAAACTTTCATAAAGGAAACATAACATTTCCACATTTCAATCACAATATATCGATACAACACATTGATAAAATAAAAAAATTATCAAAACCATATTAAATACCAAAATATATGAATTGTAAAAAATGGTATTTATTTTTCATTTAAAAAATGTTATGGTTTGTAGAGGAAGCTGAATCTCAAATAATGGTCACGGCGGCGGGGAAGTCGTTGTCGCCGCATACATAAGACAAAAAAATTCCTTTTGTCGTTTAGTAAATTTCATCATATAAAAATATTTATTTTGAATGAATTTAAAATTAAATGGGGTTTATACACCATATAAAATAAAGTATTGTATTAAAACAAAATATGCCTCAATGAAAGGATATTGAGACGAAGACCCTTACCTCAAGTCCGAATTGTTCTCATTCGTTCTTTATATTCATGAATAATAAAACTAGGTCAATTTATAATTTCATAAGTAATTAAATTAAATTTTATTATTCAATTCATATCACTTATTATCATGTTATAATAATTAGTTAATTATTTGAGTTCATATCATACATTTTGTGGATGTTCGGTACATCAGTTAGAAATAAACTTGTTTGAAGAGAATTGTCCATGTAGTTATAATTACATCATCTCCAGAATAGTATTAATGATTTAAATATCATATATATCCAGTATATATTCATTTTATACTATTCCATAACATTTGGAGAAAAAAAAATGAACTTCACCGTTCATGGAGACGGTAGGTTGTACGTACGCATGAAAACTACTTTCATTTCGTTGTCATTTTAATGGAACTAAAACTAATTGAGAAATATATATATTAAAATTACAGTATAATATATATATATTATATAGGTCACATAAGTTAATTTATTCCATTAATTATACATTCTATGTATGGCATGAACGAGTCACATCACATGAGGGGGCGGTAGTCCACACTTCCTCAGATAAAATTATCGCTGTTCCACAACATGAAAAGCATAATTATATGATTTAAAGATAAAATACAGAATCATATAGAAAATATAAATACCATATATATCATATATAAATACAGTTACATCATAATTGCAACCATGAAAGGTGTTAAAAGAAGATTGAACAATCATCGTTTTGTGAGGCAGTAATTCGCCTCCCACAGAAACAGAATGTTCTTTAACCATTAGATGGAGGTGTGTATATGTTTAGCTCTAATAATTCTCATAATAAATCCTAGTATATCTTAGATACTGGTGTTGTTACAAAAGAAAGGAATACAAAGAGTTTAGGGGGTCGTAGAATCAAAATAAAACAAAATATCATAAGAGAAGACATTACCTTTAAATCGTGTAACTCTTTTTGATTTGAGCCAAATCCTTCCTTAGAAAGACTTCATCCAAAAGTGAGGCTTCTAGGAGGATGATAGGGATGTGTAGAGATTATTTAATCAGAGTTTGGTAGATCCAAGGGGCTTTAGAGGTGTGAGTAAGGGGGTAGAGGTGGGGGCCTTTTATAAGAGGGAGGAGGGTCAATTTTGGAAAGTCTTGAAATGTTACTTTTTTATTATGTGTTTCGGATTTTAAAGGTCCCATAATGATATATTTCTAGGATAATGTGACGAGGGTTCGAAATCCACCCATCCAATAGGTTTTATACAAGTGTAATTTTTATATTTTACCTTATCGTTTCATTTTATTTAAATCGTTCATTAATGAGGTAATCATTGCATCATCATGGTGTCATAAATAAATTTATTTATTTAAGGTACAAAAATTATAAAAAAATACCATGATCTAGGAAATCTATTTTATATTTCCAATTAATATTTATACTCTAAGAGATAATTTATTTATAAAAAATTAAAATTTTTTTACTTAGGTGTTACATACTTTTGTTATATTTTCCTTTAAAAAAAATAATATGATAAAATGACACTATCACACAAAAGTGATTCCATGGGGTACCTAAGTTGTAAAAAGTCATCCCATCATCGGTCATGACACAACTAAGTTAATTAGGACACATGTTGGAGTCATTTTATATTATTATTTTATTATTTTATTACCCTTAACTGCCCGATTAATAATTAATCACGATAATTAAAGATAATTAATGTCGTTACTATTCATAATGTCCAAAAATAAAAGAGTATTAATTACATAATTTGGACCTTCTGATTACAAATATGGAATCCATTTTACCAAATTCCAAACACAGAAATTGCAGAAATTAAATTAAAAATAATTCCCGTTGTCAAAACCAATAGCAGGTTTTTAAGAAACAATATCTATCAAATGTTTGACACTTGTTTATGTCCAATTTCAAAGTGAAATTAATTAAAATGACCAAAATTAGATTAAATGGTAAAAATTTATTATAATTACACTTTAAAATCAATTAAAAATAAAATCTAACTATATAATTAAATTATATGAAAAAGTAGTTTTGAAGTAAAATGCAGTATTTTTCACTACTCATTAAAAAATGAACATTGTCAGAAAAATACGAAAAATTTATCCAAAGTAAATATCATTGTTCCAATTATAATAATTAAGTTTATTTTGACAAATAGAGATTATAAAATTCTCAAAAGTTATATTTAAAAATGGTTTTCCATCAAAAGGTGGTAAAACATTATTTTAAAAATAGTAGAGTAATCTATGCTTAAGATTGGATTTATTCTCATTTTAAGCCTCTAAAACACTATCTAATTCATAAATAGACATAGATGTAAAAATATATTATTCTTTACTTACTTGGGATGTTACATCCTTCCCCCCATTAGGAAATTCAGTCCCCATAATTTATTTACTTATTGAAAAGTGGGGGTATTTATCCCTCATTCCATTTTCAGACTCCCATGTTGCCTCTTCAATAATGTGGTTTTCCAAAAAACCATTACATGAGGAATCACATTATTCCACAATAATTGCTCGATGTGGTCAAGAATCTGGAAAAGTTGTTCCTCATAAGTTAGATTCTCTTCTAGCTGAACTACCTTTGGACTCAAAACATGAGATAGATCTGGAATGTACTTCCTTAACATTGAAACATGAAAAACATTGTGTACCTGAGATAAATTCTGAGGTAAAGCCACCTGCTGTGCAACTGATCCAGCTCTATCCAGAATTTCATATGGTCCAATGAACCATGGACTCATCTTTCCTTTCTTACCAAATCACATCACACTTTTCCATGGGGAAACTTTGAGGAAGACATGATCACCTACCTCAAAAGAGAGATCCTTCCTCGAGTTGTCTGCATAACTTTTCTACCTGCTTTGAGCAGTTCTCATGTGTTTCTTTATCAGCTGAACTTTTTCTTCCTTCTCTTCTACCAATTCTAGTCCCATAAACGTCCTTTCACCTACTTCATCACAAAAAGATGTAGTTCGACGCCGCTTCCCATATAATTCCTCAAATGGTGCCATCTGTATACTGGAATGAATACTATTATTATAATAAAACTCAACCAATGAAAGATTTTGGTCCAAACATCCCTGATAATCCATAAAACTAGCACATAGCATATCCTCCAAGGTATGAATTGTTCATTCTGACTTCCCAGTTCATTGAGGATGAAAATCTATACTAAAATTTAATTCAGTATCCAATGACTTCTGAAGGCCTTTCCAAATGTTTGAAGTGAACCTAGGGTCACGATTAGATACAATGGAGGGGGGAACTCTGTGTAACCTAACTATATCATTAAGATAAAATCTTGAAAGTTGTTCTAGGTAAAAAGTATCTCGTATAGCAATGAAATGAGCAGATTTTGTAAATCGATCATCAATAACCCAGATTGCATTATTATCTTGAGGTGTCTTCGATAATCCCACAATGAAGTCCATGGATATATTCTCACATTTCCACTCTGGCACTGGTAAAGGCTAAAGAATCCCTTTCTGTAACTGTCACTCTGCTTTAACGTTTTGACAAGTCAAACAATTCACAATAAAATCATCAATATCTCTTTTCATTCCATCCCACCAGTAATACCCCCGATGATCTATGTATATCTTAGTACTTCCTGGATGAACTGAAAATTCAGAACTATGAGCTTCACATAACAACTCTCTCTTCAACTATAAATCACAATTCACACAAAATATCTCCCCAAATCTCAAAATACAATCCTTATCAATGTAGAATCTAGGTAACATACCCTTCTGAACCAGCACTACCTTTTTCTACAACTCACTGTATTGCTTCTCTGCTTTCTTAATTCTGTATGATAGAGAAGATTTCAATGATACCTGAAATAAAATAGAAGAATTTATTGCACCAAAAACTTCCATGAAAAAATTCATCAAATCCTTAACCAAAGGATCACATTCCAAACGTAACATGGTAAATAAAGCATTACTTTTTTGACTCAAAGCATCTGCCACTTTATTTTCTTTTCCTGGGTGGTAGTGAGTAGTGTAATCATAATCCTTGATTAATTATAGCCATCTCCTTTGTCTCATGATCACTTATTTATGAGTGAATATATATTTTAAACTTTTGTGATCCATATATATTTCACACTTTAGACCATATAAATGATGCTGCCAAAATTTTAAAGCGAAAAAAACAGTAGCTAATTCCAAATCATGTGTAGGGTAATTTATTTCATGAGTTTTCAACTAACTTGAAGCATAAGCAATTACCTGATCATTCTGCATTAGGACAAAACCAAGTCCCTTTAATGAAGTATCAGTGTATATAGAAAACTCGCCATTCCTAGAAGGTAGTTCCAATACTAGAGAATTCACCAATCATTATTTCAATTCCTAAAAACAATCATCACATTTTTTTTCCTGATAAACTTAACACCCTGCCATGTTAGCTTAGTCAATGGGCTGGACAACTGTGTAAATTTTTAAAAAAAACATTCAGTAATAGCCTACCAAACCAATAAAACTACGAATATCAGTTACATTTGTGGGACTTGTCCATCATTCAACAACCTTTTTTTTGCAGGATCAATAGTTATTCCATCTTAAGAAATAATGTGACCATGGAAAGAAATGTGTTGCAACCAAAACTCACACTTTCTGAATTTCTCATAAAATTTATTTTCTTTTAAGGTTTTCAAAATAAACCTTAATTGACTTTCAGGCTCCTCTTTACTTTTATGAAACACCAAAATATCATCAATGAAAACAACCAGAAACTTATCCAAGAACTCATGGAAAATTCTATTCATAAGGCCCATGAATACAGCAGTTGCACTGGTTAACCCAAAAGGCATTACTACAAATTCATAATTGCCATATCATGTATAAAATGCAGTCTTCGGAATATCTGATTCCTTTACCTTCAACTTATGGTACCCCGATCACAGGTCAATCTTTGAATAATACTGAGCTCCCTGGAGGTCATTAAACAAATCATCGATATGAGGAAAAGGATATTTTTTCTTAACAGTGATGTTATTCAAGGATCTATAATCAATGCCAAGTCTCATTGAACCATCTTTATTTTTAACAAATCATACAAGAGAACCCCATGGTGTTGTTCAAGGTCGAATGAAACCTTTCTCTAATAAATCATGCAATTTATCCTTCCACACTAACTGTTCAATTTGATCCATTCAATAAGGGGTTTTTGAAATTGGCTTAGCATCAGGAACAAAGTCAACAGCAAATTCAACTTCCCGATCTGGTATTATTCCAAGAAACTCATTAGGAAAAACATCAGGATACTTATTTACCATGGGAACATCATTATTCTGAATGGTTCCTCTTTTTTCAACAATATGTGCAAGGTAACATTCATATCCATCTTTTACAAGTTTCTCAACCTCTTGATAAGTTATCAGCATTAAGGGTTAATTCTTGCACACAAACTGAAAGCCTTTCTAGAAAGAAACTTTTTTATATCTACAGTCAATCTTAGCATGGTAAACATAGAGCCAATCCATAACCCGGATAACATCAAACTCTACAAGAGGTAAAATAATAAGGTCTAAAAGTTGGTTCTTTCCATGAATAAGGATAGGAAGATTCTTATAAATTCGTTTTGCCTCAACATTTCCCCCAGGTGTTTTTACCACAAGTTTGGGAGTCATTTATTGAGATGGAATTTCCAATTTTCTAGAAAATTTTTCACAGATGAAAGAATGTGTAGACCCTGAATGAAACAACACTTTGGCATAATCTGAGAAAAAAAAGTACCTGATACCACTTCATTTGATAGTCCAACATCTGCTGAAGTAGTTTCAAAGGTTTTCACAGCACCTTTCTGCTTGTAGTCGGACTAATTCCCATTATTCGAGATCTTTGTCGGACATTCGTTTTCATAATGACCCATCTCATTGCACTTGAAACATTTCACTAACTGTAAATAAAATTTGGTCTTACCATTACCCTGATCTTTTCCAGTGAAATCATGATCCTTATTTCCCATCTTACCACATCAGAAGCACTTTACGAAATCCAAAAGTCATTCCCCAACATGATTTTTACCACATTTAGTAGAAACTGATAACTTATTTTTCTTACGATCAAACCTTTTTGAAGTATTCTTCCCTTTCTCCTACCACCTCGGTCTCTTCTTCTGTTGTTTGTTATAGAACACTTGATCATCAGAAAACTCCATTTCCACCTTCTCAGCACATCGAACAAGATTTTCATTACTTTTGAACTCACGAGAAGCTAATTCCATTAAATATTTTGGCTTTATTCCTGATTAAAAATGATTTATTTTACTATCAAGGTCTCAGATAAAATTTGGAGCATTCCTTATTAATCGACTGAACTTTTCTTCATAATAAGCCACTGAGTCATCCTCTTTCCTCAATTCCAAGAATTGTTTTTCCATCCTAATCCGAACAGCCTTAGGAAAATATTTATCAAGAAACATTCCCTTGAATTCATCCCAGTCAAGAGCATAAATCTCATTAGTGTCCCTGATATTTTTAACCATTGACCACCACTAATCTGCTTGACCCTATAATGGTAAACAACAAGACTAGCCTTTTGATTTTTTGAAAACCCCATGAAATCAAAAATCTTCTCCAGTGCATCAATCCACCCTTCAGCTAGCACCGGGTCAGATGATCCTCTTAATGATGGGGGATGTTGCTTCATGAAATGGTCCACCACTGACATGTTCCTCTGCGGTTGATCTGGCTGATCTCATGCATGGATACCACCACCATTTATCTCTTGAGTCAACTGTGCCATTACTGCAACAAACTGTTCAGTTCAAATTTCAACCATCTCATGATGCTGATTTGGAAGGTCATTTCCATATGTATGCCTTCCTAGCACTGCTTCCCTATTTCCTCTGCAGAAAACCATTATGAACAAACATGTCTTAGATGAAGAAACATGGTAATCATCAAATGATATATCATTTCAATTTTACCATAAAAATAATTTTGGATAATCATTTAATAGAATTATAACACCTAAAGTTGTCTAAACCAGCCTCGAATACCAACTATAAGGCCTCAGCCTTAAACATTACTTAATCTTGAGTTATTTCTAGAATAAACATTGATTGCCTTTTTTAGGTATAGATTTTTAGAGAATTAGATCACAAATCATGCATTATATTCCACATTTAAACAAGGTGGTTACATCAAATACAGTACTCATTTTTTCCATCAAAGGAGCATATTTAAAATAAAACATGGATTCTTTCTTGATACATCCTCGACACTAACATCACATCATGTAACATTTCCTCAACCTGTGAAAATCATTTAAAAAACATGGTATGAGCATAAAAAGTTCAATAAGGGATATAAAAATACGGAAAGAAAACATTAGTCCATGTATACATAAGAATCAATGAAATCATAATCTACTCATAAAACATAATAACTTTAACATACCTCATTAAATCATAAGATTTATGAATAACTCATTGAAATCATAAGACATAAAGGTAACTTGAGGCATTCATAACATTATTACGTAGGGAGTAACCATCGTGGTTACTTTTGGAATACCCATCACAGTATATTCCCTAAATGTATTTGGAGAAACCTTATCGTTTAACTCCTTTGCGTTACCCAATGAATTGGAGAGCTATCTCAGGCTCACCCTCCCTTAGTTTATCATGGAATCACTCGACATAATATACAATGCCCAAGAACCATTACATAATCGTATCACATAAAACATGCATAAAGGAAACATAAAATTTTCATATTTCAATCAAAAGATATCAATAAAACACATTGATATAACCAAAAAATTATCAAAATAATTTTCAATACCAAAAGAAAATAAAATTTAAACATGGTATTTATTTTTAATTTTAAAAAAAGTTATGGCTTGTTAAGGAATCTGAAACTCAAATAATGGTCACGGCAGCGGGGATGTCGTTGTCGCCGCATACGTAAGAAAAAAACATTCCTTTTTTCATTTAGTAAAATGATTCATATAAAAATATTCATTTTGAATGAATTTAAAATTCAAATTTCTTTATATTCCATATAAAATAATGTCTTGTATGAAAACAAAATATTCCTCAATGAAAGGAGATTGAGATGAAGTCCCTTACCTCAAGTCCGAATTTTCTCGTTCGTTTTTTATATTCCTGAATAATAAATTTAGGTCAATTTATAATTTCTTAAGTACTTACATTAAATATTATAATTCAATTCATATCAAATATTATCATTTTATAATAATTAGTTAATTATGTGAGTTAATATCATACGTTTTGTCGATGTTCGGTACATGAGTCCAAAATAACCTTGTTTGAAGAGAATTATCCATGTAGTTATAAGTACATCATCTACAGAATAGTATTAATAATTTAAATATCATATATATCTAGTATATATTCATTTTATACTATTACATAACATTTGGAGATAAAAAAATGAAATGCACCGTTCATGGAGACGGTAGGTCGTACGTACGCATGAACACTACATTCATTTCTTTGTCATTTTAATGGAAGTAAAACTAATTGAGACATATATATATATATTATAATTTCAGTATAATATATATATATATATATTACATAGTTCACATAGGTTCATTTATTCCATTATTTATAAGTTCCATGTGTGGCATGAACGAGTCACATCACTTAAGGGGGTGGTAGTCCACACTTCCTCAGATAAAATTATCACAGTTGCACAACATGAAAATCATAATTATATGATTTAAACATAAAATTAATAAGAATATAGAAAGCATAAATACCATAAATATCATATATAAATATAGTGACATCATAATGGCCACCATGAATGGTGTTAAAAGAAGATTGAACAATCATCGTTTCGTGAGGCAGTAATTCGCCACCCACAGAAACAGTATGTTCTTTAACCATTAGATGGAGGTGTGTGTAATTGTAGCTTGAATAATTCTTATAAATACATCCTAGTATATTGAAGATACTAGTGTTGATACAAAATAAAGTAATACAAAGAGTTTAGGTGGTTTCAAAGTAAAATAAAACAAAATAACATAAGAGAATACATTAACTTTAAATCAGGTAACTCTTTATGATTTGAGCCAAAGGCTTCCATGGAAAGACTTATTCCACAAGTGAGGCTTCTAGAAAGAATATATGGATGTTCAGATATTATTTGAGCAGATTTTGGTCGAGCCATGTGGATTGAGAGGTGTGAGTAAGGGGGTAGAGTTGGGGGCCTTTTATAAGAGGGAGGAGGGTCACTTTTGTATAGTATTGAAATGTTACATTATTATAAAGTGGGATTCGAATTTTAAAGGTCCCACAATGATATATTTCTAGTATAAGGTGATAAGGGTTAGAAATCCACCCATCTAATAGGTTTTAGACAAGTGTATGTCTTATATTTTACCTTATCTTTTCATTTTTTTAAATCGTTCATTAATGAGGCAATCACTACATCATCATGGTGTCATTAATAAATTTATTTATTTAATGTCTAAAAATTATAATGAAAATACCATGATGTAGTAAATACTTTTAGATTTCATATGACTATTTATAGTCTAAGATATCATTTATTTAGACAAAATTAAAATTGTTTTACTTAGGTGTTAGATACTTTTGTTATATTTTCCTTTTAAAAAACAGTATGATAAAATGTCACTATCACACAAAAGTGATTCCATGGGGTCCCTAAGTTGGAACAAGGCATACCATCTTCGTCTATGAAACAAAAAATAGCATTAAGAAACATTTTGGAGTCATTTTATATTATTATGATATTTTTTAATTACCTTTAACTACCCGATTACTAATTAATCACGATAATTAAAGATAATTACTATCATTAATATTCATAATGTCCAAAATCAAAAGATTCTTAATTACATAATTTGTATATTCTGATTCCAAATTGGGAATCCATTTTACCGAATTCCAAACATATAAATTACAGTAATTAATTTAAAAATAATTCCCGTTGTCAAAACAAATAGTGGGTATTTAAAAAACAATATCTCTAAAAATTTTGACACTTTTTTATGTCCAATTACAAAGTGAAATTAATTAAAATGACCAACATTGGATTAAATGGTAAACCTATATTCTAAATGAACTTAAAAACCTATTAAAAGTACAATCTAATTATATAATTAAATTAGATGAAAAAGAAGTTTTGAAGTAAAATGCAGTATTTTTCACTATTCCATAAAAAATGAACATTGTCAGAAAAATACAAAAATTTATCCAAAGTAAATTTCAATGTCCCAATTCTAAATAATATGTTTATTTTAACAAATAGAGCTTATAAAATTTTCAAAAGTTATATTTAAAAATGGTTTGCCATCAAAAGGCGGTAAAATAATCTTTTAAAAATATTTGAGTATTCTATGATTAAGATTGGATTTATTATCATATTAAGTCTCTAAAACACTATGTAATTCATAAATAGAAATAGATATGAAAATCTACTATTATTTATTTACATGGGATGTTACATTAGCAGTCTTGGAAAATTTATTACATACATGAACGTTACATTACACATTAGAAAATAAAACACAACAAAAACGATCCTTTGATAACGTCATTAATCCCCCAGCTTAACCCTTATTATCGATCATAAAACAGTTCTTGGGATCCTAGGAAAATAAAACATAAGAAAGGGGTGAGCTCAGATGCTCAGTAAAGGTAAATAATTTAGTGGAAGCTATAATCTTTTAAGGCAAGATGTGTAATAAAAACAACAGCCTTTTAAACATAAACTTGAACATAATATGGTAAAAATAAATCAATAATTACCATATAAACATGCACATGGATATTCTACTAATCGAATAATCACATGTAATAACTAATTTCATAATGAGGGAATTCATAATTCCAGACATTCATAACCAAAGAGTCAAGGCCTCGTGCCAAGACTAAAAATAATTTTTTTCCAATGCCTTGTTCCAAGACACTAGTTTGTCTCATTAGACATACTGATGCATCTTGGCCCTATAACAGGCTCCACCCGTCACTTACTACGTCCAATGCATTACTCATATGAAAATGTTGAAACATAACATAAACATTCATATTAAACCTAGCATACAAAATGTCAATACCTTATCTATAAACCATGAATGGTATAGAAATTGAACATCCACAGTCAAACGTAGCATAACTCATTAAATTCAATATAGAAGATGGTATTATAATAAATAAACCTCAATCAAGAATAATTTCCAATAAAGGATGCTTACATTGTTGAAAATGATAAGCAAAATGCTTTGAGGGAAATACCCCTTTTTCATTAAATCATTTAAAAGTCTCACAATTTATAAAGGAAGTAATTTAAAAGAGATTTTTGAATAAAAGTGTCTCATAACACTTTGAAACTTTTGAAAATAATTATCATTTCCAAGCATTCATGTCCATCTAATTAAATCCTTAAAATAATTTTGAAATCATAGACATTAATTAAAAGGGTTTAAAAAGATAAATATTTAAAACATTTAAAATGATGATATAGTTAAATAGACCCTTTAAAGACCTGGAAATTTCAAGGAAATTTTTTCTAAATTTTCGTTGGGATTTTACAAGAACGCAGTTTCTGACGGTGCCTGATTCCAAGGCCCGGTGTGCCCGAAATCATTTTCCGAAGTTTAGCTCGGGTACGTTCAGTGAACGAACGAGCAAGAATTTCTAACATTTGAACCGGTGCTCGGAATCAAATTCCGAGGGCACCGATGAAACCGCAATGCTGGTATTTTCTTAAGGAGACCTTTTCCGAAGTTGTGTTTTATGCGGGTTGAGAGTTAATTTTTTTTGGGGGGGCGGGATTAGAAGAAGTTAAATAAAATTGTGGAACTCAATTTTATTTTATCAATGTTAGTTATTTCCTTTCAAGGAGAGTTAGAGGTGGTGCCCACACCCACATAACCTCCCATGAGAGGATATTAGTGGAGTGGGGCCCACACTTGCCCTAAACTTTTCATATCCCCCTAACTCCCTTGAACTTCCCCTTTAACACCACTTTCATTATGTTTGTTAACACTCCCCTTAATTAATTTGTGAACCTCTCCATCTCCCATACATTTATGTTGCCAACATTAATGCCATAATTAATTCAATTTAAATTTTGAATTAATTTGAAAATGCATGGAAATGTTATATAATGGGAGGGACTTATTATTATTTTTGGTTGGAAAATATATTGGGTGGGGAAAACCTTTGGAGAATTTGGAGGAGAGTTCTTCTTACGATGAAGAACACCATCCTTCCACGAAGATCGACGATGTGCCTTCCTTCCTCTTCACCGCAACACGTGAGGAGACGCCGCTTCCTCCTCAGACGCACCCCGACGTCATCTTCAAATCCTCTTTCCAGGACTCCGCTCTTGAAACCGACGTAGGTGGTATACGTGTATTTCCTTACGTGATTCTCTTCCGTCTTTTATCCGTGATATTTGGACTGCATGATATCAGTTAACGGGAGGAGGCTGGACCACAGAAACATGACCGTCCCCCTCCCTTATTGTTTTTCTTGTTGTTGAGGATCGAATGAAATTGACGCGGTGCCATTGCACCGCGCGTGATTGAGCGGTAAGGATGCACGACATCGTCACGCCGCTCGGGATCGAGCATCAAGAATGTGCGACGTCGTCACGCCGTGCATTCAAATTTTAAACTCTCGTGCGTGGGTATTTAATTGCAAGGTGTTCGTATATTTTCTTTTGGATAATTTATACACTCGTCAATGATTAAAATCATGTTTTTTTATTTTCCAATTGATAACACCTAACGCGGAGGATGCGGGCCGAACAAACACGGCCCGACAACCCTCCGCAGCTTGTTAATCGATGTGCGGATCAACGGACGATGATGAAGTAGACCGCTATGGCGTTTTAATCCCCTCGCATTGAAGGTCTGGTCCCAGGAGGACCGTTGGCAAAGACGGCAGGAGAAACGGACCATCGAAGCGCGTCCGGTGGTCCTTGGAAGGCGGTGGCGGCGCGCCACGCCGGCGCGGTGGCAACGACGACCGGCGGCGGCGGCAGTTCGCCGCCGGCTTCAATTAGCAGCGAGGGGTGGGGGGGGGGGACTGTGCACCCAGCCCACGACTTTTGCGTGGCCACGCTGGCCGAGCCGCAGCCACGCTGGCTGAGCCGTGGCCAGACGGTCGGGCCGACCCAGGGGGGGTCGGGCCGGGTCGGTCCGGGCCCAGACCCCCCGTTTTCGGACCCCTCACGATCATTCGCCCATATCTTTAGCTTTAGACCTCTGATCGACGCACCGTCAGTGGCGATGCGATCCTTGGATCGAGACGGTCGTTTCGGTATATCGCACTCAATGTTTCGGAACACATTGGGTTCAGCCGGGTTGGTTCGGATACGAAACCAACCGGGCCCTCGGAGCGGAAACACTTATATCTTGAGCTCAGGACGTCTGATTGATGTGTCGTCGACTTTTATGGATTCCTCTAAGTGAGAAGGATCTTTTGGCTTACTCCTCTTGAGGTTTGGATGCCGTTTGAGTGCAGTCGGGTTGGTTCGCTCATGAAACCAACCGGGCCCCTAGAATGAAAACGCCAATAACTCACAGACCGGGTGTCCGATTGACGCACCGTCTTTATCATTGAATTCCTCTAAGTGAGACGGATCTTTTGGCTTACTCCTCTAGAGGTTTGGATGTCGTCGGAGTGTGGTCGGGTTGGTTCGCTCACGAAACCATCCGGACCCCTGGAACGAAAAAGCCAATAACTCACAGACCGGGTGTCTGATTGACACGTCGTCTATCTTGTTGAATTCCTTTTGATGAGATGGAACTTTTGGCATATTTTTCCCGAGTTTTGGATGCTGTTGGATAGTGGCCGGGTAGGATTGTACCCGAAATCCAACCGGGCCCTTGGAACGGAAAAGATGATATCTTTCAGACCAGACGTCCGTTTGACGAACCGTCAGCGGCGTTGGTGATCACGTTGAGAAACAGTCCCTATGAGTATACCCTATGAGAGTTCGGGGTACAGTTGAGATACAGCCGGATTGGATCGCACACGAAACCAACTGGGCCCTGGGGACAAAAAAGGTTAATAACTCACAGACCGGGCGTCCAATTGACGCGCCGTCTATTGCGTTGAGACCCCTATGATGAGGCGGTCCTTTTTTATAATTGGAGTATCGGCCTATATCTCGTGGAGCGGACCCTCCCAGAGACGAGCGCGTGGAGTACAGAGACCGTGTAGCCGACTAAGACCTGACGACTGCTTGACCAACTCGACTTGGAGTGAGTCGACTAGCCCTGTTGACGGAGCACTACTTTGTGAGGTGCAGACCCATGGCAGACAGAGCACTACCTGTGTGACAGTGCAGACCCGTGGTACTCGTCCGGAGAGTACCTCATCAGGCTACTAGGGGGTGTGCACTACTGTGTTTGGGTGACATACCCCGGTGGGAAGCACTATTGTGTTTGGGTGGCTGACCCGCGGTACTCGATAGGAGGAGTACCTCAGCAGTCTTTGGTTAGTGAGCGGTACCTCGGAGTCGTGACAGGACCACTGTACACTCCAGAGACGGGGCTCTTCAGCAGTTACGGTTTAGATAATGAAAATCCTGGTTTGAGGTGAGACTTTTGACCTTTTTGTTTACCTCATGATTGATATGGGTCACTTGATAACTTAGGTATATGTATGGGCATATACCTGGGTAGTGGTTATCCGTTGATTTCATGATCTTAATGTTTTCCTCATGATTGAGATGGTTTACTTGATAACTTAGGTATATGCATGGTCATATACCTATGTAGAGGTTATCTGTTGAGATCTTCTTTGTGGTTATCCTTCTTGGTTTTTAGTGAGACCTTGAGGGCCTCGGGGTCCCTACTGATTATCTTTATTCTCACCCCTGCACGGGTTATGCCTGCACCTCGTTGTGTTGGTTGCAGACGACGGGCAGTGCTAACGAAGGCCGAGTGTTCGAGGATTGGACGGTACCAGGAGGTGGACTACATGACGAGTCAGTCCACGGAGGTGGACTACATGAAGAGTCAGTATCCGGAGGTGGACTTCGTGACGAGACGACACATGGAGGAGGTTGAAGGGTGAGAGCGTTGTGTAGGTTATCTGTACCTACCCTTCAGGTAGGATCCGTGGTGGACGATCCAGGAGCTGCGCCATCCATACCTACCCTTCAGGTAGGATCTGAGGAGGACGACCCAGGAGCCGCTTTCGTCCTTCCAGCTGTTGTCTTTTTCTGTTGTACTTTGTTCATTTGTAGTTGTACATTCATTTGGGTTTGTATTCTGGCCCATTTACCTTTCAGCAATTCTCTTGGTACTTAGTGTTTTACTTCCTCTTGTACTCTGTGGTGTTTTGTTTAATTTTATAAAGGAAATTCCTTCCCAGTTATCGGGATATACGACTTTGGTGCTAGTCGCCAGCCCCTGGCCTATGGAAGGCAGTCTTAGGGTAGTCACGACAGGGGCCCCGAGGACGGGTCGTGACAAATTGGTATCAGAGGAGTCGGTTCTACCGCAGAACTTATAACTCTGATATTTTCTTTCTGTGAAGCAATAGTGTTAAGGGTACCGAGTGTGGTCTTCAGTTCTGGGAGTCCAGTGTTGGTGCGGGCAGCCGACGTATCCATACACCAGGACCCTGACAACTGAATTCCGACTTTGTGCACGAAAACATTGATTGTGTGTGTGTTTCTAGAAGTTTTATTTAAATATCAGCTCAAACCAGGTCAGCTCACCAGGTATAATCGTTTGATAGTGTCACGATGTTCCTTTCTGGATGCCTTTTCAGAGATGACCAGCTAGAGCCCAAAGGGATGTGCGTACTGACATCCTGTCCAGCGATGAGGCTTCAGTACAAGGACCTCTTGCAGTTGAGGCACCAGCAGAGGCACCAGCGGTACTACCTTACATTGGACCACTGATGCCACCAGCCCCAACAGTAGGTGATGCATGCCACTTGAGCGCGCTGCATGAGTTCTAGCGCCAGAGACCACCTAGGTTCCGGGGAGAGACGGACCCGCAGGTGGCCGAGGATTGGCTGGAGGCTGTGGTGAGAGTCTACAGGCTAGTGGGGATGCCGACAGACTTCATGGTGATCTTTGATGCCAGCCTTCTTCAGGCAGCAGCAGGAAGGTGGTGGAGCCACTTGTTCCAGTTTTGCAATGGGATGACCTTCACATGGGAAGACTTCGAGACCTTCTTCAGGGTGGATTTTGTGCCAGTAGCTCTACACCCTGAGCGTGTTCAAGAGCTGCTGCCTTTGCCGCGTGTTTTTCGATTGGTATATGAGTAATCTGTGGGAAATAGACAGATTATGCATAGGTCCAAGAGGCCCAGATCCAGCCGTATGAGGAGCAGGATGTGTTATGAATGTAGTGGAAAGGTTCACCTGGCACGTGACTGTCTGACTCCTCGTACAGTTGATCAGCAAGCTTTGGAGGAGCCACCGAGGGAGAAGAAGCGATGGGTGCTTGAGCAACAGCCGAGCAGTGGACAAGGCAGTAGAGCTCCGGGAGCAGGTGGATAGGATCAGAACTAGTGGATACTTCCCTTGTACTTCTAGTTCCATTTTTCTGTTGTATTCGTGTCTTTGTACTATGAGATGAAATAATAAAAAAGAGACTTATCTTTGTTTTCTTTCCTGTCCTTTTGTTTGGTTGATACTGAGTGGTCCCGGTTAAAACTGTTGACTTGACCCTCACTTTCAAGATTTCTACTGGAGTAGAACCAGTGACCTCACACTGATGCCGACAATGTGACTCGACCCTTGGAGGTGAGAGTGAAAGTTGGATCTCTTGGTAGTTACGTCGAGGCCTAATGACGTCATCCATGGAATGAATACATCATTCATGTCAGGATTGACTGTATTAGGCAATGGGCGTGGTTCAACCAGGGGATGATACTGAGTTTCTCTTTTCGGCAAAGGAGAAATTTTTAGCAGCTCTTTAAGATCGTAGGCAAAGAAGGTGCAGATCATCCAGGAGCGGATGAAGACTGCACAGTGCCGTAAGAAATAGGAAACTGGCACCATTCTTGGAGACTCGGGCATGTTAAATGTTTCCATAAGAGGAAGCTTAAATGAGAGATGAGTCTGCGAAGCAGCAGATGTGGATGCAGAGCTAGGAGATCAGCATGAGGTGGTGTACATATTAACATGCTACAACCACCCGCCTTAGTTATCCCCGCCAGGCTCAGGGAGCTGGAGGGCGGAGGAAGAGTACGGCTGCATGCGGTCAAGGAGTGTGACCCAATGGCTCTAAAAATGATTCAAGGGATAGTCTGTGTCCACTACTAGCTGCTGTAGTAACAAACATCGATATTAATCATTCCTCGCTTTCACAAATCTTGTCCCAGACCTAGAGTTTCTGGTAAGCTGTGGACTTGACCCTCATGTCTGGAGATACCTTGGGAGGAGACTCGATAATCACACTTACGCCAACGGTGTGGTCAGACCCTCGAGGCAAGAGTTTCGGTTGGAATCTCTTAGTGGAAGCGTCGAGGCCTTACGACGTTGGTTTGAGTATGGACTGGGCAATCACAGTTCATACACAAATTGACGGTATTAGGAAAAAATGTTGTGGTTTAACTACGACATTGGGATGGGTTTTCCTTGGTCGGTGAAATGGAAACCCCAGGCAGCATAGGATAACTCATTCATAGGAGGGTGAGACCGATCATTCTTGATTCAGTCAACCTTACCCTCGTGGTAACAGTCGTTTTATGTTTCTGTTCTAAACAGAAGTTGGAGACCTCTGAGTTCGAGAATGACAATCACGTCCATATACGGGTCTCACCTCGACGAGGTTTACAGAGATGTGGCCAAGGTGGAAAGTTATCTCCGAGGTTCAACGGACCTTTCTAGGTCCTCAGCTGGGTAGGTGTGGTGGTTTACGGCTTGACCCATCCACCTCAGTTGCACCAGGTGCACGAAGACTTCCACGTATCTCTACTGAGGAGATACGTGCTCGACCCTTCGCATATCATCGACCATGAGGAGCTGGACGATGGTGATGGGGTGTCTTTCACGGAGGTTCCAGTGGGGATCGAGGATCGACAAGAGCGGATCCTACAAGGACGATCGATTCTTCGGGTGCACTTTCTCTGGCAGTTCGGGAACCTCCGGGTGAGCACATGGGAGCGGAAGGCTCAGATACATGCTCTGTACGGCTTTTGTGATCCTAGTTTGTGTTAAAGCTTTACAAGGACGTAAAGCCCTGAGGTGGGAGTAATGTAAAGACCCGGAAATTTCAAGGGAATTTTTTTCTAAATTATCTTTGGGATTTTACAAGAACACATTTTCTGACGGCGACTAATTCCGAGGCCCGGTGTTCCCAGAATCATTTTTCGAAGTTTAGCTCGGGTACGTTCAGTGAACGAACGAGCGAGAATTTCTAACTTTTGAACTGGTGCTGGGAATCAAATTTCGAGGGCGCCGATGAAATCGCAGTGCCGGTTTTGGCTTATGGAGACCTTTTCTGAAGTTGCGTTTTATGCGGGTTGAGAGTTAATTTTTTTGGGGGGAATTAGAAGACGTTAAATAAAATTGTGGAACTCAATTTTATTTTATCAATGTTAGTTATTTCCTCCCAAGGGGAGTTAGATGTGGGGCCCACACCCAGATAACCGCCCATGAGAGGATATTAGTGGAGTGGGGCCCACACGTGCCCTAAACTTTTCATCTCCCCATAACTCCCTTGAACTCCCCCTTTAACACCTTTTTCATTAAGATTGTTAACTCTCCCCTTAATTAATTTGTGAACCTCTCCATCTCCCATCCATTTATGTTGCCAAAACTAATGCCATAATTAATTCAATTTAAATTTTTAATTAATTTGAAAATTCATGGCAATGTTACATAATGGGAGGGCCTTATTATTATTTTTTGGTTGGCAAATATTTTGGGTGGGGAAAACCTTTGGAGAATTTGGAGGAGAGTTCTTCTTACGACGAAGAACACCATCCTTCCACGAAGAACGACGACGTGCCTTCCTTCCTCTTCACCGCAACACGTGAGGAGACACCGCTTCCTCCTCAGACGCACCCCGACGTCGTCTTCAAATCCTCTTTCCGCGACTCCACTCTTGAAACTGAGGTAGGGGGTTTACGTGTTTTTACTTACGTGATTCTCTTACGTCTTTTATCCGCAATAATTGGACCACATGATATCAGTTAACGGGAGGAGGCTGGACCGCACAAACATGGCCGTCCCCCTCCCTTATTGTTTTTCTTGTTGTTGAGGATCGAATGAAATTGATGCGGTGCCGTCAAACCATGCGGGATCGAGCGGCAAGGATGCACGACATCGTCACGCCGCGCGGGATCGAACTGCAAGAATGCGTGACGTCGTCATGCCGCGCATTCAAATTTTAAACTCTCGTGCGTGGGTATTTTATTGCAAGGTGTTCATATATTTTCTTTTGGATAATTTATACCCTCTTCAATGATTAAAATAATGCGTTTATTATTTTCCAATTGATAACACCTAACGCGGAGGACGCTGGCCGAACAAACACGGCCCGACAACCCTCCGCGGCTTGTTAATCGATGTGTGCATCAACGAACAACGACGAATCAGACCGCTATAGAGTTTGAATCCCTTCGCAGCGAAGGTATGGTCCCAGGAGGACCGTTGGCGAAGACGACAGGAGAAACAGACCACCGAAGCGCGTCCTGTGGTCCGCGGAAGGCGGTGGCGCGCCGCCAGAAGGTTGGCGGCGGCAGTTCGCCGCCGGCTTCAATTAGCGACGAGGGGGGGGGGGACTGCGCACCCCGCCCGAGGCTTCCGCTCGTCCACGCAGGCCGAGCTGCGGCGGGCCGGTCGGGCCGGGTCGGTCCGGTCCCAGACCCCCCGTTTTTGGACCCCTCACGGCCTTTCACCCATTTCTTGAGTTGTAGACCTCCGATAGATGCACCGTCAGCGGTGATGTGATCCTTGGATCGAGACAGTTGTTTCAGTATATCGCACTCAATGTTTCGGAACACTTTGGGTTCGGCCGGGTTGGTTCGGATATGAAACCAACCGGGCCCTCAGAGCGGAGACACTTATATCTTGAGCTCCGGACATTCGATTGACGTGCCGTCGACTTTGATGGATTCCTCTAAGTGAGACGGATCTTTTGGATTACTCCGCTCGAGGTTTGGATGCCGTTGGAGTGCAATCGGGTTGGTTCGCTCGCGAAACCAACCGGGCCCCTAGAATGAAAAATCCAATAACTCACAGACCGGGCGTCCGATTGATTCACCGTCTATCTCGTTGAATTCCTCTAAGTGAGACGGATCTTTTGGCTTATTCCGCTCGATGTTTGGATGTCGTCGGAGTGTGGTCGGGTTGGTTCGCTCACGAAACCAACCTGGCCCCTTGAACAAAAAAGCCAATAACTCACAGACCGGGCGTCCAATTGACACGACGTCTGTCTCGTTGAATTCCTATTGATGATACGGAACTTTTGGAATACTTCGCCCGAGTTTTGGATGCTGTTGGATAGTGTCCGGGTAGGATTGTACCCGAAATCCAACCGGGCCCTTGGAACGGAAAAACTGATATCTTTCAGACCGGACGTCCGTTTGACGAACCGTCAGTGGCGTTGGTGATCACGTTGAGAAAAGGTCCCTATGAGTATACCCTATGATAGTTTGGGGTACAATTGAGATACGGCCGGATTGGTTTGCACACAAAACCAACTGGGCCCCGGGGATAAAAAGGCTAGTAACTCATAGACAGGGCGTCCGATTGACGCGCCGTCTACTGCGTTGAGACCCTTATGATGAGGTTGTACTTTGTTATACTTGGAGTATCGACCTGTAGCTCATGGAGCGGACCCTCCCAGAGACGAGCGTGCAGAGTATGGAGACCGTGTAGCTGACTGAGACCTGACGACTGCTTGACCGACTCGACTTGGAGTGAGTCGACTAGCCTAGTGGATGGAACACTACATTGTGAGGTGCAGACCCATGACAGACGGTGCACTACCTTTGTGACAGTGCAGACCCGCGGTACTCGTCCGGAGAGTACCTCAGCAGGCTACTAGGGGGTGTGCACTACTGTGTTTGGGTGACATACCCCGACGGGAAGCACTACTGTGTTTGGGTGGCTGACCCGCGGTACTCGATAGGAGGAGTACCTCAGCAGTCTTAGGTTAGTGAGAAGTACCTCAGAGTCATGACAGGACCATTGTACACTCCAGAGACGCGGCTCTTCAGCAGTTACGGTTTCGATAATGAAAATCCTGGTTTGAGCTGAGACTTTTGACCTTTGTGTTTACCTCATGATTGAGATGAGTCACTTGATAACTTAGGTATATGTATGGGCATATACCTGGGTAGTGGTTATCCGTTGATTTCCTGATCATGGTGTTTTCCTCATGATTGAGATGAGTTACTTGATAACTTAGGTATATGCATGGGCATATACCTAAGTAGAGGTTATCTGTTGAGATCTTCTTTGTGGTTATCCTTGTTGGTTTTTAGTGAGACCCTGAGGGTCTTGGGGTCCCTACCGAGTATCGTTATACTCACCCCTGCACGGGCTATGCCCACACCCCGTTGTGTTGGTTGCAGACGACAGGAAGTGCTGACGGAGGCCGAGTGTTCGAGGATTGGACGGTACCCGGAGGTGGACTACACGACGAGTCAATACCCGGAGGTGGACTACCCGACGAGTCAGTATCTAGAGGTGGGCTTCGCGACGAGACGACACATGGAGGAGGTTGACGGGCGAGTGCATTGTGGAGGCTATCTGTACCTACCCTTCAGGTAGGATCCATGGTGGATGATCCAGGAGCTACGCCATTTGTACCTACCCTTCAGGTAGGATCTGAGGAGGAAGACCCAGGAGCCGCTTCCATCCTTCCAGCTGTTGCCTTTTTCAGTTGTAATTTGTTCAGTTGTAGTTGTACTTTCATTTGGGTTTGTATTCTGGCCCATTTACCTTTCATCACTTCTCTTTGTACTTAGTGTTTTACTTTTGCTTGTACTCTGTGGTGTTTTGTTTAGTTTTATAAAGGAAATGCCTTCCCAGTTATTGGGATATACGCCTTTGGTGCTAGTCTCCAGCCCCTGGCCTATGGAAGGCGGGCTTGGGGTAGTCACGACACTGTCCCCGAGGACGGGTCGTGACAGACCCTCCATTAAAACCATATAAGATTTCTTTTGAAAACATTTTTATGATATATGGGTATCGATGATAAGTATGTCCCGGAAAATACTTACACATGAACAATCTTAGATAACAACGAGATTGAGGAAATAACACTTACCTTGCACTTTCCTTTGGTCGAGGGTACATTTAACCTCTTGTATAATGACCATTTTATTTTATTAGATTATAAAAAAACCATATTCATATTTATTATATCATACATGATTCATTTATGACTTTATACTACCCATTTAATAATTATTTCCATGTTAAATTAACATTTCAGGTAATAATCGCTTTCTTTATCGTATGTATATTAACTTTTTATTCTTGATCAAATCATTTAGATCATGATTTAAATAAATACAGAATATAAAACATGATTTATATATAATATATATTTCGAATATAAATATGTATAATAGATAAATATATGAAATTCAAAACACCGTGTATGGATACGGTAGTCCGTACATACGCATAAATGTTGTTTCTATTTTCAAATCGTATTGAATGGAAGTAAGTGAATGAGAAGAATGTAAATACACACACACACACACACACACATATATATATATATATATTTCCAGTATCATTATTATTTCATATATTATATACTTATTAATAATATAAATTTTTATTATAATCGTTGAATGGTGAACGTGGAAATGAATCTCGTCGCGTCTTGGAGATGGTAATCCGTACGTACTCACAAGCGAGAATATCATTAATTTGATAATAAAATCATATATAATTGGATGGTATATCATATATAAAGAATCATTATCATGTTATATTTATTATTTACATCAGTTATACTCATTATTATACCCATCCAAATGATGAATTGTTTGAATAACAAACATCACCACAACGTGGAGACAGTAAAACGTACGTACGCACGTATGGTTTCTTTGTTATTTATATGATGTATAGAAAAATGAATATGGTTGTACCATTTTTATAATAACATCACAGTATATAGAAGATAATGGAGTTATTATTTTAGAATGGAAACAACAAATAAAGAGTACGTAGAAGAAGAAAAGAACTTGAAAGAGGGTGGTGAAATCATTACCTCTTCTTCGGGTTCTTCCTATTGATTTGATCAAAAGGGCTCCGTAGGATGGATTTATAATCCAAATAAGTCCACTAGGTAGAAGTGAGGGAAGTTGGGAGGATATTTGGGTAGGTTTTGGCCGAGAAAAATGGATTTGTAGGTGTGATTTTGAGAGAAGGGGAAGTGCCTTTTTATAAGAGGGGTGAGGGTCACATTAGGAAATGATTAAAGTATTAATTTATTATACAATAATATTCGGTTTATAATGGCTCTAAATGAATATATTTCTAGACTTAGGTGGTTATGGGTCGAATTAATCTCAACCAATAGGTTTTAGACAAGTTTGGATTACCATTTTAACCCTATCTATTAGATTTAACTCTTAGTTAAATAGTTTGTCATTTACCATGTCTCTTTGTATTATTATACTACATGGTTTATAAACATAAAATAAACTTCTAAAAGAACCCCAACTGGTTAATTAATGATACATATATCATTATGTAAGTATTGTGGTAGAACCATTGATTTTTTGGACTATTATATAATTTAATATTATAATATATGTTTTAAAAACACATTTATGTCAATTTTGACACTATTTAGTATTTTTTTTAAAATCATCACAACTTGATTACTTCGAAAACGATACACTGAATCAATCCTAACATGTAATATTCAGCTAGAAAATTCGTGGAAGTAATAAAAACTTTGATATTATATTTATTCTTATATTTATAATATAATTTATTTGATTCATTCATTAATAAAGTAATTATTGCATCATCATTGTGTCTTAAATAAATTACATTATTTAATGTCTAAAAATAATTAATAAAATACCATTATGTATTAAATATTTTTATCTTTTTAATTAATAATTATAGTCAAATTTATCTTATGTATAACCCTATATTAACAATTATTTAGTTATGAAAACTTGAATTTAACACTTTTAACTCTACTTCAAATTAAATAATAATAAATGTCTTAATCTAATCCAAGTGGACCTAAATGATAATATATTCTTCCTAAGGTTGTTTTTGGTCGAATTACACTTATCCAATAGAATTATGACAAGTGTTATGGTAATTATAATATCATTTGTACCCTTAATTACCCTTTTTACCTTTAACTGTGGTAAATAAAAATCAAAAGTTACTATTCACTAAAAACTATTTTCATGTTATTGAACCATATTTTACTTACTGAGGTTAACCGTGTTCCTTATATTTTTGAAATTAGACTCACAGAAGCGGTAAAATTATGTTTTATGCAAATTTTCAAATGCTCCTAGAAGGTTGGTAAAAGACAGTAAAAAGATCAATAAAATTTTATATATTTAATTTTATTATAAAAATTACTCCAACGAATTACATTGAACTAATATTTTTATTATGTATCTATTTTGAAATAAAATAAATTTAAATAAATTAAATAATTATTTAAATAAAAAGTCGATTTTTAACAATAACGCGGTGTTTTCACTATTCATAAAAAATTGATAGTTTTCAGAAAAATACCAAATATTCACCCTAAGCTATTTTTGATATTCAATATTCAAAAAATGAAGTCTATTTTATCAAATTAAAAATATAGAAGTTACATTAATTAATTTAAAATAAATTCTCGTTGTCAAAACAAAAAGCGTGTTTTTATGAAATAATAACTATCAAAAGATTGACACTTGTTTATGTCCAGTTTAAATGTGAAATTACACCCAATAACCAAAATTGGATTATATTGTATGAATATAATCTAATTATACTTTATAACCACTCAATTTTATAATTTACCACTATAAATTATTTTTATTAAAAAAGTTGTTTTTAGTTAAAATTTAGTATTTGGTATTATTCACCCAAATATGAAAGTTATGAAAAAAACACCAAAAATTTATCGAAACTAAATTTTTGTGTCTTGAATCTAAAGAAAATTTTATTTTGTCAAAATGAATATATGAAAGTTTCAAATATTGGAGGTATAAAGGGTTCATCAATAAAAGGCGGTAAAAATTGCATTTTTGAAAAATACTTCTTTTATCTGAAAAAAATGAATTTGTTCTTATGTTATGTCTAAGAAATTCATAATATGGATTATAAAATAATAAGTATTATTTAAAATTAAAAATTTAGTTAACACTATTCATAACTGCTTTTTTAACGGCTAGTTTGGTAAGTTGTGGTGCGTTTGAACTCAGTGTTGCGTGTAGTGCAAGTTATTGAATTTTTTTGAAAAAAATAACGTTCTATAAAATCTTGGGGTGTTACAGATACCATGGATCCTCTCTAGTAATTTTAGAATGTCCAACCCTAATACCTCAAAGGTCCCAATAGACCATGGATAATGCTTACACATTCTAACAAACCTCTTCTACCCTCGTCTAGGGGAGAACATTTAGAACAGATGGTTTCTTATGTCACCCTCTATGGGCCTCCATTATCAATAACCATAATAAATATTCAAGTCCATAGCTAACTTCATCCTCCCAAAAACAAGATGAACCTTCTCAATCATGATCTATACCACAGAAATACCATGAACGAATACCACCCCAACCTCCATTCATTATAATGAAGAACAACATGACCACCCATAAAAGAATCCAATTGATTCTTGTTATTGGAAGAGTGATAATAGTTATCATATGAAAATTAAACAAATGGTAAGTGTTGTGGAAATGATCTTATAAAGTATAATATACACACCGAGAAAATTACATATAGTTTCATGATTTTCTAATATGTCTACCCCTTTCATAAGAGGTTGGAAAGTAGTGTTAAGGTTAAATAGAGTGCCAAAAGCATATTGTTATCCACCCCAGACTTGCAAGGTAATTTTTCATGATAGTATGAGACTATTGAAAGTTATAATCCTTGAAACCACACAACCTCATCCATGATCCTACTAGGTAATGCATCCATAGTGAACAACAACCTGATCACTATGAAGTGGTCCGATTTAATAACTCAAGCAATGATTACCTTGATGTCATCACAACAAATTTATTATTTGGGTAACCCTATGATTAAATCCAACAAGATATCATCCCATTTCCACTTAGGAACATCAAAAGGATGTAAAAAACCACCCAGAACATGATTCTAATCCTTTAAAAAATGGAAAACCAAACACCTCTCTGCAAACTAAGACACTTCCCCTTTCATCTAGTTCCACCAAAACTACATCCTCAATTCATGGTATATCTTGGATACTCGTGGGTGTACCACCAAAGTTGATCTATGAAAATCATGAAGGAAATACTTGTGAATTAAATCCAAAAAAAATATCCTCACTTTTTACAACATCTAGTTTAGACCGTCCTATGACCATCCCTCTATAGTGTCACTATTTCCAACACTATAATGCATCTCCTCTTCCTCTAAGTCTCACCATGGAGACATAACCAAATATTTAATTATAGAATAATACACTATCATAATAAATAAAACATTATCATCAACCATCCTTTGATCCAAGCATAGGGTTTCCAACTCCTCCATCGCTCTACAAGAATCTCTATACACTAGAAAAATATCCTTCCACGAGTTCTTGCTAAATGAATTAGCCAAAAATTTTCCCATTTGTTAAGGTGTAGGATATATAAAAATAATAATCTTAAAGAAAATTAAACCACCTCTATTATTGTAGATTCATATCACACAGATAAAATATATACCTCAATATATCATTATCTGTAAAGACCACCAAACACCCCCAATGATATAATTACACCACAACATCAGCGTAAAAAAGTAATACTATCTATCTATTAGGATAAGCATAGTAATTCTCATAAGGAAGTAACTTACTAGACCCATAAGAGATTACCACTCACTACTACATCAACAGACATCTAGATTCTAGATGGGAAGAATCACAAAATAGCTCAAATATCTCCCCTACATTGGAAACTAAAGTACTAGGGCACTGAAAAATTTCCCTTTAGGTAACTAAATACTACCTCACATTGTCCACTCCCTAAAAAATCCTGGTCCTTTGTAAATATTATGAATGTGGTTGAAACTTGATAAAAATCATGCATAAACCTCAAATAATAGTATTCAAGTGAAGGGATACTACATACATATACCACATTCATAGTTTCTACCCATGAAAAAATCTCCTCAACCTTTGACTAGTCCACTACAGCAACCCAATGAGACACCACAAGCCCACATAAAGGATCTTATTATGTCTGAAACCTAAACATGGAAACAATTCTATACAGTTGGTGGAGTCGATGAACCTGCATGGAAACATGGAGATGATTGACATGCTCCTCCTCTGAGCTTGTGTAGATCAATATGGTGTTGATGAAAAAAACTATTAACTAGTCTTGGAATTAATGGAACATGGAGTTCATGATCCCATTGAACACATCTGGTGTATTCACGACACAAGAAAATATAAATACAAACTCAAAATTTCCATACCTATATCATAAATAAGTCCTCATGATATCATCATATTTCACCATCAACTAGTGATACACAGACAATGGATTGATCTTAGAAAACCAACTGGACTATCCCAACAAGTGGTAAAGATCAGTTATCCTTGGAAAATTCTAACTATTCTTAACAGTTAATTATTCCAATCTTCGGTAGTCTATACACAACCTTATACTTAAATCCAACTTCGAAAACAACACTTCAGAAACACATGATGACAAAATGGGAAAGATAAAACAACTCTTCATTATATCATTTATCTAAATAATCATCTCCCTCAACTTAGAAGATTACATCTGATAAAGAGAAAAAATAATTAGAGATGTACCAAGATTTATTTAAATCACAAAATCAACATCACATTGAGGTGGTATAATAAAAACCACCACTAAAAAACCTCCAAAAACTCTCCAGCAACACTAGGAACCTCCATCACCCCAGTATACACGAACTTCACATACAACTCTCTCGTCAATGAAATAAGGGGATCCAAACATATACTTCTAACCTGACATCCCAACAATCAAATGAAAACCACATATTGACTATCCAAATATATGAAAATAATCTCCTATGAAATCATTCGGTAATTTTATGCACATAATACAACCTATTGATGTTGAGGATGACATTGTATGACTACATCTAAAGTTATACATGTTATATATATAACCGATGTTTCTTGATAATTAGTATGAAAACCAAACACACATTAAACATGATGTTCTATGTAACACCCCAAGATTCAAAGGTACACTTATTTTTAAATAATTCAATGTCTTGCATTATATGCAACCCTGAGTTCAAACACACCACAACCTATTAATGCATCCTTTTTAAAAATAGTTATGAATAGTATAAACCACATTTTGAAATTTTATAAATATTTTTTTAAAAAAAAATATACGTAATTTTTGAATTAATAATATCAAAATTATATTAGGTTGAAAGTTTGGAATTTTTTTTGGAAAGTTTCAATTTTTTTATGAATAGTTGAAAATAATGCATTTTAATTCCAAATAGACAATTCAAATAATTTATTTAGGTAGAAATATTTCCTTTTTAATTTGTTTTAATGTACAATTGGAATAATATTTTATCATTTAATCTAATTAGGGCCATTGTATTTAATTTCACATTTAAATACTATATAAACACTTTCAATCTTTTGTTGGTTTTTACTTTTTAAAAACCCGCTTTCCGGTTTTGAAAACCTAAATTAATTTTAAATAAATTACTACAACTCCTGTGTTATGAATTTGGAAAAATAGATTCCTTATTTGGAATAATATGTTCCAAAATATGGAAATAGGTACCATTTATTTTTGGAGATTATGAATATTAACTTCAGTAATTATTTTTTTTCCCATGTTTAAAGGGTAAATCTGGTAAATAAGGGTAAAAATAATATTATTAATATATTAAACTACCCTAACACATGTCCTAATCCTATTTTATGAGATATTTATGAACATGGGTATACATAGGACAATTTTAGGACCCCATGGGACCACTTGGGTGTGATAATGACATTATAAAAGAATTAATTTAATGTAATGATATATATTACATAAACATGTATCTTTTAGTAAACCAATTTTTATATAGGATAATATGACTTAACAATTTGACCATAGCACTTAATTATAAATCTAATAATATTTCCTACATAATGGTATTTAACTTATAATATGTATACATTAAATAAATAAATTTATTTATGACACAATGATGATACAATAATTACATTATTATTGAATGATTCAAATAAATGAAATTATGAATATAAAAAATTTTAATTTTAATATTTTTATTCCATAAAAGAATGTATTGGATGATATTGACATATTATCTTTGATATAATTCCTTTTTTTAATTCATCATGTTTTTATGACTTAAAAAAATCAACACCGGAATATTTTCAAAATTGACATAACTGAATTTTTAAAACAGATACAATTTTCTTAAATGATATAATAGTCCTAAAAACTAATATTCAGAAAAATTAAAAATATAATGTTAATTATTTCATTAATAATCCAATTATGGTTCTATTTTCATTTTATAGTAACTAAATTGACTACATTCTATAAAATACCAGAAGACATGGTAAGACTTATGTTATTTAATTAAGGGTTAAGGATAATGGATAAGGTTATTTTTGTGACCTAAATATATATAATACCTATTGGATGAGATGATTTTATCCCATAGTCATATCATAATTGAAATATATCATATTGGAACTATTAGAATTCTAAAATCATTTTATAATAAAATAATATTTCATGATATTCCAAAAAACTGCCTCTCCTCCCTCTTATAAAAGGCCACCACCTCTATACACTTATTCAAAAATAGAAAGACCTTTCGATAATCCAACCCCTGACAAATTCTCCTCTGAAAATAACTCATATAATCCTATAGGCCACCCGTTTTGAATAATACAAACTAATGAATTCATTTTTTTTTCAAATTAAAAGGAGACACACGAAGAAGAGGTAATTGTTTATCCCTTCTTTCAAAGTTCTTTTCTTCTACTACTTTAACATACTAAGTTGTTACCATAATAAAATAAAAACTAAAAAATATATTATATTATGATTTGTTTATATAATTATAGGATAACAATATTCCTCCTTTTAGCCATCCAATAATAAATAATACAACAGTTTGTGCGTATATACAACTTACAGTCTCCACGCTATGGTTTAAACTATGTTTCACCTATAAATTAATTAGACATGTATAATGATGGAGAAAAATGAATTAAATAATAAGTATACCATGATATTTTTTATTTAAAATTAATATTCCATCAAAATACATACCATTAATAAATTATGGAAATGATATCGCCGCTCATGCGTACATACGGCTTACTATCTCCACGATGTGATGAGACTCATCTTCCACATTCACTATCCAAGAATAAATATATAGATATATGTTATGAATAATTATGAAATATATTAAAAAATAAATCTACTAGAATAATATATATATATATATATATGTATATACGTGTGTGTGTGTGTGTTTATGTATGTAAATGCAATTAACTTACATCATTTCAATACAATAAGAAAACTGAAACAACGTTCATACGGACCTATGACATACTATCTCCATTAATGGTGTATTCCTTGTAATATATCTATCTATTATATATAATTATATAATAAATATATATGATATAAAAATTGTATTATACATTTTTTAAGTAATTAAATCATGATCTACGTACATTATCAAGAATAAAATATCAAAACACTTAAGATAAACAAAGAAATTATTGCCCAAAATGTTGTATTAACTTGGATTTTTTTAAAAAAAGTATTATAAATTCATAAAATAATGATATATGATATCATAAATGTTATTATGGTTCCTAATATAAGTTAATAATAAGTTCTAAACCATCATACAAGAGTTTCAGACAAATATAGAGGGTATAGGAATTAAGGTAAGGGATTTCCTCTCAATTTCATTTCAATGAGGCATATTGTAATCTTATGCACCTATTTCATTTTAAACTGGTTATATTATTCCTTTTGAATTTTTATATCATGAATATCATTATTTAGTGATATTATATTATTCCCTTCATTGTAATTATTGATATATCCATATTAATCATTCAATATGGTTATTTGATAAGGAATATTATTTATTTTGGATATTTTATATGAGAAATACTTTGGACAGGCGATGACGAGTAGATCTCGGACATTATATAGCTTCATGATGAATCCACGGGTTCTCATGAGACTAATAATTTGGCCAAATGGTTTTATACCCTTAATTTGAAACCATTTTATTGAACAGTCTTGACCGTAATAGGTTTTTATGTGCCTGAGACATGGTGTCCTTAAATAAATTATTTCCCTTGTTTAATTTCAGTTATTATTTATCCATGAGATTTTGCATCGACAAATCTATAGAAGATGTTTATTCTCAGTTTATTTACTTTTGTCATATGTTACAAATTCTTATGTTCCATTTTATTTGTGTCTTATCTAGTTTTTTAAATGGAAAGCATTCACAGATATTTACCTTTCTATATAGATTGAATAATTGTTCCATTGAACTTACCCTTTTTGATCATTTTATCTCACCATTATTATGTTTATTTAACCATTTTATAAAGATGAGAAAATTGATTATGCTTTTATAGAAAGATTTTATTTTAGTTATTGTGTAGCATGCCTTATTTTATTTTCTCAATGTACTATGGCTATCATGTTTGTAATCTGGATTTACAGGACTGCTAAACTATACTATCCTTTCGGATTTTTTTCCTTTTAATAATTGCAATGAAATGTAATAATGGACTGGCTTTAAGTCATCTTAGGTTGGGGTTCTACAATAGATATCAAATAAATTTTCTCAATAACCATGTAAAATAGATTGAGAGAAGATAGATTAGGGAACATTCCCAAAGCCAGACTTTGGGTATTCACTTATGATAATTCACCCAAAATAAAAAACGTTTATGATTTACGAGGATTAAAATATTAATTTATGTTGAGTGTTTTTCCATATTTGAAAATCATAATTTTATGAGCTAATATTATATGTGTCATTATAAAGAAATGAAACCTGGAAGGAAGAATGGTATCAATACTCGAGGAAATTACAGGGGTTTCCCTGTAGAGGAAACCCATATAGTTCATATTGGAACGAAGAAAATAATGGTTATATTAGGGCAACTTAATCTGGTTACAACAAATAACCTTTACGGAATGGAACAACCCATTATGTAGAGGTAATCTCATATCATGGATCACTTTATGAAATAAAATACCCCATCATTTAGTTGGACTACTAATCCAACTATAAGTGTGATGTATATTAAGTATCTCGAAATGATATTTATGGCCTTGGGATGCAGTGAAATAGAAAGGTTAATTTTTTGGCTTATTATCTCAATGGTGACACTGATCAATGGTTAAAATTGATCCAAAATACTATGCATGAAGAAGAAATAGAACATATGGAATGGAGAACTTTTAAGGATACATTCTTTGGAAAATAGATTCCTCGTGATCAAAAAAATTGAGATGATGAGGATATTCCTTAGCTTAAAGTAAAAGGAAGAAAAAAGTGTTTCATATTATGAAGCTACCTTTACAAGGATATCGGGTTTTGTTGTGGATTATATATGAAAGATAGAGTGAACAATAAATCACTTATTTGATGGTCTTAATCCAAATCTCTAAAGGTCACTGGTCTCACAGAATTTTTCATCATATGATGAAATAGTTTTATGTTCCATCATGATAGAGAAGGAATTCTCAAGGATCCGTATTTTAAAAAGAAAAAAAAAGAATGAAGAGCCCATTTGAGAACCATTAAATTGGGAACTCATCAAAGAAGAGGAAGATGTTTGAATAATTTTTCATCACGTGAACACTTTGGGAAAAATCACCCTGGGAAATGGTTGAAGGGATTGGGAGTGTTTTATAGGTGTGGAGATAAGATACAATAGTCTAAATAATGAAAAGGGAAGAAATTAATCAATTATTTTCAATTCTATAATTTTAAAGAGATGGGTAACTATTCATATAAATGCCCCAAAAAACAAGGGAATCTACCAATGAAGAGGCCGAGGTGAGATAACCATGATTTTACGATCACAATTGCTGAGGTTTATGTTCCTAATAATGTGGTGGTAGTTTCTTTAATTATTTACTGAAATTTAGATAAATATTTATTTGATTATATATCAACACATTCCTTTATATCTTCCTAGATTTCTTTAAAAATTAGATATTTTGAATTCACCTTGACAAGGGAATTGTTAGTTAGAACTCCTAGTGGGAACCTTATCACAACAAATATGTCTTGAGCAGTTCCAATTATGGCATATAAACCTTCTCTTATTGTAAATTTTGTTACCATACCTATGGTTGATTTCGATATAATCATTGGTATATATTGTATTTCAAAATAAGATATGAAAATCTATTGCATGAGGACAGAAGTTGTGATTTTTGAAAAATATATAGAATCCATTATCTTTAGGGAAGAAACATCATCACCTAATTCATAAAACATCCACCTCAATAGCTTTACTAAATGAGATTATTGAGGAGGAAGATAAAACAACATCTAGGGATTAAGGAGGTAATCGTAAAATTGAGTACGTACATATTTTAATAGAATACAATGATGTTTTTTCCCTGGATTTACCAGGACAACCCCTAGAGAATGAAATTGAGTTTTGTATTGATTTAATCCTGATGTAGGGCCAATATCAAAAACTCCCTATATAATGGACAATGAGAATTAGTAGAGGTAAAAAACAACTTTAATAGTTGTGTCAAAAGGGATTTATCTACCATAGTGTTTCTCCATGGGGTTCCCCTTTTCTCTTTCTCTAGAATAAATTTGGATCCATGAGGCTGTTTATTGATTATAGGGAAATCAATGTGATTATAATAAAGAACAAGTATCCTCTACAACATATCGATGATTTATTTGATCAACTTCATGTAGCTCAATTATTTTCCAAGATTAATCTTCATTCTGGATATCAATAATTACGAGTGAATAAGGAAGACATTTTGAAGTTAGATTTTCGGACGAGGTATTGTCATTATGAACTTTGAATAATTCATTTTTTGGGTTAACAAATGAACCCTCAGTTTTTATGGATATCATGAATAGTGTATTCAAGCAATATCATGATGATTTTTTATGGTATTCATTTATGATAATCTGATATATTCTAAAATATTTGAAGGCCATGAGTATCACTTATGAATCATTCTTGATACAATCAGGAGAGAAGAATTATTTGGTAAATTTATCAAGTGTTAATTCTGGCAACACGAATTTCTTTCTTTGGATATATAGTCACCAAGGATGTAATTTCTGTTGATCCTTTAAAGAAAAATAAAATTAAATAATGGCTATAAACATCATGTATAACTGAGGAAAATCGTTTTATTTGTTTAGAAGGATACTATTGGAATTTCGTCCAGAATTTCGCCCTATTGGATAACACATTATCCAACCACACACATAAATGGGTTAAATTTTGTTTGGACAAAAGAGTAAGAGGAATGTTTTGATGAATTTAATAGAAGATTAGGAAATGATCCTATCTTCAATTTACTATCTGATAATGATGGGTTTGTTATTTATAGTGATGAATCAAGTAAATGACTTGGTTGTGTCGTTATGCAGAATGATATGGTTATTTCATTAGCATCAAGGAAATTAAAAACGCATGAACAAAACAATTAAAGTCATGGTCTTGAGTTAGCTACAGTAATCATTTATATGAATATATGGAGTCACTATCTCTACTACGAATAATGTGATATATATACTGATAGAAAGAGTTTACATACATTTTCTTAAAGAAAGAACTCAACATGTGACAAAGTGGATGGATTGAGATACTCAAAGATTATGATTTCATGATACCCTACCACCAAGGGAAGGAAAATAAGGTGTAGGATTCGTTGGTCAGAATGGACCATGGAGTTCTAAGCAAGATGAGAGTTAAATGCGATCCTATATTCATGGATCGGGTAAAGATGGATATGGGAATTATCATTGTCGGTGAAGCATCACTACATTTTCAAATAGTTTCCAAACCAACTTTACTATAAAGGATAAAATGTCCTCAGAATGATGACATGGAGTTTCAAAAAAAAATTAATGGCAGGAATGATGGGATATTGATTTATTTCATATTTGAAGATGAAATTTCTAAATTTTGGAAGAGGCTTTGTTTTACCGCTATAACTGATCTAAAAATGGAATTATTGGTTGATGATCATAGATCCGATTTCCCTATACACCCCGGTGGAACTTAGATATATATAGATTTGAAGGAACATTTTTGGTGGGACAACATTAAGAGATAGATTGCTGATTCTGTATCGAAATGTGTGGTTTTTCAATAGGTGAAGTCTAGAAGACAACATCCTAGATGATTCATGCAACCTCCTCCTATACCTATGTAGAAATGGGATGATCTTACGATGGAAATTTTCATGGGGCTACCAAATACTCCTAGAAGGAATGATGCGATATGGGTTATTGTTGATATTTGTACCATGTCAACACATTTTCTTTCTATAAGAGATTATCTAACACTAGAACATTTAGCAAGACTATATATTAATGATGTTGTAAGACTTCATGGTGTAACTCTATTGATTGTTTCTGATCATTACCCTTGTTTAACATAAAGATTCTAAAATATTATTCTGAATTCCCTAGATACGAAATATAATTTGAGAACTACATACCATCATCAAACTGTGGAACAATAATAATGAGTTATTAAATCTTTAGAAGACATGTTGAGATCCTTTTCACAAGACTTTCAAGGTATGGGAGATCAGTATTTACCTCTAGTAGAATTTTCCAATAACAATCACTTCCATTCAACTTATCCGGATGGAATCATATGAAGCGTTATATGGAAAGAGAATTCTTAAACCATATTTTTGGGATGATTTTGGTTAATTAAAACTTATAGGTCCAGAACATGTTTAAGAAATAGTAGATACGGTTAATATTATACAAACCCATATCAAAACTGCTCAATGTAGGCAAAATAGCTATGCCGATAACTAAAGGAAGGATTCAGAATTTCAAGTAGGTTATCATGTTTTCAGGAAGGTATCTCCATGGAAAGTTTTTATAATGTTCTGAAAAAAGGGAAACTGAAATATCGGGTACATTGGGCCTTTTGATTTTTTATAAATAATAGGAGTTGTATCCAACCATTTGGCAATGACGCCAAGTCTTTCAAAAGTTCATGATGTGTTCTCCATATCATTGATAATAAAATACATTCCAGAACCAATGCATATACATACCTATGAAGTAATATAACTGGAACCCTATCTCTCTTAGTTTTAAGGGCCTATAAGGATTATTGATTCTAAAGGACAAGTGTTGATAAATTGGAAAACGCTTATGGTAAAAGTTCATTGGAGAAACCATAAAATGGAAGGGGCGACATCAGAACCTTAAGAACATATGATGAAGAACTACCATAATCATTTAATGCCGTGTTTTTCAAGAAATATTGAGAAAAAAAACTATCTTAAGGAGGTAAAAATGTACCACCCCAAGACTCCATGGTACACTTCTTTTTAAATAATTCAATGGATTGCATTGTATGCAACTCCAATTTTGAGCACACTGTGACAAATCAAAGTAGCCCATTAAAAAAAGTTATGAATAATATTAACCAAATCTTGAATTTTAATAAAATTTATTTTAAAAAATAGATATCATTTTTCATTTTATAATATAAAAATTATCCTAGGGTATTTTTTTTGTAATATTCCAAAAATTATTAATTTTTGATGAATAGTGAAATATACATCATTTTAATTCAAAACTTCCTTTTCAACTAATTTATAAAAATAGTTAGATTGTCTTTTTTTAGGTTTTAATGTCTAATTGGATTAATATTTTATCATTTAATCTAATTAGGTTCATTGGAAGAAATTTCATATTTAAATTTTATATAAACACATGATAATCTTTTGATAGCTTTTACTTTATAAAAACCCGTTTTCTATTTTTGACAACGGAAAATAATTTTAATTAATTAATGAAACTTCTGTGTTTTGAATTTGGAAAAATAGATTCAATATTTGGAATAATATGTTCCAAATGGTGTGAATAGATACCTATTTTTATATATTATGAATAGTAACTTCAATAATTATTTTTATTTATTGTGGGTAAATGGTAAGTCTGGTAAATAAGGGTCAAAATTAGTATTATAATAATATTAAACTACCTTAAAAAATATCGTAAACCAATTTTATTTGATATTTCCGACCAGTTATATCCTTATGAGGATTTTAGGACCCCATGGGACCACTTGGGTGTGATAATTACATGTTATAAGAATTAATTTAATGTAATGATAAATATAACATAAACATGTATCTCTTACTTAAAAAAATTAACATAGGGTTATTTGAATGAAATCATTGACTATAAATAGTCACTATAAATATAATAATATTTCATATATCATAGTATTTAATTTATTATTTTTATTCAATAAATAATTTATTTTATTTATTATACAATGATGATGCAGTGATTACATTACTAATGAGTGATTCTAATAAATGAAATTATAAGTATTAAAATAAATGTAATTTGAATATTTTGATGCCATACACGAATTTTATGGATTATATTGAAGTATTATATTTTTTTTAATGTCTTTGGTTCGATGTAATCATGTTTTTATGACTTTAACAAAAATCAATTCCTAAATATTGTCAAAATTTTCATAAATGAGTTTTTAAAAGAAACACTAATTTATTAAATGATATAATAGTCCTAAAAATATAATATTCATCCAAAGAATTATATAATTTTAAAAAGGTAATTAATGTTCCAATTTTTTTTCTCTTGGAGTTTTATATTAAATAATTAAACATATGGTATAAAATACAAGATGCCATGGTAAGAGTTGTGCTATTTCACTAAGGATTAATTTTAAAATATATGGTTAATTTTGTGACCTAAACATGTCTAATACCTATTGGTGGAGATTATTTCGACCCATTATAATATTATTCTCTAAATATATTAATTTTTAACTATTTATGTTTGAAAATATTTTTATAATAAAATAACATTTCAAGATATTCCTAAAGTTCCCCTCTTCCCTCTTATAAAATGCCACAACCTCTACCCACTTATTAACACCTAAAAATCCCTTTAGATTGGGAAAAACCTGACCAAATTTCCTCCAAACTTCTATAACTTCATCCTAGAGGCCAGCCTTTTTGATGAAATCCATATTAAGGAGTCGTTTTTTTAAGTTAAAATGATACACCCAAAGAAGAGGTAATTGTTTTATCCCTTCTTTCAAGGTTATTTTCTTATTCTACTTCCTATTAACAAGATGTTACCATAAAAAAATAAAAAATAAAGAATATAATATATTCTGATATGTTTTTATGGTTATGGGAAAACCATATTCCCTTTTTTCCAATCATATAAAAAACAATACCACCATGCGTGTGTACGTATGACTTACCGTCTCCACGCCGTCGTGTAAACTTTTTTCATCTATACATTATTTTGATGGGTTTAATGATGAATAAAAATGACATAAATAATAAACATACCATGATATCATTTATTTAAAATTCAAATTACATCCACATACATACCATTAAACCATTAAGGAAATGATATTGTCACTCACACATACGTACGACTTACCGTCTCCATGAAGCGATGAGACTAATCATCCACGTTCACCATTCAAGAATGATTATAGAAATATATATTATGAATAATTATGAAATATATGACATAATAAGGCTACTAGAATAATATATATATTTATATATGTATGTACATATATGTCATTCACTTACTACCGTTCAATATGATAAGAAAACCAAAATAGCATTAATGCGTTTGTACAAACTACCATCACCATGAAAGGTGTATTCCATGTAATATATATATATATATATATTATTAATATATATGATATATAAATCATATTATACATATTTTAAGTATTTAAATAATTATCTACGTAACATGATCATGAATAACATGTCAAAACACGTTTGATAAACAAAGAAATTATAACCTGAAATGTTACATTAACGTGGAATTGTTAATAAAAAGGTAATATATAGTCATAAAAGAATCTTATATGATATCATAAATATTAATATAATTCAAATATATGTTTATAATTTGTTTAAAATTATCATACATGTGATTTGAAAAAAAAAAGAGTATCAGACTTAAGGTAAAGGATTTTATCACAATTTAATTTCATTAAGGAATATTGTAATGTTAAGACCATAGTTCCTTTTATATGGTGTATATAATACCATTTGACTTTTTATATCATTAATCTCATTATTATCATGTTATTTTATTCTTTCTTTTATGGGAATCATTGATAGATCCATATTACTCATTCAATATGTTTATTTGATAGGGAAATTTATTTTTTTGGGTTATTCAATATGAGAAATACTTTGGACTGGAAATGATTGGTGGAGCCCAGACATTATATAGATCCTTGATGGGTAAATGGGTTCCCATGAGATGAATATGTGGGAAAAAATGGGTTTCTACCCATACTTTTAATCCTTCTTGTGAATGTTGTTGATGGAAATAGGTTTTCTTGTGCCTGAGAAATGACGTCCTTAAATAATGTATTTCCCTAATTTAATTTCAGTTATTATTTACCCATGAGATTCTTCATCGAAATATCTATGTAAGTCGTTCTTTATCAGTTTATTGATTTATGGAATCTTATTCAATTTATTACATGCCATATTATTTTTTCCTTCTCTACTTTTCTAAATGGAAATTGTTCTCATATATTTACATTTCCATATTGATTGATCATTGCTTCTATTGTACATATCCTTACTGAACTATTGAGATCTCCTTATTATGTTTCTACCCCCATGTTAGGAAGATCATAACTTTGATTAAATTTCAAGGATGCAATTTATATATGTTATTGTTTATCATGTCTTATTTTATTTTCCAAGGTACTATGTTTATCATGTATATAATCTAAATTCCCAATACTGCTAAACTGTACTATCCTTTGGGATTTTTTCCTTGTGATAATCCCAAAGAGATTTAATAATGCACTAGCTTCAGGTCATATATGGTCGGTATGTTACAATCTATCCTCTAAAAGAATAGTTAACAATAGGGTTAAGGGAATCAGCTCTATACCTATTCCCATAGCATAGACTAGAGTGAGTGAAACAAAGGAGTGTGAAACTTCTAAATTATATAAGCCATAATAATTGGTATATGATATGCTGATCATACCGTGATTGATATTTGGAACCTTGATCACGTATTCCTCCACTCTATGAAATTATCCACAAAATGATCCGCAAACTATTTTTCAATGGCCACCTCTATGACCACACTATGGTCAAGGTACCAAAACATAATATATATCATGAGGTCGTCCTCTAACTAATTTATCACCCCTATGAGGGGAAAAATTCTTTTTCACCTACTAATGAAAACATCTCACTGTAAACTATTATTGAGGATGGTGCTGAACATGGACACATCCACCAAACTGGGCTCTATGAACCAATAATAATTGTTTCTAGTGATGACCAAAAACCTTATATTGACACACTAGATAGAATAAGATAGGAAAAGAACAGAAAACATTGGCCCAAGATGACTTGAAAGGGGTTGACTAAGGTTGAATCTATGATGGTTAAAACCTCAATGTTCATAGTTCCATATAATTCAAACTAACAAATATTCTCCTCAATAAAATGTGTTTCCTCCCATCCCACGAAAAACACCACCATGGGTTCTTCCACTCGATAACCTTCACCTTCTTCTAAAACACTTAATAGGAAGACAATGAAATGGTAGTAATTGTGTAATAGACAAAAGAAAAAAATGAATCCTAATTATTTATATCTTGAGACTCATCGTGAAGAAAAAAATCTATAGAAAAATACATAAGGTACTTAAACATGACTTCCAACTCCCACTCTAACATGCTCCCCTACAAAAGAGAAAAAAAATCCATCCCCTTCACTAACCTTATGCTCAATGAAAGAAACTGTACCCTGAAATATTTCTAAATATTGATCTAAGAAACATCCCTTTTCTCCCTGTCACCAAGATATAACATCCACTACTTACATGAAGCTCCCCACATCTAAATATCTTCAAAAGGGACCCATTACTCCACCGGGGCATGGATCAAACTTAGGGTTATATTCATCTCCTTCAACCATCTCTCAATCTCCAAATTAGAAAAATTGACCTAATACTTACCCAAAATATATATCTAAAACTATTTTAATTCCATATAACACCAATCATCCTCCCAAAACAAATCAACAATAAGGTCATATTTTAGATAAAATATCTAGTGATCAACAAGACAATCCTAGTAAAACTATAAATCATTAACCACATGTGGAAAATATCCAAGATACATTTATGAAAGGAAAACAATATTTTCATAATACCCAGTTGTATGTAATGTTTTGTTTGGCCACATGAAAATCAAGTTAAATTATTCAAATTTCCCATAACCAAGACACACAATTCAAAAAATAACACAAATAATCATGATTTATGCACCAATCTGTGGTCTCTAGGTATAAAACAGGTCTACTTCAATTAGTCGCCCAATAACTACAGAGACCATGCACTAGATTGGGTGGGGGGTCCTAAAATACCATGTCCTAGCTGATCTCCCTGGGCAACGCCACACAAAATGTCCATTAAGAATAGTTTCCTTACCAAATCACGCATTCCTCTCTATGTATAACACCATGAATCAACCTATCTCTCAACCATCATCTCAAAAACCACACTTTCACAACACCATCCCACCAAAGATAATGCAATGAAAGGAGAGAGATAATGAACCTTGAGTCACACCTCTCGTAGGACCCATGGTGGTGAATAGTACTGATGGTATAAAAATTCCATCAAATTAGGGGACTTAAAATCTTTAAAAATATAGTCCTAGGATATAGGATGAATCAACCATAATAATTTAGGTAACATAATATAAAGGGTAAGAAAAAAACCATCCCATAGTGCGTACAAATCAAATAGATATAAATAAATTTCTACATATAAATTACAAAAAATTAATGACAAAGTATAGACATAACAAATATCCAACGTTATGTGACAATAATTTATAGAATGGTGCATTTATCCCTACTAGAAATATGAAAATATAATTAATATACATAGGGTGAACATACAATTACACTCAATATCAAAGGCAATGTCTCGTATGTAAAATTGAAATATTCATACTATTATACTCAATAGTAAATATAAAAACTAATATTACATAAACCGGTCAACTAACCATTTTCATCCTCAGTGTGGAATACATAAAATATAACATTGTCCATGTATAATATCCTATTAAGATGTATATCAATAAGGGGTACCTTGAACCACTTTTACACTGGTTCGACACTATGAAACCACAATGTTGTACATCCTAGTGCATCCATCTCTTTAGTATAATATATATCACCACTCCATAGCAAGGTCACATCACATTCTGCCCACAGACACCTGGGACACTGTCCCATATCACAATCACATCTTATCTCACCCAAAAACATCTATTCCATAACCTCACTACTATAACTAGGGTAGTAGTGTATGATGATCATGAAGTAAAACAACCTCTTACACTAATCCCACCATGAATTAACCCCATAATAGGACACCCCAAAACATAATCATATTAGATCTCCCCCGAAGACACCAGATCATCCACCCCATAGAATGATCACATAACAATTACCCAAAAGAAACTACGGACATCACCTAGTGAACTATTAATCCTCTGACCATCACATCATATACATATCTACTTGCTCGAAATAGAGAATGTGAAATAGAGAGTAGCCATACAACCATAATAATCACTGATATATTGTTAAAAACATTCCGAAGGTAATATACGGGTTTCATCACATAGTGATCAACATAAGTGTTGAATATATAAATCACATGGAATATACAAGTATATATATTACCACACAAAATACCAACCTATGGGAATACCACAAAAAACTAACCATGCCATAAAAATTACTCTATCGTTGCCAAATCTGAAGGCATAACAATACATTTTATGCACAAGACATAGGCCCCATTGAAAATTAACAAAAAAAATAATTTACTCATCCCATTTAATTCATTATTCATTAGTTTCCACATTTAACCATACATGATGTTATTTAATTCATTCATTAACCATTTTTGTCCCATTAACCAAACCAAACCCCAACCATTTATGGAATTATTTAAAAATTCCATTACTACATGGGAAACTAGAATTAGACATCATAATAGAGAAAAAAACAAACCATCAACTAAAATAAGATAACAAGACCCACATCACAAGAATCTCATAGCCACATAACAAACTAGCATTCATCAACACCTCCCCACAACACGACTAAATAAACCATCATATTTTATCCCCATAACACAACTAAAAAAATAATCACATTACCACCCCAATACCTGAACAAAATAATAATCACATCACCACACCCACTGAATAGTTGAACAAACCATCACATCACCTCCCAAACGACATCCTAAAAAATAATCACATCACAACACATCACAATAGTAAAACCCTAACCCTAGACTCCAGTATTCTTCATCATTTGTAGTATCATATTATTCTCAAATTTATTTGTATAGATTTATCTTTGTTGTTGATTTAATTACAAAAATGTATCCATTACTAATTTTAGGCCAATCTATGGGGTTCACTGTTCCAAATTATGTGAGATTTTGTTATTTTTCTCAATAATTGTGAAAATAATATTTTTCAATGCTTAGGTTCACAACATGAAAGTTTCCTTCAAACAATGCATGATTGGGCCACTTATACTTGGTTAATTTTAATTAATGGAGTTAATATCAAGATAAATTAAATATATACATTATGAATGTGGGTTTTATAGAATGAATTTGGACTTTCCCACTGGGTTTTCTTCATTATTTCACCTAATTTCCACTCCATGTTGTGTATTTTTTTCTTGAGCATCATACATTGTGAATTGGACTCTCACACCACAAATAAATATATTCTCTTCAATTTGAAATATTTTTTATTGTTTCTTATCCAATAATATTTTAAATTATTCATGTTATAATGTGGATAAAAAATAAATGAACAAGAATGAAAAATCATTTTAATTAAAAAAATCGATGTATTTTAAATATAAAATAAATACATTAACTACCATAGATGTGTATTTTTTGGATATAAAATATTATGGAAATCAATTATTTAGGTTGAATTTGTAGGATTAACATTGGGATAATAATAGATTCATGTCTGGATGTTTTGGGTTGTCAGTTATGAATTTGATATTTAATGTTTATGTGAGTCTTGAGTAAATTTATCCTCAGAATAAATTTTGATGAGAATCCATACATTAAGAATAATATAAAAACAAATTTCATTATTAATTTAAATTTAAATGATATTTTTATTATCCTTTGGGTTCTAGGTTTGTTAAAAAATTGTTTGTTTTAAATTTTGGGTTCTCCATTTGTGGCAATTTTTATTTCTAAGATTCGTTCTTGGTTTTTGAAGTGTTAATCTTATGAATTGAGATTATAGTAAGATCAAGAGTTTTTTGACCATGGGAAGGTAATTTTTAACTTGGGAGAGATTACTATCTTCTCATGTAAATTATAGATTAATTAGAGAAGTGATCAAATATAATTGTGTTTTTATTTTATTTTTTCCTCTATAAATAAATCATTTGAAACTCATATAAATTGGATTTTAGTGTGAGGTGAAAGAATTATCAATATGTGTAGAGATATTAAAGCTTCTCAGAGTTTATATATAATTTTTTTGAAGAGGTTATAGTATTGTAGATTATATCACATTTCAATGTTTGGGGTCACACCCTGATGAAAAAATCATGTGATTAATTTTTATGAGAATGAAAATTTTGTAATGTTAATTCATATAGGAAATAATCTATATAAGGATAGACTAAGTCTGGTAATATCATCAGTTTGTGGGTCATTCCAGGAGTGGATCTAAATAATATTAAACAATTCTTAATACAAGGTTACATAATGCTAATACTACCATGATAAAATCTATAAAAAGAGGGGATGATTTTGGTCTTGCCACAATGTATTTGGATCATACCATAAGTGGAGTTGTGTGATATTAATCCATTAAATATTATTTTCTAAATAAGGAGTAAATATTCTAACGAAAAAATAACACATTCCATGACCAAATGGTTCATTCCATAAAAATTTTAAATTTGAAGATATTTATTACTACTCTTTCATGACATAAAAGCGACACAATGATGTTTTACCATTAGATTCATGATTTCACTATTTCAGGATATTCAGGGTAGTCATGCCATAATGGTATAGCCCAAACTATAGTATATATTGTATTATTTTATTTTTATATGATGATAAGTCATGGGACTATATAACTATGTGGTTTTAGGTGAAAATAAGGATTATTTTTGGGAAAATATATATCACACAGGGAATATAGATGAATTTTTAGTAGTAGTTATAGGATTTTTTTTCACATCATGATTTATGAAGCCATGTTTTGATTTTTTTTCTAATGTAAAAATTATAAATTATATATGATTTAGATCTATTGATTCTTCTTGGGATACTTTAACTCTAATAACTAATTCTTATAATGATATCTAATGATGCATAGATTTCATGGAAATATCCAATGTCTTCAAAAGAATCATTATGAGTAGAATAAAATATGAAGGATGTTTTTGAGTGTGAATTTTAATTTGAAACTTGATTTTTATCATTATGACGAGTCACAGAATGTTTCAGACTATAAAAATGTATTTATTTCATAGTATAGAATAATAAAAATTGGAATAAAGAGAAATATATATACATAGGGGAGAGTAATTTATTCTATATTACTATAAGAGGAAGAGGAAGAATATGAGGGATAATAACAATAAACAAAATGAAAACATGATGGAAGTATAATTTGGTTAAATACCTTATTTTATTGAAAAAATCGATATATAAATATATATATTGTGTTGGAGAAAATTACACAAGGTAAGAGAATAATTTTGTATCATGATTTTAACGATAATACATGCTTATTTTTAATCTAGATATTGGTTGTAGTAGATGATAATTAGAGTTCTTCTTGAATCATTCCAAGGATATAGCTACACATTTTGTTTAGTAAATGCTGTAAAAATATATTATTACTTCTATTTTTTGGCTTTGGAGATTGTGTAGATTAGATTAAATGATGATGTTGGTCACATTAATAGGTATATAAGTTTTTTTGAAGGAAAAAATGTAAATAAGAGCAAGTCCACTAATTCAAATTCTCCCTACCTCTAAGTGAATTCTCACTATTTGTGAGGGAATATTCAATTACTCTTAGAGAAAGGTTCCATCCAAAGTTGATTATCTATTTAGAGTTTTATGTGAAATTTGAACCTCCATATAAGAATAATAGGGATCTAAATTCTAATTATGAACTTGGAAAACATTAACATAGTGAGAAATAATTGAAATACAACTTTCATTGAAAGAATAATTTTACTATGAAATATCAGATGATGTAATATATTTTTCAATTAATCTGTATGTATATGAGGCTTCCAGTGAAGTTTTTTTATTATTTTTTGAAGGTATTATAGCTAAAAAATTATTTTAGAGGAAATTATAGTGTAATGGTCATTCACGAAATGTAATTTTATCTTCACTTTATTTGAAGGAGTTTTTAAAATTTTAAAGGATTAAAAAATTGTATTTGTGATAAATATGAAAACATATTGAATTTAATGAAGGTGAATATACCTAAGAAAAATATATTTATATTTAATTAGAAGATATCATGATGAGTAATAATGAAATCCCGGATGACATGTTCAAAAGAGCTATTGAATTTTTCACACCATAGGAAGTTTTTGTGAAATTATTGTTAATGCAATTGTTTTCAGGAAGATACCTTGTTTTCTGTTAATGTGTTTGATTGAATGGTCTTGCAACAAGATGAATATGGTACTTATATTTTTTATTAAATTATTTTCCCAATATTTTAACTTTTTATAAAATGCTTTTGGGAGGTGAATTCCAGAATATGAGAATGGTTGATAGGGAAATTAAAATTTATGATATGAAGGAACGAATAGTTAGTATAATATTAACATTAAATAATAATATTATGATGAAATGTAATTTGATAAATAAAGGTCATTCATTCAATGTAATATGATAAGAGGTAAAGGAATGTATCATAAAATTTTACCCCTAAAGTCCATTAAATATGGAAGTATTGGATATTTGAAAACAAATTATCCTAAATTTAATACCTTAGAGGTTTTTGGTTATTAGTATGAGAGGGAAACTATTTCTTTACAAGAAATCACCACGGTATTCTTATAAGTGTAATGGTAAAAATTTCTTTAATGTTATGAAGATAAATTTCATATCTAATATTGAATACAATGATAACCCTGAGGATTAATACGATGATGATAGATTAAATGGTGTTAGTAAAAAAAATTACTATTAAAGTTATTTATAATGAATTTACTAAAAATTAATGAAAAAACGATTTAAGTAATAATGAAACATAAAAAGATTTTTGTTGAAATGGAAACTCAAGGAGTTTCTTTTAAAGATCACTCCATTGGAATAAGATATCAAATGCTTGAAAAGGTATTACAAATTATCAATATACAATGATATATTATAGGATGAAAAAAGGATTAATGTTGAAAAATGTTATTGAAAAAATGAAAAATATACTTAATAATTGGAAAAAGGTGAATACTCGCAATGAAAATAAATACATAAAAGCCGTATGGTTTATCCTTAATAAATTTAGGTATGGAAAATGGTGTTTAGAATAATAGTGGTAAAATTTAATTATATCAATGAAATAATAATATTAATTATGAATTTTGTACACCAAATACTCTTCAACAACAAGAATTATAGCTAAAAGGAAGAACATTAGTTTAATTGAAATCACTCAAACCATATTGGCAGAATATAATACCTTTTTATTTTTCTAGAGGAATGAAATTTTATAAAATTTTATATGGAAAATTCATAATTGGATCATCTTTCTTTATACTTAAACCATCTAATATTGGTTAATTGATATTCATGGAAATATCCATGAAAAACCACTTTATCAAATAACCAATTATAGTGTTCTAACATAATTTAGGAAACCTCCTAAATCTGTCTCTATTGATCATTATACCAATTATATATATTATTATACCATGTATTTTGATAACAAAAAATTTCATAATCAAGACATTAATAAATGTAATTTTTGAATACCTTATAAACTGAGTAATATAACATAAATATAAAATAAGTTAAAAAAATATTCTATCAAAATTATATTCATAAGATTCATTTTGTTTCATAATGAAATAAAAAAATTATTGTAACATTTTAAATAATTATTATAAAATGGATAATTTTAAATCAATCCAAAAATGGATTAAGAAATTCAATTGATGAAAATGTAATCAGGATCCATAAAATTAACTAGTTATATTAGATTTATGTAATTAAATATATTCTATTTAATGATCATTATCAACATATATATCTGATAAATTCCATAATCATAGAATGATTATATGGAGAGAAGAAACTAAATGAAATTTATCATTGATATTGTCTAGAAGCATTTTTCCTACTCAAATACATGATATTTTTTTGTAAGTGTTTTTTTTGATATATTGTGTTTCATTTGTTTTTAATTGGTCAATCTATGATGTTATAATTCTTGTTGAATATTTATGGATATATGATATGGCATTGAATGTGTAAGGGACTTTTGTGAGTTTTGGTGGTCAGCGATTACTAAAATTTGTTCAGAACATTTCATGGTTGGTTGGATGAAAAAGGGGTATCCACTTCCAAAAATGGCATAGCTGCATCATAGAGGTGTATGTTCTACTGTTGTGCTGGTGGTTGTGCTATAGTGACTCCATGGTGAATCATAGGGGATCTTGGGAGTAGTTTTAAGGATATTACCAAATTGGGGGTAGCTATGGTGTGGAGGCATTCTATGGTGTATCCCTTCCCATGGTAGCTAAGCATTATGGCATTGATCATGAATGTTGCAGTGTAATGGATTTCATGGCTACTTTATTTTTAGGGGTTGTTGTGTCATGGGATTTAGATTAAAGTGTAGTCTATTTCATGGTATATGGGGTTTTTTGGAATAGAGATTTTGTAGTGTCCCAGAATTTTAATATATACTTTTTAAATTATATGGAATTATTTAGAGACCCTGAAATCTAACGACGCGTGATTCTGAGGTCCGGAGTGCACATAAATATCAGTCGAAGTTTTGTTAAGATTTTATTAGCGCATGTATGATGTTTTCCTAAAAAAGAAGAATAAATATTAAATGGTTTGCTAGATCAGAAATCTGAGGGCACTGTTGTTTTAAGGATGTCAAGTTTACCCTAGGCGTGACTTAAGTTTAGTTGGTGCAGGCTTCCTGTGAGAAAACCCAAAAATCGCATAACCGTGAATAAAATAATTAAATAAACTAATATTATTTTTAAAATGATTATAACTCACGAACGGTGAATCAGAATAAAAAACCAAGACAACTGATGAACGTTTGAGGGTATTCTTTCATTATGATGATACTAACATTGGCCAGCACGGGCCACCAGTGAAAGTTAGTTTTTGGGTGTAAATAAAATAATTAAATGACAATTATTTTATTGTAAAATCTATAACTTCTAAATGGTAACTCAGATTGAAAATCCGAGAGTACCGTTGAGTTCGTTGGGGAGTGTTTTCCTTAGTAGGAGCCTAACCTAGACCAGAACGGTTAGTGGGTGAACATTATTAACTTATTGATATTTTTTTGGGGTACATTCAGTAAACACGTGACCAACATTTTCTAACATTTGAACCGGTGCTCATATTAAAAATCCAAGGGAACCATTGAATCTGCAGTGCTGAGATTCACTTAATGGAGACTTTACTTTGACCGTAGTAAGTATGGAGAAAAATTTATTTTTTCTAAATTATTCAAAGAAATAAAATAAAATAAAATAATATTATTATTTTATTTTTTTGTATTCTCCATCAGACAAGAGGAGTGTGGGGCTAGCGATGTGTCAAGCCAATAAATGTCTTTCCCTGCAAATCATATATAACAACATCATTAGGGAATTAGGAAGGTTTCTAATTTATGAGCCCCTATTAATTCCCTATGTTGTTATTTACCCTCCCCCTCTCCTATATATAGGAGCATGGGGTGGGGTATCAACATAGCTTCGGCAAACAAAAAAGTGCTGATGGAGTGTGATGACGCCGAACCCTTAGAGCATTTAGCCGATCCCAGCAGGAGGTCACATGTGACATCAAACCATGAACCATAAGAAGATGTACAGGCAGTGTCATTGGAAGCCTGTTGTGGGAACAAAGATCATCGATCCTCCTTCAAGCTACGGACGCTCACCAATAAGATTAAGAGGTAGGGAGTTTATTCGTTTACGTATTTTAAATGATTTACACTTCACCATTCTTGAATAATAAGAAGAACTCGGACAAACTGACTAACGGGTTGATATGTGATTCATTCGATTTTGAGGGAGTTTGTTGTGGGGTATCTCTGTATGGTTCTGATTATTGTTAATTCAACTGATTATTAAACCCGGCCATACTCCATCCCGACCATACTCCAACTATCTCCAAAACTCAATTGGAGTATACCAAAATGATCATCTCGATCCAAGGATCCCAATGCCGAAGACGGTTCGTCAAACAGATGTGTGTTTCTCAAGATATGGCCCTATAAGTGTTTCTGGGGGCCCTTGTCGTGACTACCCAAACCCGCCTTCCATAGGCCAGGGGATGGGGACTGGCACCAAAAAGGAATATCCCTAAAAATGGGAAGGAATTTCCTTTATGACCTATAAACTCACACAACCAATCACATAGAAAGATACGAGAAAAAGGTAAACTGTATCGTAATAGAGTGTGTATAGTAAGTAAAGGGGCCAGAAAAAAGCCCAACTGGAAAGTGCAACTAAAAATATAAATAGCTCATGTGAACACCCTCCAAGGATCCTACCTGAAGTGTAGGTATAGCTCTTGAATATTCGTCTCTGCAGATTGTATCATCTAATGTCCTCCTCCGGGGAGCCTCCAGTCTTGGTACCCTCGACCTTGATCAGCGCTGTCTGTCGTCTACACAAGACACAGCAAGGTGCGGGCGCATACTATGAAGGGGTGAGTATAACGATACTCATTAGGGACCCCGAGGACCTTTTAGTTCTCCTAGAGTTCCACAAAGTAAAAACCTAAAATCTTGAAGCAATAGACATCAACACTACTTAGGTATATGCCCATACATATACCTAAGTTATCAATATATACTCTTCTCACTCAAGAGGGAAGATTGCCACAAAGGTAAAACCAAGAAGGTAGAAGTACCACATAGGTAACACCACAAAGGAAGAAGTACCACACAAGTAACCCTATGAAGGTAGAAGTACCACACAGGTAACACCATGAAAACAAAACCACGAAGGTAACACCACAAAGGTAACACCATGAAGGTAGAAGTGATATATAGGTAACACCAAAAAGGTAACACCATGAAGGTAGAAGACTCAGCCCACACTAGGTATAACTTTAAGTACAAAATTACATATGATTATTCGTAAGGCTAGATCATCTTATTCTGTTAAGTAGCACTGCTTCTGACCCACATAGGAGCGATATGTAACTAACCCCCTCTAACCCACACAAGAATGGTATGCATTGTACCAGCCAGGGTCGCTGAGCGATGTCCCACAGTAGATTTGACCCACATAGGATCCATATGCGCTGACCCACATATGATTGCTGAGCGCTGACCCACAAAGGATCGATGTTCTTTGTTCACGATACAGCCAGCCACAGGGTTCCCGCTCTAAGAACACTTGATTCCGGGAGGTTTCGTGCCTCAATCCAAAGGATGATACTTCTACTACCACGAAGTCCCACGAAGAAGTATCAATAATGTATGTCACGTCATATGGGACCGAACGCGATAGACAACACGTCAATCGGTCGCCCGGTATGTAAGTTATTGGCATTTTCATTCCGAGGGCCCAGTTGGATTCAGTACGATCCAACCCGACCATACTCCAACAGTATCCAAAACCCAAGCGGAGTATACCAAAAGGAACTCATTTATCCAAAGATCATAGTGTTGTTGACGGTTTGTCAAACAGACGAACGATTCTCAAGATATGGCCACAAAGGCGTATCATGCTCCTGTTGGGGCCGGGTCCGGTCTGACCCAGCCCGAACTGGTCGGGGCCGACCCGACCTGGTTCGGGTCGACCCGACCTGGTCCGGTTGGCTTGGTCCACGGCGGGTCTGCCCCGGACCACGAAGGGGGTCATCCTGGCCCAGTCCGCTGGGTGCGGCCCGGCCCGCGTTGGGCGCGACCTGTTGGGGCGAGTCCCGCTCGACTAGTGTGGTCCTCCATGACAGGGCCCTCCCTAGCCACTACTCGGGGGGGAGGCGCCCCTAGTATTCCAAATGGTCCAAGGAACGTTCTTCCAGTGCCTGATAGAACGCGGGACCCACCATAGGGGTCCCGATATGCATGACACGACCAGCCAGATTCTCGGTCGGTCCTCCTCCCAGCGTCGCGACGACGCCACTGTCCTGTACGGCCAGTCGGGTGCTGGCCGCCCTTCAGCCTCCGCTGCGGCCAACCGGCCGTGATCTCCTACTCTGGTTGCATGGACACATGATGCCGCTTTATCATGTGGTCGTCCGGTGTGCCAGCCTCCGTCCAGGTGCACTGCCCACTCAAACCGCGGCCGGCCGGGTTCTAGCCGACCTTCAGGTGCACCGTCATAGCTTGACAGCTGCGACCTCCTCCTCTACCGGCAGTGTGGATGCGCGCCGCCCTTCTTGCACGCGACCGACCACCGCCTTCATCCTCACCCTATTGTCTCTTCGTTCGAAGCACGAAAATTAGGATGTCCTCATATTCACGATCCTCAGGTGAAGATCTCCACGTCCATATGTCGCGCTCTTCAAAACATTGAGTTTCAACCATGCTAAATTTTTTGGCATTAAAGCACGCACGAAGAATGCGTGAAGAACGAAAGAGAGGGGTTAAGGTATAAGTGTGGAACGATGGGTATGTTTGTTTGGACCTCGTCATTGTGAATCAATAATATTATGAATCAACAAAATATATTTATTCATTATTCAAATTAAAACCCCTAACTCGATCATTCGTTGGAGGTGCCGTGAGGTGTAAGATGACGATGGTGACATCGGCGTTCCTTGCTCCCAAAAGACACTTCCGATCCGGGCGCCAATGTCGTCCTCATTCTAGATTCGGAGTATGTTCTTTATTGAATAGGTTCTTCATTTGGGGGAGGTTCCTACACCAAGAAAAAGATCTCCAAAAGCCCTCTCAAAACCTCCCCTTTTCCAACGATCCCCCAACCAAGAGGCGAGAAGGCACTTAATTAATGTTCAATAATTAATTATGTGATCAATTAAGAGTTTTCACAACAATAGGGGGAAACCCAAGAGTTTCCTCAGCTTAAAGGGGAGTTCGGGTGGTCCCCACCACCAAGTATTCCAAATGGAGGTTTCATGATAATAAAATAGATGTTATTGTTTTATTTTATTTTGATTATTTTAACTCTCCCACGAAAATCCAGAAAACTAACTTCCACCCTCGACAAACTGTAGTCGAGGTGAAGGTCTCCTTAAGCGAATATTGGCGCTGTGAGTTCAACTACGTCCTCAAATTTCAATTTTCAGCACAGGTTCAAAAGATACAAAATGTTACTCGTGTGTTTACTGAACATACCCAAGAAAAAGTTCAGAAATTCATTTATGGAATTCTTGGACTTGGAATAACGCACCGTCAATTTTTTCAGACTCATTTTATTTCCATATAATTAAAAAAAATTAAATGAAAAAATACGAGTCTTTGCATTTTTTCCACCTCAGAGCTATGTGTCCCTGAAAGCCATAATCACAAACTAGGGAAACAAGTGGGGGGTATTGAGAATGAATCTGAGCCTCCCGCTCCAATGTGCTCTCCTAGAGGTTCCTGCACTGCCAACGAACACGCACCAGAGGTATCGACCACCTAAAAAGGACTCTCTCCTATTGATCCTCAATCTCTACTAGAATATCCGAAAACATTGCCCCATCTTCGATGTCCAACTCGTTGTGGTCGATGATGTGAGAAGGATCATGTACGTACCTCCTCATCTGGAGTATATAGAAAACACCGTGCACTCGATGCAACTGAGGGGGAGAGCTAAGAGGTAAGCCACCTCGCCAACTATGCTGAGGACCTGAAAGGGTATGATGAATATCGGAGATAACTTAACACCCCGGAAAAATCTCTGCAAACCATGTCGAGGTGAGACCCGTATAAAGACATGGTCACCATCCTCGAAATCCAGAGGTCACTCTCTCCTGTCAGCATAAGACTTATGCATACTCTGTGCAGTCTTCATCTGCTCCTGAATGATATGCACCTTCTCTGTGGTAGCCCATACCATCTCTGGTCACACGACTACTGACACCCTTGGGTTAGTCCAGCATAGAGGTGGTATTCAAGGATGACCATACAATTCCTCAAATGGTTCCATACCGATAGATGATTGATAAATATTGTTGTATGCGAACTCCAACAGGGGAAAGTGATCCTCCCAACTATGGCCGAAATCAAGTATGCAAGAACGAAGCTTGTCCTCAAGGTCCTGAATGGTCCACTCTGTCTGACCATCCATCTGAGGGTGGAAGGTGGTGCTCAATCGAAGATGAGTCCCGAATGGCTCCTGTAACCCCTTCTGTAGTCAGGAATTAAAACATGCATCAAGATTGGATACAATCGTAGATGGAACCCCATGGAGCCTCACAATCTTATGCATGTAGAGGCGTCCCAATCCCTCTACTGAACCACGCTCTCTAATAGGCCGAAAGTGGTCCTATTTGGTGAGTCGGTCAACGATTAACCATATAGAATCATGAATCTTGGATGTGTGTGGGAGTAATATCATGAATTCCATGTAAATTCTATCCCACTTCTACTCCGACACTTCTAGTGGATGAACTATGCCTTCTAGAACCGGATGCTATGCCTTCACTTACTGATAAGTGAGGAACTTAGAGAAAAATTCTGCTACCTCTGTCTTCATTCCTGGCCACCAGTGCTGATACCGAAGGTCCTGGTCCATCTTTTCTGCTCCTAGATGTACTACTAGAGGGTAAGTATGGAACTCCCTCAACACTTCCTCCCATAGCGCCACTAGTTCCATAGTACTCCCAATGAAGAGGATGATGTGCTACCCACATTCATAAAATACATCAGGTGCCTATCCTGTGGACATCTGAGCACGTCGAGCCTCACAGTCAGTGCCCCCAAGCTGCACCTCCCCGACTCGCTGAAGAATTGGTGGAGGGACTATGAGAGACTTAAGATAAGCTACTACATCTTGATCCATGTAGGATATCTGCAAAGTGGCTACCTGCTCTGTCGCCTCACCTAGAAACTGTATACCATATCTTTTTTTGAGTGCATCTGCTACTATATTCTCCATCTTAGGTGTATAGACTATCTCTAAGTCATAGTACAGGAGGAACTCAATCCAACGCCACTGCCTCAGGTTCAGGTCCTTCTGGGAGATGATATACCTGAGACTCTTGTGATCAGAGTAGACTGTAAAACGTTCACCCATCAAGTAATGTTGCCACATCTTCATGGAGAAGACCAATTTTTATAAATTTAGGTCATGGGTAGCATAGTTTTGATCATCCTGCCTCAGGTGTTGTGAACCATACACAATCACTGCTCGCTCCTACATCCAGACACATCCGAGTCCCATCCCTGATGCGTTTTAGTAGATTACATACCCAATTACCTCCTCCAGTAATGTAAGATGTGGGAACTCGTCAGTCTCTTCCTCACCTCCTAGAAACTACACTGGAATCTCTCCGACCACATGAAGGGTTTCCCCTTCTTTGTCAATACTGATAAAGGTTCCGAAACTCTATAAAAGTCAGGCACAAACCTCTAGTAGTAACTGGCCAAACCCATGAAACTCCACAATTCCGTCACTCTTCTGGGTGGCTCCCAAGAATGCACAACCTCAATCTTCGCTGGATCCACAACAACTAAATCCTTCGAGATAACGTGTCCTAGAAAGTGAACCTCTCAGATCTAGAACTAGAACTTTGAGTGATTAACATAAATTTGGTGCTCTCGGAGTGTGTCCAGAACAATCTGCAGATGATAGGCATGCTCCTCCTCCGTGCCTCAGTATATCAAGATTATTCGATGAAGACAACCATAAAGTGATCGAGGTATGGATGAAAGATCATGGTCATGAGTCCCATGAAAACTGCAGAGGTATTATTCATGCCTAATGGAGTATCCAAGAACTCATAATGGCCATACCGATATCTAAAGGCTGTCTTCTGCACATCCTTATCTCGTACCCTGAGCTGGTGATAGTCTGATCTGTGGTCTATATTTGAAAACCACTATGCTCCGTTCAGCTGATTAAAGAGATAATAAATCATTGTGGGTGTGTACTTGTTCTTCATGGTCACCTGGTTCAGGCGCCGATAGTCCACACAGAGTCTCAAACTCCCATCCACTATCTTGGCTAACAAAATCAGGGCTTCCTAAGGAGAAACACTAGGCTTAATGAACCCCTTGCTCTGCAAGTCCTCCAGCTGTACTCGTAGCTCTCGATGATCTATGAGATCCATCCAATATGCTGGTGTAGATATCAGTGACTTCACAGTGTACAAGTCGATATAAAATTCCACCTATTTGCGAGGAGGTGGACCTAGAACATCATAAGGAAAAACATCCGCGTTTTAGTCCACCACTACAGGATAGCTCGAACTCTCAACATCAACCACTATGAGGGTAAGGTTATCCAACTAAATTGTGATCTGCTGCACCCTCCTCTGGGTAAGTCCATCCTGCGCTGCAAAGGTTCCTTTCTCACCGGTGAAGGAAAACCTTTCCCCATCCATGAAGACACACCGTACATTGTGCTTAATTCAATCAATATGATCATTGACTATGGATAAATAGTCCATACCCAAGATGACTTCGTAAGGACTCGACGCTACTACTAGAAGATCCCAGCCTAAGATCTTGCCTCCTAGAGTAATCTCACACTGCCGGCACCAGTTTGTAATCATCGATTCTTCTCCCATAAGAGTCTTTATCCATAAGGATCGAGCCAATGGCTCCAACGAAATCTACGAGCCTCGAACAAGGGCCGTGGAAATAAAAAATGACTGGCACCTGTGTCGATAAGTATTGCAGTTAAGGTGGAGTAGACACCGATCATACCTCGAATCATCACCGGAGCGTCGTGGTCATACGCCTCAGCTGCCTGATGCTGAGCTCATCCATATCCACCTGCTCCCCGTGGTCGGGGTAGACCCCCTGGAGGTGGTGGCGGTAGAACCATGAATCGACACCCACCGCATGCGGCACAACCTTCTCTTCTGCAATGTCCGCCTTCTATCTGTAGACCTCCTCAATGAAATATTCACCTCTGGACAGGCAGTCCTTGGACCTTCTACTGGTCATCCGTATGGAAGGTCAAGTAGTCGCGAGCCATGTGACCCTACCTGCCACACGAGTAACATTGCCTGATCCTCACTGGTCCTGCTCTGTCTCGAGATCCCCACACAACCAACCCTATATCCTGCAGTCATCCACCTGGAGGTCTGGTCCTCTTGGACCCCTAAATCATATGTCTCCTACCAACTGCCAATGACTCTGCTACATGACATCCAGTGGTGGGTCTCGCTACCGGTGACTACTCTATAAGAAATATTTCCATTAAGAGTGCTTGATCTAACACCCCTTCCTATGTCGGAATGTTGAGAGAAATCATCGAAGCTCTAATATCCTATCTGAGCCCCTGCTCGAAGGCCCGGGCCCTGAATAAAGGGTCCCACAAAATGTTAGTGGAGTAGCGCCAGAGGTTGGTGAACCTTACTGAATACTGAGCCACGATCCTGCTACCCTACTACAAGTGGAGAAGCTCATGTATATGCATAGAGTGTAAATTCACTGGGATGAACTCTTCCCTGAAAAGTCTCTCAATGTCCGCCCAGATGAGAGTGACCTCATCGTGAACCTAGAGAATCATGCTCCACCATCTGCCCACTGATTCCTAAAGAATATTGATGGAAATGATCACCATGATATCAGCTGGTGTCCCTACCAGTTGAAAAATTCTATCCACAGCCTCCATGAAGTCCTCAGCTTCCTGTGGATCCATATCACCTCGAAACCTCAAGGGCCTCTGGTGTTGAAACTTGTGTAGCGTGCTCAAGAGATGTGCACCCTCTGCTGCTAGATTTGGTGGCATCATCTGCCCAATGGGCAGTGGTGATGCTGGTACACCACCCGATGGTACAACTATCAAAAGGGGGCCCTGCACCGAAGCCTCGTCGCTCAGTGGGCTGTCATCGCATACTCTACCTGGAAACCTGGATGACTATCTATGTGGAGGCATCCTGAAAGAAATAATCACTCCACGGTCAATAAGTTATACCTGGTGAGCTGACTCAAAGTGACCATAAAGAAAAATTTTCAAAACCAAAAATAGGAAATCAGTGTTTTCGTGCACTGAGTCAGAAATTAGAAGTCAGGGTCCTGGTGTATGGAGACTTCATCCTCCGCACCAACACTGGATTCCCCAAACTGATAACCACACTCATAACACTTAACACTATGGCCGAATAAAAGATCAGAGTCTGAGTTTTTCAGTAGAAGCGAGTCCTCTGATGCCAATTTTTCACAACCCATCCCTAAGACTCGTGTCGTGACTACCCCAATCCCACCATCCATAGGCTAGGGCTGGTGAGTAGAACCGGAAAGGCATATCTCTAAAATTGGGAGGGCATTACCTTTATAACCTCTATACTCAAAAAACCAAGAACAGAGCAAGATACAAGGACAAAGTAAACTGTATAGTAAAAGTGTGTGTACAATAAGTGAAGGGGCCATAATACAAGCCCAACTAGAAAGTATAAGTAAAACTCTAAATAGATCCTATGGACACCTGCCAAGGATCCTACATGAAGGGTAGGTATAGCTCTCGAACGTTCATCTCTGCAGATCGTCCCATCTAATGTCCACCTCCGAGCATCGTCCAGTCCTGGTACCCTCGATCTTGATTTGTGGTATCCGTATTCTTCACAAGACACAGTAAGGTGAGGTCCTCACCCGTTCAAGGGTGAGTATAATGATACTCATTAGGGACCCTGAGAACCTCGTAGGTCTCCTAGAGTTCCACAAAGGAAAACCCACAAATTAAAAAGCAATAAACATCAAGACTACTTAGATATATTCCAATACATATACCTAAGTTATTAAGATATACTATTCCTACACAAGAGGGAAGAATGCCACAAAGGTAACACCACGAAGGTAGAAGTACCACACAGGTAACACTTCGAAGGTAGAAGTACCACAAAGGTAGAAGTACCACACATGCAACACCACAAAGGTAGAAGTTCCACAGAGGGAACACCACAAAGGTAGAAGCACCACACATGCAAGACCACCAAGGTAGAAGTATCACACAGGTAACACCACAAAAACAACACCACGAAGGTAATACCATGAAGGTAACACCACAATGGTAACACCATGAAGGTAGAATTACCACACAGGTAACACCACAAAGGTAACACCACGAAGGTGGTAGAGTCAGCAACCACCAGGTATAACTCTTAATACAAAAGTATAGATGATTAGTCATAAGGCTAGATCAATTTATTCTGTTAAGTTGCACTACTTCTAACCCATATAGGATCAATAGATAACTAACCCATGCTAACCCACACAGGATCGGTATGCGCTGACCTATATAGGATCGATGGGAGCTAACCCACACATGATCAGACCCACATAGGATCGGTATGCACTGACCTAGATAGGATCGTTGAGTGCTGACACATAAAGGATCGATGTTATTTCTTTACAATAAAGCCAGCCACAGGGTTCCCGCACTATGTATGCTTGATTCCGGGAGGTTCCTATCCTCAATAAAAAGTATGATACTTCAATACCACAAAGTCCCACGAATAAGTATCATGAAATTCCTCCACATTATAAGGTACCCAACATGACATACGACACGTCAATCGGATGCCCGGTCTGTAATTTATTAGCGTTTCGGTTCCAAGGGCCCAGTTGGATTCAGATACGATCCAACCCGGCCATACTCCAACATTATCTAAAAACCAATTAGAGTATACCAAATGGACCAGATCAATCCAAGGATCTTGGTGCCTCAGATGGTTCATCAAATAGACACCGGGTTCTCATGATATGGCCACAAAGGCGTATCTGGGTCTAGTCAGGCCCAGGTACGGTCTGACCCGGCCCGACCCAGCCAGGGCCGAACTGACCTCGTTCGGTTTGACATGACCCGGTTGTCCTGGGCCACAGCGGGCCCAGCCCAACCTGCGAAGGGGGGCGGCCCGTCCTAGTCCACTTGGTGTGTCCCGACCCAGATTGGGCAAGACACGTTCGGCTGGTGCATTCCACCATGGCGGGTCCCGTCCTAGCCTCTACCTGGGGGGAGCCGCCACCTGGTATTCCAAATGGTCCAAGGACTATTCGGTTGTCGCCTTCAAGCGTGTGGGACCCATAGGAGGGGTCCTTCTTTGTGTGACACGGCTGGCCAGATTCCTGACCGGTCCTCCTCCCAGGGGCGCGACGGTGTCGCTGTCCTCCGTGGCCGACCGGGTGTCGGCCGCCCTTCGGCATCCATTGTGGCCAAGAGGCAGCGGTCTCCTGCTCCAGCAGCACGGACGCGCGCCACCACTTCTCCATGGAGCCGACCGATGTGTCGACCGCCCTCCGGTTTTCTTACCTGCTCAAACCGCGACTGACCGGGGGTCGGCCACCCTTCGAGTACACCCCCATGGATCAAAAGCTGCGGCCTCCTCCTCTACCGGCGGTGCAGACGCACGCCGCCCTTCTTCCATGTGGCCAGCCAGTGTGCGGTCCGCCTCCTTCTTCCGCGCGGTATCACAGATCCGTTCGAAGATCAAAAATTATGACGTCCACATATTCACGATCCTCGGGTCGAGATATATATGTCCATATGTCACGCACAACGAAACATTGAGTTTCAGCGTGCTTAATTATTTGGCATAGAAGAACGTGAGAAGAACGAAAGAGAAGGGTCAAAGTATAAGTGTGGAACGGTGGCCTTTTTTGTTCATCCGTCGTCATTTTGAATCAAGATTATGGTGAATCAACAAAATATATTTAATCCTACTTCAAATTAAAACCCCTACCTCGATCGTCTGTTGGAGGTGTCGGGAGGGGGAAGACAATGATGGTGACTTCGGCCTTCATCGCTCCCACAAGATGCTTCTGATATGTGCTCGAGTTTCATCCCCATTCCTAATTCAAAGGATGTTCTTTGTTTTAGATTTTCTTCATTTGAGTTTCTATCACGCTTAATTATTTATCGTCTAAGAATGCACAAAGAACGCACGAAGATCGGAAGAGAAGGGTCATTGAATAAGTGCGGAACGATGGCCATGCTTATTTGACCATCATCATTGTGAATCAAGAATATGAAGAATCAATAATATAGATTTAACCATACTTCAAATTAAAACCCCTACCTTGATCATCCAATGGAGGTGTTGTGAGGGGAAGACGATGATGGTGACATCGTCATTCATCGCTCCTGTAAGACACTTTCGATCCTGGCTCGAGCGTCATCCCCATTCTTGATTTGAAGGATGTTATACATGCATGATCCATGACATGATATCAACTAGGGATAGTCCTTCATGGACATTCGATCCCTCTGGTGCGAGTTTGGTGGAAATACGGGGACCTCCAAGAGAGCACATGAGAGTATGAGGCTCAGATTCGTGCTCAGTACCCTCATTTGTTTGATTTGCTTTTGTTTTGGATTTCGAAGACGTAAATCCATAAGGTGGGGAGAATTTCATGTCCCGGAATTTTTGTACATTTTTTTTTAAATTATATGGAATTATTTTGTGACCGCGAAATCTAACGACGTGTGATTCTGAGGCCCAGAGTGCCCGGAATTATCCGTCAAAGTTTTTTTAAGATTTAATTAGCACATGTAAGATGTTTTCTGGAAAAGGAAGAATAAATCTTAAATGGTTGCCTGGATTAGAAATCTGAAGGAACTATTGTGTTTAGGAAGGTGAGTTTACCCTAAGAATGTCGTAGGTTTATTCGGTGCAACCCTCCTGTGAGAAAACCTGAAAAGGCATAACTGTAAATAAAATAATAAAATAATGTTAATTAATTTTTCAAATCCATATAACTCAAAAATTGCGACTTAGATTAAAAATATGAGACCACTACTGAACTCATGAGTGTATACTTTATTTAGGTATATACTAACACTGGCCAGTGCGGGCCACCAGTGAATGTTAGTTTTTGGCTGTAAATAAAATAATTAAATTACAATTATTTTATTGTAAAATCCATAACTTCTAAACAGTAACTCGGATTGAAAATTTGATAGTACCGTTGATTTCATTATGTAATTTTCTCTTTATTCATAGCCTAACCTCGAAAATCGCGGGTCGAGGGTGAACATTATTAATTTATTGAAAACAATTTCGGGTATGTTCAGTAAACGCTTGAGCAGCGTTTTCTAACATTTGAATCGTTGCTCAGATGAAAAATCTGAGGGCACCATTGAATCCGAAGCACTGAGATTCACTTAATGGAGACATTACTTGGAGCGGAGTAGGTCTGGAGAGAAATATATGTTTTGTCACTTTTTAAAAGAAATTAAATTAAATAATTTTATTATTTTATTTTCTTTATATCCTCCAACAGACAAGTAGTGTGTGGGGCCAGTGATGTGTCAAGCCAATAAATGGATTGACCTACTAATCCTAATTAACGAAGTTGTTGGGGAATTAGGAAGGTTCCTAATTTATGAGCCCCCATTAATTTTCCACATCATTACTTACCCTCCCCCTCTCCTATATATATGGATCTTGGGGAGGGGTAGCGACACAGGTTCGCCAAACATCCAAGTGCGGAAGGAGTGTCGTGACGCCAAAGCCTTAGAGGACGGAGCAGATCCCAGTGGGAGTTGATGGGTGACACCGAACAAAAATCCGGAGGACGGTGTATGTGCATCGTCGTCGGAAGCCTGTTGTGGGAATTAAGATCACCGATCCACCTTCAAGCCGCAAATTCTCTCCAACGGGTTTATGAGGTAGGGAGTTTATTCATTTATGTATTTTAAATGTGTTCTCTTCCCCATTCACGAATAATACGAATAACACGGACCAACCGACTAACAGGTTGATCTGCAATTCATTCATTTTTTAGGGAGGTTGTTCCGAGGTATCTCTATAAGGTTTTTGATTGTTTTTAATTCAATTGATTATTAAACCCTTAATCCCCCTCATGATTACGAACTAACATGGAGGGCACGGGCCTAAAGAACTCAGCCTGAACCCTCTGCCATCTTTCTGTCCTTGTGCCTCCTTTTAAGACCACCAACACAGAGGCACCAATCGTCTATGTTGTTAAAAGAAATTAGACACACGCCGCAAGAGGAAGATGTGGAAAAAATCTGCGGTGGTCATCGGAGCGGCCGTCACCGGCTGACTGCAGAGGAGGAGAGGCGCGCCGACGCTCACCGCAAGGGAGCAGCGGGCCATGGCTCGCCTGCCACGAACGATGGAGGAGGTGGCCGGCGCTCTGGCCGATAGTGGAAGGAAAGATGGTGTGAACCGTGGGCCATATGCGAGCAAAACCCACGGCCGAAGCCACAGAGGATTCAGAACCCGCACCTCCGGCAGGATCTGCGGCGACTGAGAGACTCCGCCGCTTCACATATCGAATGGCCTCCGGGCCGTTCAAGAGTTTGGGAATCTAAGGGTCAAAACCCCCACACTATCTACGAATGAGCACACAATGGTCTATGCTCCACTAGAACTAGACCGCGCCCCTCATCGGGCAGGTCCACGCTCCACCGCGCCCGGGCTGCCGCCCTACCAGGCCGCCCCCTCGCTGGTCGCGCCCTATATGGGCTAGGCCGCCTCTTGCGGGATGCCCTTTCCATAATTCCCTATATGGGCTAGGCCACCCCCTAGTGGTCCGGGCCGAGCCCACCGTAGTCCATCCTAGACCGTGTCTGTTCGGGTTGGTCCGACCGGGTTGGAACGGAACCGGGCCCAGAAACACTTATATGGCCATATCTTTAGAACATGATATCCGTCTGACGAAACATATTTGGAGTTGAGATCCTTGGATCGTGATGGTCCTTTTTCTATACTCCACTTGAGTTTTGGAGACATTTAGAGTACAAACGGGTTGGATCGAACCCGAATCCAACCGGGCCCCCGAAGCTAAAATGCTTATAATTCACGGACCGGGCGTCCGATTGACGCACCATCTGTCAGGTTTGAACAGTTACGACATGGAGGTCCTTTGGGTTACTCCTTTGTGGATCTTAGTGAATGTCTAGGTACGAACAATATCGTGAGGGAAAATTCTACAGAACTAGAGCGCACCGGGTACGAGGAATCCAGTGGCTGGCAGTGAGGCAGAGGTTAGAGACAGATCATACAGAGTTCAGTGCTCACTTATCCTGTGTGGGAATGTGCATACTGATACATTGTGGGTCATATCCTTTGTGGATGAGTGTCCAAAAATCCAGTGTTGGTCAGATCCTGTGTGGGTCAGTGAATATCGATATTGTGTGGGTCAGATCCTGTGTGTCCGTAGGGATTAGTTACCTATCGACTCTGGGAGGGTTGAATCTAGTGTGGATAATTGCAGGGGTTAGTACCTATTTATATTGGGTGGGTCAGACTCCGTATGGTAAGCAGTAGTGCCTCTTGACAGAATAAGATGATCTAGTTTCACGACTAATCATATGTACTTATATACTTCACTGAAAACCTGGTTTGAGCTGAAACTCTAATTGAGCTGTGTCTATTGAATTGTGCTTTGTGATTCAGATCATGATTGGTGGTTTTATTTTTAGAATTATGAGAGACCTTCGTGGGTGTCTGGGTCCCTTCTTAGGTCTTGTTATACTCACCCCTACAGGTCTTCGCCCGCACCATGTTGTGTCTTGTGCAGACAATGAGTAGCTGAGATGAGGTTTGAGGTAGCCAGGACCAGGCGGTACGTGGAGGAGACAGGTGGACATGGAGTACTGTGGAAGAGATCTGTACCTACCATTCTGGTCAGATCCGTGGTGGACGATCCAGGAGATGCTTTTCATCTTTTAGAAATTTGGTAATTTTTAGTATTACTTGTACTTTTCTAGTTGGGCTTGTATTCCGGCCAATTTACTTTCAGTACAATTTTACCACAACAGTTTACTTCACAGTTTCTTCATGTTGTGTTCTCAGACCATGTGTTTACACAGGTTTAAAGGCACGGCCTTCCCATCATTGGGATACCCCTTTCCGGTGCTAGTCGCCAGCCCCTAGCCTATGGATGGCGGGCTTGGGGTAGTCACGAACCGAGCCCCTGGGGACGGGACGTGATAGATTTAGGCTATAATGTATCCATATGGCCACATTGATAGGATAATCATAGGGATCATAGTGGATCTTTGACAAATAGTGGGTGTGGAATGGTGCCTCAGGCTTTTATATAATTTAACCCATGTTATGGAGGGTTGAGGTTTGGGCTAAGGGACTATTATATGTTCTTATAAAAAAATTGTGTTCTCTAAATTTATAGAGACATCCAAACAAATATTATTTTGCAATTCTTCCTCTCTATTAGTTTATCACAGTTTGGTTGTGTTCCATTTTTCATCTATCAATATAATTTTTTTTAATTTGTGCTATTATTATTATATTTTAAATTTCAATTCCATTGAATTTGTGGTATAACCACTATAGGAGATTGTAGTTCCTCCCGGTACATGTGATCAAATGTTATAACATTGGTCTATTCTCATGTTATGAATGTTTATGATTTTGATGTATTAGATTCAATACTTCTACATTAATTTATGTGTTATTATAATGATGTCATTGGTTCTCCATTTGGGCAGTAATTTAATTAACCTAAATAAACATTGTACCATATTAATAATAAAATTGTGTATCGGCCACATGTTGTTGATGTTTATAATATTATAATGGGTTTCCTCTTTCTTTTCGAGATAGCATAATATCTATTTTTTTCATGTTATAATGTTGTTTTTTATGGTTTATCATATTTTTCCTAGTACAAATAGAATATAATGTGAAGTATTGAATAATTTATTAATTGGGTTAATAATTAAATAAGATGAATTTCAAAGGAATCTAACGTTACTTGTAATTTTATGTTATCCAAATTGATGTAATAGACATGTTTAATTGAGTATTTTAGTCTATTTGTTAATCAAATTGTTAAAAAAAATATGTAGCATATTAGTGCTAGTTGATAAAAAGAATAATGACCAATTTTAAATGAGTTTTTTTTCTACTCAGAGATTGATGAAGTTTTTAATGGAACTTGGTAAAATGTATAATTTTTTAATAACATTATATAATTGATTCCTTATGTTTCCCATAGATGGAGCATATGAATAACGAATCTATTCACTCAAGATGGAATAGAAAATTATTTTTTAAAAAAATCATTTGAGTCTATAGAGTATGTTTTCCAATAAATTATGAATTCATTATGATGGGAGTGGTGAGGGATCTTTTTAATTTGAATGTGGAATTCCTTAATTTAGGGCATATTTTCCCACTTGTTTATTATTATTTCATCTTAAAGACTTCTATGTTGTGCTCTATATATGAGAATTCTATATGATGGGAGCCTAGGATGGTTGATCTGATATTGGTGGGGAGGCCTGGAGAATGTGGAAGTAGTTGACATTGTTGATGGATATATGAATAAGTATTTGCATGTGGGTGTCGGGGAGGGAACTATAGTTTATGTAATGGGTTTAAATTGAACATACCATTTGTTGTAATGAATTTTAGATTCTTTCTACTGGTTAATCTGTTTAATGGAAAGTCGGATGGGTTTCCTTTTTATCAATATTCAATTCACTACTATATAATGTAGTTGGATGCGCTTTGTTACAAGATTATATTAGTGAATTAATAGGATTGTTTTCAAAGAGTACCTGTAAATTTTTTTGAATGGTCATAGTGTTTACTAAATGACATAACTCATCTGATTGGTGTTGTTGTAATGAAAGTGATATGTTACTCTTGAGAATCCGTGGACACAGTCAGGATTTTACCTAATGGGCTTGGACATTACTTAATAAATTAATTAAATGTGTGATGGGATATTACAAGAGGATTACTTTGGTAAATTAATGAATCATTAATTAGTTATAATAAAGTGAAATTCTTAAAAAAGAATGTAATAAATACATTTAGCTATATTAAATGTTTTTTTCATATAGTTTTCAAGTATCTAGTAGTGGAATCTGGATGTCCAAGTGTTGATAGTTGTATTTCATCCAAAGAATAGTTTATAATAATCATGTGGTTGTGAGCTATATTATATAATGTACATTTTCTGATTTCATACACTACCCCACCCATGTTTGTTAGGGATAATGACATTTGGCGGACTCTGGGAGGGTGTTTTCTCCAATATCCCTATGGGAGGATGGATGGCTAACTACCCCCTCTCCCCAACTGTCTTCTCTTGGTAGTTATATATGATGGAATTCATGGCAGTTTGTTTCCCCATAAATTTATTTGTATATGGATATAATGGAATGTGGTTATTTCACACCCATGTATCTCTGGATATAGTTTGATAAGGAATATTATAGGTATTACATGAATAGGCTCTAATGGATTAAAGTACCTTAGTTATTTTATTAGCCATTATGGATTGAATAATAATACCCAATGTATGATACACATAATATATGTTTTTGTGGCCCCCAAAAGCTACATGGTTTCTATATTGAGATGTGATATGTGATTATGTGACGACTTGATACAGGAGGTTCATGATGTAATATATCTCCCAGGTCTTTAAAAGTTGGATTAATATTGGAGATTGATATCTTAGGATATTGAATGTTGGGGAGGATTTGAAAATTAGTGGGGAAGTAATATCATATTGACTATTATTGATTTGTTATTATATGATATCACTTGTATGTGTTTCATCGTTAGGGAAATCCATTGGGAGGTTGGAAACCTAGTATACCTATTTATTTGATGAGTTGGTATCGCATGATGTACACTGGGATTTAGTGTTCATTCATCATCTTTATCATGATTTTCTCTAGGGAGGATCCTAAAAAGTATATTTTGATTCATACTCAATGTACATATAATACATTTCCCATTCTATTTGTAGAAGTTTGGAGATCGTTTTTATACTATTAGATCATGGTTTTGTAGTGGTCGTTTAGGAATATTGGTTTCATCAAAATTTACTCTTTTTAGGACATTTATTTTTCCATTCAAGCTGATTTAATATTTTGTGACATCACAATTATCAACATTTTATTTTAGTTAAATATTTCTGAGATTGTATTTATTGGTGCATCAATCATATCTATCTATTATGTTTTTTCACTTATTTTGGAACCATGGTATTTTATGCATGAATTGGAGTACGGTTTGGGTTTGTTTTCAATCCTCAGTGGAAGTTTAGAATGTGCACCAACAAAGTGATCATACAATTTATCCTGCCAACAGTGTTGAAGGTGGCGCCGTTTCCCAGTGTTTGCCAAATTTTTGGGCCTGAAAATCGATGAATGGAGAAAAGTGTTTTTGGAAAAGAGACTTGTGCATCGTGTAATTGATGGAGATGAAACTTGCGCGCCTTATGTTTTTCAATATCAGAACATGGATAAATGGAAAAGGGAAGAGGGTCATGCAAGTGTGGGGTTGGTCGTGCAAGTGACCAGCGCGCCATGAAGAGACTTGAACGCCAATGCCTAGAAGGACTGGAAACTTGCGCGCCTATTGTTTTTCAAGATCAAAACCTCAAAACCTGGAAATGTAAATAAGGCTGCGCAAGTATTAGCTGGGTCGCCCAAGGGAGTTGCGCGACATAGGCTAGGAAAGATGAGCAGCGCGCCAAGACTTGCGTGCCGAGGGGTGACTTGCACGCCGCCGCATAGGTTGACCAGTTTTCCTATAAATAGAGGACCATCTCTACTCATTCAAAACGAACTTTGGACTTCAAGAAATTCAGAGCTCCCGTCGTGTAGGTTTTGAAGTCGCACAAGTGTTGGTGGGTCGCTCAAGGTGGAGCCACACAACAGTTGTGTGTTGCCCATCCAGTAGTCACACAAGTGATTTAGTGATACTTGCGTGTCAGAATTGATGTTGCACGACAGGTTTCCTTTTGGTTTCAAAATCGATTTGGGTTGAGAAGAAGTTGAGTCGCGCAAGTTTTATTTCTATGAAGGTTGAGTCGCACAAGTGTTGGAGGAGGACTTGTGCACCAGTTATAACTTGCGCGCCGTCCTTAAAAGCTACGTGCCATATTGGTGTTGTGTGCCAGGTGTTTGTTGAGGCTTGCTGATTGTCTTGGAGCTGCACGAAAGTTGAAGATCAGTTAATGAGTCATAGTTGGACTTCAACAGAGAATCTACATATAACAGAGGATTCTTTCATTGAGAAATGATGAAGAGACCGTCACGTCTATAAACTGAGTGGGACTTCACTAACGGCAGTGAGTCAGGGGGAGTCAACGGGAGTGACCTGAGGGAAGTAGTGAGCTATCCCTGAACCTTTGAAAAGGTAGTGAGCCTGGGACATAGTGACTGTGCCCGAACCTTTGTAATCCACATCAAGTGAAGATTAGTGGAATTTGGTATGACCGACAACTTGTCGACGTATGCTCCTTGGACGTAGCCCTTAGTGGTGAACCATGTAAAAAGTGTTGTGTCTTCTCTATTCCTGTGAATGATTTATTTCTGATCATATTCATCATACAAGATCAACAAGTTCCTACCAACGTGGGAACAAGATCCATCAAATTAAAAGAAAGAGTTGTCACCCTAATTCACCCCTCCCCTCTCAGGGTGTCACGTGATCCTTCATCTTAGAGGGTAATTCATCCCATTTTATTTCTCATTATTCCCTCGGTGATACTCACCTACCCAAGGCCAACTTTAGGAAGGAATCATGTGGTAACCAACCTTATTACAACATTATCATCCAATTAGTGGTATTATTTTGTGGATGGTGTCTATGATAGATTATTTTCAAAGGTTCAGGTTGAAGGATATGATGGAGTTGGTAATGAGGAACAAATGATACTACTTGAGTTGGAAGATAATTTTTTTAGCTAGGTTCTGTAAGTGATGTGAACATTGTAGACCAACTAAGACGTGGGTATTTTGGTCTCCCTATGATCTGAAGCATGAAACCATAATTTTAACATGCCTAAAAGATAAATACATATTGGTTTTGGGGTACTGACCGATGAAAGGATCATGCATTATGGTTGTTTCCCCCTTTATTTAGAATGGTTAGACCTCATGATTTTTAAAACCTTAAAAATATAAAAAATTGACTAATTAATTAATGTTATACATTCCATATTATATATTTATGATATCTAATTGTTTTATTATTTTATATGTTTCTCTATAGGTCTAAAAGCACAATACACTAGTAAAATACTAACCTATACCAACGGTTCCAAACCGTTGGTATAGGCCTCCAAACCGTTGGTATAAGTAATATGAAAATCTATTCCAACGGTTATAAAACCGTTGGTATATGTATTTCAAAAAAATACATGTGGTGGGATTTGATCCCACAACCGCCCGTTTATAATTAAACGCCTTAACCACTAACCTAACATAACTTTTATAAACATAACTTCATAAATATATATATGTATTATCATAATTATTTAAAATTTATATTAATATAAATATGTGATCCGTATAGGGAGTAAAAACTTACTATATAAAGGATATCCCAAAAGCGGTGAAGCATAAGAAATATATAATATATATTGTTTATATTAATTATATAGAGAAATTATAACATTTGGGTTATGTTTTTATACTATTTAGTTAGATGAATAAGAACTAACATAAATAATAAAAAATAAATATTTAGGGATAATAAATATTTCTTCTTCTTTGAAGACACCTTGTTTGATACGCACCAAACACATTGAATATTTTGGGACATGTTATATAAGAACATATAATAGGTCAATAAGTGTATTACGGTTGTACTATATGTTGATTTTAGTGAATGGGTTTAACATGGGGAAGGTTATTCAAATGGGTGTGAAATAGAGTATTGATAATTAATGTATGGTAATATTAGAATAAGTTAGTTAATATAATGTATTTATATTAAATTTTTTTTATGAAAATTGACTTCATTTATTACAAGTAATAACATTAAGTAAAACCTAACTATTCCTATCATCACGAGTGAAGTTTCTATTTGATTATTACACCGTTATATAATTTACGCATCATATTTTTCATATTATTTTTTTAAACTAAAAATTAACTGTAACGTAATTCTACTATCTTGATTACATAAAATAAAATATATTTATAAAAAAATAAAATAATTTTTTTAAAATAACTAATAACACGAGGAAACAAATTTTTTATAGTGAGTGTAGTTTCCTTTCATTTTATAATTTTTTATATTTATAAAAAACATTTCAATTAAATAATTAAAACATTATGCTAAAGAAATTAAATATCAATTTATGTTATTTATAAATAAATAATTTTTTTATTATATCGATGTTATAAATCTTGTTATACCAAAATATCAATAGTTACCCATTATTTGAACATTACTATTCAAATGGCCACATTACTATATATATATATATATCAAATCATACAACATTCATTAATTTATATTTATATCAGTGTCAAATATATTCCCTTTACAAAAAACATAATAAATGTTTAATATTTTATTTTCATTGTATAATGATTCTTATAGTTTTGATATATCCAGACCACGATCCACTACATTAAAAAATTATACCCATTCTAATTACTTATATGTGTTTTCAAATTTTAATTTAATTTATAATTTTGAATATATTTTTCCATTATTTTTAATATTACATTATGAAGTAGAAAAATATTATTAATTTCATAGTATATGATATGAAATGTATTTATCATATAACTATTTACTTGAATTCATATTTTTAAAAAAATTAATTATCTAATAATGAAATAAAACATTTACTAATTGATATGAATTCATAAATTATATTTCCCAATAAATGTTAAAAATCATTTTTTATTAATATATATGTTAATAAATAAAATTTATTAAAATACATATACATAATATGGGATTTATCATCTATCAAACTCATATAAAGATTGAATCCCTATATTTTTTACTCATTTGAAATATAATATAATTATTTCCACATAAGTTTTCAATAAAATTTATATTTAAAATAAATTATGATAATTTTATAATATGACTCAACATAAATATATTGGAAATTTTCACCCTATTTTCATATATTAGTGTATATTTAAATGGTACTCTAGAATAAATTATTATCCCGTTATGGTATTTCATCCAAATGATTATATATCAAAAATAAATAAAAAATTAAACTAAACTTATTTCTAATACCAAATGAGAAAACATGAATGAAAAAATTATTATTTAAAGATATAGGGACTCATTTATCCTAAATAAAATATATATTTATTACATTAAACCATTCCTAGAAATGTAAGATTATTGTTTTGAGAAATTTTCTTCTTATACAAGAAATAAAATAATAAATATTTAGGTAATTACTCTTTTACAATGCTTTATCTATTCCAAGGGATCCTTATACCATATATTCCACATAATATTAATGTTTCGAAATAAAATTTATATATAATAAAACGGGAGAGATAAAAAATACTAATAAACGAATGATCAAAATTAATGGTGAAAATAATTAAGATATATCATGAGAATATTTGGTACATAATTATATTATGATATAAGATATGATAGGATATTATATAACATATAAAAATTTCCTCCAATTGTAAATATGATTATTTTAGAGATTAATTTCATGATTTTAGATTATAATTTCCACTAGGTTTTCATTTTATTTGATTTTGGATTTTTTATATTTTTTTCTTTCTTTAATACTGATCATTTTATTTTAGTCATAATTATCTATTTTATCTTTTAATAAATATTTTTTCTAAGACATATATTATTTAACTTATGGTTAAAATATCAAATTTAGTTTTTTTAATTATTAATATTTTTATATTTTTTTCACTATATATTTCATATTAATTATTTTCAATTTAATATGTTTCTAATGTTTTGTTTTTGTATTAGAGTCATATAGTATGTATTTCGTCATTTTATTTTTCTTATAATTCCATTTATTCTCATTTTTACATTATCTTTTGGACTTAATATTTTTACATCGGGTCATTTTTCCCTTTTTTTTCTTGCATACATATTTTCTATTATTCTTAAAGTATATTTTTAACTTATATATTTGTGTTAATTTTTTCTCCTACTTCTCCTTTTGTACATGGTAATGAAGTTTTATTAATCCTGGTTTCACATTTATATTTTATTTTTATTTTTCCTCTAATTATACTTATAATTATACTTTTAATATATATGTTTCCTCCACTTATATCTCTATTTATCACTCCCAATATTCATTAACAACTATGGATGTGCTTTCTTTATTTTTATGATAATTTGAATCACATGCACATTTTTTACAATTTTTAAATTTATTTTTCTTTTTTATTTAAAATTTAATTTCATCCCATGCCTTATTAATATAATATTTACCCATATTATTTATTCATTTTTAATAGACTTATTTTTTCTCTAAATATACTATTTCTTCTTCATTTAAATTGTCTTATCATTTTCTTTCATCTAAATATCTTTCCATTTATACTATTACTTCTACTTTTAATATTTGATTCTTTTTTTCACATGTACTATTGGATACTTTATTTTAAATTTTATTTCTTATTTTTTTTCAATTTCTTTAACTACATTTTCATCCATATTTTTTTATATTTTTTATATTTTTATATAATGTTTAATGTTTTAAACTTTTCTACTTATTTTTATTCATTCTAAATCTGAAATAAATCCTTATTATTTATGATTTTATCTTTCTTATTTGAATAATTACAACTCTAGCATCTAACAATCAAATTTATTGACAAAAACTTCTTCCACTTATTTCACTTTTGATTCTTCCTATTTTTTATTCATATTGAACAACTAATTCTATTTTTTCGTTGGTATTACCATTCAAATATATATTTTTTCCATTAAATTATTATTCTATCTTTAAATTATTTATTTTATTTCTATTATAATTTTATTTATTTATTATATCTCTTTCCCTTTTGGATTATACTTTTGTTTTCAATTTTAATTTAATTATAGTTAATTATTTTTTTCAAATTCTTCATCTAATTCTTATGATTTATATTTTATCATAAAATTAATCATTTTTTTCAAATATGATTAATTACTCAATTTATGTGTTTATCTTTTTTCATTTATATTTATTTTTTTTTAATTTTTATTATACTTCATTTAGGATTTCTTTCTGTACTTCTATAATTTCGATTTTGGATTATACATTTATTCAGGATTATATTTTTGACCATTGGATCCCACCTTAAGTTTTTATAATTATTAAACTTTTATTTTCACTTATATTACAAATATGTCATGTAGATTTTAGAATTTCATTTTGGTTTAATATTAATTTTTTATTTATCTTCTAAATTCTTTTCATATTTATTCATAAAATTTAAATTCTATCTTATTTTGAATTTATATTATTCCACTACATTGTATTCTTCTTTATAAACACATTCTAGGTTTTTAACTTTTTTATGTTTTATTATTGTTTTATATCTGATTTTATTTGGGCATTATTATTATACATTTAATAATTGATGTGAACATATTTCTACTTTATAATTAATCTCTAGAATCAACAATAATTTTATCTACTAAAATATTGACATAAACTTTTATAATTTTTTTAATTTTTTATTACTAATATTCATCTAATGTTCTTCATGTGTGGATTATTTTTTTCCTCTATATTTTATTTTACTAAATGTTTCAACTTTATATTTTATTTTTAAAGTTTATGTTTTGATTATTCTTTTTTTATTCGTTATTTAGTTATTACATTATCTTCTTTTTATTTTTCCTACTATTTTGTATTTTTTAACTACCTACTTGATTCCTCATTTAAAAATTCCATTTTTTCATTTATTTATTTTTGGATTGAACACCCATGTTTTCTTTTACATTCATTATTATCTTCTAACAGATATCATTTTTTTAAACTTCTATATTCTAATTTTAGATTTTATTTTTTTTATATTTTTCTATGTTGTTTTCATATATTATGTATTATAATCATTGTATGCCTTCTTCAATTTTTTTTTTATTTTTGGGTTTTCATATCAATATATATATATACTTAAACGTTTCCTATTATATCTATATAAAATTATAATGATTTTAATTCAATTTATTCCATTATTTTATTAAATATTATTCTATTTATATTGTATCATATTTCCCTCAAATGTCTCTTTATTCACAAAATTTATCTCAACATCCAGTTTACTTTTTTATATTTTTTATTCAATATTATGGTTCCTTATTCTATATATTCATTTATTCATCCAATTTTTTCTACCTTTTCATTCAATGGTTTCATTAATATTGTTTTTTAAATATTCTTGTATTTTTACTATATAATTTATTTCGACATCCAAATCATTTTATTTAGGACATAAAATTTTAATATTTGGATGTTTCATATGTAATATTTATAATTTTTCTTCTGACTTTACCCCGATGTATTTTTTTCATCTTATGTTTATGGATTCAACATCAACATCTACAAACACTATTAGTGTTTTTATTACACATTCTTATTCGGTTATGTTTATTGATATGATTATATTTTTTTCATATTTTTTTATGCATCAATCATTCAACACTTCTCTTATTTTATTTAAATTTGTTTCATATAAATCTATTTACATATATAATCACCCTCCTCCTTCATTCTATATATTCATTTCCTTTTATTTTTTAATATGTATTTTAAACATTAGAAAAATGTTATCATAACATTATGGTTTTCTACTTTTTCATCTATTTCACCCTTTATTCTTATTTTTAGTCATTAATAAATTTCTCTTTTTAAGTATTAATAATATATTATTTTTCATCATCTTTGATTTATAATTATATGTATTCAACTCAATTTTTTGGATTAACATTTTTCTATTTATTATTCATTTAATCTTTTCCTCTAAAAAATGATTCCAAATCGTACTTTTATGTATATGGGAATTCAAAACTTTAGATTATTGATTTTAAGTCGTCATTAATTTATTATTATTCTATATTTTGAAATCATGGAATTGAATTATAGAATTTCTTCTACTAATGTTTATTTTTTACTATTTCATTAGTCTTTTAGATTATTCATCCAAATACACTTTTTCTTTTCTTACATATAATTATACTTCAATATTTTTTTATTGACATATAATTTTTTTCTTTTAATTCTATTTTTACATTTAAAATTTTATTCAAATTTTCAACTATCTTATACTTCTATTTCAATTCATATTTCATAGGGATTTTATATTAATTTTTGACATTACAGTTTTTATTTGGCTGGTTTTTCTTACAATTGGATTCCGAAATCTATATATGATTTTCTCACTAATATTTTTGTTCTTAATCATTTTACCTTTTGGATTTTTGGAAGTAATCAATTTAAATAAATTTTTCTTCTAATTTTTCATTTCTCACATATATCCTTTTGATTATTTAATATTTAATTATATTATTTATTCTTTATTTACATTATCTCCAAGATCTAATTATAATTTTTTTGTTTCTCTATTATTTACTCTAGAATTCACTTTTAATTTTTCTTTTAAAATTAGGTTTTTCTTCTCCTTTGTAAATTCATCTCACTTTTGAAATGATTTACCATCTATATTTTTTTTATTTCGTCATCTTTATTATAGTTATCACTTTTAATCCAATCTACACTTTTTTTTATTTTTTTCATTTAGATTTATATTACTAGTTTTTCTTATTAGTTCATATTATAATCTTCAACTTTTTTAAGTACAATAATTGAATTTTGGGGAATATTTTTGTTTTTTATCAATTTTTTTTGGGGATTCTATGTATATTGAATGATGTTTTCTAGGTTTAATGGAAGATCAATAAAATGGTAAATATTTTTTAATTAATAACACTGTAATTTTTATTTTCTGATGCATTTAAATATTGAAAGAGAAGGTGTAATTTGTTGTACATTAGAGTTTATATATTATATGTTATAACCCTTACATGTGATGCTTGTTGAACTAATTACCCTATATATTAAATAAAAGTGTTTTTGGATGAATAAAAAATGTCTAAAATTGGTTTGAATTCATATGGAGTGCTATCTGAGAACTATAGATATTAGAATAATTGATTGGAAAAATTCTAGGATGAAAACATTGATGATTGGTGAATTGATATTCATGTCAAATAATTATTATTATTATTATTTTTCTCTATTGATTTTGAATGATTTCATAATTTTATTACTTGAGGTAGATATTAAAGAACTATATTGTTTAAGAAAGGGATAGATGAAGTTAATAGGAACAATATATGAATACTTGATAAAGAAAATACTTTATCAGGAAAAGGAGAACCATTATATAATTTTTTGAGTTGATTTGAGTGTTTAATAATGTATCCTATTTAATTAATGTAGTTTGGCTGATACATGAAATATCTCAAGTGTGTATATTATTAAAAATAAAATTGAACTTGTTGAGAATACCTGATACTAATTATTAGAAAATAAAAAATGTATCATGGTTAATCCAATTTAATTTATTTTTGATCTAGTAGAACATTTTGTATAACATCGATTTTATATGTTTGCTTCTACTATGAAATTATATACTCTTAAGCATTAAAATATGTTTTCTATATGTTTTAGGATTTATATGCTATACACTAACCTCAAATTGTATATGTAGAAGCACTATAAGTTATATTGTGTAAGAAAAGGGAAAATTTTATTGTTAATATATTCCAACATAAGGGTTATCCTAAGATATATTAACAAATTTATAAGGATGAAAATAAAATTTAGGGTTGATTAAAAATATATCTCTAGTATCAAAACATTTTGAGTTTTCTTACGGTAAAACTCAAAAAATATTATTGTGAACAATATAAGATAATCTTCTAGATGGAGAATCAATTATGAACATTCTATAAGCACCTATATTTATTAAATAAATATCATTATAAATAAAATGATCATGTTTCATGTTGAAATCAATAGTGATAGCGATAATTTTTATTTAATGTTATTTTAATATGAAAAGTGAATTTTAGAAATACTCCACCCTGATATGAAGGGTTGTATTGTGAAGTATGATGGGTATAACATAAAGATTTTAATTTCTTCAGAAATATTACATGATTCCATATCATTAAGCGTTTTCCATATTTCAATGATTGATTATATAAATATTCTTAATGATTCAATGTATTAGATATTTTGTAGAAGAAAATGGGATATTTTAATATCACATGAATATGGAATTCCAATGTCCAATTGAGTATTTAAATATATCTCTTCACTCATTTTGAATGAATTTAAATATAAATAAATATCACTACCATATATTATATTGTTTCATTGTTCAAAAAAAGGTAATAATATTCAAAACATCTATATATATATATGTGTGTGTGTGTGTGTGTGTATCTATGAATATGGAGAAAACATGTTATGAAAACATATAGTCCTTTGACACATAAGAAACTTAATATAACTTATATCTATTTTAGGTAGAAGAAAGAGGATATGATACTTTTTATAAGAGATAACACCTATCGGTATCAAAGTGGAGACCCACACTACATTCAAGATAAAACACATATGCTTATAAGGAGGGAAAAATAAGGCATGTGACACATCAATATCATTAATGGTGATCAAGAGGAGATTTTTTTTGACACTTCTACTATAAAGTTGAATAAGTGGAGACGTTGAGAAAAATAAACCTCATCCTATGACATATAACATAATCAAATTGTAAAATGATTTTTTTATAAAGTAAAGTGATCCTTTGAGAGACTAGGACATCTGGACATAAAGAAGACAATGTCTAATGTGATAACAACATCAAAAGGATTATATTTTTGATGTATTTTTCATGAATGTCGTGGAACACCATGAAGAATAAGTACTATGAAATGTAGTCAATACTGTCATAAGAATATATATTTTCAAGATAAAAACACTACCACTATGGGTAAATCTAATTGCTATAATTAGAAAATGAGATAAATCTAATGATAACGTGATGGTATTTCATGTATGCATGATGTGAGAAAATAAATGAAAACCACTTTCATTTATAGTGTATGAATCTATGATATGGGTTTCCTACCAATCATGATAATGAGTGGTCTCCCACATTGAATAAAAAACATATAAATCACTATTTCATTTGGATTTATTTTTGGTATTATCTAAGAAAGGATGAGAAACCAATGATGAATTTATATAAATCTTGAATAAAAATATATGATCACTTATAATGAATAATTCAGAAAAAGGTAACACTTATTACAACCCTCTCTTAGTGATCACACTGAACCTAGTACCCACTAATTTTACTACTTTTTTTGTATAAGGAATATAATTATTTTTATAAATTTATATTTTTACATTTTATTAGAGGGATTTTGTTGTTGTTTATTAAAATATATTTTAACATCTCGATTATATATTTTTTTTCAAAAACTTCTTATATTTTCTATACCCCTTCCCCTGTGAATTATCAATCTCATTATGGAATATTTTTCTCTATTGATTTTTTTGTTTATTATCCTTCTAATTCTAATTTTATAACATATTAATCATTTTATTCAAATATTATATTTTATATTTTAAATTATTTACATTTTCACAAATTTTAAATGACTTATTTTACATAAAGTTCCCCAAGTATTTTTAGTTTAATTTAACTCACCCTTTTGTTTGTAGAATATCGATTCTTCTTATAATTTAATTTTTTAATTTTCTCGTTTATATTTTTATATATAAACTGTAAATATGTTTCTTATTTTATTTTTTATTTTAAAATTTTGTTTTCATAGTTTTAGTTTTTCATTTTTGAATCTAAAAATCATATTCCACATTAAATTCTCTATTTAATGTTAAATTCTTCAAATACTTCAACATTTATTTCTACTGTTATGTCTACATATAACATTTTATTTTATATATTATTATTTTTTATTTTTTATTATGTTTATGCTTCATACTCTTTGTTTCTCCATCATGAAACAGACCTAAATATTCATAGATTATGGATTCTATCTTATAACTAAGGATAATTGATTATACATTAGATTCTATTTTTTTAGGATTTTATATTTTCATCATCTACATAGAATTCCACTTTCTGGTTCATAAATCGCTAAAAATTTGTTCAATATATGAATTAGTTGGAAAAGGGAGAGACAACCTCCTTAAAAAAATTAGTGGACTAATGTGGTGAATCCTGAGAGCATACCCACTCAAAAGTGAGATATATAATGGTTGTAGAGAATTATTAGTTGAATATATGATAATTTTTTCCCTCTCTATCTTTCTAAGTAAGTCTCGTAGTCTCCTTGCTTCCATTATTCTAAGTGTAAATAATCTACACATGTTAATAAAAAAGGATATTGTACGCTCTTATAAAGAAGAGGATAAGACAGTTAAGGAGAAGGTTCCGCTATAGAAACTAGGACACCAATTCTTAAGTAACCCACACACACATATATATTTATATGCATGATATATAATACTGAATATATATATAGTCTAATGGACATAAATAACAGGTGTAACTGAAATGAAACAAGCTCTATCAGCATTGAACGTGGAGGAAATTTCTCTTTGGATATCACAAGGAAGAACCACTATAATAATTCCTATACAAGGAAAAAATTGGTCACAAAGATCCTTGTTTATAATGAGAGGAATGCCAAAATCAAAATTTATGCAATAAAATTAATTTTTATGATGAATGGTGATCATATGGGAAGATAGTGAATTGGGTATTCCTTAATAGTCTAATTTTTCTAAAATACTATAATAATATAACTTTTTATATGCTCCATTAATATAATAATGGAAGTTTAATGTCAACTACAATAACATGGAAATTCTAATGTGTTACCTATAACATATTCCCGATGAGATGTCAATTTTTTTTAGAAAATTAAATACTATTATGTATATCCATAAAATAATCAATATGTTGATTCATAACCAAAAAAATGCATTGAATATATAAAATAATAAATTCAATTAGTATGAGAATCCAATTTTATCCTCTGATAGAGGAATCTCATGGCTTATACAATATCTATAAATCATAATTTTTTATTTTAATGTTATAATCCAGCCAAATTTAATCATTATCCAAAAGCTTAATTAATCCTTTAACATAGCCTAAATCACATTCCTGATTTCCATGGGCCAAAAACTGGTACGGGGTGTCAAAACATACATTAGTGGGAATAATATCTATAGATAAAGATAATAATACAAATATGACTTCCACCTGGATGATTTTCATGAACACCCTATTAGTTAGAGAGATCCATACAAGTAAAATAATCATTTTAAACCCATAAAAGAATTCAAAAGACTATAATTAGTTGAGATAAACTAATCCGCATTAAATAAAATAAAAGGAAAATATCTAAAGAAACTCAAAATAATCAATGTCAAGATTTAATAAAAAGGAAATCACAAACTAAAAATGTCTAAAAGGAGGTAATTCAAATGTGACATGATACATGTGGTTAACAGAAAATATAAAAATCACAATAAATTTTACATCAATAAAAAAAATCAACCTTGTTTCAGATGGTCATCATCAATAGCCCCTCTAATATATTCAAATCAATGCACTAATACAAATATATAACACTCAAGGGGTAACTATAATAAATTTCTAATTTATATATTAATGAGAAAAAAAATATAAATATATAGTCTTATAATTTCACATGAATAGAATTTAATGGTATAAAAATTCCTATTTTAAAATAAAATTATAATTGTATACCATTCTATTAAGTTTATAAACATTTACATAGAGAAATTATATAAATTCATTTCATTCCCTAGTATACAGGTTTTCAATTTTAAAATAAAAAAATTAATTATTCCCATAAATATGTTTTATTTAAGATAATGAAAAATATTTTTAGAATCCTTACTTTGTATGTAAACACATTTCAAATAAAAAATAAAATAGACCACACTTTATTACCACATTAATATTCCATAATAAATTTGAAGAGATTTAAATTTCAATTTTAATAAAATGAAATCCCAAATGATTGATAACAATAACATAATAATCACAGTTATAGTTATAAAATATCTACATGAATTATAATAATCATGTATCATCAAATCAATTGAATTAAATCCACTATAAGTACATTAGAAAGCTCTACGAAGATAATCATATTCAGAACATATATATTCTATCTAATTGGGACCCATTATTAATTTCCCAAACATTAGTTTTTACCATATTTGTCCTGATCAATGGGTAAAATACCCTATGAATGGTATGATCCTAACATGCCTCAACTAGATAGAAGTTGAATCATAGAATAGTTGGAAACATATACCAAAATTCCCCAAAATGTAACCCATGTCTTCCCATAAAACATAATCACATTATGTTGTATACATGATAAATTAAGAATATATATATATATATAAATCAAATGAATCATAACACAATCACCCATATAATCCCCATTTACAGAATTAAAATCTTATTAAATAATAACATATAATAACAAAATCATTGAATCAGTTTAAATTTATCGATAACAACCCCATCATCTATATAACAAACATTAAGGAGATCACTTCAAGACTAAAATCATAGAAAATAACTTTATTTGTAAAATTTTATCTAGGACTTATAAAATTAAAGATAAATGTCCTTATAAAATCATTTTTTGAAATAAAATCAATTGAATCATTGTATTAGAACCATAAATAATCAATGATCATAAGTATAATTTTAAAATAATCCAAACATACAATTATATTTTAAAAAAATTCAATAAAAAGGTTCCTTTAAAAATAAACTATGAAAAAAATAAACCATTAATAATCAAACTCCATTGAAAATTTATCTTTATAAATTTTAAACATCACTATGTATTAATAGATTAAAAGAACATTTATTTAGATAATCGAGACATAAGAAACTCAATTTATAAAAAATCTAAGGCCAAGAAAAAAAACAGAACACCATGGTAAAGGATCAACATATCCCAATAATAATTCTTTTAAGATACTCAAATAAATTAATAAAAATATTCACAGAATCAAGGATTTAAATTTGAAGTACTATTAATGGTCCAACGTACCTCAGTTATTGAATCGATAATATATGGTTTCATTCCAACACAACATGATGGGGAACCATTTAGAATCCCTTGTTGTGAAAAAATACCTATAAAAAGAAATAAATGGTAAACCACATGTCAATTTTTCTATATTAGGTCATGAAATTGAGAGGAAAAGGATGAACAATAATAGAGTAGGGGGTTTAGAGTGGTTTAACATTAATAATAAATATCAAAGAAGAAAAATCCATGGAAAATCCCTAGGTGGAGGGGGAAATGAGAAAAAGATAGTAGTATATCATACACAATAGTTTATTGGGTGAAATGAGTCATAAAAAACCTTATATATATAATTTCATAAATTATTTATTTATTTTATAAATAATGGACATAATTTACAACACACTCAATTTTTGACAATCTTGAAAAAATTTAATTACCACTTTCATATTCCCCTTATAGACCCTAATATATAAACCTTCATATTTTGGACCTTAAGAATAAATTTGTTAACCATTATTCATAATATTAATTATCATTTTCTATATAGTCTAAACCAACGTTTAGATATCATAAAAATACAACCCTTACATAATAGGTAGAAATATATTTTTAGACATGACATGGAAACCCATATACATCACAAGGTTACTCTTTAACATAACAAATTTAACCCTTATGTATCCTAGAATTGATACATATTGATCATACAGTATTATATCTTACATACCAGATCAACACTTACATGTCATATGCAAGACTAGTATGTGTGAACCCAAAAACTTTTTGAATGAAATTGGGATCCAATGGTTTATCAATTTTCATTGTCATATTAATACCCTTATATAAGAGGATCCATACATATGAGTACTCTTATATATGAACCTTACACATAAGACACATTTTATTTTCCAGTGAAATCCACTACGACCTCAGAACCTTCAAAATCAAACTATAGATTATATCCTTGAACCAGCATACTTCTATTAAAAACAACCTTACTAGAAATTAATATTAATCTAATAGAAATTTAGCACTGAGTCCATAATGACACGATAAACTCAATTAATATTCTACACTGATTCCAACAAAACATCAATGGGGTCCAGAAACAGAAGTTAAAATTCATATCTTACCCAAATCAAGAAATAGAGGTAAAGGAATCAATTATAAATAACCAATTTTCCCTATATAAATTATAATATAAGTAAAAACATGATCCCAAAATTATAAACTATTATTATGATATAAATAATTTTAAAAACAAATATTAACAACATGAATCATATATCAAAAAACATATTCATTTTCGAAAATGAATATTTCTTTTGAAATAAAATATGTCATTGATTTGAAAAATAAAATTATATAATTCATAAAAACATCACTTAAAACCACTAAAAAAACTAGCAACATTATAATTTTTAAAATTATCACAGTGTTCAAATATTAGTCAAATAAAAAATATACCATTTCCTACCCAAATTAATCTTATGAAACTAGTGGATTATAAATCCCATATTCATATCAAAACAAGAATGAAAAAAAGGAAATTTATATTTGATCACTTATCGAAGATAATATTAAAACATTTCAATACTGATGTATGATCCTAGATTTTTCATTGAGGTATGCGACCTATTTATTTTATTTTTAACTCCTTGGTTTTTTCTTTATGTGAATGAATAGTGATAATGTCGATGAAACAAGGGTGTTTCAGGATTTTCTAGAGCACATAGCCCTGATTTAAGGAAGAAACAATTAATCCTCAAGGTTAGTAGAAACCATGGGTCCATGGTCTCATAGTTTTAATAAACCATGTTGGGTGTTTTAGTGCATATTATAGGGAATATATTTTTTCCTAATCATGCGACCCAAGAAATGAGCCCATTTAAATGCGGAAATGATTTTAATTGGTGGAAAAGGAATGTTCAGTGCATAGTTTGTCTAAAAATTCATCATGACCATGCATGAGAGGTATTAAGGTATATAGGGGCCCATGTTTAGCACACAGTTTGGCTAAATGTATTGTAGAATAGTGTTACCTAGTTTTTTAGGGAAATAATCATTTTTCACCTATTTATAATAAAAAATAATCCTCTTTCTCTACTCATTATTTTATTGAGAATATATCCCATTTTCACACATTGGATCCTTCATGAAGACATAAACCTTGGAATTGATTCATTTTCTCCATTTGACTTCTGATTTGAGTGTCGATCATGTCATTTCATTTTTACTAGTGAGTTCTTTATTTATCTTTCACCTTTTATCATTTTCCTTGTTATCAGAAATGTTATTTTGGAAAATTCTCTTATACCACATTTTCTAATTGTTTATTAATTATTCCAATTTCTCATGATCTGGATTAAATTGGAGACTAATACTATATGTGCTCTCCTCTACGGGATTAAGGTATATGCTCTATACATTTTTCCCTAAAATTATACTTATATATAGCTCAGGGTAGTTGTTCTGTATGCATGACCTTTATAGAAATGTTTACAAAATTAATTAAACAATGAATTAAATGATGAATTCATTTCCAATAAATTTCATGGAACCCTTATATAATTTTGGAGGTTCTAGACTTCATCCTGATCCACCTATAGGGTTGGTTAGGCCATTTTATTGTGATTATTCCACCCTTGGGGTGCATTTATTTTCCAATGTACCATTTAGAATTAATTATGGTAATTAATATATTTGTTAAAGGTTGTAAAAACCATGTATAAGGTGTCCATATAGATAAAGGTTATAAAATGGATAATCCCTTAGCATGTATATTCTTATAATGTGATCAGCAAAATGAAAAATTGATTGGTTAATGAAAGGTTAAATGAATTTTTTATGATCATGATGGAGAGTTCATAGTATGTCATCACCTAGATTTGATGAAAATTAATAATCCATGGATATAACATACATAGTATTCCTTGGAAATTTATACTTCTTGTCTCTGATTAATTTCCTTACTCGATATGTTGGGATTACTTATACATTTCAATTACATGGACCCTATCTAATCAGATTAATTGGATGCATTAGACATTTCATCTCTGAAGATCCAGTTTAACTATTACACATAAAATTATTGGATGCCTCAAATATTTTGACTCATTATATATGATGACCCATTAGGAATCCATTAACAATTATACTCCTTGGATCCATTATAATTTTATTACCTATCCTACTAGGATTCCTTTTACATTTCTACTCCATGGAAGAAGATTAGTTGGATTCCTTGGACATTTCTTCCCATTTGATCCAAAACATGAATTTCTGATACTGATTACTCATAATTGGTCATTGATGATGATAATTCATGATTAAAATTTAACTAGGTTTATTTTTGTGCTATCATTATGAGACATTATAGACTAGATAGAATCCATTATACAATTATCACATATACAGATGATACATATTCACACATATATTCCTTATACAGAGAGACTAGACTTGTTATAGAAACCATTTGTGGTAGCCTTAGTGTTATGTCACAGCCTATTTGGGATACTATTGGGTACTCAAAAATACTTTGTGGATATAGTTCATGATACGGGCATACAGTAGCTTGATGATGCATTATTAATTGTGGGATTGCAATAGGGGATCACATTACCAGTCTATGGATCATGATTATATATGGGTGTAGTTTCATTTTGGTCATTTTGTACCATTGATAAATGTATTTTTATTAGATTCATGTTTCTATTTATAACCTTTATTTTTTATAGTCTTCCATGATCATCATTTGTATATGATACTGTCATATGAAATTACCAGTTTATTTATATGATGGATATTTATTCTACAATAACATGGTTATTACATATTCTTTCTCTATTGCTTTTTATGATTTATACCATTGTGATACAATCTGTTCATGGTGTTATATTCCCCCATCTATTACACCATTGAACCTTGCTTCTAGTCAGTAACCTCTAGCATAAGTTGAGGTGTGCTTGGGGCGATGCGGCCAACTAAGGTTAGTTACTATTGAGTTTACCGGGTCTAGGATAACACAAATATATATCATAGTATTATTTTATTTTTTCCTATAATTTGGTAATATTAGATAAGATATTAAGAATGTGGGCAATTTTGTAATGTTCTGTTCTTGGGAGGAGCTGAACCACGTATAGGAAAAATCCACATTGTAAGGGATGTGACATGAGGTTCTTGATTTTTCTCATTAAAATTTCCTTGATTTAACCATTGGGTGACAAAAATGAAGTTTTTTATTCATTATGGCTAAACATTTTTACCCTTGTCTAGAAATGATGTGGAAGTGTTTCATGATGCATCATTATAGGAATTTCAGAATTTATATAGAATTCATTCTCCCATGACATGTTTATATTACTATGTGCATTACTTGCAATAAGTTATGCTGCCTCTTTGTTATGTCCATGAAATTGTGTTAACATTTCATGATGGTTCTCCATATATCAGTAGTTAGGATTAAATGGACACGACACATCAATTTTGAAGCTGTATGTTCCCTTATAAATTTGATGTGGTGGTCTATATAGTTCAAACATGTAAAGAGAAATAATATATATAAATAGAATGAATTTAAATCAAATTTAATTATGAATTAAATTATTGTAGTTAAATTCGGATATCTATTGAAGTTTAATGGTTTATTTATACTATAACTTTTCATTGACACTCAATATATGGGAATCTCTAACTAATAGTGGAGAACATGGCCCTGACCCACCGTTAATAGTGGGTAGTAGGCAGTGTCTTTGGATTTTCTTTATTATTTGTATTTTTCCCAGAACTAGATGTAGGAGAAGGTAGAAGGATGTGCCTAATGTTTGGGAAATCTTGTGCATGTCATGTTCATATCTATGATCCTTTCTTATCAATCCTTGACTGAGGTGTTCAATTTTAATTTTTTAAAATATTGCACTATGATGTCATACAGTTCTTTTCATAAGGGCAGCGATGGAACTACTAAATAGGTGGTGGGAGCTGATCCACTAGAAAAACGTCTAGAATTTTCAATTCAGTAACTACCTGTTATTCAATATATGGGTGTTGACGTCCTGTTATGAGAGGGATTTCGACGTTCTATGCTGACTATTTAGGGAGAACCGTGACCTACCAAAAATATTACGTAGTTGACTTGTGAGTTTCAGCAGTAGAATCCACCCATGTTTTTAGGGGTTGTCTTACCACTTGATATAGTGTAATTTCTATATTGCATGATATCTATTTTTTAGCTTCTTGAGACACCACATGAGAGGGGAATGAAACTCATTTCATGTATGATTTGGGATTCCAATAATAGATTGTGTGGTGAGATTACATTGATAGATCAACATCAGTATATGGCCTAGAGGGATTTATAGATGGTAAAATATGACTATTTATGTCTCGATACATTTACTGATTATATATCCTATGTGCTCATGAATATAGAGCATAGATTATAGAAAATAATTTACTATTTATCATATTTTATACACCTATATCAATTTTCTCATAATCGTCTAGTTGACTATATATTGATATCTAAGGGTTTTGAGGATGCTGTAAAGTAAAAAAGGTGATCACATGTGAATTTCCCTTGGATTACCTCCATATCTGAAACTTAATATTAGGTTCCAATTTATGAATTTCATATAAGAGTGATGGGGGTAAAATTTAGGGAAGTTCATATTCATGACCTAATGGCTTAGTTCAAGGTGGCATGAATAGATGTTTTGAGGTCTCTTGTGGGGGGATATTAGCCAGATAATTATTGTTGGTAGCTCCATTATCTTTCATAAGCGTGGTAGGGAGAGAAAAAATGATGATATATTGTGATAATGACCCCGTAAATAGTTGATCTTATTCCAGAATGGTCCATCTATAGAGGTTTTGTAGGACTATTCCTCCAACATCCAGTGAGAGTGGGTCTATATCTGATCCACATTTAGTAGCGAGGTTAGTAGTTTCCCATTTGGGAGGGATCTAGAGTGTGATCGGCCGATCAGGATGGGGTGTTGGTCATGGTCATTTAATCTTGACACTATACTTACATAAACATTAAATAAGTCCTTCTCAGGGTATTCATGCTATAATGCTGAATGTTTTTTAAAGTGAAAACTATGATCAGTAGCATATGCGATACACAACACCGAGCCTAAATAAATTATGATTATTTAAATATGACTATTTCAACCATTCCATTAATTTCTTTGATTAGAGTTGGAATAAATAATGTTTTATATATATATATATATTGAAAAATTATTAGTAAATAATCAATTAATGTTTGGTATTATTATTTCAATCTTAAAAATATGTTTTCCTAAAAATGTTTTTTATTTCTTTTCTTTTATATATTATAATTTGTTTCTAGAATATCTATAAAATTTATTTAAGAAAATGAACCCCATTTTTAGTATCATCATATCAAAATTATATTAGGCTGAATATTTATTATTTTTCATTAAATATATATACTTTCAGTAAATATTGGACAAACCATTTTTATTAGAAATTTTCATTTCCTTTTATAAATTATTTAATATAAATTTACAATTATTCAGTTAATTTGAAATAAAGGTGAGATTTGAATTATTTAAATAAATTTAGTTCAATTAATTATATTTAAATTATCATTATATCATATCATAATATAAGATTTTTTGGATTAAATATTTATTTTTCTCAAAAGAGTTTTAAAAGTAATAATTATCCCTATTATATGTATTCAAAATAACCCTTAATTAGAAATAAATTAAATTAGATTTGTAGATTATATATATTTTTTTATTAATTTAAATTCATATAATTATTATTACTTGTTTTTCATTTAATGTGAAATCATCCATTCATTAAGAAAATATTTTTTTTTTCAAAATACCAATTCCAATCATACTTGTATGTTTTATAATAAATTAGATTCATAAAAATAAATGAAATTTTTTTTATCAAATAGATTTCATATTTTGAATCATCATATTTCAATTTATGTAACATGTTCATCATATTTTTTGAAAATATGAATAGTAATTCTGGTAAATATTAATTTCCATGATAAAATGTTTATAGGTTAATTGAGGTTAAAAAATTTGAATATCTAAGAAAAAGATAACACTAATTGTTTGAATATTATTACAACAAGTCCGTATTGATGAAAAGAATATGACCATTTATTAAAAATGAAATAAGAAAGTAGATATAAGATGGATGAGGTCAAATAATGGGAGTTTCCCTCATCTAGTAAATAGTATAATTACATATCATAGAATGAATGATCATCTTCATAATCATAGTCATCACATGTTTTCCACTCATATTGATAATTTCCCTGGTTAATGATATTAAGTATCTCTATAATCCTAATTAACAACAAAGAGGATGATCTGGTTGTCACAATCCTTGGTAGGTTAGAATAGACCTTCCACAATCTTCTTTTAGTTGGAATTGAAGAGAAACCCACACCGTCGATCAAGTTAAACATGCCATATATGATATAATCTTTATATGATGTATTAATATTTTCAAAATCTAAAATTGGAGTTTTATCACTCGTCCATTCATCATCAAACATGTTCCTCCATTTATTAGTTTATTTTTAACAAAATAAAATTGTTTAGAACTTCTGCTGAAAATGAGAAACAGATTTATTGAGATCAAGATCCTGTAGATACCCGGAAACCTACATATGCTTACCCTCAGTTTGGGTCTATGGATATAGTAACATGTGTAGTAAAAACTCTCTCTCTACATCCAACCATGATCAATGTTGAACACCAACATCAACAACAATTAAAGGATCAACCAAAACCCCATTATCTTCTAATTAATGTATTGAATTAATATGATTGAAACTCTTTTGAATTCGTTCTCACTCCTGAAGAATAGGTATTCCATTATATATCATCCTCAAAACTAGTATAACTAGGATAATTTAGAAAATCAACATCCAAAGGGAACTCATTAGTAGGAAACTTCTCATATGTCTTCTCACTCTTATCACTTACAGGTGGATACCCAAAAGAACTATTACGATTTTTGTCCTTATTAAGAGATCTCATACAAATAGAGGCATCAATACCACTATTATTGAATGTTTTGAGGGATATGGATGTCCTACAAGAATTCTTGGTATGAACAATTTCCCTGAAAATAAGAAAGATAAGGTTGATTTTCATAAAAAACAATAATGTCCACATCTTCATTCTATGTGGAGAACACCACATTACTCGTTATAATTTTATTGAAATAAACATCCACTAGGACCCTAGAAAAATATCTAAAATATCCTTCACTATATTTCAATCCATTTTAATTTGAACTCCAATTAATGAAACTAAATCAAAACAAATTATATTTCCAATAGATCCGTTTAATACCATAAAATCCAATCCATACTTGAGCAATAGATTTCATAACCTTAATGGGATTGATAAAAATTATATTATAATATGATAAAAAATTATACTTTTAAATAATATGGAATTCCAATGGGGACATTCCTTTTGATTAAATAGTGGTTTTTTAGATAAATAATATTTAAATTTAAAAATATAATTAAATAATTTTTATTAAATATAAATAACCATAAAATTTTTATAATGTCAACTGTTATTTTTAAAAGTTATTACAAACTGTTATTGTCAAAAATCCATAATTTATCAATAAATATCGATTATTATTTTAAAAATGTAAATAAAAAAATATAATTAATATTTTTAGATAAAATTAATATTATTTTTGCAATCAAAACCTCATAATTATCCAAAAGCAAATTATTCATAATTTTCTAACACAGACAAATTTTCATGTAAAAATTAAACACCATATAAATGTACATTGGGTATCCTAACATAATAATTAAAAAAATAGATGCACTAAATACTATAAATGTCAGCCAATACCAAATATATGTTTTACTGTTAAAATATTTCATGTTTAAATTTATTTTATTAATTTCATAAAGCCTTTATGAATCCTCCAAAACCATTTATATATTTAAGGTTTTAAAATCATTTCATTTACAGAATGACACACTTCCACATAAACAAGGGTATTATTTTATTAATTTATGACCATGAACATATAAAAGATTTAAAACAACTCCCCTTTAGATGAAACCATGGGGAATCACATGTGATGGTTTTTTGTTTTTGGTTATTTTATTATATAGATTCTAAAAAAATGTTTGATAAATACTAATGAAATTGCCATTCATTTCCTATATAAACCCACCCAAGATTCCATTTTTGATCACTAAAAATCTCTATAAAAAATACTTAATCTAACCTCCCATATATATATTCCTTAAAATTTTCTCCAAACCATTCAACAACCTCCTCCCAAACATCTGAAATCTCTCTCTTAGGGTAAGGGATCTCCAACTATACATTGTATTCTAGCACATATATTATAACGTCCCTATTAATTTCATTTTCTTCAGGTTTGTGAATGTTTTTATACAATCCTATTAATTCTATTTTTATTTCCTTGTGATGAGAAAACAGTTTCACTCTCATTAATCCAAACAATGAACCTTTATGTACCACCATTTCCATGCCGAAATTTGGTATGGGATCCTCACCTTAATTCTATAATAATGTTTCATCATTTGGTTATTCATCCTATTTCTATTTAATAATGTTGGGATATAAATTAAAATATCCATATTAAATCCAATTTTTTTCCAAATTAATAGGTAACCATTTATCTATTATAAACAAATTTGATGAATTTTTGGTTGACATTGTTATATTGTCGAAATTTCACAATTAATTTCCATACCAAAACAATTGTGCAGTAAATACAATATTCATTTCATATAAAGGGTTTTCACCTTTATACCATTATACATCTTTTATGTTGGACATTAATGTATTTATTCTATACTTAATTTTAATGGAATAAAATGTGATATTAAATGATTCCATGTTTTACGATCTACCTGGAAGACTTAAACAAGAGAATGAAATTAATGTAACATGTGCACCAAGAATTATATAGTGCACCAATTTATTGGGTAAGGTTTAGTCTCATGATTTATCATGTTTGTATATGTAGTGAACTAGGTTTTTTTATGGGACTTTTTCCATCATGATGTGTTGGAAATTATTCTTGACCCATGTTTATGATCATTGTTTTATATTGTTTCCACATTTTCCATGTCGCTTTTACAATATTCACGTTATATAATTTCTCATTAATCATGTTTATGATTCCCACTTCATTCATGCACCATTGATATTTAAATTGAAAACATGCATTAATTTCATCATGTTATGATATTTTTGTTCCCAAACTATGTTTTTTAGATCAACCCTTTCTTATTTATGTCCCTAGGATGTCCCATGAAATTTTAAGTTTGATAATGCTAAGGAAGATTTCAGAAATGTTTTTTACTATTTTAATTTGTTATTTAATTATTCTAATTCCCAAAAAAACGACACTTCTCAATATTATTCATTTTATTAAGTGAAATATTATGTAATAAATCATATATTAGTGTTTAATAAAGATATGAGTTTTTATAGTTAGTATTGAAGGAAATGATTATTTATTTATGTAATTAAGATAACACATATCTATAGAAATCATTAGGGAAAAATTTAATTATAAGAAAACATCGCTAAATTTTTAAAAGTTTAGAGTTAGTGATTTATTATGAAAATAAATTCCTATCAAGATACTACAAGTAGATGAGGTTCTAGAACAGATGCACATATGGGTAAATTTTAAAAGCATGATCTCAAGTTAGACTCGATAGGGATTTAGTGCAAGAAAAAATGCATTTCTGCACACCTTGTTTGACACTCCCATGGGATTTTATTTCTAAAATTCATAATCTCATTACAAACCATTGTTATGGGAACCAAAATTCACATAAGATTCTATGTTACAAAATATATCATGGAATTCATTGATTGAAACATTAAAATTAGTAAGCTAAGGACAAAATATCATTTCTAAGTTATCCCTTTAGTGTCATTTCTGAAGTATTTATAATCATTTTACTTATTAAATATTTATAGTTTTTTAGTAATTGAATTTATTCCGACCATCTTCTCTATCACACTATGTAGGTTATTTGGTGTTTGATTTCACTTACATGTATTTATAATCACTTTCCACTAATATTCTCATACATGGAAACCTTGTTATGTGATGAAATTTATACTTCCCCTTCTCTCTATTCTAGTGAAGATTCATTAACCTTTTCTATTACAGTCTTTCAATAAAGATATTTTCTTATTCCAAAACACCTCTTATAGAGATCATGTTATAAATGTGAGGACACAATTTTTTAAAGGGGGAATAATGTAAGGACCTATGTTTTTATTGGAGAAAACATTGATTCACAACATATTCCTTTCGCAACACCGATCCCAACAAAAAATGATATTTTAAATATGAATATTTTTGCCATTCTATTAAATTTTCAGATATGAGTATGAATAAATACTTTATGAAATATATATTCGATATATATTTCTAAATTATTAATAAATATTCAATCAATGTTTGGTGATGTCTTTTATTTCTTAAAAATATGTTTTCTTCAAAAATGGTTTTAATTTATTTATATCTAAATAATAATTATTTTAAAAAATATTTATAAAATTTATTTTATAAAACAGAATATATTTTTAATATTTTTATATTTAAATTATCTTATGGGGAAAATTGTAATATGTCATAATATATATATAGTAAAAACTGAGAAATAAATTTTTTATTGGAAATTATCATTTCCTTTTATAAATTAAGTGATATATATTATAATAATTTATTTTATTTCAATTCATGATAACATAATTACTATTTATATATATTTAATTATATTAATTTCATTTAAATCGTCTTTATAATGTATATTTATAGAAGATTATTTTTATGATTAAAAACAATTTTTTCTGAATATTGTTTAAATGAATTGTTTCTCTCAATTATAAGTAATAAAAATAAAACATACTAATAAATGGTTTAAATTAAATTTTTGTATTAAATTTCTAAAATGATGAATTTAAATTTATATAATTAAGATTACTAATTATTGAGTTAATGTGAAATTTTCATTTCATTAAATATATACATTTTTTTGGAAAACCACTTTCAATTATGCTTGTGGATTTTTATCAAATTTAATTTATGAACCTCTATTAATTGTGTTGATAATATGGATTACATATATGGAATAAATATAGTTAACATTATGTAATAAGGTCAAATTAATTTTTGATGAATAAGAATAGTAAGTGCGGTAAATAATAATTTCCACAGTAAATAGACAACTGGATAATTAAGTGTAAAAAAATTTAAAAAACACTAGAAAAAAGTATTCTTAATAGGATGAACATTTAAATTTATTTTTTATTGATTTTTTTATTTTATTTTTTATTTTTTTACATTATTTATTTTTTAGTAATAAGTTTAAAAAAAATTATATTTTAATACAAGGAAACACAAATTATATTTTTATGTAATATCAAATTTCAATGAAGATATTATTTTTGATGAATTAATGTTTTTTTTGAAATAAATATTTTGTTAATAAAATAATATAATAAAATCATGTTTATTAAATATAAATGATCATATATGTTTTAAGAAGTCAAATGTAATTTTTATTAGGGTTCAACAACTGTTACTATAAAAAAAATCCATCATATCTCATTAAATTATGAATTATATTTTAATTGTGAAAAAAAATTTAAAACATTATTTATGTAAAATGAATATTATTTTTGAATTAGAACATAAAAATTATCCAATGTTAAATTTTTTATAATTTTTTCAGATAGTAAAATTTTTGGGTAAAATTTAGTTACTGTATAAAATACTTGTGTTATTATGACACCAAAATGACCCAAAAGAGTTGTAGTAAATAAAATAAAATATTTCAAAGACCAAATATTGATTTTAGCATAAAAATAATGTGATGTTATGAATATTTCACTACTTTTAAAAATCCTTTATGAGTTCCAAAACCATTAAAATATTATATAGTTTTAAAATCATTTTTAATACTATGACTCACTTACCCAAAATAAAGGGTTTTATTTTATTAACATTAGCCACTATAATTATAAAACAATAGAACCCAATTACCTTTTTCAGAAACCATTTTAAAATTCCATGGTATAGTTTTGTTGTTTTGGTTATATTTTTAGATAGTGTCCAAAACCTATCTTTGATAAATAACAATGAATTCCTTACTCATTTACTATATAATACAACCCAATCTCTTGTTTATCTTCCTTAAAAATACATTGAGAACATACTTACTCTAAAATAAAAACTATATAATCCTCACATGCTATTCCAATGCTCTTAATAAGCTCCTTCAAAGCATTTGGAATCAACTTTTCAATGTAAGGGATCTCCCACACAACATTTAATCTAGAACATATTTTATATTTTGACTCTATATTTTAATTTTTTATGTTTTGGAATTTTTTTATACATCCCTATCAGATACCATTTTATTTAAATGTCATTAGATACCCCTTTTAATCTTATTAATCCAACCCATGAATCTTTACGTACCCCTGTGGCGAGGCCAAAATTTAGTAAGGGTTTCTCACCTTCACTTCATTATTTATATTTATTTATTATTTTATGTCATATATTTTCAATTACTAATATTGTGATATATATTTACATCCACATATTATTTCCAATTTTATTTCAAAATTATGAGAGACCCCTTTATCTCCCATCAAACAATGTTATGAATTTTTATTTGATGATGTTAGGCTCCCAAATTTTACCATGCTTTTCCATTACAAAATAATCATCTAGTGAATAGAAAACCCAATTTACTATCAAGGGTTCTCCTATTTATACAATTATATATTTTTTAATTTTTAATTGCATATATATATTAAAAAATCAACGTTTCTGGAAAAAAATTTGATGATTAATGATTCCATATTTTACGATCTCTGTGGGATACATAAGAAAGAGAATAAACTGAATGTGAGGGGTACACCCATAATGATATAGAAATCCAATGCATTGGTTATGATTAGTATCATTGGAATTCATGTTTTGAAAGGTAGTAAACCTAATTCTTTTATGGTACGTTTTCAATCATGATATACTGGAAGTATTCCATGACCTATATTTATGATGATGTGTTTTAAATTGGTTTCCAAATTTTCAAAGTAGGATTTATGATAATCATCATATATGATGCGTCAATATTAATGATTATAATTAATAATCATTTTATTCCCCATTTCCATGTGAATTTTATAACATGTTATTCTCTATAAATTTAATCTATTTTTATTCCCTTACATGGCATTATATCTCACCCATTTCATATGTATGTCCCTAGGTTTTCCTGTATAATTTTAAGTGCGAGAATGTTAATGAATTCTTAAGTAAAGATGATTTTTATATTATTTTAAAAACTTATGAAATGTTCATAATTACCAAAAACATTATACATATTTATCTTCCAGTTTTTATTATGTGTAATATTATGTAATAAATCATGAATTAAGGTGTAATAAAGAGTAGGGTTGTTATACAGGATAAATCTCATAGTTTTGGTTTATGCTAGATATATAAACTCTAGGTAATACATGTGGAGTATAGTGTATAACATATACTATGATAGGTACTATTATATTATCCATAACATTAGTATCTATAATTTTCTATACTGGTGTGCCTCATTCTTTCATATATATTCATTCTGTGGTGATCCTTATGCTTGATGTTCATTTTACCTACGGTGTCATGACACTCGATACTCCATTGGGGATTTTATAGGATATTGTAATCCAGTACAAGGTGTTACCCATTTAGATAGGTTGGTTTATCATCGTATGGGACCAATTTTTCATTGATATGACTGGTCTTTACATCATGATCAAGATGGATTTCATAATTCCTTATCATTATAATGGTGAATATTTCACTGAAATTTGACATTAACATCACAAATGGGTGATGTTTTAATTCACAATGGTGTATGGGATATACATGATAGTAGATCTAGAACCAAGAACTGTATGCTGGGTGGGACGAAATACATGATTTTCAGATTATATATGTATGATCAAGGAATGCGTTATAAGTATTTCCCTCTAATGGTAAATCATTTCTGAGAAATTTTCCTAAATAAATTTCATGGACTACCTCTTAATAGAAAGGTAGATTTTTTATCATCAATCTAGTTTAAGGGGAGACACTAGAATCCATTTATCCTTATTGGATGTACACTACTATGTTTTAGAATCTCAAGAGGAAGCTAGAGGACTTGGATGCAAAGGGATTTATTCAACCTAGTACTTTACTATGGGGTTTTCGTGTCCTTTTCAATAATAGGATGGATGGAGCCCTTTGTTTACGTATTGGATGCCACAAATTGAACCAATTGATGGTAATGAAATATTATCCCTTTCCCTATATAGGTGAACTCTCTGAATATATATTAGTATCATGGGTGTTCTAAAATATTTATCTAGGAGTGGGTTATCATCATGAGCATGTTAGAACATCATAAATATATTGTATAGATTTCTTTATCATGTATTTTCTATGAGGGTATTTATTCATTCTATTTGGTCTCATGAATGTGCCAAAAAGTTTCATGGCATTGTTAAAAAATGTTTTTTATTCTTACATGGATTAGTTTTTTCTGGTATTCATCGATGATATATTGGTTTATTATATAAAGACCATGAACATGAGTAACCTAGAGTTGATGGTTACTTTATTACATTATCATAATATAGAAGAAATTTCATACTGAAGGTATAATAATAAAAGTAGTATTGATGAGCTCGATACATATATGGTTCTCTTATTATAATGGTAAATAGAAATAAAACATAAAAATTGAAATTATTTTGCATCCTTGAACTCATTCAGACATTTTATCTTTATAACCTAGGGAATAGAGAAAAATAAAAGGGTGATCATAGATTCATGGTAAGAGTAAAAAACATCAAAATCTAGTTAGAGTAAATAATTCCAAATCTATATGGAATTGTAAAATAACTGAACACACATTCCATTTAATCAATAACATTATCATAATATGAATCTATGGGTATTATCATACTGAAAATATCATGGAAAAAAATAATTGGATTCTTAACTACGGAAATGATTAACTATTGTATGTTATTATTCCATTGCACATGACACCATTATCATCAAGAAAATTCCTATGATATTTTAATCATTATGGGAAATACCTGATTAAATGTGGCTACTTTATTCATCTCATAAGACTTCCAATGCATTAGGGGTATTTTCTTTATATGGTCCAAAGAAATTCATGAATTTAAAAAATAGTAATTATTATATAGAATAATGTATTTAATTCAAAAAAATATCTATATTTATTAAAAGATATATAATTATCATTATTTCCCAAGAAAATCAAATCAAATTCAATTCTAACACCATATTAGAAAAATATATATTTATTGGATAATAATTATATCCACAAGAAAAGTATTTTGTATATTTAGGATAATGATATTTTTATTGAATGATGATCATAAATAAAAAAATGGTCAATATATAAGCAATTGAAAATAAATTTGCTCTACAATATTAAAATTTTCCTTAATGAATAGAAACTGAGATGAAGCCACATAAAATGATCATATCTTTAAAGTGAGATTTAATAAAAATAATTGGATATTTGGATTAATAGTAAATACACATAAAAAAGGGCTGATATGGAAATATGATATTAAAAATTTATTCCACACATAATCATAGTATGACATAATCAATGATGTAGAATTTTTACACAATGAATGATAATTGACTTCAAAAACCCCCTTACCACCTACAATCAGTTGAATTGTATACCCCATAAAAATAATAATTATCATATAAAAAATTTAATACCATGAATACAATTACATTCATGATATGATATATGAATGGAATTTATAAATACACCACCAAAAATATGTCGTGAATAAGGCACATAACTCACAGAAGTAATAGTGAGATAAGAAACACTTACCTCACGCTTCCCATTAGTGGATTTTACTTTAACCTAATGTATAATGATTTAAAAAAATTTATTATTTTATTATATAACTATAATAATATTAATAATACAATATATGAAACTTTTATATCATCTTTATACCGATTAATTAATAAAATTTTATTATTTTCATTGTTTTGGGTGTCTTTCTTTCATGGATTCATGATCTGTTAATTTGTATATAAATATGGATTTCATTTTAAAATGGAAATAAAACCAGCTATGTGAGATGAAATGGTATTAATGAACTTTATCAAGTTTAAATGTTACCATACAAATTTTTCTTTCTTACAGGAGGTGTAACTCCCCGACCATAGTTACCCAGAGTCGGTGCATTATTTAAATACATTGGCTTGATTACAAATAATCAATTCCCAAAATACTGATTAGTTTAGTAGTCTTGGAAAATATATTACATACATTAACATTACATTAAAATTTATCACATAAAAAATTGCATAAATAATCATTTGAGGATGCCAATATTCCATTATCATAAACATGTATACAAACCCAAATACACATCATGGAATCCTGGGAAAATAAAACAAAAGAAAAGGGTGAGCTCATATTCTTAGAAAGGATAAAACATATAGTGAAAGATATCATAAATAATCATAAAACTTTATAGAAAGACATAAATTTCATTTAAAATCAATTTAAACATAAACTTCAAAATAATATGGAAATGATAAATCAAATAATTCCATATAATTATTCAAATGGATATTCTACAAGTCGAATAATCATATGTAACATTAATAACTAATCACATAATGACAGAATTCATAATGCCAGACATATTAACCACAATGTAAAGGCCTCATGCCAAGACCCTAAATATATATTATTTCAAGGCCTTGTGCCAAGACACTAGTTTGTCTCATGAGACCTACCGAAGCATCGAGAAGCTATAGCGGGCTCCACCCATCACTTACTAAGTCTAATGCATTCCTAATATGAAAATGTTGAACACTAACATAAACTTTCATATTAATACTATCATACAAAATTTCAATACTTTATAAATAAACCATTAATGATTTAAAAATAGAACATCCTTATTTGAACAAAGAATAAATCATTGAATACAAAATGGATGATTGTATTATAATAAATCAACCCCAATCAAGAATAATACCCACCAAAGGAAGTTGACATAGTTGAAAATGATTAGTAACACTTTTTGAGGGAAGTATAATTTTTTTGTGAAATCATTTAAAAGTAAAAAATTTATAATGGAATACATTTAAAATATATTTTTTAATCAATGTTTCCCATACCACTTTTAAACTTTTGAAATGAATTATCATTTTAAAACATTCATGTTTATATAAATGAATCCTAAAAACCATTTTGAAAACATGGAAATTAATGAGAAAGGCTTAGAAGAATAAATATTAAAAACATTTAATAACTATGTATTAGATAAGGATTATCTTAAAAAAATCCTTTTTAAAACACTTTTATTAATCATGGACACGGATGATAAATATGTCCCAGAAAATACGTATAAATAAATAATCTCAGATAACAATGAGATTGAGGAATTAACCATTACATTGTACTTTTATTTGGTCGAGGGTAAGTTTAACCTCATGTATAATGACAATAGTATGTTGTTAAATTATAATAGAACCATATTACTATTTAGGATATCATACATGACTCATTTATGACTTTATACTATCCATTTAACATTTATTTCAATTTTAAAGTAACATTTTGGTTAGTAATCATTTTCTTTATCGTTAGTGTTTTGACTTGTTATTATTGATTATATGACTTATATCATGATTTAATGGCTTCCAGAATATAGAGCATTATTTATATATCATATATATTAAGAATATAAATTTGTATAATTGATACATATATGAAATGGAATACACCGTTTATGGAGACAGTAGGTCGTACATACAAATAAACATTGTTTCCGTTTTCATATCGTATTGAATTGATGTAAGTGAATGAGATAAATGTAAATACATAAATAAACACACACACATATATATCTTGTATAATTATTATGTCATATATTACACATTGATTAATAATATGTATTTCTATAATCCTCATTGAATGGTGAACATGGAAATGAATCTCGTCGCGTCGTGGAGATGGTAAGTTGTACGTACGCACGAGTGATGACATCATTATTTTCATGGTGAAATCGTAGGTAAATTGATGTTATATTATATATAAATAATAATTTACAAGTTATATTTATTATTGACATCAATTATGCTCATGATTATACCCATCCAAATAATTAAGCGTTGAATTGAAAATGACACCATGACTTGCAGACAGTAAGCCGTACGTACACATGTATGGTGGCATATTCATTCATAGGATGGATAGAATAATAAATATGGTTCTATCATGTTTATAATAACATATAATTATGTATAAGATACTCAAGCTATTATTTTGGTATGGAAACAACAAAGAAAGGGGAAGTGGAATAAAAAAAGAATTTTGATGGAGGTGATGAAATTATTACCTCTTCTTCGGGTTCTTCCTATGGATTTGATCAAAATGGATCCTTAGGTTGGATTTCTGATAAAATTAATTCCTCTAGGTTGAATTTAGGGTAGTTGGGAGGATATTTTTTTAGGGTTTGTCCAATCCAAAAGGCTTTGGCGGTGTGAATTTGAGAGAAGGGGATGTACCCTTTTGTAAGAGTGGTGGGGGTCCTTTTAGGAAGATCTTGAAATATTAATTTATTATACAATAATTTTAGGTTTATAATGGCTCCAAAGGGATTTATTTCAAGGCTAAGGTGGGGATGGTTCGAAATCCTCTCAACCAATAGTTTTTAGACAAGTTTAGGTCACCATTTTAACCTTATCATTTAGATTTAACTCTTAGTTAAATAGTTTATCTTTTACATTTTCTTATTGTATTTTTATATTACATGGTTAATAAACTTACAATAAAATGACAAAAGAACACCAAGTTGTTCATTATTGACATATGTAACCTGATATAGGTCTTTTGGCTGAGCCATAGATTTTTAGGAATATAATAACATTTAATAATATAGTATTTGTTTTAAAAGTTCATTTATGTCTATTTGGAAACTATTTAGTTTGTGGTTTTTGTGAAATTCAACATAGCTTGATTACTTCCAAAAAATATTAAATCAGCCCTATCATGTCATATTCACGATGAAAATTCATGGATGGAATAAAAAAATTCAAATTATATTTATTTTAGTATTTATAAGATAATTTATTTGATTCTTTCATTAATATGTAAGATATTGCATCATTATTGTGTCACAAATAAATAAATTTATATATATATTTATATACATATATATTATGTCTAAAAATAATAAATAAAATATTATGATGTATGATATTTTATTATATTTCTAATGACTATTTATAGTCGAAGAGAGAAATTATATAACCTCTTATAATTTTTTTACTGAAGCATACATGTTTATGTTATTTGTGTCGTTACATTAAATAAATTAATATAAAATGTCATTATTACTCCCAAGTGGCTCCATGAGGTCCCAAAATCGACCGAAGGAAGCCCATGGTAAGACATGTATCAGTAAATAGGGCTATGACATGTGTTAGGTTAATTTAATATTATTATAATATTATTTTTTACCCTTATTTACCGGATTTACACTTAGACCATGGTAAATAAAATATTTACTAAAGTAACTATTCATAATGTCTTAAAATAAAAGTTAACTATTTATGTCTATGAAAAAAAATATATGAATTTTAAAATTACATGGGATATGTAAAATTCAAAATGTGTTTAATACTATTCATAACCTCTTTTTAAACAGCTAGTTTGATAATTCGGGGTGCACTTGAACTCAATGTTGCATACATCGAACACTATTGTATAATTCAAAGATAAACGTATTGTTGGAGCTTGGGGTGTTACATTTTTCCCTCATTCAATAAATTTTGTCCCCGCAATTTGATATTATTCTTAAAAAAGAAAAGGATTAAAGTAGAAAATACCTTTCTGTAACACCAAATCAGAAATAGGTTTAATAAAATTTAGTCTTAATTAGAGGGAAAAGGAAATGAAAAAGTCTCTTATAAATTAGTATTTCGAATAGGTGAACATTGGTGGAAATTATATTTCGAAGAAAAACGTAAATATTTATAGAGTGTAATTGAGGTCATCAATCACAAAAAAGTTAATGGAATGTTGAGGGTCTCAAATTCATAAACCCATGACAATTTAAAAGGTCATCTTGATCAGTCTGGAAACTATCTTGTACCAACTAATGACCAATTCCTCATCTCCTCCACAAAATATGAACATATCCTTAGTAAGCCTTAGATACTTTAGGATAGTCTTTATTACCATCCAATGACGGTCACCAGGGAAAACATGATATCTACCTACCACACTCAATGCGTAGGTGACATCCAATCTATTACATAACATGTCATACATGACTGATCCAATTGATGATGCGTATGGATTACATTCCATTATATTTGTTTCTTCGTGGGTCTGAGGACACATTTTCTTGGTAAGATGAATGCAATCTTATGCTGGAAACAATCCCCTCTGGGATTGTTCCTTACTAAATCTATTCAATATCTTATCAATGTATGTAATTTGACTTAGGCAAAGAAATCTCTTGGATCTATCACGATAGATCTTGTTCCACAGAATATATGCTGCCTTTCCCAAGTATTTCATGGAGAAACATTGATTCAACCATGTTTTAACTGATTGTAAGACTAGTATCTCATTTCCAATAAATAATATGTCATCAATATATACAACTAGGAAAATGACTGCACTCCCACTAAACTTCTTATAGACACAAGGCTCACATTCATTTTTGAAAAACCAAACTCTTTTAGGGATTAATCAAAATGAATGTTCCATGACCAGGATTTGTGCTTTAATCCATACATGGATTTCTACAAGTTGGATACGTTATTGGCATCCTTTGGAGTAAAAAACCCTTCATATTGTGTCTTGTTGACATCTTCTTGAAGGTTTCCGTTAAGGAATTCTATTTTGAAATTCATTTTCCAAATCTCATAGTCATGGTAAGCCACAATGGAAAGTACAATTATGATGAATTTAAGCATCGCAACTGGTGAGAAGGTTTCATCATAGTCAATTCCATGATGATATTTAAACCCTTTTGCAACAATTCGTTTCTTATTAGTCCTAACTTTTCCATCCATGTACAGTTTCTTCTTGAATAACTATTTTCAACCAACATATTTTACATCAACTGTAGGATTTACAAAAATCCAGACTTGGTTTTGGTACATTAAATCAATTTCAGAATTCATGGATTCTTACCACTTAGCAACACCTGTGTCAGTTACTAATTCTTTTTGGTTAGAGGATCATTATTATCAACTAATAATGAGTCACCATCCTTTGTAAATGTAATTCCATACCATTCAGGTTCTCTATCCTCTATTTTACGCCTACGTAATACTTGTGTCTCAGGAACAAATTCTTCTTCCATAGGGCTTTGTGGAATCTGTACCTATAGAAACTCTTTTATACCTTGAGCCTCGACTTCATCAAAATAAATCTTGATCCCACTATCTATTTTAGATATGTGATCCATCTCAATGTATATGGAATGTCCTTCCACTATATATTTTTTTCTGAGGGGTTTTATAGGTAATATCCGTTGTTTCCATGGGGTATCCTATAAAGGTACACATTGTGCCTTGGTGTGCGAGTTTGTTACCTTAAGATTCCTTAACAAATGATTCGCTACCCCAGTCATGTAAATTCGATAACATGGATTTTATTCCACTCCATAACTCATATGGAATACCATTTATTAACTTATTTGGTACTTGGTTTTGTATGTGTGCCGCTATTTATAATGCCTTCCTCCAAAAGGATAATGGAAGACTTGCATGACTCATCATTTATTTCACCATGTTCAACAAGATGTGGTTCCTCATTTCACTTACACCATTACGTTGAGGTGTGTAAGGAGGAGTGAGGTGTGATAGGATCCCGAACTCTCATAAGTAATCAATGAAGTCCTGATTATGATATTCCCTAGCTCTGTCTGAGCAGATTTTCTTAATATCCTTAGCAAGATGGTTCTCAACATCATGTTTGTATACCTTGAACATAAAAAAGGAATCCTATTTATACCTCATTAAGTAGATATATCCATATATACTAAAATCATTAGTAAAATCTATAATGTATGAGTACCCACCCCTTTATTCAACTGGAAATGGTCCACACACAACAGTGTGAACCAATTCAATAAGTTCTTTATCCCTATCACCTTTCCAACCAAATAGGTCTTTGGTCATTTTTCATTGTAAACATACATAAAATACAACGAGTGGTTTTAGTTAAAAATAATCAAAATATCAATCCTTATGTAACTTTTTCAAGCATTTCTCGTTTACATGACCGAGCGAGTGATTCCAAAGTTGGGTATGGTATTAGTCATGTGAAGTATCTTTGTCATCAATTTCCATTACTTGGTTTGTGTAATCCAACATATAAAGGCCATTGTTTAAATGTGCCCTACCAAAACAAATTATCTCTTTATAAAAGAAGCAAAATTCATTTCCAAAATTGAAAACAAATCCATCTATATATATTTTGGATAACGAAATTATGTTTTTGCTTACATAAGGCACATAAAGACAACCCTTTAACACCAAGATCATCCCAGTTGGCAACATGAGGTGGTAGTCCCCGAAAGCTATAGTAAAAAGTCTGGCTCTGTTGGATGCTCATAGATCTACCTCCCCATGATCAATGTTCCTGAATCTACTTGGTTCCTGTATTTGAATACATATGTGAGCACCAAAAGCTGTATCTAATATAGAATTTGTAGAAACAGATATATTGAATTCGATAACAAACACACCAGAAGATTTCCCTTGCTTCTGAGGCTGGGTGAAGTTCTCCTTCCAATGTCCATTCTTTCCACATAAGAAACAAACAACCTCCTATTCCCTTGCGTCCCCTTTGACCTTAATTTTCTTGGAAAGCCATGAAGAATATTTGGGCTTAGTTCTCTTCACCTTCCATTTCCTCTTATTCACCATAAGGATAGATGGATTTTTGCGCTTCATATCTTTTTTCACTTGGAGAATGAGGTTAAAATTATCAAATAGAGACTTATCAATGTTGTTCGTATTGAAATTGACAACAAATTTAGAGAATCTATGATGGAGTGATGCGAGAATGTGATCGGTGAACAGTTTTTTTTGGGGGGGGGGGGGTTTAAACCCTAGAACCTCAAAGTTCTCAATGTAGCCAATGAGATTGACTGCATGAGGCCCGACTGGGGAACCTTCTCCAAGCTTACTCTGAAAGAGTTCCTTCGAGATCTCAAACCATTCCTATCTTTCTCTCTCTGGTTAAAGACCACATAGGTGCTTGATCTTGAAATAAGCATCCATGTTTTCATGAGACTTCATGAGCTCACTAAACATTGATGATAACATAAAGATTTGAACATCGACCAAGTCGTTCATATGTTTCTCATAGACTACGAAATCCCCATCCCTCACCTCCTTGGCAGGCGGATTAGGTAATGCTGACTCTAGCACGTAATACTCCTGTTCATCATGTAGGATACCCCGAAGGAGTCTAAACCATTCATGGAGGTTACTTCTGGTGAGGATGTTGTCTTTATCCAGAATTGATTGCAGGCGTAGTGAGGTTGACAAGCTTTTAATTTTTATTCTACAATTAAAAGACTAGATCATTAGTAATTTATTGATTAATTTTTATGAGAAATAATATATTTTATTATGTCTCCCACTATTTTATCAAGTCCCAATAGCCCTCACCATTGAACTCGGAATGTCTAGTTGCCATGAAATTCTGGTGGAAAGGATCCATATTCCCCTTTACATAACCCTAAGAAGGGTTGGTCAGGCTATTAGAAGGTGTTTAGGTAGGCAGGTCTTTGCCAACTATGAGATTTCAGTTCCATGATCTATTGAGTGGACTCCCCAATCCTGAAATCATGAATTTGGATTTATTAAACTCTTTACTAAAATATTACACCAATTCTAGCAGAGGATACTCCTCATGATATAATATGGTTAACTCATCCCAAAACCTTTCATAAGGGATTCTTTTATAAAGGTAAGTGTCCCAACAAGGGTTGGTCAAACACGTATTTTTATTGAGTTTTTCCCTTAATCAAGTAACGAAAGGCTTTTTCGGACTTAAAAATTTATTTTAGATATTTTTATCTCTTATGTGTGAATTTATTATTATCATATGTTTGTTAATATTATGTGGAACATAGTTATTAACCATGTCATCATAATATTTATGCATAAGTCTGTTTTACTTTAGTTTTATCTTGCATTCTTTTTTAAATTCAATAATTATGTGATCATAACTACACATCCATAATGATAAACCATGCTAATGAAAAAAATAAAATAAATTAAATGGAATGATCATGAGAGTTTCTAAAGTTTAGTTTATTTAGAATTTGATAAATTCACTCTATCCGAGGGAAAAACACCTTGAACCTTTTGGGTTCGTGTTTATAGCGTCCACATGTCCACCTCTGTATATCCTGGGATTGGTTTCATCTCAGCTCTATCGTAAAATTCATTCAATACCTTGGGAGTTCCATTGATTACATATTCCATTTTTTTAACTCAAATGTAGGTGAGGGGTAAAAGGGGGTTTTACATAAAAGAATCCCTAGGCCCGCCGACCCTACATATTAATGAGGAGAAGGCTTCCAGGGAAAAAAATTTAATTCAAATAAATAAATTAAAAGAAAACTTCCACATACAATGGTAATGGTCTAGATCATGGTCATCCATACACGAAATGATATTTATGCATAAATAAAACTAGCATTCAATTCTTTAATCATTATCTTTAAAGATAAATCACACTAGAATAAATTAATTATCATCTTTAATTAATCAATCCTTTGATATTAAATCCTTTTATGAATTTCCTTGAGAGTCTCATTTATCAAAATTTTAAACAAATAAATTCATTTAAAATTATCTTTGTACGTAACTTGTACCTTGGAGGAAACCTGGTGAATTCTTATTCACAACTACCCAATGAGTAGAAATGAACATTACACAGATGTTAAATTAAACACATATATATGTAACACCTATCATGTGTTGTGCCTCAGCTTTACACCCACACTATGGTTCACATATCAAGTGCTTGTATAATATAATAATAAATTTTAATAAATCTGTGTAATTTTGATGAGTCAGAACCTGTAGTTCCAATTACATGGTGAGTACTATTTTTTACCGTTTATCTGAAGTACATGCTCAGGGAAATGTCGTCTGAGTGTACTTTTGAAATATTCGGAGTACATGACATGTCTAGTGGGCCACACACTGTGTAGTTCCTCATTACACAGTCTCTATCCAGGAAATCCATGTACGTGGTACATGGTGAAACAATAACCTGAAGGGACTACACGCCGTGTCCATTGGGCCAGACAATGTGTAATATGGATACCACGTGCCACCTATTATTGGTCAACAAATAGAGTCATTTAATACTTAGAAAGACTCTAATACATGTCTTGGTTTAGAGGACTCGTCCGATGCATTGCATCATGACTAAATGACGTGTACTACCGAATACACGTCGTGTGTTATGGTGTTGTACAACTAGGAAGCATTGGTACCTCCCAATGAGATCATCTGTTTTATTTTAATCAAAATTAAAAGAAAATATCATTTCTGTATATTGAAAGAGAAATGAAAGAGGAGGAATAGATCTTGAGATTGAGATATGATGAATTATTAACTTGATTTAAAACAACTAAATTATTAAATGCGTAAGTCATCAATGAAATATTTAAATAATTATAAACTATTATGTAATTGCTCTGATACCACTTGAAGGTTTCGAGCCTAGTGGAAGCATGGTTGGGATGACTCCCAACATTGATTTCTACCATTATCAATGATTTTTCTGAGATTAATTCGACGATGAATTCCAGTCATCACAAAATATATCCATATATTTAGATAAAGAGGAAAGAGGCCCAAAAACATAGAGAGGATCTTGAAAATCATGTTTATAATTAATTTAATTAATTTCTTAAAGAAAATAATGCATGGATATTTGGTATTTTCTTTATTGATGATGTTGATCATCCGGAATGACCCTTCTAGATTATCTTGTTGCGCTTGTAAGGATCCAAACTAGCATCCCTCTAGCCGTGACCGAGACGTGCTCTGATGGAATCCGATCGGCCGAACTCTTTCTTCGAGTGCTAGCGCAATCAAGCGAGTATCTTGTGTCAGTTGTTCATGATCGCTTTTTCTTTGGTCTTGAAGAATGTCTCTCATTCATGATAGGGGAGAGAAGATGATCCAAGATAGAAATTGTTTGGATCAAAAATTATCAATTCACCAGGCGTGTTGTGTGGTCTGTGGCACTATAGGCGTACTTTTCTATTTATATACATGGAATTTTAGTTACAATATTTAATTGCATAGAAAAAATTAAATACATTGATGGACTTAGAGAAAATATATGCATTTAATAATAATACCATGTGATTATTTATGGTGTTCCAACATGTGAAAAATGGAATTATAAATTCCATGTCACAAAATAATAGCAACGTTATTTTAATTTGTTCCAACTAGTAAAATAATTATTTTCCGTATTTTAAATAATTATTTTAATACCAGACAGAACATTGCCTCTCAAACTCCACTTCCATTTATTGAAAACTTGAATAAAAAAATTAATAATTTATTCTCTAAAATACATATTTTATTTTAGAAATAAAAAATAAATATTTATTAAATAATCAATAATATAAATATAAATATTTTATTTATTTTATGAAATCATTTTAACTTGAATAAAATTATTCCACGATATTGAGAATAATATTTATTTCATTAATTAAATTAAAATAGAATTTAACCGAGACCACCAAAAATACATATTGTGTGACCCTCTAGAATTCTTTTTCATTGGAATTAGGCGTGATTTCATAAAGTCTATGTATACTATCTAGCAACGGGTCAAGGAACACGAGAGGAAGAACGCAATTTTGTAAAAACGAGATCCATATACGAACACTCACTATGTAATATAATCCCTTTTTCGTAATATCTCATCAAGCATGTTTCATGATTGTGTCATCAAATTTGATGCTGCATACGTCATTCTTTGACTACCAGAAAAATACTCATCGTTACACCATGGCCATGTATTTTTGTACAATGGCTCAAATTAAATCAAATGGATGAGATATCAACTTCCATAAATGGAATGGAAAAATACTTCCACAACTTATCCATTAATAACATTCCATTTGTGATGCACCCAACATACCCTACTTCCTGCAAACTGTCTGCGTGACAGTTTTCGTCAGTAAATCAATGTGTGTTAGTCAGGACACATATTAATAATAATATTAATGTATTTTTATAATTAGATATTCTTGCAGATAGAAATATTCAGTGGCACCAAAACATGAGAAATTCTTACTATCAGTTCTATTCTCATAATCTCCAATCTTGGAGATTACTAAGTGCGAACTTCATGAGAAGAAGTATCATCTACTTATGAGTACTCGCACATGATAGTCTACATGCTATGTGTCACATCATAGCATGTCATCCAACCAAAGAACTATATTTAAGAATATTTTTATAGCATTTCATGGTTCTCATCATACTGGGGAGCTGCCATGACCTTATCAATGTAAAAAAATTCTCTAGAAAATTATTACTTCAAAGTCAAGCAGAGAAATGAAAAATATGTAATAATACATTAAATACCTATGTAATAAAAGTAAGAACACTTGGTTCTAGGACACAAACTTTTACATAAATGATAACATACACTAGGTTAGATCATATCATACTATATAATCCAAAAACTAGAAAAATTTTCAACATTAATTGAATATTTTCACACATCTGGTCTCATAATCATAAAAATGGTTTCATTGAAAGAATATTTACTCATAAATACTTCATAATGGGTTGTAAATAAATTTTGAAAATATACTAAGCATAACTCCTAGAAGTGTCAAAGAAGGTGTGTAGTTCGGCACGTTATCGTGTACTAGGATTCCTTAGGTCAAGCTCGAAACTCCCTGTGAGAGTTTTCACTTCTAGGTACATCTTTTCTAGATCCACATCCACTTGTAGTATCCAGACATGGATTTATTGTTTGTAAAAATAACATAATATATACATTGCCAAATTTTTTGTATGTTCTTCTATACTAATCCTTAATGTAAATCTTAGGGTAATGTTTCCTGATCAGATTTCGTTTAAATCTAGTTTCCAAGGTTATTGCTAAAATTATTTTGATACCAACTGTAATACCCCGACCCCAGTTACCCAGAGTCAGTGCATTATTTCAATACATTGGGATTATTACATGGAATAATGTCCTGACTGACCGGTTGGTTTAGCAAGATTAGAAAATAAATTATGTACATGAACTTTACATTAAATTTTTTAACAACAACATAGTGAAAATTATCCTTTGAGGACACCATTATTACCGTAGCTTAAAGATGCATATAAATCATAATACACTTCTTGTATTCCTGGGAAAATAGAACATAAGAAAAGGGTGGGCTCAAATGCATAGTAAGGAAAAACAATATAGTAGAAGCTATCATAAATGATCAAAAACTATTATGGAAAGGCGTAATATTGATATACAAGCCACTTAAACATAAACATCAACATCATATGGAAAATATAACTCAAAAAATTCCATTTAATTAATCTCATGGATATTCTACTAGTCGAATAATCACATGTAACATTAATAACTAATCTCATAATGATGGAATGCATAATTCCAGACATCTTAACCACAATGTAGGCCTCCTTCCAAGACCATAAATATACACTTTTTCATGGCCTTGTTCCAAGATAATAATTTTTCTCATGAGACCTATTAATGCATCGAGGAGCTATAGTGGGCTACACCTTTCACTTACTATGTCCAATAAATTTCTCATATGAAAATTCTGAAATATAACATAAACATTCGTATTAAAACTAGAATACGAAATGTCAATAATTTAACCATAAACCATGAATGGTATAAAAATTTCACATCCAAATTAAATCATAGAATAACTCATTCAATACAATATGGAAGATTGTATTATAATAAATCATCCTCAAAAAATAATAATATACAGTAAAGGATATTGACATAGTTGAAAATGGTTAGTAAAACAATTTGAGAGAAATACACTTTTTTGTGAAATCATTTAAAAGTCACAAAATTATAAAGAAAGGCATTTAAAATATATTTTTTGAATCAATTTCTCTCAAACCACTTTGAAACTTTTCAATGGAATTATCATTTTAAAACATTCATGTCAATATAAATAAATCCTTAAAACCATTTTGCAAAAATGGACATTAATGGGAATGGATTAGAAAAATATATATGTAAAACATTTAAAAATTATTTTTTATTTAAATATCCCATTAAAACTCCTTTTAAAAACTATTTTTTGAAAATGGACATGGATGATAAATATTTCCCTGTAAATTCTTACACATAACCAATCTCGGATAACAATGAGATTGAGGAATTAACCCTTACCTTGTACTTTACTTTGGTCAAGGGTGTGTTTAACCTCTTATATTATTACCATAGTATGTTATTAAATTATTCCTAAACCATATTAATATTTATGATATCATACATGAATCATTTATGACTTTATGCTATCCATTTAAGAATTATATCCATGTTAAAGTAACACCTTTAGTAATAATCATTTTCATTATCATAAGTGTTTTAACTTTTTATTCTTAATATTGTCAGATATATCATGAATTAATTGCTTCCAGAATATAAAATATTATATATATATCATATATATTAAGAATATAAATATATATAATTGATATGTATTTTAAATGGAATACACTGTTTATGGAGATAGTAGGCTGTACGTACGTATAAACACTATTTCCATTTTCATATCGTATTGAATGGAAGTATGTGAATGACATAAATGTAAATAAACAAATATATATATATATATATATGATTCTAGTAGAATTATTTTTTCATATATTACATAATTATTAACAATATTTACTTTGTTAATCATAGTATAATGGTGAACGTGTAAAGGAATCTCATCGTGTCGTGGAGACGTTAAGCCATACATACACACAAGTGATGATATAATTATTTTGATGGTGAAATAATATGTAAATGGATGGTATATTATAAATACAGAATCATTAATAGGTTATAATTATTATTTACATCAATTATACTCATTATTATACCTTTCCAAATAATGAAGCATTGAATAACAAAGTACACCACGACGGGGAGACTGTAAGCCGTACGTACGCACGTATGGTGACTTTTTTTATTCCTATAATGGATAGAAAAATGAATATGGTTGTACCATATTTATAATAACATCAAATTATGTAGAATGTATTGGTGTTAATTTTTTGTTATGTAAAAAACAATGAAAGAGGAAGTGGATGAAGAAATGAACTTTGAAAGAGGTGATGAAATTATTATCTCTTTTCGAGTGATTTCTTTTTATTTGATCAAAATATATACTTAAGTTGGATTGATGAACAATTTAAGAATTCTAAGATGAACTAAGGGTAGTTTAGAGGATATTTTATTAGGGGTTGGCCGATCCAAAAGGCTTTGGAGGTGAGAATTTGAAGAAAGGGCAAGTACCCATTTATAAGAGAGGTGTGGGGCACTTTAGGAAGATCTTAAAATATTAATTTATTATAAAACCATTTTCTATATATAATGGCTCCAAAAGGATTTATTTAGAGTATATGGTGGTGATGGATCTAAATACTATCAGCCAATAGGTTTTAGACAAGTTTAGTTTACCATTTTAACCTTATCTTTTAGATTTAACTCTTAGTTAAATAGTTTAACTTTTACAATGTCTTCTTGTATTTTTATATTACATGGTTAATAAACTTACTATAAAATTCCAAGAAAACCCCAAGTGGTTCATTATTGACATATATAACCTTATATAAGTTTTTTGGTCGAACCATATATTTTTATTAACGTTATAACATTTAATCATATAGTATTTGTTTTAAAAACTCATTTATTTAAATTTTGACCCTATTTTTTATTTAGTATTTTTGAAAGTCAAAAAACCATGATTACTTCGAAAAAAATCCCTAAAATCATCCCTAAAATGTCATATTCACTTAGAAATTTCGTGTATAGAATCAAAACAATCAAATTATAAATATTTAAAAATTTATAATATTATTTATTTGATTCTTTCATTAATAAGGAAAATCTTGCATCATTATTGTGTCATATTTAAATATATTTCTATTATGTCTAAAAATTCTAAATAAAATATCATGATTTAGGAAATATTTTTATATTTCTAATTAATTTTTATAGTCAAAGATATCAATTATATAACCTCATATAAATTTGTTTTACTAAAAGATTCATGTTTATGTTATTTTTGTCTTTACTCTACATTAATTAATATAAAATGTTATTATTACTCCCATGTGGCTCTATGTGGTTATATAATCATCTGAAGGATGCCCATGGCCGGACATGTATCAACCAATAGGGTGAGAACACGAGTTAGGGTAATTTAATATTATTATAATAATATATTTTACCTTTATTTTGTGGATTTACTATTTAACCGTGGTAAATAAAATATTTACTGAAGTAACTATTCATAATTTCTGAAAATAAAAGTTACATATTTAAAATATTTGGAAATCCTGATTCCAAATATGGAATATATTTTTCCAAATTTAAAACACTTAATTTTTAGAAATTAATTTAATATTAATTCCCCTTGTTAAAACCAAAAGGTGGATTTTAAGAAGAAAAAACTACCAAAAGAATGACTTGTGTTTATGTACAATTTAAGTGTGAAATTATATAAAATGAACTAAATTATATTAAATGATAAAAATATAATATAATTATACTTTAAACTGACTCAAATTTATAATTTAACACTATAAATTATTTATATTAAACATTTTTTTATTAAAATTGAGTATTTTTCACCTTTCATCAAAATATAAAAGTTATCAGAATATTTCCAAAAATCTATCCATACTAAATTTTTATGTTTTTCTTCTAAATAAGAATGTAATTTCATCAAATTAAGTATATAAAATTTTCAAATATTGGATTTAAAAAACGTTCTCCATTAAAGGGTGAAAAAATTCGTTTTTTGAGAAATTATTCTTTAATCTCATATTATGTCTAGTTTAATAGGTCATGGTGCACTTGAACTCAGTATTGCGTACATCACACAATATTTTATAATTCAAAAAGAAACATAATGTGGAAGCTTGGGGTGTCACATTAGGATGATTCATTTGATAAAAATTAATGATACATGTTTAGTATATTTTGGCAGTTTTTCTTACCAATCAGAACTAGTTTTTTTTGTCTAATATTATGTATATATATAAGTTAACGAACCAAAAAAGGTTATAATTTAAATTTTAAATATTATTTAACCATAATAATTTATTTATGACCAACCATGATAGTAGTAATGGAATGAGATAAATCATTATTCACTGAAATTGTTAACCTCCCTAATTTGGACAATGGTTTCATTTCATTGAATAAGTGGAGGTAATAAAACGGATGGAAATATTATATTAAATTGGAATCATAAAATAAATTATTTACATGATTATATATTTAATATTACTTTAATTAATAATTATCCGAGGAGTAATTAGAAGAAGAAAATTATTTAAGTGGGGTGGTTTGAGAAATTTAGCTATTGTGTATCACCTCCTTAAAGGACCCCGTAAAGACCTTGGAATTGGTATTTTCGTGAGACCATAATCACATGGAAGTGGGTAGAGTTGTTATTATATAATTTTAATGATATTTGTTTTCTTTAATAATTGTGATATGAAATGGGGTGGTGATAGGTGGTATATATACTTGAGGATTGGTGGTTTTATGTGATTAAAATAATGATTTTTTATGTTTAAATATAACCACATTTGGGTAGTATTAATTACCATAAATATGGAAGATAATTATGTTTATAATTTATTTTTATGTTTTATAAACACATAAAACACTCATTTAATGTTTTCATTTTTATGTATTTTGTACTTTAATCTTTTAAAATTAACCTGATACATTATTATACCGTGGTCAAATTTTTATGACTAAAAATCATAAAGACATAAAAAAATAATTTTTACCATTTTACTAAAAATATGTAATCCATTATATCAAATTCAATTCACATAATTGTATCAATTATATTAAAAACCCTATATTCATGATGAAATGGTGGGGTTTTTTGAAGTGTATTTTTCTTGAAAAAGATGGTTTTATATTAACTAAATGTATAGTATTTATAATTTTATGAAAATAAATTAATATTTAATAAAATATAATCTTTAAATATCATTTAACATATTCCCATAATTTATTATTTTAATTACCAAAAAGGATAAACATTAGGTTCTTCAAAGTAGTTTTTAGAAAAATCTTATTTTTGAACTCAAAAATAAACATATTATAAAATAAAATATAAAGTTGAATAAAAATAATTTATGTGGTTCAGTTATAATTAAATAAATTTATTGTTAAATAAAAATATTTTCAAAACATAATGTGTCTTTTCAAATTTCATAATTTATTGAAAAGAATTGACAACTTTTAAAAAATCGGTATTATTCACTATTCAGTAGAAAAGAAATATTTTTAGAAAAATACAAACAAAAATCAACCTAAGATAATTTTGAAATTAATAATTTATAATTTAAGTATATTTTTGAAATATAATTCATAAATGTGTGAAAATTTAGTTTTAAAACATTTTTTCCAATAAAATGTGGAAAATAGCCTTTAGAAAAAAAAGTTCTTATGCATAAAATTGGATTTTTTCTTATCATATGCCAATAATATCAATAAGATGTTTTTAAAAAAGTGTTTGAATATAATATATATATTTATTTATTTCATTATCAAAATTCAATAATAGTAATTAATTTAATTTATTTGAATTAATCCTCTTTAAGCGCATTAAAAGATAGACTTTTATAAAAATAATCTTTTAAATTCAGTTGGTTTTTATATTCATTTATAATTAATCGATCAAGAAAGAATTATATAAACATCTATAGGTTTTTTCCAAATTTAGTTATTCCTTTTAATACATTCCCTTACACCAACTACTTAACAAATATCATATTAAATAATAACATTAATTATATATTACAGTTTGATAATACTCGATCTTTTGTGTAATGTAAGTTATTTAATAGATTTAATTTTAAATATTCATATCTTAAAATTTTAATTTGTTAAATTAACCCCTATTTATATAAATTGAATCATTGATATTAGATATTCCACCTAAAAATTCAATGTATGATATTTGAAAATTCAACTGTGGTAAACATAGATATTAAATAGGGTTACTAAAACAACTTCACGATAAGAGGGAAAGTGAAATGATTTGTTCACCGCAAAATAATGATTTATAATATGATGAAATTAGTGTGAAGTGAAAACATGGTCATTAAATATAAATCAAACAATCATGTTATGACTGATAGTGACTGTGAACATCGTCATTAGGAAGCTAACCATCACAAAACTGTAAATCTGGGATGGGTTAAAAGACCATTGATTTCTCAGTATTAAAAGTATCCAGATAATGTTTTTTTTTCAAAATCATTTTCTTATGGATTGGGAATTACATTATTATCAATACAAATAACCAAATAAATAAAATTACTTGATTTTGGTTACATGTCAAAAGCATAATCTCATTCATTAGGTTATGATTCTATCTATTTCAACTTCATCCCTTGTGATAGAAAATTAATTTACAAGAAGAATGTTTATGTATAAAGCACTTTTAATGAATCATAAGATTTATAAGTCATTACCCCAGTCTTTCAACATTTTAGAAAACCTAAAATTGTTATAAAATGTTATCCAGTACAATTAATCATTAATTAACCAAAAATATTCATATCCAGTGTTCAAATTAATCCATTCCACATGTTTTCAATCATAAGCCTCCTAAAAAATGTAATTAACAATATTAGAAATTCCAAAAATAGTCATGAAAAAGGTAACTAAATAAACATTTCATTAATCCATCATCAAGTATCTTTCAATTATTCATGTAAATACCTTGATAAAATATTTTCCAAAATCATTGTAATAACATGACTAACCTTAAATCATTAATGAAGATTAATTATTATTTAAATAAAATACTTATTTGTTGATATATTAATTAAATCCATACATGTAGTGATCTTTTTTAATCATAACATAAACCACCAAATTAGTAAAAAATTTCATGGTCTCTAATGATGTCCCAAAAACATCTATTTATCATTATTATCTCAGCATAAATAAAAAATTAAAGTTAACTACCAAAAATCATAGAATTTATAAAAGATTAAATTACTATAGAATCACATTTCTTGGTTACTACTACTATTCATCACAAGATTCCAAATCCTTAGATAATAATTAATAAATTAAAATCATTAAATATATCATGATTCTTATGAAAAAATAACCAATGATAAAATAATTCCTAAATCAAAATACAGAATTTCACTAATCATTCTACTTCATTCTCAAACCATTATCTCCACATCATATTGGTATTTCATACTACATCATTACTTTCATATGTCATTTTTAATTTCTCAATATGTAGTATTACATTTATAAACATTGGTATTATCTTAATGAGTTTTCCACCATTGAAATATAATTCCAAAATGATCATATTTCCACATTTAAAACATTTTACCATCAACAATACCTTATAGATACCATTATTCCAAACTTTTCATTTTTCAATTGAAATTAATTGATTTATATCATTCATTACAAAACCTAAAACATCTTAATGTTCCTATAATATATTAACTTCTATTTTAGTTATCCCATTCTCAACTTATAAGAAAATAAATCGTATTTTCCTCTACCGTTTCCACTACCCGAGTCCTCGGAAAACTGTATCCTTATTTTCTTTGGTGATTTTGAGAGGTGGTTATGTTTCATGTTACTAATAATATATCATAATAATTTACTAGTTATAGTCAAAATATTCTCCATTCCAATAATTATCCCATTTTTATTCTTTTCAACAAATTTTCTATCACATTCACAATTAACCATGTTACTTCTAGTTCCAACCATTAGCTAAAACCAAAAGCACAATGTGTGAAACACTAATCATTTTGATAAATCACATAGTGATGAAGAATCGTTAATATGATTTCAAAATCATGATACATTCTCAATATATGTATAATTACATTAAACCAAGGTTATACATTATCATTTACAAATATATATTAGTATATAAAATAATAATACTTATCCTCAAAGTAGTAATAGGGTTATATTGCATAATCTATGTTTTCCCAAATCTATTTCCCCAATTTTCATCTAAACTTCCACTGATACCAACTATAATGACACATGACCTTAGTAATCCAAGTTCAGTGGTTTCTTTATTACATTGGCATAATATAAAAGTAATTTCATCCCAAAGGGTACATTAGTTTAGTATCATTGAAACCTATATACAGACATTTTTCCCTTATTTAATTGTTTAATAAAAATAAATCATAACAATGGAAAGTAATTCTCATCCATGAACTCATTAAAAATTTTCATTTTGATTACCTGGAGAAATGTGAAAAAATTATATGGTCACATCATATTTTCATTAAGAGTTATGTACAATATACTTTATCATGAATCAATAACACATAATTAAAATGGAAAGGTAAAATAACTAAACACAACTACAATTTAATCAATTTATTTTTCTGAATCTGAATCAACATATAATATCATAGTGAAGAAATCATGGCAAAAAATAATTGAATTTTTATTGAAGTAAATGCTTAACTATTCGATGTCATATTTTATAGGAGCATGAAACCCTTACTGTCAAGACCATTCACAAGACAGTTTAATAATTTTGGGAAAATCCCCATATAATTTGGACAATTTAATCAACTTGAGAAACTACCAATGCCATGACGAGATTTTCTATATATGATCCCAACACAATATTTCTTATACAAAGAATTTATTATGTATTTAATAGTAGATTTATCTCAATTAATATTTATATTTAGTAAATGATTTGGATTTAGCATTATTTTCTTAGTAAATGAAATCGGTTTCAAAGTAAAAACTGTATATAAAAATGATATAAATATTAGACAATAATCATATCCATGATATAAGAAAATTAATTATTTAATATATATGATATTTCTTATTAATTATGATCATATATAAAAAAATGTTTATTCTATACACCAATGTAAATAATTTTGGTGTGTAATATTAAAATATTCCTTAATGAGGTGAAATTTAGATAAAGTCCCATAAAATATTATTTCACTTAAGTGAGAGTTAATAAATTTAACAAAATAGATCAATTCACTGTAAATTCACATAAAAAGATGAAAAACAGTAATAACATAATAAAAATTCATTTCACATAAAATCATTTCATTACATAATCATGGTTGTATAAGTTTACACCAATGAATGGAAATTGAGTTATGAAATCTCTTTACCACTTTTAATCATTAAAATATTATGCCCCATAAAAGTAAAAATTAAAAAATGGAAAATTTAATACCTTGAATATAATTTGATTCATGATATGATATATCAAACGGTATTATATATACAATAGAAAAAATAAATAATTATTCACTAAGAAATATATCTTCTAGAAGTAAATGTGAGATTAGAAACCCTTACCTCACACATCACTTTAGTGTTAGTACTTTAACATCATATAGAACAGTTTAAAAACGTGTTGATTAATTCTAGAGAAATAATAATATTTATAATACCTTATGTGATATTTTATAACATCTTACCTCACAATAAATAATTAAATTTCATTATTTGTTTTGATTTTGGTGACTTTTATTCGTGGATTAATAATCTGCAAATATGTATAAATTATGGATTTTCGTTTCAAATGGAAAAAAATCTATAAGTGATATTATATTGTAATCATTCAAATCAAAAAGTTAAATTTTTTCAATATATCATTTTTCATTCTTAAATGAATATGATTCATTTTTTTAAATTTAATGTTTTATGTTTAGTTTATTTTGGAATATTTTCAACCCAACCTGAACTAGTTTCATTTTATTTAGTATTATGAATGTATATTATATTAAAAAAATTAAATAGGTTATAATTCACCTTCAAAATTATGATTTAACCAAAATAAATTTTTCATTACCAACCATGAAGGAGGTAATGGAAAAGAATTAATCATTATTCACAAAGACTGTTAACTGCCATGATATGGACAATTGTTTTGATTCTTTGAATAAGTGGAGGTAATAACATGGAAAAATATAATATATTCTATTATAAACATTAAATTCGAGTTTATATTATTTATTATTCATTGATTTATGAATGCGTTAAACAAAATTAGATGAAGAAAATAAAATAAGAGAGACTGTTTCACAAAAATAAATCTTGAATAACACCTCATTGTAGGATCCCTTAAGGACCTTGGAATTCAAATTTTGTTTAATGAAGAATCACATTTAAGTGGGGAGAGTGGGTAGGATTGGGTTTTGTATATATTTGAGGTTATTCAAGTCCATGGAGTAGAAATGGGATGGTGAGGGATTGTATTTAAACATGAGGAGCGGTGGTTGAATGTTATTAAATAATGATTATTTTATTATTAAAGAAACCCACCTTTGGGTGGAAATACATCCAAATAAAATGGATGATAAATAAATTTTATAGTATTTTTTTGGTAAATAAAACATGAAACACCCATTTTATGTTTCATTTTTATGTAATTTTGGATTTACCTTTTAACTTTTACCCACTATATTATTTTACCTCAATAATGGTAAATATTATTTTTAGCATAGTAAAATTTTTATTACTAAAAATTAAAATGAACATAAAACCTAATTTTCACAATATTCTTATAAATATTTAATAAATTTTACCAATAAAATTCATATAATTTGAATTGTTATATTTAAAACAAAACCCAAAGATGCAACGAAAAATAAATTTTCAAGAAGTGTATTTTTCAGGAAAAATATGTGTTTATATTAACTATAGATATAATTATTATCATTTTATCAAAATTAATAAATATTTAATGATTTATTGTATATATATTTAATTTATAGCTTTCCCAATTAGGGATTATTTTAATTAAAAAAAATTAAACTCTTGTTTAACCTTAATAGAGTATTATCAAAAATCCACTTTGAAAACCCAAAAATAATTTTATTCTAAAATAAAATATAATGTAGATTGAAAATAATATATGTTTTTGAAATATAATTATTTAATATTTATGTTAATTGATCCCATATTCAATACATCTGGTGAATTTTAAATTATTTTACTTATTGAAAACAAATGTCATTTTTATAACAATCATTATTTTTCTTAATTATGTTTCAAATAAATACATTCTAAAAAATAAAAAAAATTCACACTAAGATAAATTTAAAATCATTCTTTTAAAAAAGAAGTTAAATTTGTAAAATAGAATTTATAAAATTGTAAAAATTTATTTTTAAAATAAGTAACCAATAAAAGGCGGAAAAATCTATTCCAAAAAAATATATCTTAGTATGTGTAAAACCAGATTTGATATTATCATATAAATACTAAATATATTCGATGAATTTGAAAAAATATATGATTTAATATATATTTTATAATTTTCATTAATATCATTCACTAATATTTAATTATTTAATTTATTATTATGAAACTCCTTTAGGGAATAAAAATAGATCTTTCATAAAAATATTTTCTTTATATTCCATTAATTTTTATATTCATTTATAACTAATCAGTCACCAATAAATTATATAAACATGTGTAAAAGGAATTTTTAAAATTTATTTAATCCATTTCATACCATCCATTATAATTTATAGTTGATAACAATCATATTAAATAAGAAAATTAATATTATATTGTGGTTTAGTAAAACATGGTCCTACACGTAATGCAAGATATCAAATAGAATGTATTTAAAAGAGAAATACAAAAAATTGTTGGGGTGTTACAAACTCTCCCAGTAAATATGACCATGTAAGCATATTTATATTATATTGTATACACTATGTGAGCCTCTGTTATATTATTTGCTAAAATGTTTCCACTTTTGGATGAATATGATTAACTTTTTCTTATTATCTCAGATACAAGAGCAACAGTTGACAATGATATGGTGAGAGTTGTATTCTCTTAGGATCATCCCAAGAACATCTATTACATATGGAGTTTCATGGGGCTATATAGTTATTATGGTAAATTTATAAAGGACTTATCATTCTTATGAGAACCTTTTACAAGATTGAAAAAACTTCATGATGTTGTAATAGTTAGATTCGTGTGAGACATACTTTCAAGAGATAGTATGGAGACTATGTAACACCCCAAGCTTCTACGATACGCTTCTCTTTGAATAACGCGATAGTGTGCGTTGTACGCAACAACGAGTTCTAACACACCACAACTAATCAAACTAGCCGTTATGAATAGTAATACCTACTTTTTGAAATTATATATATATTATATTTCAAAATGAACATCATTTTTTGATTCAGAATATTGAAATTATCCTAAGTTGAATTTTTCTGAGAACGTCCAATTTTTATGAATAGTGAAAAATACTTAAAAACATATTTTTTAATGAAAATAATTTATAGTGATAAATTATATTATTTAGTGGTTTTATAGTATAATTAGAATATATTTTTACCATTTTATCCAATGGTGTTCATTATAATTAATTTCACTTTGAAATTGGACATAAACAATTGTCAATCTTTTGATATATATTGTTTTTTAAAAACATGCTATTTGTTGTAACAGCGTGAATTAATTATAAAATTAATTAATGAAACTTATATGTTTGGAATTTTTTAAAATAGGCAACATTTTTGAATTCGGAATATCAATTATATCTTAGGGTGAAATTTTGGCATTGTTCTGAAAAACTTCAATTTTTGATGAATAGTGAAGCTACTAAGTGGTTGTTAAAAAAACTGAATTTTTTCATAAAACTTAATTTTACCGCTTCTGTGAATGGAATTTCTAAAATCCGAGAGACACGGTTAATATCATGACGTAAAATGTGGTTCAATGAGATGAAAATAATTTTTGGTGAATAGTAACTTTTTACTTTTATCTACCATGGTTAAAAGTAAATAGGGTAATTAAAGGTAAAAAAGATATTAATATTACCCTAACACATGTCCTAATTCTATTGGACAAGTGTATCTCGACCAAAAACAACCTTAGGAATAAAATATTATCATTTAGGTACACTTGGATTAGATTAGGACATTTATTATTATTTAATTCAAAGAAGAGTTAAAAGAATTAAAATCAATGTTTATTTACTAAAACATTTTTAATATAGGGTTATACATAAGATAAATTATATTGTAAACATTCATTAGAAATATAAGAAGATTTCCTACATAATTATATTTTATTTATAATTTTTAGATATTAAATAATTTAATTTATTTGTGACCCAATGATGATGCAGTAATTACCATAATAGTGAAAAATTAGAATAATTGATATTATAAATACACAAATAAATATAATTTGAGACTTTTTATGAAATACACTAACTTTCTAGGTTAATATGACTTGTTAGTATTTCTTCAATTAACGTTTTTCAAAGTAATCATTCTGTTATGAATTTTACAAAAATCAATTATTGAATAGTGTCAAAATTGACGTAAAAGTGTTTTTAAAAAATATTATATTATTAATTGATATTAAATTCCTAAAAATCTAAGGTTCGGCAAAGAGACTTATATAATGATAGGTGTATCATTAATGGACCACTTGGGGGTCGCTTGGATGTATATAGTATGTTTATTAACCATATAATATAAAAATACAAAGAGACATTGTAAAAGTGAAACTAATTAACATAGAGTTAATACTTAAAGATATGATTAATATAAGTACCCAAACCTATCTAAATTCTATTGGTTGAGTGGGTTTCGACCCATCCCCACCTTAAAATTTAAATAATCCACTTTGGATCCATTATAAACCGAATATGAATTTATTATAAACTAATATTTCTAGCTTTTCCAAAGTTTCCCCTCACCCCTCTTATAAAAGGGCACTCTTCCTTATCATTTCTTCACACCATCGAAGCCTTTTGGTTCGGCCAAAATATGCCCAAATACTCTCCCAACATCCCTCACTACAACCTAGAGGCCTTAGTTTGATCTGAAAGCCAACCTAATGAGCCCTTTTGATCAAATCAAAAGGAAGAACCCGAAGAAGAGGTAATGATTTCACCACCCTTTTCCATGTTCCTTTCTTCTTCCACTTATTCTTCCTTTGTTATTACCATTCTAAAATAATGACTCCAATATCATATATATACTGTGATGTTATTATAAATATGGTACAACCATATTCAGTATTCTATCCACCCTTTCAATAACATGTCACCATACGTGCGTACGTACGGCTTACCGTCTCCACGTCATGGTTTAATTGTTATTCAATATATTATTATTTGGATGGGTATAATAATGATGTGTAATTCATGTAAATAATAAATATAACATGTTAATTATTTTGTATATATTATATAACATTCATTTATATATTATTTTAATATCAAAATAATGATATTGCCGCTCGTGCGTACGTACGGACTACCGTCTCCACGAACGCGATGAGATTCATTCTCCATCGTATCCATTAAAGTATAATTATCATTTGATGATTTAAAAATAATGTTTAAGGACTTGATATCATTCTGTATATGAATAATATACAACCTATCCATGACAAACATGGCTTATGTAACAAAACATATAAAATAAAACGAGTAAGTTAACACCTGAAACGACGATAATACTAAGATATTATTAACAAATCAATATTAAAAGATCATATCTGATATCATATGAATGTATATGATTCTTGTATAATTTAATAACAATTATTTCACCATTATACAGGAGGTTAACCTACGCTCAACCAAGGAAAAGTGCAAGGTAAGGGTTATTTCACAATCTCTTCATTATCCGAGGTTGTTTATACGTAATAATCTACTGGGATCTCTTTATCATCCACATCCATGTTTCTTAAAAATGTATTTCAAAACATTTTTACTATTTAATAGAATATGGGTTAAAGTCATTTATACCCTTTTTTGACTTTTTATAATACTTTTATAAAGGAATCTTTCTGTTGTTTTCCAAACAAGGTGCTTTTAACCTTTTCGACAGAATTAAGGTAAGAATGTTTTTTTAACTTATACGGCGGGTGCGGTTATTTTCCGCCATTATAAAATCGTTGAAGCTTCACTTACAAGCTTATAAGAATATTTTCAAAGAATTTTTTTTTATATAAATATATGACTCTTAAATGATTTCAAAAATAGAAAGAGATATTTCTCTAAAAAGAGTTTTGATTTCATCTATGTCAACATCCTTTGATGGATTTTACGCTAATTTGAAGTTGATTTATTATGATACAAAACTTCTATATTGTATTGAAGGTTTTGTGATATTTTTGACTGTGGATGTGTTATTTTTATACCATTCATATTTTATAGTGAACGTATTGACATTTCGTATTCTAGTTTTAATACGAATGTTTATGTTATGTTTAAACCTTTTCATATGGGAATGAATTGGACTTAATATGTGACGGGTGGAGCCCGCTATAGCTCCTCGATGCATCGGTAGGTCTCATGAGACAAATTAGTGTCTTGGAACAAGGCCTTGGAAAAATCCTATTTGTAGTCTTGGCACGAGGCCTTGGCTATGTGGTTATGATAGTCTGGCATTATGCATTACATCATTATGAAAGTGGTTATTGATATTGCATGTGATTATTCGATTAGTAGAATATCCATGTGAATAAGTAAATGGAATTATTTCATTTTACTTTTTCCATACTATGTTGAAGTTCATGTTTAAAAGGCTTTTGTTTTAGTTATACATTTCCTTAAATGTTTATGTTATTTTTGAATGTTTCCGCTATATTGTTATCCTTACTGGGAATTTGAGCTCACCCCTTTTCTATGTTTTATTTTTTCCAAGATGTGAATAAGTAAGTTATGAATGACCTGCAGGGATTTTATGAGGGGATAATAGTGCGGACTATGGAGACATTATGTTGTTGTAGTAGTTTTTTACTTTATGATGTAATGTAAAACTTTATGAATATATCTAGTGTTTCCAAGGCTACTAAACCAATCAGTCATTCCAGATTTGATCTTTCTTGTGATCATGCCATTGTTATGTAATAATGCACCGACTCTGGGTAACTAGGGTCGGGGCGTTACAGTTGGTATCATAGGAGGTTTAGCACAAACCTTGGAAGCTAGATTTAGATAAACTCTAATTAAATCACGTAGTCCTAAGATTAACTTTGAGGATTAGTATAGAAGAACTTCTAGAATTTGGTATTGTAAATATTTTGTGAGTTTTCCGAGAAAAACATCCCTGTCTGGATACGAGCAGGTAGAGGCGGCTCTGGCAGAGATGTACCTAGGGGTAAAACCCAAAAACACCGCTTTCAGCTAGACTCGAACGGGAACTGGTGCACGACAACAGGCCTTGCGTCACTCTTGGTTACGACACTCCCGGGGGATATGCTTATGATAACTCTCATTTTCTTTACAAATAATTATTAAGGGTTTATGAGTATATACTTCCTCAAATAAAACATTCTTATGATTATGGATTATATCAATAAATAGTTCATTTTATGTTAAGTGTTTTATAATTATGGGATTATGTATTTTGATTCATAAACTGATCTAGTTTATGCCATTGTTTAGAAATGGGGCCTAGTGGAAGAAATAGAAACCGTATCAATTCATGCACTCCATGTAGGGATTTCCCTCCTACTCAAGATAATTATACTGGAGATGGTGATTCAACTGGTGCCGATCAGCTAATCACCATACTGGGACAACTCACTCAGGTTATGAATAATAACCTTGCTTGTATGGAGCACCCTGATCCACAGCATCGAGGATCAATGTTAGATCGATTAATGAGGCAACAACCACCAACATTCAATGGGATTACAAATCCCATAGTAGCTGAACAATGGATAAATTCCCCAGAGAAAATATTTCAGGCTTTGGCGAGTAGTGAAAGGGAAAAAGTTATCATGGCAGTTTACCGGCTCACTGGAGATGCTGATCAATGGTGGTCATTGATTCAAAATATGAAGGAAGATTATGAAGTATCAAATATGGAATGTATGGAGTACAAATATATGTTTTTAGAGAAATACATTCCTCACGACCACCGAGCAGATATGGAAGGATAGTTTCTGAGTCTGAGACAAAAGGAGGTTGAGAATGTCGCAAAGTATGAGGCTAACTTTACAAGGTTATCAAGGTATGCTGGAGATTATATACGTTACCCAAGAAGTAATATGGACAATTTCTTTGATGGGTTAAAACCATTTCTCTGTCGAGCATTAGTATCACAATCCTTCTCGTCGTACGAAGACATTGCCTCATGTGCTATCAAGACTGAAAAGTAATTCTCTATGTCTTATGACTTTAAAGCAAAGCAAGAGAAGAAGAGGCCTCCTGATCAATCTGGGAAAGGAAATAAGGGGAAGAAGGGAAAGTTTGAATATCCATCCTGTGGTAAATGTGGTAAGAAACACCCCGGTACTTGCTTGAAGGGAACATGAGTCCATTACAAGTGTGGTGAAAAAGGCCACCAAGCTCGTGATTGCAAGGGGAAGAAGGAATCTACCAATGTTATGTGCTACAATTCCAGGTAGATGGGGGATTATGAAAATGAATGTCCTAAGCGTCATGAGAACTTACCTTAGAAAAGCCCAAGGGATCAAGGCCAAGCTTATGTTATCACTACTGCTGAGGTAGAAGCTTCGAAAGACGTGGTGTCAGGTAATTTAATGGTTTCCTCAAGTTTATAAAATGCATTTTTTTTGATTCTGGATCATCGCATTGTTTCTAATCTTCCCATTTTGCTAAGAAAATTAGATATTTCCAATTTGATTTAACAAGGGAGTTGTCAGTTAAAAATCCTAATGGAAGTATCATTGCAACAATGTTTTGTGAATCAGTCCCCATTAGATCACATAAATTTTCTTTATCTGCTGATCTCATCATCATACCTATGATTGAGTTTGATATAATCCTCGGTATGGACTGGATTTCGGACTATGATGTGAAGATTTATTGTAAGAATAAAGAGGTTACGATTCTTGATGATGATGATAAGGAACACCTTATCTTTAGAGAAGAATCGTCACCACCTAATTCTTATCTAGATCTACCCCCAATAGCTCAACTAAATTCAATTATTGTGGAGGAAGAGAATGAAATAACTATGGGTGAGGAAAGGAATGTTCAAATAGAGGATGTACCTGTTGTGAAAGAATTTGTAGATGTATTTCCGGAACATTTACCTGGACATCCTCCAGAACAAGAAGTTTAGTTTTCCATTGATTTAATTCATGGATCAAGGCCTATATCGAAGACCCCTTATAGAACGACCACTGTAGAATTAGTTGAAATAAAGAAACAACTATAGGAATTGAGTAATAAGGGATTTATTCACCCTAGTGTTTCTCCATGGGGATCCCGTGTTCTTTTTGTTAGAAAGAAAGATGGATCTATGAGGTTATGTATTGACTACAGGGAGATCAATGATATAACGATAAAGAACAAGTATCCCCTACCTCGCATTGATGATTTATTTGACCAACTTTATGGAACTCAATACTTTTCAAAGATTGATCTTTGATTTGGATACCCTCAGTTGTGTGTGAAGAAGGAAGACATTCTGAAGACAACATTTCAAACCAGGTATGGGCATTACGAGTTTACTGTAATGCCTTTTGGATTGACTAATGCAACCTATGTATTCATGGATTTGATGAATAGAGCTTTCAAGGAGTATCTCGATGAATTTGTGGTGGTATTTATTGATGATATCTTGGTATACTCAAAAAGCTACAAAGATCATGAAAATCACTTGGGCATTATCCTGAAGACTCTGAGAAGACATGAATTATATAGGAAGTTTAGCAAGTGTGAATTCTGGCTTCATGAGATTTCTTTTCGTGGCCATATGGTCTCTAAATATGGAATCTCTGTTGATCCTTCTATGACTAATGCAATCCAAGAATGGCCAACACCGACGAGTATAACTGAGGTACGTATTTTAATTGGTTTAGCAGGTTATTATCGACGTTTCGTCTAGAATTTTTCCCGATTGGCTAACCCATTAACGAAGCTCACACGTAAAGGGGTTAAATTTGTTTGGAAAAAAGTGTTTGAATTATGTTTCGAAGAACTGAAGAGAAGATTAGTCAATTCTCCTATATTAAATCTATTATCGGGGAATGGTGGGTTCGTTATTTATAGTGATGCATCGAAGAAAGGACTTGGTTGTGTCCTTATGCAGAATGACAGAGTTATTTCCTATGCATCACGACAGTTGAAAATTCATGAACAAAACTATCCTACTCATGATCTCGAGTTAGCAGTTGTGATCTTTTCTTTGAAGATATGGAGGAACTACCTCTATGGTGAAAAATGTGAGATTTATACTGATCACAAGAGTTTTAAGTATATTTTTTAACAAAAAGAACTCAACATGAGGCAAAGGAGATGGCTTGAATTACTCAAGGATTATGATTGCACAATACACTACCACCCGGGGAAGGAAAACAGGGTGGCAGATGCTTTGAGTAGAAAAGACCATGGAGTTTTGAACAATATGAGAATTGAAAGGGATCCAATTTTCATGGATCTAGTGAAGATTTCCATGGGAATAACCAGGGAAGGCGAAACATCAATTCTTTTTCAAATGGTTTCCAAACCATATTTAATAGAAAGGATTTAGAGTTCTCAGACCGATGATGAAGAATTTCAGAAGAAGATTAAAGCTGTGAATGATGGGAGATTGAGAGACTTTGTGTATGAAGATGTAATTTTGAAATTTGGGAAGAGACTTTGTGTTCCCGATATACATGATCTAAAAAGGGAATTGTTGGATGATGCTCATAGTTCCAATTTCTCTATACATCCTGGGAGCACCAAAATGTATAAAGATTTGAAGGAAGATTTTTGGGGGGACAACATGAAGAGGGATATTGCTGATTTTGTGTCACGATGTATGGTTTGTCAACAAGTGAAAGCTGGAAGGCAACACCCTAGAGGAGTCATGCAACCTCTTCCCATATCGGACTGGAAATGGGAAAATATTACGATGGACTTTGTCATGGGGCCACCAAAGAATCCTAGAAGGAATGATGCAATATGGGTTATTGTTGATCGTCTTACCAAGTCAGCACATTTTCTTTCTATAAGATAAGATCTACCACTGGAACATTTAGAAAGACAAAATATTAGTGAAGTTTTGAGACTTCATGGAGTACCCCTATCGACTGTTTCTGATGGTGATCCCCGTTTAACTTCAGGATTCTTGAAAAGTCTTCAGAAATCCCTGGATACTGAACTTCATTTGAGCATTGCTTACCACCTTCAAACAGATGGACAACCATAACGTACTATTCAAACCTTAGAAAACATGTTGAGATCTTGCTAACTTGACTTTCAAGGTATGTGGGATCAATATTTACCTCTGGTAGAATTTTCCTATAATAATAGCTTCCATTCGAGTATTCAGATGGCACCATATGAAGCGTTATACGGAAAGAGATGTCGTCCACCAACCTGTTGGGATGACGTTGGTGAAAGAAAACTTGTAGGCCCATAACTGGTGGAGGAAATGATAAAAAAGGTGAAGGTAATCAAAAATCACATCAAGGCAGCTCAAAGTAGGCAGAAGAGCTATGCCGATAATCGAAGGAAGGATTTGGAATTTCAAGTCGGTGATCATGTTTTCCTGAAGGTATCTCCATGGAAGGGAGTCATGCGTTTTGGTAAGAAAGTTAAATTGAGTCCCAAGTACACCGGACCTTTCGAAATTCTAGAACGAATTGGTGTTGTAGATTACCGATTGGCAATGCTGCCATGTATCTCCAAAGTTCACGATGTGTTCCACGTATCTCGGTTGAGGAAATACATGCCTGACCCAACGCATGTACTCACTTACGAGGAATTAGAACTGGAACCCGATCTGTCATATTGCGAAGATCCCGTCAGGATTCTTGATACGAGAGAACAAGTACTGAGAAACCGGACGACGCGTCTGGTAAAAGTTTTGTGGAGAAACCATAAGATGGAAGAGGCAATGTGGGAACCCGAGGAACTTATAATGAATAACCACCCGAGTCTTTTCATGCGATAATATTGTTGAAATTTCGAGGATGAAAGTATTTGAAGGAGGGGAGACTGTAACACCCCAAGCTTCTACGGTACACTTCTCTTTGAATAATGCAATAGCGTGTGTTGTACGCAACATTGAGTTCTAACACACCACAACCAATCAATATAGCCATTATGAATAGTAATACCTACTTTTTGAAATTATATATATATTATATTTCAGAATGAACTTCATTTTTGGATTCAGAATATCAAAATTATCCTAAGTTGAATTTTTCTGAGAACGTCCAATTTTTATGAATAGTGAAAAATACTTAAAAACAGCCTTTTTAATCAAAATAATTTGTAGTGATAAATTATATTATTTATTGGTTTTATAATATAATTAGAATATACTTTTACCATTTTATCCAATGGTGTTCATTATAATTAATTTCACTTTGAAATTGGACATAAACAATTGTCAATCTTTTGATATAAATTGTTTCTTAAAAACACGCTATTTGTTGTAACAACGAGAATAAATTATAAAATTAAATAATGCAACTTATATGTTTAGAATTTTGTAAAATCGACATCAATTTTGAATTCAGAATATCAATTATAGCTTAGGGTGAAATTTTGGCATTGTCCTGAAAAACATCAATTTTTGATGAATATTGAAAAAACTAAGTGGTAGTTAAAAAAACCTGATTTTTTTCATAAAACTTTATTTTATGGCTTCTGTGAATGGAATTTCGAAAATCTGAGAGGCACGGTTAATATCAAGAAGTAAAATGTGGTTTAATGAGATGAAAATAATTTTTGCTGAGTAGTATCTTTTTACTTTTATTTACCACGGTTAAAAGTAAATAGGGTAATTACGGTTAAAAATGATATTAATATTACCCTAACACATTTTCTAATTCTATTAGTCAAGTGTATCTCTACCAAAAGAAACATTAGGAATAAAATATTATCATTTAGGTCCACTTGGATTAGATTAGGACATTTATTATTATTTAATTCAAAGAAGAGTTAAAAGAATTAAAATCAATGTTTATTTACTAAAATAATTTTAATATAGGGGTATAAATAAGATAAATTAGACTGTATATATTCTTTAGAAATATAAAAAGATTTCCTACATAATTATATTTTATTTATAATTTTTAGACATTAAATAATGTAATTTATTTATGACACAATGATGATGCAGTAATTACCATAATAGTGAAAAATTAATATAATTGATATTATAAATACACAAATAAATATAATTTGAGACTTTTTATGAATTACACTAATTTTATAGGTTAATATGACATGTTAGGATTGATTAAATTAATGTAGTTCGAAGTAATAATTCTGTTATGAGTTTTACAATAATCGATTATTAAATAGTGTCAAAATTGTCATAAAAGAGTTTTTAAAACAAATATTATATTATTAATAGATATTAAATTCCTAAAAATCTAAGGTTCTGCCAAGAGACTTATATAATGATATTTCTTTCATTAAGGGACCACTTGGGGGTCTCTTGGATGTATAGAGTAAGTTTATTAACCATATAATATAAAAATACAAAGAGACATTGTAAAAGTGAAACTAATTAACTTAGAGTTAATACTTAAAGATAAGGTTAATATAAGTACCCAAACCTGTATAAATTCTATTCGTTGAGTGGTTTTATACCCATCCCCACCTTAACATTTAAATAATCAACTTTGGAGCCATTAGAAACCGAATATGAATTTATTATAATCTAATATTTCTAGGTTTTCCAAAGGTGCCCATCATCCCTCTTATAAAAGGGCACTCTTCCTTATCATTTCTTCACACCATCAAAGCCTTTTTGGTCGGACAAACTCTGCCGAAATACTCTCCCAACTTCCCTCAATACAACCTAGAGGCCTTATTTTGATCCTAAAGCCAACCTAATAATCCCTTTTGATCAAATCAAAAGAAAGAACTTGAAGAAGATGTAATGATTTCACCACCCTTTTCCATGTTCCTTTCTTCTTCCACTTCTTCTTCCTTTGTTATTACCATTCTAAAATAATAACTCCAGTATCATATATATACTGTGATGGTATTATAAATATGGTACAACCATATTCAGTATTCTATCCACCCTTTGAATAACATGTCACCATACGTGAGTACGTACGGCTTACCGTCTCCACGTCGTTGTCTAATTGTTATTCAATATATTATTATTTGGATGGTTATAATAATGATTTGTAACTAATGTAAATAATAAATATAACATGTTAATGATTCTATATATATGATATAATTTCCATTTATATATTATTTTAATATCAAAAGAATGATATTGTCGCTCCTGCGTACGTATGGACTATCGTCTCCATGAACGCGATGAGATTCATTCTCCATCTTATCCATTCATGTATAATTATCATTTTATGATTTAAAAATAATTTTTAAGGACTTGATATAATTCTGTATATGAATAAAATACAACCTATCCATGATAAACATGGATTATGTAACAAAACATATAAAAGAAAACGAGTAAGTTAACACCTGAAATGACCATAATACTAAGATATTATTAACAATGAAATTTTAAAAGATCATATAAGATATCATATGAATGTATATGATTCTTGTATAATTTAATAACAATTATTTCACCATTATACAGGAGGTTAACCTACCCTCAATCAAGTAAAAGTGCAAGGTAAGGGTTATTTCACAATCTCTTCATTATCCGAGGTTGTTTATACGTAATAATCTACTGGGATCTCTTTATCATCCACATCCATGTTTCTTAAAAATGTATTTCAAAACATTTTTACTATTTAAAAGAAAATGGGTTAAATTCATTTATACTCTTGTTTGACTTTTTATAAGAGTTTTATAAAGGAATCTTTCCATCATTTTCCAAACAAGGTGCTTTTATATTTTTCGATAGAATTAAGGTAAGAATGTTTTTTTAACTTATACGGCGGGTGTGGTTATTTTCCACAATTATAAAATCGTCGAAGCTTCCCTTACAATCTTATAAGAACATTTTCAAAGAAAAATGATTTATTTTATAAATATATGACTCTTAAATGATTTCAAAAATAGAAGGAGATATTTCTCTAAAAAGAGTTTTGATTTCATCTATGTCAACATCCTTTGATTGATTTTACCCGTATTTGATGTTTATTTATTATGATACAAAACTTCTATATTGTATTGAAGGTTTTGTGATATGTATGACTGTGGATGTGCTATTTTTATATCATTCATATTTTATGGTGAAAGTATTGACATTTCGTATGCTAGTTTTCATACAAATGTTTGTGTTATGTTTAAACCTTTTCATATGGGAATGCATTGGACTTAATATGTGACGGGTGGAACCCGCTATAGCTCCTCGATGCATCAGTAGGTCTCATGAGACAAACTAGTGTCTTAGCACAAGGCCTTGGAAAAATCTTATTTGTAGTCTTGGCATGAGGCAATGTCTATGTGGTTATGATAGTCTGGCATTATTAATTCCATCATTATTAAAGTGGTTATTGATATTGCATGTGATTATTCGATTAGTAGAATATGCATGTGAATAAGTAAATGGAATTATTTCATTTTACTTTTTCCATACTATGTTGAAGTTCAAGTTTAAAAGGTTTTTGTTTTAGTTATACATTGCCTTAAATGTTTATGCTTATTTTTGAATGTTTCCGCTATATTGTTAACCTTACTGGGCATTTGAGCTCACCCCTTTTCTATGTTTTATTTTTCCCGGGATGTGAAGAAGTAAGTTATGAATGACCTGCAGGGATTTTATGAGAGGATAATAGTGTGGACTATGGAGACATTATGTTGTTGTAGTAGTTTTTCACTTTATTATGTAATGTAAAACTTTATGAATATATCTAGTGTTTCTAAGGCTACTAAACCACTCGGTATTTCGAGATTTGATCTTTCTTGTGATCATGCCAATGTTTTGTAACAATGCACCGACTCTGGGTAACTAGGGTCGGGGTGTTACAGACTGAATTTAGAGTCGATCTAGATTATATCAAAGCATGGTAGATGTTATGCTATTTTTTTTATGAATTATGTATTAATCTATGAGATGTTCTAATATAGGGGTGTGATTTATTGGATGTGGGTCTCTTTAGTTGAGGTCACACGAGAACAATTACTCAACTCAAGATCTTAAAAAAACTATTATTTTACATCTCTTATTTTTTTGGAGGTAGTACATTCTGAGAGAGTGTGTCTTTGAGTAAACAAACCCAAAAAACATCTTTTACATGTTTACATTGCATGACATGAATCTTAGGCAATGGGGGAGGGTTAAAAATCACTATTTATTCAATTATGAGATTTCTAATATGCCCCAAGTGTTGAATGCATTTGTAGATGCTCTAAGAAGGATCACTTAAACGATGGTGGTTTAGGAAGAAAATTGGGAGTTTTATCTTATGGACTTATTTTATTAGATTCATATATTGGATCAATAAATTCATGGATACTCATCACATTCATTTTTTTAGTTAGTTTCTCAGTACTGGATAGAGTGAGGATATGGAATCAATCAAATCATGAGGGGTTTGTCCCACAAGAGGCTATTTTAGGTGAGTACCCACCTCCCGGTTAGATCATATTCGAGAATGATATATTTTGTATCCATGGATGTGTATATATTTTTGAATAAATATAAGAGGATTTGATGCAATATTCTTTGGAATCTATATGGGTTATACAGCCTAGAGTAACCAATATGTATTGTTACATGCACCATCAATACTGGTGGTCAGGGATGAAAAGGGAGATAGTTGGGTTCATTACACAGGGTTTCACCTATCAACTGGTGAAATTTGAAAAACCTGTGAACATCAAGTCTTTGATAATAGTTACATATTATTGAGTGTAAATGGGAATACATCACCCTATATTTCATAATAGGAATACCCAGAAAAGAATAGGGTAGTCACGACGTATGGTTCATTATATAGTGGTATAAAAGGACACCCATTTTATGCCAATTCATGAGAATATTTTAGTGGATGATCATGATAGGAAATATATTCATGAGTTCATATTCCTCAGTTGGCTTCCATGTTATATCCTATCAGATTTATATTCTCAATTCACATCACAATTTTAGCAGTAGTTATATAAGGCATTGGGTTCATAGGTAAATATGAGTAAAGCCTATCACCCTTGTTTTGAAGGAAAAAACGGAGCATAAGATACATGTTTTGGAGGAAATTATTTATTCATTCATCCATCATTTTGAATGTTATTAGGAGAAACAATTTCCACCCTCAGATTTTTTTTATAAGAATAACATCCAATCAAACATATGGATAAATCATTTTGAAGCCCTATATGGTTTTTCATTCCCTTCAACCATGTGCTTGTCATTGGAAGGATATGTATCTCTACATGGATCTCATCATATTTTATATTCTTCAATGTAGGTTCAAATTATAATAAAACTGATTTCTACAGCATTATCTATATAGAATTCATATGTTGATCATTGTTGTCAACCACTATATTTTAAGGCGATGATTCAGGTTTTCTTGCGAGATTATCATAGACTAGTGTATAGAATTATTAAAAATAAAGAGAAGTTATCACCTCATTATATTGGTCCCTTTTTTATTCTAGAGAGATTTGGGCCAATAGACAAATAGTTTTAATTACATCAGAGGTATTGTTCCATAGAAAATGTCTTCCACATATCTCAACTTCATTTATATCATTATAAAATGTCACTCGTTCTTTAGCATGTGGAGGATTATTTGGATATAGATGTTTCCTCAGAGGAGTATCCTATCTATAATTTTGATCGAGGCATGAAGGTTCTTTAGGGATGTTCACTCCAACCAGTATGGTCTATATGGATGAACGTCTTTGTGTAAAAAGATACATGGGAGTAATAGGATGAAGTATGTTCCCAATGGATGGAATTATTTTCAAATGATTCATAACCAAACTTGGAAGTGAAATTCATGGTCAAAATATTTTATGATGGATGATTGTAAAACCCAATATTTTCTATGAGGTACAATCAATTTTGATTCCTGGTTTATGTCCATGGAATCAACCTTATGTGAATAACAATTGATGCTATTAGAGAACCAAATGTTTCGTGGGTTACTGTGGTTCCTGGAGCCCCAATATTTTGAGGAAATATCTATGCCACATTGTTATTATAAATCATGCCACCCATTCCACATGGTTTGAGTAAATTTTATAGAATGTTTTAGGGAACAATAGATTTTGAATGGTTTTCCATAATTGTGTGTCCTAGTTAGCACAAAATGGAAATGGTGCATATTTTTTAGCATATGGAAAACACATGGAGGTGAAATTTTTTTATAATTGTGTTCTATTACCGTGTGAGTTCGGTATTGAGGTAGGGAGGGGTGACCAGTTGGAACATGGTTTGGCCAGCCATGCATCCAAACCATGTAACCTTATTTTTAGAGGGGAAACAACCATTTTAACCCTATTTATTTTTAAAGAAAACCATCCACCTATATTCCTTATTTTCCTTAATACTCATCCCCTTTTCTCATAAGGGAGTCTTATTTAATCATTAAACATAGTATTTGGTCTAGTTTCACCATATAATGTCTAATTAAAGTGCTAATTTTCTCATTGTATGGCTATTAGTTAGTTCTATATTCATATTATACCATTAACTTATTTCTTTATATCAATGATGATATTTTGGTGTAGGCTATTATTCACTATTTTCATGGTGTTAGTCCATTCTTCCATTTTCTTATAATGTAGCCTGAATCAAAGGCTATAACTGGATGAGAACTCCACAATGGGTTTAAGGTAAGTGGTGTATACCTTTCCGATAAAAAACTAGTTCTTTAAATATTGTTTCCTTTGAGTCTCACACTGAACCTTTTGTGTGATGCTTCATATATTACATGAACCTTTAATTAAATGATGAATTAATATTTATTAAATTCCATGTAACCCTTATATAAGAATGGTGGTTGTCCTCCATAACCTGAACCATCCATGTGTTGGATTATACCTTTTAATTATGATTATTAATCTCTTGGAGTGTTTTGATCTTTCCTTTTATAATTGAAAATTGAAAATGGAAAGTATAAAATTGTCAAATATTATAAGAACCTTGTAGAAAATTTTCATTAGAGTTTTAATTTTGAAAATTATTAAACCCTTGGATGAAATTTGTGGAAAAAGGAATATCCAACTAACATTGGATGAAGAAGATTCCAATATTATTCATGACACTATAAATGGTTGTTCTCCCTCCATTGTACAATATTTTATGTATCCTGAAGGTTCATAAACATAATTAGAAACTAGATTGATGTCCCCAACATATGGTGTGAAAGTAATAATGTGCCATATTTCCACACATCCATGGAAGTCCAAGGATATCAGATCACCTACTTTAAAAGTCTTGGATCTCCCGCTCTTAAGGCAGCGATCTTAATGAGAGGTGATGCAATTGGGATTAACTATATCAGACCATGTGACCCCTTGGCAGTTTTTAGATTCATTTTTTCTTTTTTCATAGCACTCTCTTTATATTATATAAATATATTGTTTTGTAAAATTACTCAATTATCTCTTCTATAACCATTCACAAAAATTTAACTATTTTAGAAAATTTAAAAAATAACCATAACATTTTTTTAGACTCTAGAGATGAAATCCTTTTTTTGAAAATAATATTATAAACATGATAATTTTAATTCTTTAGTAAAATCATTATTTATTTTAAATTTCCCAATTTTGATATTATATGAAATTTTTAACTAATTAAATAATTAATTATGGTCAAATAAAATTATATTATCATTGTAATTAAATGTAATATTTTTCTATAAATAAATTTTTTGACAATAATATTTATTTCAATTTATTATATTTATCATAAATATTCAAATAAAAGTTATGTGTTTTCCACAATAGAAAACATGTATTCTTTAATTTTTATAAAAAAAAATTAGTTATATCAATACATAAATTTACTCCAATTTCATTTTATTAGATATGAAAATATTATTTTACATAACCATAGATGAGGATACAATTATAATGTTCATGTTACTCTTCCTAATGGTCAGATTATTATTCGAATTGTCATTTTATTATTCAAAAATAGGGATTACCAATGATTGAATAGGTTTCCTGCCTTTTATAAACATTTCATATCTCACACATTATTTATTCAATTATATTTCCTCTATTGGATATATATTTTCATTTTCCTAATGAATTTTCCATTAATAAATTTTTTTTTCATTTCTATAGTGTTGTTAATGATTATGATCTTCATAGTGGATTAAAAAGTTCTAATATTTCATTTACTATTTATCTGTTTTTATATTATTTCCTAATTATAATGTTGAAATATTTAATAATAATATTGATACCCCATTTTAAAATTTCAATTAAATATAAAAAAATATTTATCATTTTTTATGTGGATCATGTGTTTTATACTAAATAAAGTTCATGAGTGAATTTAGAAATGATATTTTAATTATAATGTTATATTTGTTAGATTCCTCCCCCTAGTAAATATTTCCCTTAAATTTCTATTTCATACTACAAGATTAAATCAAATGAGTGAAATTCTGTTTCCTTGCTTCCTCCAATTCCCATGTCCCCTCCTCGTACTTATGGTTACACAACTATACTTTGAATTGTAGAGTAGTCTTGTTTCATAGATATTTTTCTCTATGGTCTAATATTTTAACCATACAATATTTATAAGAGTGATAATTCTCTAAAAGAACCACCTATAGATTCATTACTTGTGTGGGATAATGAATGTACATAAGAGGGACATGTGGAACATATCATGTACATGGGACAAGTCTCGTGGGAGTGCTGGTAGAGAATCCGTAGATCCTTCTGGATTAATAATCTAAATTAGGATGATGTCTTTGGAATATAACTAACACTTTTAATAAATCACATGACTCTCTTACCAAAAAATGTATTGACTAATTTTTTAACACCAACCTAAAACTCACCATCTCATTGATAATTTTATGTTTATCTCTATTTTTAATATAATCTATCCTATTGTGTTATGGAATGGTATTGAAATTTTGTACCATTTAATTAACCATTTCAATTAATAATAACATATATTCAATTACATCATCCCATTTCATATCTATTATACATCTCTTACCATATATTACATTATAGTTATCCATTTGTATTCTTGAGTGGAAGATATTATTGTGTTATAAATCAACATGAGGACGATGTTGATCCCTTATTCCTTAAAGTGTATAGATAAATCCATAAATAAATTCTCATGTTTCTTGATATTACACTTATATTGGATATCATTTTTGGGTGATTAGTCATACTGATGTTCAAATCAATGTTTTGAATATATTGGATACATTTCTATAAATCAGAGGTAAACCTTGGATATCGATCAAATACAATTGAAAATGGTTTCCCATGTAGTCTAACCACTTACTTGATGTATATTAATGAATTTTGATTGAGTAATATTTACTCAAGAATGTTAATACAATTATAATTATTTCAAAAATGGTCCACATAACCCATATCACATTATTTCCTTAAGATGTATTCAAATGACTAGTGACAAAATACACAATGATGTTCTCCCATTTCAATGTATGTATGGGTAAGTCTCTCATAATCTCTTTTGAATTTTTCCTTTATCACATCCCTTTTCGATATACTATATTCATTGACTTATATTCAATGATCTCCAACTTCATATTTTTTATCTAATAGTGTTCTCAAAGATCTCGTTACAACATCATAGTCCTTGAGTACATAGAGAATGTTGATCTATGTCCACCATTAAAAAACTATGTTATATAAGGATTTAAATATAGACATTGTATTCTACCAAATACTACGACTCCATCATTATAAAATTAGAACTCCTAGGATTTTTATTTACATATATCGTTCACATTCATCTAAATATACACACCAACACCTTGACCATCATGAATTTTCATTCAATGGGATGGTTGATAAATATTTTGAGAAATGAATAATGTTGTTTCATGATCTATGATCCCAGTGTATATTCTATAGTTCTATAGTATGATCATATCCTTCTCAATCCCCATCATAGATATGGATTTAGGATCCTTTCTTCTTAGAGAATCTACCACATCATTCTTCTTTCTAGGATGGTTTTGGATTGAATATCATTAATCCTTGGGAACCTCTAACCATTTTCACTAGTAAATATTAAAATACTTAAATGTTAACATATACCCTAAGGCTCTTTTGATCTATATATATCTAACACATATAACTATAATGATAATTCCACTTAATTTTTAATGTGAATATTAACACCCACAACTCAAGATCTTGTGTCAGATAGTAATTCACCTGAATATTATACTAAAAAGAGGTATATGATATCACTTTTTCATTGTGAATCAGCACAAAAGTCATTAATTTTATTTAAAAATCAATTTTTACCCTAACTAGTCCCCACATGAGCATATTGTGATCACTAATGGAGTTATAAGTTTCTCTTATAACTCCTTGATTCTCCATTCACATTCATTAGTGTATAAAAATATAACTCATGTATGATTAATTTTGGTATGCATGTTTGAAAATCTTGATAATTTTACCCCAAAAAATTGTACTCATAATGTCCAATGACACTATAAATTTCACTTAGAGATGTTTTTATAGGACAATCCTAAATTTGTTTCTTAGAAGGATCCACAAAAATCCTATTTCTGGGGATAAAATGCCTCAGGTTTGATACTTCCTCCTTCCTTTAAAAAATTTAGATTAGATTTCATAAATCGTCATTATTTGAAATATATTTTTAAATGTTAAAAATTTACCTTGTGTTCCTCTTTTATGTTAGAGTATATCAAAATATCTTCTATAATGAATATGAATTTTTTTGATGTATTCTATAAATTCTCCATTCAATATGATTATATTGATTTTTAAAGAATCAATGTGTCTGAAGGGATTAAATATGAACTCATAGTGTACATACCTTATTCAAATGGTAGTCGTGTATATATCATCCTACTTCACTTCTAATTTGTGATATCCTAATCAAATCTGCACCTTAGAGATGTACTGATCCCCAAGTAGTTGATTGAACAATTCATCAATGCATGGTACTCTATACTCATTCTTCACAATGATTGGTTAATATCCTGATAATAAATTCATATTCAACCTAACACATCAATCATCATGATGAACATGATCAGAACACCCCATGGTTAATCACATAGGGGTATTAAGCCCTTGTTTAGTTTCTATTTTAACTACATCTTCAATTATTACAATTACATTGTATCAATTTGGTAGGGAATCCTTAACATGGGAAGAGAGAAATGACTATGTTCCATTGAGTATCCAACCTCTATGTTATGAGGATAACTAGACAACTCTTTAAGGAATACATCACTATTTTCCCTCAAAAAAAATATCATAAACCAAGATCAACTCCTTTGTCTTACACATTTGAGAAGTATTTCCTTAGTAATAATTCAATAATATTGATGCTTGAGAATAATATTCCAATTTAAATTCATCCCCCTATATACATTCATGCAAAACAATGGACGAATTGGGATATAATGAGTTATCTTTTATCCCAATATTTGATGTTGGATTTAAATAAATATACTCAATCCATGCCTAATAGAGTATGAAATTACACAAAATTATGTCTGAAAAGGTTTGTGAGGAGGTTCATCCCACAAATATTGACTAGGAGGGAGATATATAAGTGGGTAGAAATAATTAAACCAAATTTTATTCTCATTAATAACACAACATCCCAAATCTAATTTGGTGTTTGAATAGTTCTACTAATAATGTTTGATATAAATGAATTCGTATAACTGGAATCGAATATTACTATCACTATCCGTTAGTGAATAATTAGCGTTTCTTTAACAATATAATTATTGGGATCCAATTTAGCAGTAGTAATATCATAAGCACTTAAATTATATATCACCACAGGGGGTGATTCATATTGATTATATCTAATACCCCTTTCATAGGGTGGTTGTTTTCATTGGATCATTTGTATTTTTTGTTGAAACATTATTTAAAATGATGGGGGTTGATCAAAACCATCTTTTCTACCACTGTGTTAATGAGATTATTTATCTCCCTTTAGAATTCACTAGCATAATTCCCTTCTTTACCACACATTATGAATCACCCTATTTCTTATAGATATATTCATGGAGGCTTCTCCAAAATTTTTGGAAGTTGGGTAGTTGGGTATTCATTCCACTGTAGGATATATCTATGTATCATTTCAAATTAAACACACTTTTTTTATTTTTAACTCACGTCCATTGAGAACATTGGTAATCTAAAACCTCCATCATGAACATTAGGGAACATTAAAAATGTTATTCATAAATTTCAGTGTATCACATCACTAAGGATTTTGGATGACTCATAATTAACAAACCAAGGAAGCATTCAATCATGATTTATGGGGCCATAACAATGTAAGAATACCATGAAATCCTAGAGATGTTTTCATCATGGTCCCAGATAGACTCATATTAATTTTAATTTAGTCTGTGGGACTACATCTCTATTTTAGGATAGAATGTTCCGGGAAAGTAGCTATAAACAAATATTTTCTTGAAGCATAACCATAATATAGATTATATTTCCCCATTGGATATTGTTTTCATGATTATTTTCCTCTACTGATCAACTACTACCTCAATGTAATAGAAAACCATTACAAAGCACACTTTCATAGATAATAAGAGGGAATTGAACTATCTTTTCTATAGTGTTAATAAAATTTTAGGTGATAAGGGGATCTATAGTGATAGTGAAACTAAGAGGTTTTTTTTCACTTAAAATAATTGTTAATTACATTATCATTCTTTGGATAAAGATGTAGTTTTATAGATTTTTAGTTAATATTCAAACCATTATTGAGTTTTTTAATTATATCCATGATGTTTTTATCTCCCAGTGTCTTCGGTTTAGAAATTTTATTACAGAAATGAGTATACATCCCATCACATTGGTTGTTTTGAGGATTCCACTTATTTAATTCCATTAAATGAAATAAATTAAAATAATGAATGAGAACACTTAAAGTAAAAATAATATAAAATTTAATCATTAAACATAGAATTAATAAATTTTAAAGAACAAATTTAATAAAATTATTAGTATATATGTTTAAATCAGAGTCATCATTTGTAATTTACATTTTAGGTTTTCTAACATTATAGTCAATATAAGTCCTTCAGAATTGTTTATAAGGAGCTCTTGAATTTACCGCAACATATCCCCCAGGCACGTCTAATGCGGTGTGTAGTCTTAATAGAACTCATAATTCATCAAGGGAAGATTGATTCAGCGATAAACCAACCATTTTTGGGCGGTTACCTATAGGCACATTCATACCACAAGTACATCCACATTCTAGTATCCAGATATAGATTTTATTTCATGGAAGCCACATACCATATACTTTACCAACTTTTCATTATGTTTTCATATACATGAACATGTCTTTATATTTATAACTAATGAATTATATTCATAATCCAAAAATAATCCATGTCCTTAAACCAAAAACAGTTACCCAAATATAATTCACCCATCATTACATGATTTTTATCATAAATATCCATTTAAAAACCTAATAATCTAGAGGGTTGGTGTCTTTGGGAGACTATGATCATAATAATTCACAATGAAATAAAAATATAAAAAATTATTTTTTATCCATAATGAGATCCTTAATCTCATTGTGCTTCTAAAACTTCATTTTCTAACTTGGCGATTGTATAAACAATATGGTTTAGCTAAAATGTTGTGAATGAAAATAATAATAATAAAGAAGAATAAAAATGAATCAAATTGAATATCATGATATCATAAGGGGAATGGTATATGAATAATAACATGGAGAAATGACGTACATATAGTGAAATCATATGATCAAGGAATAAATGCGAAGTGAAAACAATATTAGAACATGATATAAGTATATGTTATTACTAACCATGATTAAAATATCACATAGTGTATATTGTCCCATCATAGATTGGGGTTTACCCATAATACTATACATATCTTATTATGATACCTAAAAATTGTGCAATGAATTTGATTACTATCCTAGAACACATATGATAACACATAAATTTATATGTGTTCCATTTAATTGAATTTAACATCATGTATTATCATTAGAAATACCATAAAAAAGAGTGGGCTATATAATCTTTTCCTATAAATCAATTAGAGGAGGTTTTAAATGGATTACTGAATTAAAATGGAGTTAAATATTTTGGAATTTTATAACTAAATATATATGAATAGCTATAAAATATGATCTATATTTGTATAAAAAATCATGGGAAATTTTATAGAATAGGTTGTAGAAATGATACTTTAAAATTGTGTTATAGTAGATCACAAAATGATTTTTGGAAAAGGAAAGAATTTGGAATTTTCATTGAATCCATAGGTCAAATAGAATGGATATAACTATAATATTATTTATTTTATTAAATCATAAATGGGAAAAATAAATCAATAGTTTCACATGAAATTTTTAAGTGACAGAAACATTGTACATAGTCTGGTTTTATTTTTATGAAGGCATTTAGAATTTACCAAGATGCATGTTTAACCACAAAAATAAAGGTAAAAAAAGATAGGTATATATGTAAGATAAATATGTAAATAATTTTAAATAATTAAAAATGATTAATATTGATATAAAGTGAGGTAGGGTTAAATAAGGAATCACCCATGGAATAGAGAGTGTTTTAGAGAGTTCACATACCTTTGTTCAAGATTCATTCTGCTCATACACATCACATCTTGAATAATCAAATTATAATTTCTATATACATTATAGAGAGACTTTTTCTTTTATATTTTAGTTTTATCAATATTTTATTTTATTTTTGGGCCATTTAATTATGATACTGAGTCTATTTACACTTTTCATGTTTATTTATTTCATGATTCCTTGGTTATATAACTTGTGGAAAATAATGATGGTTATTATAAAATCATTCTATAATATCAGATGTGTGATCAAATTATTTCCATGATATTCATGGATTTCAATATGGTTGTATATGTATTATTATAGTTGTAATACACATAGTTAATATGGTAAGAATATTTTTTTTATATAATAAGATCATTTAATTTGGTTTTAAAACCATGATGATATGAAAACATTTCCTTTAATAATGATGGGTATTTTTTAAATAATTTTGAAAAAATATATAACATAATTATTAATATAATTTTTACCCATATTATATTTACATTAACTAACCATAAATGTGGTGGTCAAAAACAAAGTACATTTTTCATGGAGGCAGTGAACCAACAATAATAAGAACAAACTTTTCATTTAAAAAGTAATGCAAAGAGGTAAGATTATTGGTATTACATAAAAAATATATTTAAAATATATTTACTATAGTGGAGTCATTAATTGAGATTCAATGGAAGATAAAATGAGGGGTATAAAAAACAATTAGATTTAAAATAAATGGATTGAGGATATTACCTATTTTAATGGAATCACTGGGAAAACACAATAAGGCCCCATTATATTTCTTTTTAGTGATACCAAAATTATGACATAGTTTGGGTGATGTTTGGGAACATAGTTGGATTTAATCTATGAAATATTTTAGTATTAAAAGGTTTGAGGATATGGAGATGTCTTGTGAACTATTTATATGTGGGAGGAGAGTGGATTCATTGAATATAATACTAATTTTTTTATTTTGGATGAGTAACACCAATGAGTAAGAGAAAATTATTTGTAAATGCAATCATGACTCATCTCTACATGTAATTTATTTTTAATGAAAATTGTGGAATTTCATCCAATTTCACAATTCACCAAAAATTAATTTACCATTTAAAAATAAAAAATATTCAACCCAAACATATTTATGTGTATATTCAAATATTTAAATACTATTTAAGATAATATTTTTTAATATAATAAATATAAATTTTAAATAATACCCTTATTTATTTTAATTATATATTTTTTTATATTATGATTTAATTTTGGTACAAATCGAAAAATTACATAGGGTCACATAAAATTATATTATAATTATAAGAAATATTATTATTTTTCCATGAAACAGTTTTATGAAAATACTTATACTTTAAGATTTTTATATTTATCATAAAAATGAATAAAAAATATATGTGTTTTATAAAAAATAATAATTAATTTATAATTTGAAAAATAATTATTCATTTGTATCAGGATATAAATTTTCCCTATTTTAATTTTATCAAATATGGAAGTATTAATTTGAACTTCCAAAGATAATCATACTATTCTAATAGTCATATTACATTTAGTAATAGTTATATTACTATTCCAATTATCAAATTTATATTTTGAAGATCTAACTTTTTCGGTCATATGGGTTAGCTACCATTTATAAAAGCCTCATATTTCATACATCCATCAATCACTTTTTTATTTTACCAAGGTTATATATTTTCATTTTTAAATTGTATTTTATGTTACTAATATTATATTTCTTCTATAGTTCATTTTCATGAGTGAGATCATGATAGGGGATCATGTATATCCAAATATTAATATTCACAATATCTGGTTTAATTATTTTTCCTAATGTCGTATTCGAAATTTTGGTGAATATATTTATTATCTATTTTTATTATAAAAATAAATTTAAGAAAATATTTTTAGTTTTTATTATGTAGAGAACCTAATTTATACTCAATATGATGCATTTGTAAATTCAGAAGGGAAATTTCATTGATAAAAATCCAGGTCATTACTGGAACATGATCTAGACTTGATCCATGTTATCATATACTCCTATGATCATTACCATATATATCTATATATAGGTGGGTGGACTTAGGATGTGGTAATTAAATTTTATTACATTAAATCGTAACTTGTAGAGATTTGTTGATTTAAATATTAATTTTCGATAGATAGACATATAAAAAATTAATAATCAATTATTAAAAATATTCACCTTTTTAGTAATTAAAATAAAATAAAATAAAGTTAATGGGTTAGTTTTGTTACAAATGTAGTCAAAATACATTAAAATTTTATAATAAAACAAAATATGTTGTAGTTCTATATTTATAGAATTTCTAATAGCCTAACGTGTCCTTAAAACTATTTATAATTTTACATTGATACAACCTATGACATTAAAAATATTTATAAGATTAAACTACAAATTTTTATATGTTCAAATTATTTCAAATAAAATTTTGGGTTCCTTTAGACTAGAAATGGGTCCTAGGAAGTTAGATAGTCCCATAGTGCGAGTGGTTGGGCGTAGTGGGAAATATCATTCCTATGTAGACCAATCCTGGGTTGAAATAATCTATCTTACATTTGGATTTACTAATGGGGAAATATAAGGCCCTAAATAAAGACACAATGATTTTTTAGAAATTAATATTACTATTTTTTTAATAAATGAGTCCCACACCTTCTAGTGTGGGGCTGCTGACTAAGATTTATCCTCATCATGGCCCATGAGTGGCACCATGTCTTTGGTTAGAAATCACCAACCTATATTATTCTATTGTTTTTAATGATAAAGGGGTTTCTTTATGGTGGTACTTTCCTACCTATCCCACAATCAATCACAATAGGAATTTGAGGTAATTGTGATGGACTCCCAAAGCAAAAAAGACAATTAAGGTGGGAGTCCATCGAAAATACCTTTCCATAGATAGTGCCATCACAAATGTGTTTATTTATGATGATCCGATGAAAATAATATGTATTTGTGACAAACAAAGGGCCCATAGCAAATGGTTCAAATGGTTATTTACGAAGGATGTATTCATCTATCGTAAATAATAAATTTTCAAATAAAAAATAAAAAAAATGATTAAAAGTATTTTAAAAAATATAATAAAGTAAAGATTTTTTTAAAATATAAAATTTATAAAATATATATGTTAAATAAAATAAAATAAATTTAAAAAAACAAAATAATAAAAACTATTAAAATTATATAAATTTTTGAAATTAATTAACATATTAAATATATATATATATTTAAGAATAATTACAACACCTAAAATTAACTAAATATTTTAAAAAAACTAAAAAAATTAATAAATTTACAAATATATTAAAAACATTACTAATAATTAAACAATTTAAAATAGACCTAAAAGTAATAAATTAGTTAAAAAATAGCATGTATGTCTTACCAAATTAAAAAAACTGTTATAGAATGTTCATAAAACATCAACTATCTTCTGGTGGAGAAAGATCACTCAATGGACCAGGGGGAGGATCACTTGACGGACTAGGGGGAGGAAACTGTATACCAACACCACACTCATGTCACAACATATTCTCTATCCTCTTCACATCTCTCTATCACTTTTTCTCACACTCCTCCCCTATTCTTCTATATTTTCTCTATCATCTCATCCTAAACTCTCAACCTCTCCTCTTATTATGCAGCGGATGATGTCATCGTTGAAAACTCTCCATGATCTCCCTTTGTGGCCACTGATTCCATCACATAATTACCATAATAACTCATAAGTGTTAGTCGATAAACAATACAAATAACTCAAACTTTCTTGACACCCTATCCGACTTCCTGTATCAAATCGCAGCCATCGAAACCCAAATCAGCAATGAAATCCTCTTCAGTCTCAGCTTGATTCTTCCACGAATGAGAAGTTTCAGCCACATATTGTAACATACGTAGTAATTATAAAATAATATGTTTTCATATTTATTAATATTTTAGGAATTAGATACTAATTATTCTTTAAAAGGTAATCTATTTCTGACAGCATACTCGATACACAACAATGGGTATTTCTGAAAGCATATGTTTCACACAAGACTAAGTAATACTAAAAATTTATATTAGTAATATTATTATTTGAAGATTTAGTTATCTAATAACCATTATAATGACTTGAATGAATGATATCAACTAAATTATTAATATATGATTTTTTCATATGTTTATACAATGATTCTTTTGTTATAAAATGAAAACCAATTGAATATAAAAGATATATTTCTATGAAAAAATATTTAAGTGCGAGTAATTGTGTTTATAAAATAAACAAATCACTCTTTTTGGATAATATTAAGGAAATATAAGTGAAATATGATGTTTAAAATTCATCTTATATTTTTTATATATATTATATAAAAACAAATACGGTTTTACATATTAAATGAGTGTTTTTATAAAATTGTTGTTTTACGAAATTTTGATGGAGAACCCATATTAAATCTAGTTTTTGTCACTTTTATATGTTTTATTTAAAAAAATATACCTATTATTTTTAATTGGTACATAAAAATCCTTTTTGGTTTATTTTTTTGTATTTTCTGATAAAATTCGTTATTTATTGAGTAGTGGAAAGATACTACATTTTAATTCAAAACTTCTTTTTTGACTAATTTAATTATATTTTTAGATTATAATTTTACATGGTTTTATGTTATAATTAGATGAAATTTTTAGTATTTAATACAATGTTCTCCATAGGATTTAATTTCACCTTTAAAATGGATATAATCACATGTCAATTTTTTAAGGGTTTTTACTTTTTAAAAAACATGTTTCCCCAATCCATCCTGTAGAATATGTTTAAATTTATTTTAGTCACTTTTGTTAATTAAATTTTAAATAATAGAAAATATTAGTTTTAATCATTATAAAAAAATTTATCTAATAGGATAAAATATTTTTTGGTGAATAGTAACTTTAGTATTTTATTTACAAAGTTTAACAGAAAATTTGGTAATTAAAGGTAATAATAATATTATAATAATATAAAACTACCATAAAACATGTTCTAATATTATTTTATGTTTAATTAATGACCAATAAATCATTTGGTCAAAATAGGAGCCTTTGGAATCAACTTGGGTGTGATTATGGAATTTACAATATTCAATTTAAAGTAAAGGAAAAAATTCCATAATATTGTATCTTCTTACTAGGAATTTTTTAAATATATGGTAATATAAGTGATCTTTTCGACTATTAATATTCATTAGAAATATTATAACATTTATTAAATCATGTTAATTTATATTCAATTTTTACGAAATAAATAATTAAACTTAATTATAACATAATGATGATGAAATAATAGATTTATTAATTCAAGAATCGAACATTTGATATTATAAACATTAAAATAAAAATTATTTTACATAAAATATTCCATCTACAAAATTTCTTGGAGACTATTAATTATTATAAGTCAATTAAATGGGTTATTTCAAAGATATCTACCTTTTTTAATTTTATACAAATTCAACGAAATGAATAGTGTAAAAATTGACATAATTGATATTTTATATAAATATTAATTTATTAAATTAATTTAAAATCCTAAAAATATATTGATATCAGAAAGTGACTATTATAAGTCCTAAAAGTTCATTAAGTGTCATATTATAGGAAATTAACCCTATATAAATAAAATTTATAGCCTCTTAATATATAAAATGTTGTTACCACAATTATAATTAAAAGGGAATAATTAAGGGTGAACCGAAATGATAAGGCTTAAAATATAATCAGTACATGTATAAAAATAAATTGGCGAGAGGATTGAAAAATATAACCATCCTATCATAGTAGTATTTCAATATTGGATTCATTTTGATAAAAAATGTAATTTAAATTAATTTATTATTTTATGAGTTTCCAAGGGTAACCCAACCCTCTCCTATAAGAAGTTACCCACTCTTATATAATCCTTACACTTAAAGAACCATTTTGTTTGGAAAATAACTTCCAAAAACCATTCTATAATCCCTATTCATATTATCGAGACCATATTTTAGGAAGAACACCCATCTTAGAGGTGTTAAGGTGTTCTTCAAAGGGTATCAACCAAAGAAGAGGCATCATTTTTAAGTGTTTCAGTTTTATTTTTTATTCTAGTTATTTAAAATACTTTTCTTTTAAGTTTAAATAATAACTCAAGTATCCTAAATATACTGATATTTTATTTTTTTAATAGCATCCCCTAAATCCATATCTAATTTCATCAAATGGGAAAAGATCATTTCGTTCGTGTGTACGGCAGGCTACCGCCTCACGAACCAATATATTTCATTTTTAATTAACGTCTACCAATACTAGTTATAATGATATAATAAATGTTTATATATGATATTCAAGACATATTTATCATTGTAAATTAATTATATTTCAATTATTTTCTTACTTTCCATGCACCTAAAAATGAAACGTTTTTCGTACATACGTGTGAACTATAACCTCCACGAAGTGATGTGAATTATTTTTATTCACCATATATCTTATATGATATATAAATAGATTTAAATAATTGTTATGATTTTAATTATATTATTAACATTTTGGAGTAATTAAATAATAATTACCTTATTTTCATAATGATCAATGAAAAATGGAAATGTTACTCATGCGTACATATGACCTACCATAACCATGATTATAACATTGTTCATTTTTCATATCTTAAATGGATGGTTTGATTTGAAAAGTATAATTGATGTATAAAAGTGTTTATTATTTCATGAAAGTTATTTTGGAGATGATGGACATATTACCATATGGACAATTTACATCAATCCAAGATGATTTTCAATTCAGGTACTAAATAACGACAAAACATCAGATATGAAATTAAATAAATACATAATTATTATAACATGGTAATAAGTGATATAAAAAGAATAATTAACATGAAAAATGGTTATCCAGAAAGTTTAAATTAACCTATGTTTATTATTCAGGATTATAATTATTGTGCGTTACGAGTCGGACTCAATGTAAGAGATTTCATCTCAATCTCCTATCATTAAGGCATTTATTTTTAATATAAACCATTTATACTTTTATAAAGTGTATTTACAGCCACAATGAAATTTTATATCCATATTTAATATCTTATAATGTTATTTATTTTTTAAAAAAATATATTAATTCATGAAGATTATGTTTTAAATGTTGAATGTGGTATGGGACACATTGAATGTTTCAATATTTAATTATCGAATATTTTTCTTCATGATATTAATTTAAATATTAATATATATGTATATAAATGTATTATATATTATTTTTTATGTCTATTTTATGTTTAATTAAATGTTTTCAAAAGGAATATTTTTATACAAATCATTTTACATTCTTTACAAATGACAAAAGGAATGTTTTTCTAACCTAAACACTGATAGTGAATTCTCCGCTTCCATGATCATTATTTGATATTTTGATTCCTCTACAAGCCTTAGTGTTTTTAAAAGAAAAATAAATTAATTATTCCTTTTATGGGTATTTTGGTTCTGAAAATGGTTAAGTAAATGTATTTAATATTTCAATATTTTGAAATTTTTTATTGGGTTTGAAAATGATATTTTTTAAGTGAGATGTTGATAATTGTAATAGTTTATGATTTATGATTATATAATGGTACTCAAAAATTTGACTGGTGGTTATGTGATAAATCAACAATGGGTGGTTACGTGATAAACCAAATATGGTTGGTTCTATGAAAAACAGAGGGTGGGTGAGCCTCTGATGGCTCTCCAATGCATTAGGTAATAAGATAGAGTTAACATGTTGGGTTTATCATAAGTGATTTAGGGAATAGACTGTGATGAGTATTCCAAACGTAACCATGAAGTTTACTCCATATGTAGTTGTGAAAGCTAAAATGTAAGTTTGTTAAGGTTTCAAAAAGTTACCATTATGATTTATGATTACTAGGCTATTTTTAAGGAATATTATAATTTCATGAGTTATGTTAAATAATTTTTGTTCTATGGGTGGAAAGTATGATTTTTTAAAAATGTTTTCATGAGTTTTAAATAATCATGGATCAATGGTTTCATTCCTTATTTTATATCCCTTATTGAGTTTTTTATCATTCCAAGTTTTTGAAATGTTTTCTACAGGGTACAAGGATGGGTAAGAGAAAGAAAAACGTCAAGAAGTTTTTTATCAATAAAATAAATCATATTTTAATTTAAAAGGGTGTTCTATGGGGGAAACGTGGATACTAAGAATAACATTCATCATTTATTGTATGGGTGTAATTTCTAAATGTTTTTCCTAATTCTATAAAACTCTAAACTAAAAAGATAATCTATTGTCAATTCCAGTTAAAAAACTCTAGAATAAGTTATGTTTATGTTCAATTCCTTACGAATATGATGCTTTTAAATATAATGAAAAATTCTAATAACAATATAATTAATATTCATGAAATTTTTAAACAAAATCACTAACCAAAATTTGGAAAATTCATTTAGCTACAACTTCTCCTTTATGTGTAGAAATATACATCTTCTTATAAACATGAAAATTCATAATAGATAGTTCAGTAGAAGACCATATAATATCAAAAACATGTTATAGTGAAAATATATATACATCATCAAATAATACAACTTACCATATGTCATAAATGAATTCCAAATCTATGACTCTCGGCCCTATGGGTGACCTCTTGCCTCCCCCAGATCTGATGTATAATTGATTCTCTCCTTCTAAAATTCTCTCCTAGATAGAAGGAGAAAAACCCATCCTATAACTTAAATGATACATAGTTGGGATGATGGGAGACACAAGACATATCTAAAATAGTGGCAGAAGATTTATCCATAGCTCGCTTTCTGATATTGTGTAGAAACTGATGAAAGCACTCACATATACAGCTATCCCATGTCTCTTGGATATCACCTCTCAGTCTATCATAAATTAGAGAAAATAAATTATTCAATGAAATTTAAAAAATATATGTCAGTAATCAAACAAAATTAAAAAAATTAAATATTATTTAATAACATAGAATCCTATGGTCAAACATCTATTCACGAATAGTGATGGGTACTATGTCCCTAGACACCCATGGATCATAAAAAGAATTTCTTAGAATCACAGCAGCATGCCCCAGGGCTAAATACGAAAAACTATGAAAATTGGAAAAAATATATAATTATAAAATTATTATTAAAATTAATACACCTAGTTAATATAAAATAAATATCTTGAATAGTTAATCATACCTCCTTAAATGAGGATCAAATTCAATACATGGCTATCTCTCTAGAATAGGAGCTGGAATCAGTAATCGAGAAAGACCATGCCCCCTCCTAGTTGGCGTACCAGCCTGATTAGGAGGAGCTGAATCAGGCTCATCAGAAGGATGTCTGACATTAGTGAGAGAACATAATAGATATTCAAAATCATCTCCATCCATCTAAAACACATATTATCAATAGTATGATATTGTTAATAAAAATATGAAATATAAAAAACTAATAAATGTCATAATAAAATAATGTTACATGTAACAGATTGTTAATAAATATATGAAATTTAAAATACTAAGAAATATCTAAATATAATGATTACTTATGACTAAATACTTGAATATAATACATCAATCATCAGCATTATCACCATTTTTATCAATATCAATGTCTTCGTCATGATCTATCGCAATGTAAGATTCCATATAACTTTTATTTTCATCATCCATTATTACTACATCGGAATTATCCATGTAATTAGCCATTAACTGTAGGGAGTTTTCATCAATATTTATTTCCCGACATGTATTATATATATTTTGTTATATTTCTTGAATGGTTTCAATATAATTCACTTCCATAGAACCATGTTAAATTTCAACATAATTATTTTCACGTTATTTTATTTTTTATCACACTCAACCAGTCCTTCAATTATCTCAAAATATCACAGTAATTTTCTTAGTAAACTTGATGTGCTTGATGTGCCAACATAAATAGTTCATTTGATGCAAGAAGATTATTATATTTATTGTCAACAACTCCTTGTTGTGGATGAACTCGGAACCCCCAAAACAAAATCAAACCAATGAAATTTAAACATTTTAACATAATTTGGTCCTAGATAAAATAACTCAACAATTTCATCTAGTATACCCTAAAATTCAACGTCAAATTCCTTTTGATGGAATTTTTCTAATGACAACACTATTCATTAATTTCTTTGAGTCACTTTATATGAATTTATGGAATCAAAATCTATTAACCACATACCCATTAAAATATTTTACTAGTTTCGATGGAGGGTTTTGGAGAACCTATAATCGACTGTAAATTTTATTTTTATGTTTTGTAACCTATAAAAATAAAAATTAATAATAATATATATCATTTAAAAATTTATTTTATATTCAATTAAATGAAACTTATCTTACTAGTCTTTGAAACCAGTATAAGTTTTTTGTTTTTGACGTTTTTCAAGAGTAGTATATGTAATTTGTAGAAATTGTTTTTTCAAATTGATATCATACAGTTTTCAAAAAATTTAATGTAAATAAATAGATATTTTATAAATATTTAAAAAAATTAAAAAAGTAGTACTTGATGAAAAAATCATGTCATTTCCTTACAATTCAGCAGAACATAAGTATGAGCTCTGTATAGTTCATCATTTGTAAGCTATCGCTCATGACAACCATGAAAACAGGGAATGGGCTGATTATAAACTAATAAATCATTGTCTCTGAAATCATTAAAAATTTTCTCATTGAAACGCTTGAAATTATGTTTTGAAGGATATTCCGACTGAAAATAATAATAATATAAATTTGAAATTTTCACTTACATGTACGCTTCTACAATCGACCCTTCAACTGATGATTTTTTATGTACTTACTTCTTTAATTTTTGTATGAATCTATCAAATAGATAAATCCTCAAGAATTGTATGGGCCCTCCATATTTATCTTCATATGTAATATTCCATATTAAATATTCAATGCAATCAAACAATCCTAGTGGTAATATTTTATCCAATTTACATAAAATCAAAACAATGTTTTCTTCCAAAAAACTAAATTCATAATAATATAATGTTTTCAGATAAATATCTCAGAAAAAATATTATATTTTGGTTAACACATCTCATATTTAAGAATTTAACACTCGTTTAAGACCAAGAATCAATAATATATCAATCATGACATGACATTTGAGACTTTTTTTCCCTGTAATATGTCCATTTTATAAATAATTTGAAAATTTTGAAGAATAACCATAAGGTAACCTCAAATATCTAATCCATTGAAAACATAAAAAAATTTCTTTACTAAGGGTGGAAGATTTTTTTTGATTAATTAATTTGTGCGATCTTTCATTTTCAAATAATTGATGTTCAGGATGTCTAAAAATATGAATAAGATCTAAATATACCTTTACATTATATTTGGATTTACTAGGTGTGTACAACATTGTATTGAACCTATTATAAAAAACAGTCTTCTCAATATGCATTACATCTATCATGTGACAAACCAAAAATTAGACCGATATGGAAGGTCCCAAAAAATAGTACACTATGTCCAATAATGATCTCTCCCAAAAACCATTTATCATTTTCTCATTTATGGTTGGTTCAAAAAAACATGAGGTAATGCAGGGAAAATAGATTTTACCTGATTACATGATAACAGTGTTAAAGTTTCATGTATTTCAATCTGACCTTTTGTAAAATTAATTTTCTTCCTTCACGAAGGTTGATCCATAAGAAAAAATCACTAATGACAGTCAAAATAAGTAATATTTCTACAATTACAAAGAATAAATGATATGTTCTCAACTGTGCAGTACATACATGATTTTAAAATATGTGTTCCCCATCCAAATAACATAACATATTTCAAAAAGTCACTGATCGTCCATATTAATGCAACCTTCAATATAAAATTATGATCTATAGTTATATTAAATGTAGTCAAATCATTTTTCCGTAATGAAATTAACTCATCAAATAGTGGAATCATATAAACATCAATATTATTTTTTGGATGTCCGGGTATTAATAGTCTTAAATATATATATGTGGTTCTTTCATCAACATCCAAGGAGGAAAGTTATAAGGAGTAATGACAGTAGGCCTACAAGAATATTAACTTTTGTAAGAACTAAATGGATAAAATCCATTTTTTTAAAGGAAAAACCATATGTTAAGATGTTTTGAATAAATATAAGGATGCTTTAGGTCTAAATTATTCCATGAATCGCCATAAAATGGACGATTTACGGTTTTTGTGACGGAAATATTTTATTTATACCATATCATAAATCTTGTTATGTTTTGATATTGGTTTCGGGCATAGTGGTAGCTCGGTTGGGACGACACCCAAATTTAATTTTTACCATGATAAATGATTATTACAGGATCAATAAAATGATTAATTTTAGTATCCATGAAATAGAATCAAATATTTCGATAATGAATTATGAGGATTAAAACCTTTTTATAGGATCATGCCCATCATGTTTATGATTAATTTAATTAATTTCATGAAGAAAATAATACCTAGATATTCGTTATTTTCTTCATTGAAGATGTTGATCATACAGAATGAACCTTCAAGATTATCATGTTTTTCTTGCATGGATCGAAACTAGAATCCCTCTAGTGGTGATTAACACATGCTCCGATGGCCTCCGATCGACACCACTCCTTCTCTGGGTGCTAGAGCTAGGAAGAAAGTGTCTTGTTTCGGTTTTTCTTGATGGATTGTTCTTAATCCTTGAAGAACATCTCTTGTTCTTGAGAGGGGAACATAGAGGATTCAAGAGATATATTTTTTAGGTCAACAATTCTCTATTCAGCGGGTATGTGGTTTGGTACATGGCACAATAGACACATGTGTCTATTTATTGACATGGAACATCAGTTACAATATTTAACTATGTAACAGTAATTAAATACATTCCTAACCTTAGAGAAAACCCATAATATTAATAATAATACTTCTTTATTATTTATGGTGTTCCAAATTGTACAAAATGGAATTATAAATAAAATTTTGAGTCACAAAATAATAGTACTGTTATTTTAATTTGTGCCAACTAGTTAAATACTTATTTATCATCTTATAAATAATTATTATACTACAAGACTAACATTGGTCCGACCGAACTCCACTTCCATTTATTTAACACCTTAATAAATAAATAAATAATTTATTCTCTTCAATAAATATTTTATTTACAAACTAGAAAATAAATATTTAATAAATGTTGAATAAAATAAATAGATAAATTTTACCCACAATCCTGTGAATAATTATTTATTTAATTTATGCAATAATTTTAACTTGAATG